>CM035139.1:104106350-105306350 GCA_020205605.1 Panax ginseng
TTTGCTAGATTTTAAAAGAGAAGAGAAGTACTAGTCTTCAAGGGTAAGACTCTAGTCTAATAAATCTTCTATCTCTATCATTGTAGGGTGATAAAGGAAGTGTAATTTAATGAACATGTATGCTAAGAACATATACGAATTGATTAATGTTTGAACTTAAGCCGATTAAGTTGTGAATAAGCAACTTGAACCTAAATAAGTTGATAAACTTATGAAGAACTTGTCATATGATGTTAGTATGTTCAATATGGTATGAGAAAATTGAGTAAAGAACTTAAGTCCATATTAAGTCATAAGAAATGGAATTCGTAGTTTATAAGTTGATTAAGTCATTAGCTTATGAGAATAAGTCAAAATTTACTTTGATAATAAGTTCATGTGATAAGTAACTAAAATGTTGGTATGATGATTAAAATCCATTTAGAATGATAATCAAATCCTTAGTAATGAGGTTTCACCGGAATTCACACGATTAGACGATAATCGTCGAATTCGTGAAATTCTCAGAATTGAAGTCGTATTTTGAGTTTGAACTCAAAAATGTTGGTTTTCGATAGAGCCAAGTCATACTTGGCATTATAGAGTTGTAGACTCGAAAATGACCGGATTTCGACTTAGGACGAAGAAACGAGCATTGAACGTTCATAAACGTTTATCATTTTTGTTAAAAATTAACTAATAGGTGAAATTTTAGCAAACGAAGTCAAATAGATAAAATTGTTGCATGAACGCGTAGAGTATGTAATTTGTGAACCATAGGCTCTTGAATGAGCCAATTCAGACTTATAACGAAAAAGTTATGCGTCCGGGAGTTTTGTAAAATTTCAAAGTCTATCAAATTTTCTAAGGCACCTGAGTCAGCCGCCATGGCCAACCCAAGGCAAAAGTCAAGCGCCATAACGCGACATGAAGAACAAGGACTCGCGCCATGCTTGAGTCCCATCTCTATAACAATCTAGAGAGTGGGCGCCAGAAGGCGGCTTAGGGAGGGAATGGTGGCGTTGCAGCGCCAACCCTAGGGTTTGAACAGTGATGAAGGTTTACAAGTATAACATGAACAATAACTCAGTAGTAATGAATTGAGGAACTTAATAAGGTATTGTAAGGTATTGTTAAACCTTATTTATGTTGTCTAAAGGTTGAAGATAAGTAATCAAACATGAACGTAATGAAATAATGTAACGAAAAGCCGGAACCAATAGGAACAAATCTAAGTCATGATTAGATTGAGATGAAGGGTAAGATATAGTAGTATACATACTTGACTATATATGACCTAATGTGGTATGTTATATGATCATGTATTGTAGAGACTTAGAGACTTAAAGTGTACGTGTGATAAACAATAAGCAGACGTTAAAGGTAAGTATTCTAACCCTAGTTCCAGTTCAATCTGGACAAGCTTTGTAATTTATGTATCCTTTCGCATGAAGTCTTGTATGATGAAGTCAAAGCCAATTCTTTCAGCTGTACTTATATTATGTTTCTATCAAGCATGGTTAATGTTTACTGAGTTATATTTGTGTGGTTTTCAATCGAAGACTGAGTATGCAAAAATGTTTTTGTTGTTCAACAGTAGGCACGTGAGGTTGCCACAACTTAAACATATACACGTTTAATGAATGTAGTGTTGATCAACATAGAGTACTATAGGCTGATCACCTAGACGTGCTTGTAAGTAATGTCGGACTTACGGACTTAGTGCCCAGATGTCCTTTGCAAAAGAACTGATGAAATGCTCAAGGTCTTGGACCGGAATTGATTTTTTACTAAATATTGTTATTGTAAAACGTTTAATGAATGTAGTGTTGATCAACATAGAGTATTATCGATAGTACTTTGTAACCATTGTTCAATTATTGAAGATATATGAGTTCTATGTTTCAAGCATGTTGTTTATAAGAATTGTAGTACTTGCTGAGCTAGTCATGCTCATTCTTGCTTGAACCATATGTACACAGCTAAGATCGAACGGACTGAAGGCTAGGGCAAGGCAAAGACGAACCCTTAGAGTTCTTATGTAATAGTATAGGTGAACGTGTGTAATATATTGAATACTGTGACAAGAACGAATGTATGGGTTATAAATAACCTGGGGAAATGTAATATTTTTTTGAATATATAGAAGACATATTCGTTCTTTTGAGACTTTTTAATTGATTGTTTGTGTGGATGGTAGTACCGTGTAGCACCATCTGTCGGGTTGGAAGATACTCGGATTTGGGGGCATCACAGGTTGGTATCAAAGCATTAGGTTATAAAACTTAAGGGGCGATTGTTGCCTCTTTTTCAGTTCTAACAAAAGAGCTCTAACTCATGCAAGCATACATGTGTCAACAAGTAATACAGAGTAAGTAGAGTATCGTCCCACAGAGAAAGTTGTCTAAATTAAACTAATATTCATCAACTAAATCACTATTTTTATATGCTCAAACTAAAGATTATAATTGTGAATTACTCTAAATGCAAATAATCACTAAAATGAGAATAAGAATGTAATAAATCAAATCTGGAAATAATGGGATCCTAACCTCATTTAATACTTCATCTAATTACCACCATCATGCAAGATCGTTCACATATCACAGGAAAGTAGCCAAGAGCACTAATATAGACATAACCATTTTTCAATGCATTATGACCTACTTACACAGCATCCACATGCGATAGATACCATGTAATCATTAATATAACCAAAATCACTATATGCCTATGTGAAATTGCAACTATATTGAATTTAAGCATAAGCCCTTATTTTAACTCATACGGTGAATCAGTATATGTCTATCTAATTCACAAAATACAAAGCTACCCAAAACAGCCCCATGTACGCATGCTATCATGATTACAATCTATACTCGCATGTTATCTTCAATTCCATACAAGTAACTAAATCGAATGGTGAGCAATCATTCATGCATGCAAACCAACCATGATAGAAATTCCTTATTGATATGTAAAATAGACCAGCATTCAAGCACGCAATTAAACTACATATTAAAATCCGTTAGAATCCCATAATGGAGCTTAGTTCATAACTGAACCAAAAGCCATTATGGGATCAAAGCTAAACATGGATAATAAGCAAACAATTGAAAGAGAAGGATAGAAATGATCAAACCCAATTGCTGATTATAATCCAATAATAACGTTCAAATCCTCATATAAATCCAGCAAAATAACAATAGTTTTCCACAATGATTGAGAATCCCACGAAGAATTATAAAATATGGAGTTTATGCTTTGTTCTACATTGGAATCTCTCCCAAAGTGTAAACCCTAGTTCCCAATATGAAAATATGTAAAAAGTAATGAATGTTACGTCTGACACCAGTCAGAATTGTTTAAAACCAATTACAACTCTTAAAAATAAAAATTAAAATAAAAGAGCTCAAGACTTCAGCCATCGTCGTGATGCAAGCGCTCTCCCAGCTTTAATCTCGCACATGATGCCAGCTATTACGCAAATTATGTAACTTTCGGTTGGTCACGCGGGGGCGCGTGTGGTAGACGATGTAGCCACGCGGCCGCGCGACTTCTGCAGTCTGGATTCTGGTTTTGCTGATGCTACTACTTCTTTATGCTGCTCATTCTTCTTTGTCATGTTACTCTTCCTTCATCCATTCTCAGTTGCATATCTCCACTTGATCCTCATGCCACGATCCATCAGCCTCATACCATCTGCATCACCAAATTATGCCATATCCTGCACTTTTACACCAAAGGAGTTCTCAATACATGCAATGCAAAATAACATGAAGTGCAACTAAAAACATACTAAAGTGTACTTGAGATGGGCATAATTCGCGTGAATTGATATCCAATAAGTAGGTATAAAACCCACTTATCAAATACCCCCAAACATGAACTATCGCTTGCCCTCAAGCAATGGATACTAAAACAACGCAATGAAAATGCAACTACACTACTATGTAACTAACTTATGGTGCAAACTAGTCTCATATTGGTCCAACTCTAACAGAATTTCAATCCAAAATGCCTCAGTGAATTACCCAGATTTAAGAATACAAATTCAAACCAAACGATAGGCATAATATCATACACTCAGATAATTCATAAATGCTATAGAGATGTTGTATGTGTGTTGTGTTCACCAAAACTTGATTTAATCAAAGAATACACATGCTAAACTGCTCAAAACAGAAAATTATAGTCTAAATCGAGACTCATGTATACTTATGCAACGAAGACTATTCCAACATATCAAAACAAACTAAAGTTCAATAATGGGCTTAACTGCTTTATTGCTACTCACGAAGGCGATTTTTGCACTTCCCCGCGGTGTTTATTGCTATATTTTTTTGTCTTTTCATTTTTCTTTTCTCTATTTTTTTTTCACATGACTGTGCAATGCCTTATTCCATTAGGAAACACTGCTACCCCTTAGCGTTCTTTCAACCAATGACTCCCAGATCATGAAAGACCTTAGGGCGCTAGGTGTAGAGACAATCCCCTCGGGCCTACTTACTCAAGTAGCTAGGGCCCCGAAATAAGACTAGCCACATTATTGCTATTCGTTTTTTTAATACAAAGCATACCCATGTTTTCCCAAAGTCTAAATGTCAATGTTTTCCAAGTCTACATCCATGTTCCACATATTTCTCTTTTTAAAACTACATTTTCTATTGAGCAATGCAACACATACTTCTTATACCTACCAGTGACTGTGAACACATCCGTGCAAACCGAAATCATTTAAACAACAACATGAATTCATCGTGTAAAACATTAAAACTACGTTCATGTTATCCAAAATACTCAAAAATCCTTCACAATTCACTATCATCATTGGCTAGACAAAATTTCCATAAAGCTAGAACTTTGTGAGACATGCAAACTAACTAAAACAAAAAAATTTCTAACACATAAACAAATAAACTATTAAGCTAACATTCAACATGACAAATAAACATACAAAATTTAAACTATTCATGCAAAAACTACATGCAACTATACTCCTAGCCCAATACCCCCAAACTTAAAATATTCAATGTCCCATTGAATGAAGGTAAAGGATTAAAAGAGAACTCCCCTAATTATCAGTGGCACCACCCTCCTCTAGTGGTGAATCTGGTGGTGCATATGGCACTGCTGTCCCGAACTGAACCCACTCTAGCATTTTTCCTTGCTGTACAAAAGCCTCGGCCAAGGCCCTCGTGAGACCCATATCAAACGCTCCAAAGTTATCGTACATGGCATCTACTCTTCGTTCCAACCTTTGAGTCGGGCGATCACCATGAAGCAGATGTGCTTTGTGGATGGGCTCGGCCACCGTCTCGAGAGGGTCGCTAGGATGGCTCTGGGAAAGTGGGTTGGAGGATAAATCCTCTTCCTCGTGGGTGCGGTACGCCTCCTGCCCAATCCTCAAATTTCACAATGGTAGCATGAGTGATGTCCTGGCTTGGGTATTACATTTTCTCGTTGCCCCAATTGCATCCCTGATGAGCACATAACATATCTACCACTGATGCATGTGGAATGCTCCCAGTGGTGCCTCCTCGCAGATATCGCAACATATTCTGGTGGATGAGATGGTCAACGTCAATGTATTTTTCAATGATTATGCCCCACAGAATAATTGCCCTCTCTACTGTGATCTCGTGCTGATGAGATGAAGGCTGTGACAACCCGGAAATCCAGATTGTCCAGAAATTAAGATTTAAAGAATTAGTTATTAATAAAATGAATTTTTATTAATATTATTCTATGCTATGTGTTTATTAATCGTTCTATAACCTATAATGATTATTAATCGGGAGGATTCTGGCTACGAGCTAGACTAAACGAGTAGGAATTTTCAAGACGAAAATAAAATTTTTCTAGACGAAATATTTCCAGGGAAAAAGATGAAATAGGCACTATTCACCCAACAAAACCCTAAGGGTTAGGGTTTGAATAACCTAAGCCTTTTCGAGAGTTCGGTATATCGAAATGACATTCCGTCGAAAGATTTGACGATAATATATCGTGAAAAGTTAAGTAAAACGATAAAAGTTTTTCTCGAAAAACATGCAAAATTTGGATAAAATAAAAATGAGGAAAAGTACTGTTATGTACTTTTCACTTGTTTAGCTATGTTAGGGGAAAACATGAAGGAAAACGCTTAACATCAAAAAGTGTTTTAAAGTTTTTCAAAAATCCGAAGAATACGTAGAAGTTAATCGGTAAAGGAAATGCGAAATATCCAAAAATATTTGGATTCCGAGATCCCAGTTTTTAAAACTGTCGAACGAAACCCGCAAGACGGAACTACAAAACTTAAGGGCTAAGCAAACTTGAGGGCTAAGTTAACTTAGTCCTTAAGTAATGAATAGTAAGGAGATTAGGGTATGAAAAGACCAAAATGCCCATAGCCTTGAAAATCTATAAATAGGAAGCTTAATCTCATTTGAATGGGATTTTGAAAATCCTATCATTTGAGAGAGAAAGAGATAGAGTTCAGATGGAAGATGAGGGATAAGAAAGAGGTAAAGTTGGCTCGTGAGCAAACTTTGTCTGACGGAAGGAATTTAAGGATGAACGATAATCCGAATCCTAGTTTCTTCTAATTTTCTTTAAGTTTAATATGTTCAATACATAACTTAATGAAGATAAGAAGTAGATAATGTTAATAATGAATTCATATAGTTGAATTCATGAGAAAACGAAGAAATAAGAATTAAAAATTTAGTTTATAAATTTCTTAAGGAAGTATAAGATTCGTAAGGATTTTGAGCGATCCGAATGAATCTTACGAATGAGTAGGTCAAATAAGTAAGGAATGATTTTCTATAACCTCAAATTCCAAGAAAAAGTGAAATCGTAATCCAAAATATCGATTAAAAATGAAGAACGAATGAAGAACACGAAGAACGCGAAGAACGTTGTTGATGGACAAATTTAAAACCATTGTAGTGTAATTGTTGTTGATGGACAAGTTTAAAACCATCATGTATAAGTTAGATGCTTATTGCTTGGTTAGGAACGTTGGAAACGTTCTTGAAGAACGGATTAGAATTGAGGTATAACGAAGTTATAGCTAAAATTTCATAAAACAGATCAAAAATTTGAAAGTTAGTAAATGAACTCGAACGTGTAGGGTTTCATAAGAATGTAAGAGAACGTATAAAACGTGAGTCATAAACTCAAGAATGAACGAGTTCTGAGTTCGGATGACCGAATTACGGACGAACGAACAAAGAACATTAAAAACGTTAAAATGAACGAAGGGTGAAGATTAAGCCAATTGAATGGCATGTTATCGGATTTAGAAAAACGTTTCTATCCAGGTTTAATCAAAGTACATTAGATAACGTAGAAAATGGCTTTGGAATGATCTCGTTCTGAGTTATAACGAAGAAGTTATGAGATTTCAAAGTACGCGTCTAAAACGACCAAAGACTTAGAAAAATTTTCGGGAAGAAGGTCTCAGGTATTTGCTGGGCTGATCATGCCTTGATTGGTGGCACTGCAAAGACCAAAGTGCCGGAGGGTCACGATTTAAACTCACTGTAGGTGCGAGAATCGATGTTGAAAGGCAAGTAAATGCCAGTCAGAAAGAAAGCAATGCGAAATGAGATTTTTAACTGCTCAATTTCTAGGGGATGTGCAAGAAAGAGATACGAACATGTAGTTCAACTAATGTAACACTTAATTGAGTGTTTTAAACCTTTAATGAAGGTTGAACGGAAAGATTAAACGAGATTAAAAGAATGTAATTACGGGTTACGGGACCGATAGCCGGGGACTGTAGTCGCAATGAATCGAACGTGAGGGATTGCTATGATGGTGATTCCTTAGACGTTGATGGACGATAGTAATGTATAACATTTTGATGTTATGACATAGTAATGAGAGATGAATGTAAAGCGTATAGACGGTGTGAACGCAACGTTGTTGCAATAAATGATTGGTCTTAGCATACAACGATCAGTATGGCTTCGACATTAATAAAGAATAATGAACATGTGGTTCATGGGATGGATAATGATCGAAAGCGATTAAAACCTTGAGCAAAGGTTGAATGAGAGATTAAGAGATGAGCAACGTGAACGTTGAATACGTAAACGATCCTCGTGAATTGTATTCATATTAGACGAACGTTCTAAGTCTACCCTGGTTGTATGACGTAGACGTTGATGAAATTAGTAAGTAAGATACGAATGGTATCAAGAAAGCCGAATCGAATGGTAATAAGATTAATGAAAGCCGAATGTGAGTCGGATAAGAATGAATCCTGAGGTATGACATTTAATTGTCAGAAAGCCATAAGGAATAAGAAATTGACTTAACGAACATTATATTTAATAGTTCGTATAAGTTAAGATAAGTTAGGTTGTGGTACAATCATAACCTTTGATGGTTGACATATGGGAGCTGAGCTAAACAATTTCTTCAGAGAGCGAAGGTATATACGAAACTGGAAACCGATCTAACTCACTGTGTGGGCAGTGTAGACAAGACGAGAACTTGTTTGTTGGTAGTTTGTGGGAAACCACTCAGAGTACCATATGGACTACCAACAGAGAAGCGATGTTTGCTGAGTCCTAGAGAAGTTATAAGAAGAAGATAAGAATGTAAATCATCAAAGGTGAAGAACATTTTGAGTAAGACATCTCCGTATGTCATGAAGCCGTAGAATGGTAATGAAAGTTGGTTGCATAAACTTCGATTGCAAGAACGTGAACCTTAAGAAGTAAAGTTATGTAAACCAATGCGTAAGTCAAGTATATGACTAATTGGTGTATGTGTTATTTCCTTATGTGTTATAGGGAATGAAATGAGCAGTTCAGCGTAAGCTGTAGCTGTGTGTAAGGCAAGTTTCCTAACTTCATTAATATTTTAAATGAATGCTAGTTTCTTAAACTTCTCAGATGTTGAACTTGAGAAGTTCTGTCTATGTGCGAATGTGTGATATTTGTACAAGGTGGTATAACGTATGAGGCCTTGTGCCTCAATGTGAACACTTCAGTGTTTCTATGATATGAATTGTCCTGTGATTGAACTGTTCAATAAGAGAATGTTCTATTTATACATGAACCGTTATTGTTAAGTCTGTGCTATTGATTATAGCCAGACAGAATATGTATGAAAGATAATAGAGAATGAAAGTATTTCAAAGTGAATGTGACTAATGTTTTAAAATGATAGGAATCAAAATTATTCCTATTGTTCAAGCTGCTTCATAACCTTTGTTCGGTTATCGAAGTTTCAAAGGAATGTTAAACTCTTAAAGTTGTTTATTCAACTGTTAAGACTTGCTGGGCAATTGAATGCTCACACTTGCTTTAAATGAAAAACATTTTCAGTGAACGATGTTAGAAGAACTTAAGGATCCCGTATAGATCAAGCTGTCGGTATCCAGATGAAGTGCCATTCAGAATGTGAATGAGCGAGAAGATCAAGTGAAGACTTGTAATGTAGAAAGATGAGAATTAAACTATAGAATAGTTTAATGAACGATTATGTATCCTTGGTGGCGGATAAAAGTCACTCATGCAAGATGTAAAGAATAATGTAATTATCATTATTTATAATGAGAAAAGCTATAAGGTTTTTAGAACCTGGGATTTGAGAGTGTATGTTGTTATATTTCAGTATATAATGATGTATGTTGGATGAATGATGTACTAGTGACGCACGGAAGCCGGTTGTGAAGATGGACCGAATTTTGGGGCGTTACAAAGGCACTAGCTTGGCACAGATGAATAGCTTCCATGCCTTTGCATATCGGTTAAGGGCTGCGGCTGGGAATATGCGAGGCTGATTTGTGCCGGCTTTATACGTCCATTTCGTGCCAGGAACGCACAACTTAGCAATCACCAATTCCAAGTCTGTTTCCATATGTGCACCGGTGACCCAGTTGGTAGCCCCTGTTGGTGGTGTATCAGTGAGTCTGAAAATGTCTCTGATGGCGGTGGGTCTGTAGTCTATCTTGAAATCGTAAAACATAGAGATACCGCTCATAGTGACTTTGGCATTGGCATAAAACTCTCGGACTATGCTCATTGGAATGGGCGTGGGAGTGGCAGTCAGTCACCCCTAGCCTCTTTCATGGATCATGTCACATATCTGCCCATCTTGACATTTCGGTTTGAATCCCCTTTCTTTCACGAATGTCTTAGCTATAATTCGGTATACTCCTGTTGGGCTTCCAAACACAGAAATTTGTTGTGATCGACAATATCCTCCCCTTGACTGCCGGAGGAAGATGATGAAGAAGATGAAATGGAGCGAGCTCGCTTAGGACCCATTTGCAGTGGATAGAGAAGATAAAACTTTGCTTGAGATGGAGTGACAATAGACACTTGGATTCTTCCCACACTGATTTCGCATAGCCCTCTCTTGAAACCCCAGTTTATATTAGTGGATGAGAGCGTGGGTTTGAGCATTAAACGTGGAGAGAATTGTGGGTATGTGCTGAGAGATGTACGGCTTCAATTTGTAACTGAAAGAGTGGGAAAGACGTGTGTTTGTGGGAGAGCAGCTGATTGCGCATCTGTTATGATTTCAAATTAAAGCTCAAATAGTCCCCTACACGTTTTTAACACATTTAAAACTGTCTCAGTTTGGTGTCGCACGCGGCCGCACGAGTGTTCAATGGGTTGCGTGTGCGGGCGCGCGAAGGTGAAGTATGCTTGATTGGCCTGACGCGCGGGCTCGCACATTTGTATTGCATTTCTTATGCGATCGCGCAATCCTGATATCTGTACCGATCCTTATCCTTTTTTTTAATTCCAATATGCATATCAGTGATGCCTTTAATTTTAGATACCTACGTAGACATTAATGCACACTGTTAAGGCATGGATTAGTGACCAAATAAACTCTAACCTATTTCAAACATTCTCAATGCACATCTTGCTACACACTCAATTATACAAAACAGACAAACTATCAAAAATGAAATAACGATGAACTAACTAAATCAATCTAAACTTAATAAATAAAGAGCTAATAGAGATAGAAGTAATGGGTTGCCTCCTATCAAGTGCTAAGTTATAGTCAATTAGCTTGACTGTCTCTAAATCTCATGTCAAAGAAAGAATTGAGGTGCCTTACTATTTGTCCACCTCACCCCTCACATTAATGACTTCATCTTTCATCAATGGCTCTACTTCAACTCTGAATTTTCACCAAGTACACAACTCAACGGCTCATAGTTCACCAAATTCTGTACCTCATCATTTAGGCCCCGATCCACCAAATCAACCCGAAAACATTCTTCTTCATCTGTTGGGAGCTTCATAGCCTTGAAGACATTAAAGGTAACCTCCTGATCATGTACACGCAACGTGAGTTCCCCTTTTTGCACGTCTATCAAAGTCCTGCCGGTGGCTAAGAATGGTCTCCCTAGTATGATTGGTATGCTTTTGTCTTCCTCAAAATCTAAGATGATGAAATCAGCCAGAAAAATAAATTTGTCCACCTTTACCAACACATCTTCAACAATTCCCCATGGATACGTGATTGATCTGTCAGCTAGCTGTAAAGAAATGTTTGTCGGCCTTGGAGCCGGCATTCCCAATTGATTGAATACTGACAAGGGCATCAAATTTATACTTGCCCCAAGATCACATAAACACTTACTGAAGCTCATCTTCCCGATTGTGCACAAAATTGTGAAGCTTCCCGGATCTTTTAACTTTGGAGGTAATTTCTGCTGAAGCACTGCACTACATTCCTCTGTCAAGGCTACTATCTCAAATTCATCTAATCTCCTCTTCCTTGACAATATACCGTTCATGAAATTTGCATAGCTTGGCATTTGTTCCAATGCCTTGGCGAAAGGTATATTGAGTTGCAGCTTTTTAAAGACCTCTAAAAACTTGCTGAATTGCTTATCTTCCCTCTGCTTATTTAATCTTTGCGGATACGGAACTCGAGGGTGAACTGGTGGTACTGAACTCATAGTCTTCTCAACTGACCCTGCTTTATCTTTCTCTTCATGTTGTACCTCAGAATTTTCCATATTTTCTTTCTCAGCAGTCAACTGCTATGCCTCGCGCGGCCTCCTCAGTGTAATCATACGCGGGCGCGTGACTCTCAGTACCTGCAATGTTTTTCCCATATCTCAATGTGATCACTTGACACTGCTCCTTCCCGTCTTCTTGTATTTATCTCTGTATTACTTGGCAATGAACCTTGGGGCCTGTTGTTAAGCATGCTCGCCATTTGCCCCATCTAAGTCTCCAAATTCTTAATAGCCACTGCTTAGCTTTTGATCATAACTTCCGTGTTTGCCATGTACTTCAACATCATCTCCTCCACTTTTGATTTCTTTTCTTGCTAAGGTGCAGCTGGAGTGTGATGTTGTTGTTGTTGAGAAAATCTCTGCAGAAGCAGTGGTGGTTTTTGGTGTAAAGCGTGGGTCGAGACTAATTTGTGGTTGAAATTGTTGATTTAATTTGAAACCGATTCTCATTGATTCCTCTTGGTTATTTGACCAACTGAAGTTTGGATGATTTCAGTTGTTGGGGTGGTATGTGTTATGAAACTGTCCTTGGTCTTTCCTGTAATTACTCACATACTGTATCGACTCCGAGCTGATAGCACATTGATCTGTCGAGTGCGACCCCGCACAAATCTCACATATGAAGGCAACTGTTTTCACTTTGCTCTCTGCTATTGTATCTATCTTCTTCGCCATAGCTGCCATCTGTGCCGACAACTGAGTAATATCATCCACCTCCAACACACCTGCAAACTTGGGTTGTGGCATCCGAGATGTAGGATTCTGAAAACATTTGCTGTCATAGTCTCGATAAGGGTATAGGCCTCGTCATAGCTCTTTGCCCATAATGCCCTTCCTGCAGCTACATCTACAATGGGTCTGAACTGCCATCCCAATCCATTGTAAAATGTATTGATCACAATCCAATCTGGCATACCGTGATGCGGACACTTCTTTAGATCTCTTTATATCTCCCCTATGATTCATATAAGGACTCACCCTGTTGTTGCTCAAACTGAAAGATAGCTGTCCTCATCTTTGCAGTCTTACCCATTGGGAAAAACTTGGCTATGAATTTCCGTGCTAAGTCCTCCCATGTAGTGATTGACCCTGACGTCAAAGAATGCAACCAACTTCTCGCCTTATCCCTCAATGAGAATGGGAATAGCCTAAGTCTGATAGCATCCTCTGACACACCGTTGTATCTGAATGTGTCACAAATCTCAATAAAACTTAACAGGTGTTCATTCGGATCATCCATAGCAGCACCCCCAAACTGTACCGAATTCTGCACCATCTAAATAGTGCCCAGTTTAATCTCGAAGGTATTCGCTGCTATTGCCAGTCTAACTATGCTCGACTGAAGTCCACTGATATTCAGCATGGAATAGTCTCTTAGAGCCCGATGCTCTGCTCTTTGCTCTACTTTTTGTTTTTTTGCCATTTCAGATAAATTACCTTCTAACTGTGCTTGCAAATTTCTCCGCACACTTGCTTTCCAACCTTTTCCGTTAATGTTATCCTGCGCTGGTATTTGCTAGAAATTAGTTTAGTTCATGACTGAACCAAAAGCCATTATGGGATCGAAGCTAAACATGGATAACAAGCAAACAATTGAAAGAGAAAGATAGAAACAACCAAACCCAATTGCTGATTATAATCCAATAATAACGTTCAAATCCTCATATAAATCCAGCAAAATAACAATAGTTTTCCACAATGATTGAGAATCCCACAAAGAATTAGAAAAGATGGAGTTTATGCTTCGTTCTACGTTGGAATCTTTCCCAAAGTGTAAACCCTAGTTCCCAATATGAAAATACGTAAAAAGTAACGAATGTTAAGTCTGACACCAGTCAGAATTGTTTAAAACCAATTACAACTCTTAAAAATTAAAATTAAAATAAAAGCATTTCAAATGACTTGATCATTCTTGCAGCGGCTTGCGCTCCCCAGATGTAATCTCTCGGCAAGCAGTAAGCGTACGCAATTTCTATGCAACTCGGTTGGTCACGTGTCTTGTGGCGTGTGGTAGCATGTCTGGCCATGCCACTACCGCGCGCGCTTCTACTGGATCTGGATTCGGTTCTTCTCATTGCTCATCGCTTCGTCATCTTGCTTATTCTTCTTTGTCATGTCACTCTTCCTTCATCCATTCTCAGTTGCATATCTCCACTTGATCCTCATGCCATGCATCCATCAGCCTCATGCCAACTACATCACCAAATTATGCCATATCCTGCACTTTTACACCAAAGGAGTTCTCAATATATGCAATGCCAAATAACATGAAATGCAACTAAAAAAATACTAAAATGTACTTGAGGTGGGCATAATTCGCGTGAATTGATATCCAATAAGTAGGTATAAAACCCACTTATCAGGGATTAAAAACCTTAAGTCATAACCTTAAGAGAAATCAAAGAAGTACAAGAAGAAAATAACCTTATAAAAATGCATTATGATTATGTTATGTGTTTTTATTATTTTACTGACGTGTACTAATCAACTTAATTGTTTTGTGCAGATGTCAGGAGTAAATGGAATGTATGTGGATGGACAGGCTATTAGTGAAGAATCAGTGAATCAAGTAGAGGTCATACCAAACCCCATAGCGGTAGAGCCTTAGTTAATCGTTATTGAGTCTGGAGACTCTGAGGATGCTAAGTATTCGACGATATGATAGAGGAGGAAGTGGAGGGAGTGTCCTTTAATCCAGTAGCTATAGCAGCAGAGATAGCTCCTGGGGGGTCGATGATGTCTCTATTCATGTCAGTATTGGATAGAAATATCCATTACTGTCACGAGGTCAAGGAGCTGAAGGCAGAGCTCCAAGCTGTCATAGAGGACAATAATGATGTGGAGTCTATATGGGAGCAGGAGCACGATGAAAGGGTTTTGGCCAAGGATAAGGTCAATAAGCTGAAATATGAGGTCTTTAAGCTCAAGGAGGAGCTAAAGACCAAACATCAGAAGATAGGGAGAATGTCCTATATTCATAGGAGTTCTCACACAGATTTCCAGCAGCAGGTAGCTGGTTATCCTATAGAGGTGGGGCAGACGCGGCATACTATCACCCCTAATATAATTGCTGGTCTTGCCAAGGTAGATTTTGATAATGCCTTAAGGTAGATGTAAGCTAGTAGTAGCTAGAGTAGTTTAAGTATATAAATATTTTGTACTTAGTAATGACATGTAAAACCCTCTTTTGTATAGCGAAGGGTAGTCTTTTGTAAATCCCAATTTTTGGAAAGAAATAGCGGGAAAGTAATGTAATCAACATAGGCTGTGTAATGTAACCGATGTAGTATTATACTACAAAGAATGAATATAAGCCTTTTTATGGGAAACAATGAGCAATGGATGTTGAAGTTATTGTTTAAAATCAAATAATAACTAATAAAGAAAGGAATAATAACGAAATGTATTTATTGTATCAGCAAAATGCCGCCGAGAAGAGTGCAACGTAATCAAAGAGCGAATGTAAATCAACCAGAGGGAGGTCCGATTAACCCGATGCAGTAGTTTGTTAACCTGTTAATAGCTGCCTTTAATAGAACATGGGCTAATATCCCCGTAAATCAAGGAGTAGCACGAGCTACTACGTTTAAGGATTTCAAGAACGTGGGTTCGCCGGAGTTCAAAGGAACTACGGACCCTATTGAAGCCCAAACGTGGGTGAAGGAATTTGAGAAGTTATTTGTGATAGCAAATGTCGACGAGGCCCAGAAGGTTGCCTTTGCAACCTATATGATGAAAGGAGAGGCCAACTTTTGGTGGGAAGCCAATCAGGCTAGGGTCGGTATAGAGAATCTGACGTGGGAAAGTCAAGGAGATATTTTTCAAGAACTACTTTCCCACGAGCATGCATGGGAGGATGGAAATGCGGTTTCTAGAGTTGAAACAAGGGGACATGACAGTTCCCCAATACGCCACCTAGTTTAATGAACTGGCGAGGTTCGCTCCACACCAAGTGGATACCGAAGTTAGGAAGGCGTGACGGTTCAAGCAGGGCTTGAAACCCTGGCTTTATAACCATATTTCGGTGTTCCAAAGTACTTCATTTGGAACCATTTTAGAGAAGGTGATAATCGCCGAATGTGGTAGTGAAGCTCTGAGTCAATACCACAAGGACAAGAAGAGCAAGGGGAAAGTGGATGGGGGAGTAAAGGTCAAAGGAGCCAGCGGTAGTGGAGAAGGACAAAAGAGAAAGGCGTTTAGCTCTGGGAATACCGGAGTGAAACAAGGAGACCCAAAGAGGAGGATGGAGGCCTGCAAGACATGTGGGAAGACTCACTTAGAAGTCTGTCGTAAGGGGAAGGCCGTCTGTTACAACTGTGGACAAGAAGGGCACATTTTGCCTAACTGTCCAAGTCCGAAGAAGAATCACGGATGCTTTGTGTATGGGTCAACTGACCACATGGCAAAGAACTGGCCGAAGAAAGGGACGGACGGGAACCGGGGCACTAGTAGCAGTAAGTTAGCTATTAGTGGTCCAGCGCAGCCGGGTAGGTTGAAGGGCCGTACCTTTAATATGACAGTCCAAGATGCAGTTGTATCAGGGGACGTCGTCGCAGGTATTATTTCGATCAATGACATAAATGCTGACGTGCTGTTTGATTCGGGTGCTACTTGTTCGTTTATAGCATGCAATTTTGCTAGACGATTCGGATTACTTTGGGAAAAGTTGCCTATACCTTTAACTATTAAGGTAGAAAACAAATAAATAATTCTTGTTGAAGATGTTCATAGGAGTTGTTGCGTAGATATACGGGGTTTTAAATTATCGGTAGATTTGATACCGATAAAGTTAGGAGAATTCAACGTAATTCTCGGAATGGATTGGTTAGTTAACCATGGGGCAATTATAGATTGTAACCTTAAAATGTTAAGACAACCTCAGGTAGTATTTTACGGGAATAGATTGCCGGGACGTTCGTGTTGTCTAACCATGATACAAACTAGGAAATTATTGAGGAAGGGATGTGTAGGTTATCCGTGTCATGTTGCTGATACCTAGAGAGTGGTAGCAACCATGGAACAAATACCTATTGTGAGAGAATTCACCGATGTATTTCCGAGTGAATTGCTGGGTCTTCCGTCGGATAGGGAGACAGAGTTTGTAATAGACATCGTACCAGGAGCGACACCAATTTCTAGGGCACCGTATCGTATGGCGCCGGTAGAGATGAAAGAGTTGATGGTGCAGTTACAAGAACTGTTGGACAGGAAGTACCTTCAACCGAGTGTTTCACCGTGGGGAGCACCGGTACTGTTTGTCAAGAAGAAGGACAGATCGTTAAGACTTTGTATCGACTATCGAGAGTTGAACAAGTTAACGATAAAGAATAAATACCTATTGCCCAGGATCGATGATGTCTTTGATCAGTTAAAAGGGGCTAATTATTTTTCTAAAATAGATTTAAGAACGGGGTATCACCAGTTGAAGGTTAGGAAGGAGTATGTACCAAAGATAACATTCAGGACTCGTTATGGTTATTACGAATTTCTGGTGATGTCATTTGGGTTGACTAATGCACTAGCTACATTCATTGATATGATGAACAGAGTGTTCAAACAATATTTGGACAAGTTCATCGTGGTGTTTATCGATGATATTCTAGTCTATTCTAAGACGTCAGAAGATCATGCTGAACACCTAAGATTAATGTTGGAGACACTAAGGAAGGAGAAGTTGTATGCAAAATTCACTAAGTGTGAATTTTGGTTAGAGAAAGCACAATTTTGAGGTCATGTCATTGATCCACTAAGAGGGGATTTCAGTAGATCCAGCGAAGGTGGAAGCCGTGATGAATTGGGAACCGTAAAGCCCCGAAATCTTGTCTATTTTCACATCCGGATTCCGTACGTCACGATCCCATCTTCTTCGAAACATACATCATTATATAGCTAAATATAACAACATACATCCTCAAATCCCAGGTTCTAAAACCTTAAAACCTCTTTCATTACAAATAATGATAATTACATTATTCTTTACATCTGGTACAAGTGACTTTTATCCGCCACCAAGGATACATAAATGTTCATTAAACTATTCTATAGTTTAATTCTATCATTCTATATTACAAGTCTTCGCTTAATCATCATGCTCATTTATATAATGAATGATACTTCTTTTGGATACCGATCAGCTTGATCTTTACGGGATCCTTAAGTACTTCTAACCTCGTTCGCTGAAAATGTTTTTATTGAAAGCAAGTGTGAGCATTCAATTGCCCAGCAAGTCATAATAGTTGAACAAACAACTTTAAGAATTCAAACATTCCTTTAAGACTACAATAACTGAACAAAGGTTATGAAGCAGCTTGAATAATAGAAATAATCTTGATTCCTATCATTTTAAAACCTTAATCACATTCACTTTGAAATACTTTCATTCTCTACTTTCTTTCATACACATTATGTATGGCTAGAATCAATAGCACAGACTTAACAATAACGGTTCATGTATAAACAAAACATTCTCAAATTGAACAGTTCAATCACAGAACAGTTTATCTCATAGAAACACCGAAGTGTTCAAATTGTGGCATAAGGCTTCATACATTCTACCACCTTGCACAAATATCACACATTTGCACATAGACAAAACTTCTCAAGTTCAACATCTGAGAAGTTTTAGAAACTAGCATTCATTTAAAATATGAATAAAGTTAGGAAACTTGCCTTATGCACAGCTATAGCTTATAGTTTACACTGAACTACTCATTCCAATTCCTACGTAGCACATGTGTTAGTTGATTAAATAAAGTTATAATTATATAAAAAATTCTAATTTGGTGGTATTGATTTATGTGTTAAAGTAATTTAATAAATTGTTATTAGAATTAATTTAATTAATTAAAAGTGTGACAAATAACCTTTTATAAAGGAGTTATTAAAATAACTAAAAGGAGTTTGATTCCGTTTTTGCCAAACAAGGTCTATTGCCTATTAAGTCTTTAATCTAATTATGTTTTACCAAACAAGGCATAAGGAATAAATGATTATATTTTTAGTAAGTAACCAAACAAGCCTTATGGCTTTTGATTTTCAAAATTTGTATAACTGATATAAGTTATACTTATATTTATATTATATAATTAATATATATTATATCTTATACGTTATATTTCTAATACGTAAGATTAGAATAGAGGGGTGAGATAGAAGAAGAGAGTTTACAGAGAGAAAAGAAGAGAGGATTGTGAGAAGGCTTGAGAATTTGAGAAAGGAATTGGGGAGAAGAAGCTTGATAATCAAAGCATAGCCATTATCTTCCAACTTTAAGGTATCATCTAAACACTGTTATTGTTTTTCTTTTCAAAAGTTATAGTTGTATTCTCTCTCTATCAATTTTCTCTATAAAAGCTTTGTAGAAATTGAATTAATTGTTATGTATGTGGCTTTATATGCTAAACTAGTGTTGTAAAACTATTTTTATAAGTTATATATGAGTATAGTCAATGATGTTATGATATATATTTAATTTGTGAAGAAAAATATTTTACAGAGGGTTTATGTGAATGAATATGGTTTAGTTTAAGGTAGAAATTAAGGGTTAATTAGTTGTTTAGTTGATAAATTGACTATTGAATTTGATAGAGTATGTATAGGTATTGATAAAGTGCTTTGAATTAACTGTTTTGGTTGAAAAACAAAATCACAGTGTTGATTTTCATTGAAAACATAAAAAAGTAATTTTTTATCAAAAACAGTGAAATTGGATGTTTTAAATTCGTTGTTTATGTTGTTTTATGGGTATAAACATGTTAAGAGTCTTTGAATTATGTTTATATAAAGTCTCTATATGAATTACATGATAATTAGGCTGTTAGAAAGTAGCTTGTAGGCCAAAATTGGCTTTTGTTCATCTTTGTTGTCAAGTCAGATGTAAGTTCAAGTCTCTGATTAAGCAGCTTGTATGACCTAGCAAAGACATTTATCACGTCGTCGTGACCTCGTAGTGCGGCCTCGTAGTTTAATTCTCTACCAGAAGTGCGGCCTAGCAAGACATTTATCGCAATGCAATGACCTCGTGAGATTAATTCTCGTCATCGCTAACGCTATCATCATGCCATAGACCAACGAACCCTGATATAAAGCTGTAGGCGCCTCATATGAGTTGGAAGAATGGTCTAACAGTGTACTTTTTGTACTCAAAATCTGATGGAATTATTATGTGTTAATAGTAGGACTGTTAAGTTATGATTTTAGTATTTCTATACCATGAATGAGCATGTTATTAACAATTAACTTGTTTTGTAACGTGATTATGTGATTAAAAAAAACAAATCTTACATGATGAGTGTACTTAGTTATGTTTGTAAAGTGGTAGTGACTAACTATGTCATGATGACATATGTATATAGGATATTGTGATTCGAATTGTTCGGTTTAATCTACGAGCAAGGAAAGTTCTCTAATCCATTATCTTGTTGAACCAATTATTGTTTCTAATTCGATTACAATATTATGATGCAAGGTTTCTAAAACTTTAATTTTGATATTGAGTAAGTTATTCTTGTATTTAACTTGTTGTTTAGCATGCAAATTTATATATACAAATGTTGAACAGTTTTATCGTTCAAATTGCTATGCATGCTTAGTATTCAATTCTAAATAACCTTGGCTTAATATTGTTCAAGCAAAGTGTGTTTTAGTTATTCAAGGTGTATGCTATTAGATTATTCCTAAAGCATAATTTTAATTTACCATATCGATTCAATTATGATTATTCTATAATATGATGTTATTAGTTTTATTCAACTAATCCTTAGTTGATGTTCGTTGAATTCCAAATTACCTTGAAATGTATCCAAACCAAACTCACTTTGGTGCGGACTTGTACTCTAAATACTGAGATGAACAACCTTATTATTAGGGGTAATTTACGCTTAGCATTGAAATGTTTGTGCACAATACATTGTACGAAGGGCTGATCCCCCTAAGTATGATGAGTCCCTATAGTCTTATGACTGTTGAAGTTTTAAGTTGAAAAATTACTTATAACTATGGACATAGTTCGTGGTCTTAGGACCCTCAGTTATATACTTCAGATGTTGATAACTCATATTGTTTACTTCTATCGAGCCTATTATTTGACAGTTGTTGTTGTAAAGATTTTTCAATTCATTGTTGTTTCCAAGTGAGCTTTTTTTGCTCACTCTTGCTTATATAACTATTACAGTTAAGGATGAGAAGGTTGATGTACCTAACACCAGTAAGGGGAAATGAAATATGAACAAGTATTGAAGGCTTGTAATATGTTAATATTTTTTTATCAGTCTTAATTGAATGGTTGTAATGAAGTTTATTAATTTTTCCGCATTTAAATGATTGTATTTAAAGATTAGACAACCTGGGAGATTTTATTATGTAACCCTTAAATGGGGAAGGTTTTTTTATTATTCAATTTTACTGTGATTGGGTAGTTAGATATGAATGTTTGATTAAGTGAACACCAAATCCTGTGGGAATGAAGTACCTGGGTTTGGGGGTGTCACAAGTTGGTATCAAAGCCTTAGGTTATGAACCTTAGGCGGGGGAAAAGCGTTAGGAAGTAACCTTTGCAAAGATAGAAATGATAAACCCTTATCGAGTTTTAAGGAAGAAGTAATAAAACAATTATGTGCTTACGTGATTACAACATAGGTGCTCGTGAGTGTCGAGTAATAACTAAAACTTAAAAATCTTGTTGTCAAGATGGCTAATGTTGGAGAATCCAGTCAGGCTAGGGAGGAAGGACCTAAGATGCCTAGAGAGGAGGAATCTCGTGACATTCAAGTGGTTTGGGAACAACTACTTCCACGGGAGTCAGCCCCGTTACTTACGGTGGTTGAAGATGAGGATGATGATGTAGAAACAAATGAGGAAGACCCTGTTGAGCTGCCACAGACGAATGAAGAGGGCGAGGAGGAAAGGATTCCACTTAACTCGATAGCTGGCCGTATATACGATGAGGTGCATGACCACAATGTAGAACTTCAAGATATAGTTGACGAGTTACAAGAGATATTGCTGAACAACAGACCTCGATGGCACAGAAGGATGACGAAATTCAGGACTGAGAAGAACGTCTGAGCATTTTTGAAGATAAGCTGATTCACACCGAAGGAGAGGACGAGCGAATGAGAGCAGAAATTGCAGAATTGAAGAACAAGTTGAAAGAGGAATCTAGTAAGAGGGCAAGAGCCAAAGATGCGTACGAGGAAGCTGATCAACGAGTCGAAATAGTAGAGGGAGACGCACAAGCAAAGAGAATGAAGATGCAGGAAATGAATAACGTGTTCAACACAGTGATTAATCGAGCTCAGGATCGGGTCATGGGTTATCCGATTCAGTTTGGGACGCTGCAATCGTACATACTAGATCGACGAACCATGTTCTGAATTATGGAAGAAGAGCGTCGTAAGGCTATGCAGTATCTTAGTAGGACATCGTAGGGAGTGTACTTGATTAATGATTTATGTTAATCCCGAGTGTTATGTAACCTATGGGGTATGATGATGATGTCTTGAAACTTTGGTAGTTCATGAAAATAATGTAAATAGCAGTGATGCTATTGATATGATGTTTTCAAAGAATTAAGTATGAATAAAAGTTATTATCTTCTTTTATCCAAAGTGTTATGTGTTATGTGGTGATTACTTTATGGGGGCAAGTTAAGTATGAATTACTTAAATAAGTTGAGTAATAATATAATGAGTGTACTTTTAACAGAAAATTCCTCCAAGTCGTCAACCACCCCAACAAAGAACCACTGAAGGAACCAACAACAATAATGCTAAAGTTAACCCCGTTCAACAGCTGGTGACGTTACTGACAAGTGCACTACAGAATCAACCGCAGAACCAACCACAAAATCAAGCTACAATGTTTAAGGACTTCAAGGCGGTTGAACCACCAAAATTTCATGGGTCCATGAACCCGGTTGAGGCTCAGACCTGGGTCATGGAGATAGAGAAGGTGTTTGATGTTGCGGGAGTAGGGGAAGTTTAGAAAACTGCTTTTGCAACATTTATGTTGAAAGCAGAGGTTAGTTATTTGTGGCAGACCAATAAAACTCGAGGAGGACCAGGGGTTATACCTTGGGATAGGTTCAAGGAGATGTTCTTCGAGACCTATTTCCCAGAGAATTCTAAGAGTCGGTTGGAAGTGCAGTTTTTAGAACTAAAACAGGGAACAATGACGATGTCAGAATATGCTGCGAAATTCAACGAGTTAGCGAGGTTTGCGCCATACCAAGTCAGCACAAATGAAAGCAAGGCAAAGAGATTTGAATAGGGACTGAAGCCCTGGTTGTATAGTAGGGTTTCCTTGTTCTAGTTGAAGACATTTGCAGCCGTAATGGAAAAGGCAATTGTCGCTGAAGGTGGAGGTGAGGATGTAACCAAGTTCAATCAAGAATAGAAAAAGAAGAAGAATGAAGTGGAGGTTAAGAATGGAGTTGGTGGTAGTGGAAATTGTAACAATAATCTGAAAAGAAAGTGGAATGGAAATATGGGTGCTAGAAATCAGCAGGGTAACCAGCATAGTAAGAAGTTTGAAGCATGTGCTACATGCAGGAATTTCACAAGGGTGTATGCTTGATGGGGAAACGAGTATGCTTTAGTTGTGGCCAGGAGGGTCACATTGCCCCAAATTGCAATCAACCTAAGAAGAACGTTTGCTTCACATGCAGGTCCAAGGATCACTTTGCTCGTGAATGCCCTAAGAAGAGATCTGGTGAAGCAAATGGAAACAAGGGAAGTGCTAGTGGAGGTGCGCTGACTATTGCTGGGCAACATCAACAAATAAGCCCACAACAAGAACCTTCAACATGACTGCGCAAGATGTTGTGCAATCAAAAGATGTGGTGTCGGGTATTATCCCAATCAATGATATTGATGCTTATGTATTATTTGATTTGGGTGATACTTGCTCATTTATATCTGATGAATTCGCTATGAGATTAGGATTGCCTAGTGAAGAATTGAATTTCCCTTTAAACATAGAAATTGCGAATAAGGAAGTAATTCCTGTTAGGGTCGTATACAAGAACTGTAGGGTGAATATTAAGGGAAATATTTTGATGCTAGATTTAATTCCGATTAGGCTTGGAGAGTTTGATGTTATTTTGGGAATGGATTGGTTGTTCAATTGTGGAGCGATAATTGACTGCCAAAAGAAATGTGTAAACCTTATGACTCCGTCAAAGGTAGTTTTCAATGGTAACAAATCGCCTAGACAAATGAGATGTCTGATGATTATGCAGGCCAAGAAATTGTTGAGCCAAGGTTGTGTGGGTTATTTAGCTTTCATAGTTGATACAAAGAAGAAGGATGCGAAATTGGAAGAAATACCAGTGGTTAGGGAATTTGTGGACGTGTTTCCTGAGGATTTGCCAGGACATCCGCCTGACAGAGAAAGCAAGTTCATGATCGACTTAGCACCAGGAACCGGTCCGATATCGAAAGCCCCATACAGAATGGCTCCGATAGAGATGAAGGAACTGATGGTACAACTGTAGGAGCTATCGGACAAGAAATACATTCAGCCGAGTGTGTCACCGTGGGGAGCACCGGTGTTATTTGTAAAGAAGAAGGATGGGTCAATGTGTCTTTGCATTGATTATAGAGAGTTAAACAAAGTCACTATTAAGAATAAATATCCACTTCCGAGAATAGATGATTTGTTTGACCAGTTGAAGGGTGCTAGATATTTCTCAAAAATAGATTTGAGAAGTGGGTGTCATCAACTGAAGGTTAGGAAGGAGGATGTACCGAAGACGGAATTCCAAACTCGGTATGGACATTACGAATTTTTGGTGATGTCTTTTGGTTTGACAAACGCCCTTGCAGCGTTCAAGGATTTGATGAACATGGTGTTTAAACCATTTTTAGACAAGTTTGTGGTGGTGTTTATCGACGATATTTTGGTGTACTCTAGAACTCAAGAAGAACACATGGATCACTTACGTCTAACGTTGGAGACACTAAGAAAGGAAAAGTTATACGCAAAATTCTCTAAATGTGAATTCTGGTTAGAACGTGTACAATTTCTTGGGCACGTAATTGACAAGGATGGAATTTCAGTGGATCCATCAAAGGTCAAAGCTGTGATAAATTGGGAACAACCAAGAAATCCATCGAAAGTAAGAAGTTTCTTGGGATTGGCAGGGTATTACAGACGGTTTATCCAAGATTTCTCCATGATTGCCACTCCGTTGACAAATTTGACGAGGAAATTTGTAAAAAAAATTTGGACGGAGAAGTGTGAAGGAAGTTTCCAAGAATTGAAAAAGAAGTTAAGTATGACACCTGTGTTGTCATTACCAGATAATACATGAAGTTTTGTGGTGTATTGTGATGCTTCACACAGAGGATTAGGATGTGTCCTTATGCAGAATGGAAAAGCCATCGCGTATGCGTCAAGGCAATGGAAAGACTACGAAAAAGGGTATCCGACTCATGATTTAGAGTTGGCGGCGGTTGTGTTTGCTTTAAAAATATAGAGACACTATCTCTATGGAGAGAAATGTGAGATTTACACAGACCATAAGAGTCTGAAGTATATTTTCACTTAGAAAGACCTGAATATGCGCCAAAGGAGATGGATGGAATTGATAAAGGATTACAATTGTGAGATCTTTTATCATCCAGGCAAAGCAAACGTGGTTGCAGATGCCTTGAGTAGGAAAGGTAGAGAAAAATTGATGTTGTTAACTGATAAGGAGGAGCTTATTTCAGCAATGTCAAGGTTAGAGTTGGAAATCAAATTTTCAAAAGAATCCAATGAAAAATTATACCAGATGGAAGCCAGTTCAACTTTGGTGGACAAAGTGAATAACGCTCAACTACCGGATGCGGAATGTAGAAAAATAAAGGAGAGTGTACTTGAAGGAAGGGAGGAAAAATTCAAGGTTGATACTGAAAGAATGCTAAGATTCGAGGGACGAATCTGGGTTCCAACAGTACCAGATATTAAAGAAGACATCTTGATAGAAGCTCATAGCTCGAGATATTCGATTCATCCTGGAAGTACGAAGATGTATCAAGACTTGCGGCGACATTTTTGGTGGCCAAATATGAAAAGAGACGTTGCAAAATACGTTGCAAAGTTCTTGACATGGCAGAGAGTCAAGGCCGAGCATCAAAGGCCAAGCGGATTACTTCAACCGTTGGAGATACCGGAATGGAAATGGGAACATATCACAATGGATTTTGTGGTAGGTCTCCCAACGACTCAGAAAGGATACGATGTGATATGGGTGATAGTGGATAGATTGACAAAATTTGCACACTTTTTACCAATAAAGATTAGATTCAATCTTTAACAGTTGGAAAAGTTATATGTTAAAGAGATCGTGATGAGACATGGAGTTTCAGTGTTAATTGTGTCAGATAGAGATCCGAGGTTCACATCAAACTTCTGGAAGAGACTACAAGAATGTATGGGAACATAGTTGCGAATGAGTATGACATATCATCCGCAAACAGATGGCCAAAGTGAACGAAAAATTCAGACATTGGAAGATATGCTGAGAGCATATGTCATGGATTTCAAAGGAAGCTAGGATGAACAATTACCGTTGGTGGAATTTGCCTACAATAACAGTTACAACGAAAGCATCGGCATGCCGCCTTACGAAGCATTATACGGCAGGAGGTGTAGAACTCCACTGTGCTGGGATGAAATTGGTGAATGTCAACTATTAGGACCATAACTGGTACAACAAATTGCTGAGGTTGTCAAACTCATCAGAACAAGATTGATAGCTGCTCAAGACAAACAAAAGAAATATGCTGATCAACATAGACAAGATCGTGCATTCGACGTAGGAAATTATGTTTTCCAAAAAGTTTCACCTTGTAAGGGAAAAATTCGATTTGGTAAAAAGGGGAAACTAAGCCCGAGGTTTATTGTACCCTTCGAAGTGCTGCAAAAAGTTGGTGAGGTGCCTTACGAGGTAGCTCTACCTCCAGAATTGCAAAACATTCATAATATTTTTCATGTTTCGGTGTTACGACCATATAAATCTGATTACAAGCACGTGATCGAGTATGAACCATTGCAGTTTGAGAAAGACTTGTCCTATGAAGATGTTCCTATCCAGATAGTCGACAGGAAAGAGCAAGTGCTCAGAAATAAAGTGATACCTTATGTGAAAGTAATATGAAGAAACCACAATGTCGAAGAAGCTACGTGGGAACTCGAAGCTGAAATGATGAAGAATTACCCTAAGTTATTTGTTTAATCAGTGTCTTCGATTTTGGGGACAGAATATTTGTAAGTAGGGGAGAATGTGACGAATGAATTATTTTAATTGTGATTCTGGGGACAGAATCCTTGTAAGGAGGGAATGATGTAACTTTCCAGAATTTTTAATTGTTATATTAAATATTTGTTGAATTATATAAGTATTTAATGGATGTGTTTATGGTTGAATTTGTAATTGTTCAAAGTTGATTCGATTTGATTAATTATTTGTTAAATAAATAATTAAGGAAATTAATTATTTTATTCTAATTTAATTTAATTATTAAATTAGAGAGTTTTGATTAAATGAATTATTATATTTTAATTTGAATTTGTGATTAAAAGGATGTGTTAGTTGAATAAAGTTATAATTATATAGAAAATTATAATTTGGTGGTATTGATTTATGTGTTAAAGTAATTTAATAAATTGTTATTAGAATTAATTTAATATATTAAAAGTGTGACAAATAACCTTTATAAAGGAGTTATTAAAATAACTTAAAGGAGTTTGATTCAGTTTTTCCCAAACAGGGTCTATTGCCTATTAAGTCTTTAATCTAATTATGTTTTACCAAACAAGGCATAAGGAATAAATGATTATATTTTTAGTAAGTAACCAAGCAAGCCTTATGGCTTTTGATTTTCAAAATTTGTATAACTGATATTAGTTATACTTATATTTATATTATATAATTAATATATATTATATCTTATACATTACATTTCTAATACGTAAGATTAGAATAGAGGGGTGAGAGAGAAGAAGAGAGTTTACAGAGAGAAAAGAAGAGAGGATTGTGAGAAGGCTAGAGAATTTCAGAAAGGAATTGGGGAGAAGAAGCTTGATAATCAAAGGATAGCCATTATCTTCCAACTCTAAGGTATCATCTAAACTCTGTTATTATTTTTCTTTTCAAAAGTTATAGTTGTATTCTCTTTCTCTCAATTTTCTTTATAAAAGCTTTGTAGAAATTGAATTAATTGTTATGTATGTGGCTTTATATGATAAACTAGTGTTGTAAAACTATTTTCATAAGTTATATATGAGTATAGTCAATGAAGTTATGATATGTATGTAATTTGTGAAGAAAAATATTTTATAGAGAGTTTATGTGAATGAATATGGTTTAGTTTAAGGTAGAAATTAAGGGTTAATTAGTTGTTTAGTTGATAAATTGACTATTGAATTTGATAGAGTATGTATAAATATTGATAAAGTGCTTTGAATTAATTGTTTTGGTTGAAAAACAAAATCATAGTGTTGATTTTCATTGAAAACATCAAAAAGTAAGTTTTTTTTATCAAAAATAGTGAAATTGGATGTTTTAAATTCGTTGTTTATGTTGTTTTATGGGTAGAAATATGTTAAGAGTCTTTGAATTATGTTTATATGAAGTCTCTATATGAATTACTTGATAATTAGGCTGTTCTAAAGTAGCTTGTAGGCCAAAATTAGCTTTTGTTCATCTTTATGTCAAGTCGTCTGCCGAAGTCTCTGATTCGGTGGCCTAAGTGCTTGACCTAGCAAAGACATTTATCGCATCGCGCCTCAGTAATCTTGACCTCGTAGTTTAATTTTTTCTACCAAAAAGTGCGCTTCTAGCGAAGACATTTATCACAATAGCGACCTCGTAGTTTAATTCTCATATCGCGCATTATCATCATGGCATATATGAACCACTGATATAAAGCGTATGGCGCAACGCAAGTCGGAAGAATGGTCTGACAGTGTACTTTTTGTACTCAAAATCTGAAGGAATTGTTATGTGTTAATTGTAGGACTGTTAAGTTTTGATTTAAGTATTTCTATACCATTAATGAGCATGTTATTAACAATTAACTTGTTTTATAACGTGATTATGTGATTAAAAAAAACAAATCTTACATGATGAGTGTACTTAGTTATGTTTGTAAAGTGGTAGTGACTAACTATGTCATGATGACATATGTATATAGGATATTGTGATTCGAATTGTTCGATTTAATCTACGAGCAAGGCAAGTTCTCTAATCCATTATCTTGTTGAACCAATTATTGTTTCTAATTCGATTACAATATTATGATGCAAGGTTTCTAAAACTTTAATTTTGATATTGAGTAAGTTATTCTTGTATTTAACTTGTTGTTTAGCATGCAAATTAATATATACAAATGTTGAACAGTTTTATCGTTCAAATTGCTATGCATGCTTAGTATTCAATTCTAAATAACCTTGGCTTAATATTGTTCAAGCAAAGTGTGTTTTAGTTATTCAAGGTGTATGCTATTAGATTATTCCTAAAACATAATTTTAATTTACTGTCGATTCAATTACGATTATTCTATAATATGATGTTATTAGTTTTATTCAACTAATCCTTAGTTGATGTTCGTTGAATTCCAAATTACCTTGAAATGTATCCAAACCAAACTCACTTTGGTGCGGACTTGTACTCTAAATAATGAGATGAACAACCCTATTATTAAGGGTAATTTACGCTTAGCGTTGAAATGTTTGTGCACAATACATTGTACGAAGGGCTTATCCCCCTAAGTACGAGGAGTCCCTATAGTCTTATGACTGTTAAAGTTTAAGTTGAAAAATTACTTATAACTATGGACATAGTTCATGGTCTTAGGGCCCTCGGTTATATACTTCAGATGTTGATAACTCATATTGTTTACTTCTATCGAGCCTATTATTTAATAGTTGTTGTTGTAAAGATTTTTCCATTCATTGTTGTTTCCAAGTGAGCTTTGTTTGCTCACTCTTGCTTATATAACTATTACAGTTAAGGATGAGAAGGTTGATGTACCTAACACCAGTAAGGGGAAAGGAAAGATGAACAAGTATTGAAGTCTTGTAATATGTTAATATTTTATTATCAGTCTTAATTGAATGGTTGTAATGAAGTTTATTAATTTTTCCGCATTTGAATGATTATATTTAAAGGTTAGACAACCTGGGAGATTTTATTATGTAACCCTTTAATGGGGAAGGTTTTTTTATTATTCAATTTTACTATGATTGGGTAGTTAGATATGAATGTTTGATTAAGTGAACACCAAATCCTGTGGGAATGAAGTACCTGGGTTTGGGGGTGCCACAGGGGCTCCTCCTCTCTACGCATCTGAGATCTCTCCTCGCTGGCCTGACTGGATTCTCCCACATTAGCCATCTTGACAACAAAAATTTGATGTTTTTAATTACTAATCATCACTACTCGACACTCACGAGCATATAGGTTACAACCTCATAAGCACATAGAGTGTTTTATTATTTCTTCCTTAAAACTCGATAAGAGTTTATCACCACTATCATTTTAATCTCCTATAAGGTTACTTCCTAAGGTTTCTCCCTCACCTAAGGTTCATAACCTAAGGCTCTGATACCAACTTGTGACACCCTCAAATTCGGGTACTTCATTCCCACATGATTTGGTGTTCACTATTTAAACATTCATTTCTAACTACCCAAATTAAATAAAATTTGAAGTAATAAATCTTCCAATTTTAGCTATAATTGTTATATATATATATATACAAGAGTGAGCAAAACAAATACTCACTTGAAAGTACATAATAACTGGCAATGAATAAGCTTAACTGAATTGAATAACATTTTATAGTATCGATAATCAAGAACTGATATTGAAATTCATCTGAGGGTCACAAAACCATGAACTATGTCCTAGGTTATAAGTATTTCTACTTGAACCTTTAACAATCCTTAGACTATATGGACCTTTTTTCTCGTACTTAGGGGGATCAGCTCTTCGTACCATGTATGGTGCACAAACATCTTAACGCTTTCACGTATATAATCCCCTATAATAGGTTGTTCATCTCAATCTTAATATAAGAGTCCGCACCAAAGGAAGTTTGGTTTGGATAAGTTTCATAGGTAATTTAGAGTTCAACGTACATCAACTAAGGATTAGTTGAATCAAAAGTTTAATAATAATGTAAATATTCAACAACAACGTAATAGAAAGTAGTTATGAACTATAATAACCGCAAAATTCATACAACTCAATTATCCACTTCGGTCGTTAATAACACGTCTAACTTCTAATTTTACATCATTATTCGATGTCAAAATTAATAAAATACGGAATAATTTAAACTTTTCTATCTTCTGACTTTAATTTCCTGAATTAAAACTTTTATCATCTACATGTTTTTGAATCATATATAATCCATGATTCACTTTATCAGAGTTAATATATATATACTTACATATCAAATCAATATCCTTTATACATCGGACTACTCAAACGTTAACCTTTCAACTCAACATAAAGTATATATCATAAAGCATTGAGTACATCTCATGAACCTTAATCATAGTTTAAAGAAATAACAACTATAGCTAAAATATTAATCTTCGTGTATTATTTTTTATCCATGCCATTCAAGTAGCACATAGTGTTACCTTCAATCCTTAACCTGCAAAAATGGTTATTTGTAAGGTTGATGTAAGACCCCGAATTTTATGAAATGAAAGTATTCAATTTTCTTATAATTATTATTTTATTTCGTAAATGGTTAAATTAAAGTTATGGGTGATATGTGAATTTTTTTTGCAAAGTATGCAAGTTGTTATAAAATATTCGTTTGGTTGGGGAATATTCTTTTTGTCGGGGAATATCCGTGCAACGACACAATCATTGGTGGACCCCACAATGGAAGTATTGTCGTAGTTAGAAAATGACAGAATTATCATTTTAAAAAAATAACGGCGAAAGTGTTACCGTTAAAACTATTGAACTACCTAGTAGTAAAAGTACAGTAATACGCGTGGTTGCATAGAAGTACACAATATTGATTATTGATGCTTACATGAGAACTCACTCAGTTATACTCAATTATTGCTACAGTAAATGTTGCATCATACCTCTCATATTATTGATTCAATTATTGTCACAGTATCATCTGCATAATATGATATAATATTAAATCAATAATTGAGACGACAAAGTTATTTATATTATTATTTGCAATATTGACAATGTCTAGAAGTTCTGTCAAGGAGAGGTTAGATAATCTAATTGTGCGCCAATAGAGAGAAATCCTTATTGGAAAGTACCCTCTTTCCTGGGAACGACCTGGTTGTTAAATATTGTGAGTTATAATATTAATGATGAATAAGTTCGTGTTGATTAAAGATGAAATCGATAATTCCATTGTGTGGGAATTATTAGTGTTAGTGGAAATCGACATTTATTTCGATGATAATTAATGTTTGGAGGTTATATTGACCAATCGAGTAATTCACCGGATAAATGAGCAATTAATTGTTATTAATTCACATGTTTATAACTATGTGTTCACATGTGTGTATTATTGATTCACATAATTTACTATTAGGGGAGTTGGTGCAACATTGATAATACTTGCATGACTAAATTAAAAATGGAGGTATAGATGAAGGTACTATACTATAATTAATTTTTTCACATGTTTAGAACTATTGAGCCACATGATTTAGTATTGATTCACATGATTTACTATTAGGGGAGATGGTACAAGTTTGATAATACTTACATGACTAAATTAAAAATGAAGAAAAAGAGGAAGATATTATACTGTAATATTTCGAGCCCCAAAATGTGAAATTATTGAAACTATATTTTCTTATAAATAGAAGCTCATTTTTCCTTTATTTCTCACCAATTCACTAAGTCTCACAAGATCAATTATTATAGAGAAATTATAGAGAGAAAGAAGAAGAGAAGTCTGCTACCTCACTATTCTTGTATCCAGTTTTCTTCTAAGGTAAGGGGTCTTATTTCTTTCGTATTCACGAAGAGAGTTATTTTCTTTCAATACTCGTAAGGGTTGTTATTCCATTCTTTATTATTCTGTTAGAATAACCTGTCTGTGCGGTCTATCGCATGCTTGGTGAATTCTTCTGTTATTCCATTCTTTATTATTCTGTTGGAATTTCCTGTCTACGCGGACTACCGCATGCATGGTAAATTCTTTTGTTATTCCATTCTTTATTATTCTGTTGGAGTAACCTGTCTATGTGGATTACCGCATGCATGGTGAATGATCAATCGTATTCATTCCTTATTACATTGTGGAAATGATCTATCTACGTGGATTACCGCATAACGGGCAATGTGACACCCCCAAATTCGGGTTACCTGACTCCCGAGTTTGGTGTTCACGATCCACAATATAAATAACATTTAACTACCCATATAATATATAGATAGTATCTTACATAAGTTTTTATCAGAGTTTCATAATACATCACCCAGGTTCACTAACCTTAACTTTACAAACATACCCTTTTGATATACAAAAAGGGTTTACAATACAACATATTAAATATGTTTAACATAACTAATTTATAACTACGCCTTTGCCTCTCGTTTCGCTTCACAAAGACCTCCCGCAACTTCGTCCCTAGGTGAAATGTTTTATTTAGCAAGGTGAGCAACAAATTTTCCCATAAGTTAATACATACAATAAATGTATAAGTATTCAAATCACCGGACTATCTATTTTGATAGAATGAAACCAAAGTTCGGGAACTTTGAAATAGTTGAACAAATCGTTATTCAATAACAAGTCTTCTCGTATTCTATACAACATAATAATTCAATAATCGAAAAAGAGTACAACGCTTTCAAAGTTTCTACGATATTCTAATGAATAATCAAGAATCAATTCTACGAAATATCAAAGTGGAATGTTTTCCAGATTTATCTTGAAGCGATCCATTGGATCTTGAACTCTCTTCTCGAGTAACTATCAAAGTTATACTTTGATATACCCAGTGTATCGAGATAACCGTAAAGATTAAATCATACCCTCTCGCAAGTATAACAAGTGATCGACTTATTATACCCTATATTATGCATAATACTTAAGTCAATAATAATCGAATATACGATTTAATGATATTCCCTTTTTATAAAAGGTTGTTCTTCTCGATCTCGTAATCAAGATTTTGATTTAACAACGAAAATCTTGTGATTTCAAATTTATTTACTTCTCGATCTTAGCCAGAAATAATTGGCATCGATCTATCAATAATAATCGAATTCTCTTCTCGAACTTAGCCAGAATAATTAGCTAAGACATTTCTCAGTATAATTTGACAATAAAATGTGAATTATCTCGTATTATCAATTCTAACTTCTCTGAGATATGAATATCCAACAATAGTTATTCTACAAATATATATTTCTGAATCAATAATTCAATTTGAATTATTAAGCATGCACTAACTGCGAATAATCAACAATAAATTCCCTGGATGTGGTGTAATTAGCAATAATTAACCACTATAATAATTGAATGAATTTAACTCAAGGTTGAGTTAGGAAACTTGCCTCTTCCACGATTCATTGCTACACAAAATACTTATACGCTTTGAAAGACCTATAACCAATAATATCGGTCTTACAATTAGCACAATTATTCATAACACGTAACACTGTAGTTCACAGTCAAACTTCTCCTAGGCACATTACCACATAGCCACATCAGTGTTTATAACTTATATAAACACATAACAAGTGTAACTATATCAGTCTAGTTGGACTTCGGTCCATTCTCGGTGTTTTAGTCACCCTATCCGACAATTAACACATTGATTGTCCATTAAACTTGGTCTCTAAGCTTCAATATTAATTTAGATAAGTCAATTATCAATTATAATATTTTTCGGAAGCTTTTAATAATTATCAAGCAATTATTATAATTTATAATAATTTTTCAAACATCGGAATCATTTTTAAATGATTTAATTATCAAATAATCTTATCATTATTAATATTTAATAATATTAAAATATTAATAACATACTTGTCAAAATATTAAAGTTATTATCAATAACTTAAAATATTTTTAAATCAACAATATTCCACTTAAATGATTTTTAAAGTAATTAAAATCATTTTTAAATCACCGCCATTAATATATAAATATTAATGAAATTATCATCTAAATATTAAAAATCATTTATTATAACTTAAAATATTTTTAAACTATTTTTCTCATTGTTAAATGATTTTTAAATCAATAAAATCATTTTTAATTCATTTATTTAATATCATAATTAAATAAATCAAATATCATTAATATTAATTTATTAATAAAATTCTCCAAAAATATTGAAAATTATATTTTATAATTTAAAATATTTTCTAACACTTTATTCTCAATTAAAATGATTTTTAAATCATAAAAATCATTTTTATCTTATTTATTCAATTTAATAATCAAATAAATCTAATATCATTAATATTAAATTATTAATGAAAATTCTCCAAAAATATTAAAAGTTACATTTTATAACTCAAAATATTTTTAAATACATTTTTCTTATTTAAAATGATTTTTCATAATATTAAATCACTTTTCTCTAATTTATTTAATACACTAATTAAATAAATTAAATACCTTTAATATTTAAATAATTATAAATATTAAAGAAAAATATTCCAATTGGTCAGAAATTATTTTTCATAATTTAAAATAATTTTTAAAACCATTTTGGTAATTTTAGAATTTATTTCTAATTTTATTAATTTCCTAAATTCGAAATTAAAATTAATTAAAACCGTCATTAATAGCCTATAGCGATTACTAAAGCGTCATTGTTGGTGTTCTTGAGCTCAAGAAGAACGACGTACGGCAAGAGCCTTCAGTCTGCTACTTGAACGCCTTTAATTCTCAGACAAAATGGTTTCGGACTTGTTTAAAGTTTGATCGTGTAGCCAAAATGTAACACTACAACATGCAACTCACACTTAGATCAAACAACAACACAACAAGATGATGCGGGTTTGTTAAACATCGTGTCGACGATTTCGGGTTTTCCGAAACCCCAGAAAGTCTTGATAGTAGCACTTTTGTGCTCAATTATCTATGAAGTTCGTAATTATTTATGCTAGTTTATGGTTTAAATCCTCGGTCCATGTGTCAAGGAACAATACCATACCAACAAATCAACTAAAACATATTAACCTCGTCGAGATCCAATTTCGGCCAAACCACGATGAATCCTTGTTCATACCGATTCGGGTTTCCCGAAACATAAAATCGATTGGTGGTCTAGTTTGACCATCCATAAAATCCCACATGTTAGTTATTTAAGAGATCTAGAAATATGGATCTATAGTAAACATAACCGTTTACAAGTATGATACAACAATAACAACAAAACACAAAACAAAGCAGAGCGGATCAAGAAGCTTAAATATCTTGTCGGGGCCATTGTTCATGAAATTCAGGTTGCCCGAGAATATACTCGATAACGCGTCAATCAAGCGGTGTTTGACCTTAAATAACTTTAATTCCGGACACCTAATAGCTATTCTACCACTTGCAGATTAAAGACCATATGCCGTGCCATGATCCAAACAATAAAACAAGAAAACTCAAACACGACAGTACGCGGATCTATGGCACTGACGACATTAGCTTGTCGCACCACGATCGTGTTCTCGGCAGCTTTTTGAAAACACCAATTTAAAGCACTTTGATGCTATGGATATATGTTTGATCATCATAGATCAACATAAAACATCCTCTAGCATTAATCTAAACACATAAACATGAACTCTGTCTTAGCAACATGGATCAAAAATAAAAGTAGGTTTTATACCTTCTTGACCAAACTTTGATCGTGATCTTTCCAATCTGTTTTTTTTTGTTTCTAGGATGTATTTGGTGACTGATTTACTAAACAAATTCGGAGGTTTGGGAAGGAGAGAGAGTTGGTAAGAGCAAGAGAGAAAAATGGCCAAATTTATGACTTTTCTCACTCCTAAATCTATATATATGATGATATGTTGCAAGATCTAATGCTAGCTGTCATTGGGAGGCTGATTTCTGAGATTTTTATGCCACAAATGTCAAGAGAGTTGGTGACCTAATAAAGTTGTTGGACAATTTTGCAATTTAACTTAAAAAAAATCCCATAAAGGGCATTTAGGTCATTTCCAATTTTTTCTAGAATTTGAACTTTATGAAACCCTTAGGGTTTAGGGTTTGGACAATAAGGTTTAGGGTTTGACCCTTTAGGTCTAAAAATTCTAATTCCCATAATTTGCAAATTTAGGGTTTAATTAGAAAAATAAATTTTCTAAAATAAAAAAAATTAAGGTTTCTAAAATAGAAATTTAACATACAAAAATATAATTAGAGTTTTCTAATCATATTTAAGTTTAACAAACACTTTAGGCATGCTAATAAAAATTAGGGTTGCCTAATTAGGGTTTACAATTCCCGGTTTTGAAATTAGGGTTCCTTAACGTACAATTAGGGTTTTTAACTGTACATTTTATTTTCTAAATTTAAGATTAGGGTTTTAAATCCCTTATTAAGGTTTATTAAATACAAACCTTATCCGATCAATTATTGATCAACATAACCAACATACAGCACAAACACATTATTAGCAATATAATTATTTTAATTATATTTTCTACCGAATCCCTATCCGAAAATTATGGTTAGGGTTTTCTAAAGCTGTTAAGCACAACTCTACTCTAATTTCTCAGTCAAAACATATATTGACTAATTCTCGAGACTCGTCTCACTAATTCTCAGTATACTATTAACAGTCAATGTCAATAAAAAAAATTTTATTCGTAAAATTTTAATTATTCTAAATCTCGGGTTATCACATTCACCCCTCCGTAAAAGGATTCCGTCCTCGGAATCACCGCTTTCTTATTCTGTACAATCTTTTAAAGTTGTATCAACAATTCATTTTTATCAACACAATATTCATTTGTGTCTTACATTCTAACCCGTGAGTTGAATCTATAAAAGAAAACAATTCACAACAATATTTATCCAATATTAATCGCGTAATTTAAATATTAAGCAAAATCGTTACCATTCACCGCTACCTCCGGAGTAGAGTAGCCTCGCTTCCTCCAATCGCCATGTTAAATGTACAGGCGGTTGATCTTCTGGTCATGCGAGTCCTCGGATTGCCAAGGTTCCACCAAGGGTCCCTTTTATCGGGCGCTTTCCTTCTCAAAGATTTCTCTTCTGGACAATTCCTTACCAAATGATCGGTTGATCCACAGCATAACAACCTTGTATCTTCTTCTTGGATTGGGACAATTTGGCGACATGTGGCCCTCTTGTCCGCATGATTATAACAAACCCCTTCCTCTTGAGATAAACACCGGCGTGGTTCTTTCCACAATTCGAGCATGGTTCTCCCCCCTTCCTATTCCCTTCAGTTTTACTACCCGCTTGGGTATTTTCGCTCCACTTCCTCTTGTTTGGGTTACTACCACCGCTGCTTCCACCATCATTGGTCTTCTTCTTCTTCTCCTGATGAAAACGAGATGCAGCCTCGCTTCCTCCTTCAGCAATTAACGCTTTCTCCAAGAGAGCCGCAAACGCGTTGATCCGCAATACCGCTACCTTGTTGAATATTCCCGGTTTCGATCCGTTCTCGAATCTTCTTGCCTTTCGCTTCTCATATCCACGATGAGGTGAAAATCGCGCCAATTCGTTGAATTTAGCAAAGATATACTCAAAATAGACAAATTCTCCGCTTAAGTTCCAAGAACTTAACTTCCATCCGAAACAGATACTTTCGGTGAGAAGTAGTTCTCAAAGAACAACTCCTTGAATCTTGTCCACAATACCACCTCTGTACCAGCTCTTGCTTGGTTCGTCTCCCACCAATAATTGGCTTCTCCCTTCATTAGATATGTTGCAAAAGCCGACTTTTGCTCTTCCGCCACACGCGCAATCACGAACGCTTTCTCTATTTCTTTCACCCTAGTTTGGGCTTTGATCGGATCCGTAGTCCCCTTGAATTCTGGCGGTCCCACCGCTTTAAAATCCTTGAAATTAGCCAACTGGCTTAATTTGGTGATTCCTTGGTCTTCCCCTGGCTGGAGCCCTATTTTCCATAGCTTGGGCCAGCATATCCACAAAATTCTGCATCGGGTCCGCTTGACCTCCTTCATTATTTACAGATTGCTCCTCTTTGGTTCCGATTCTGTCGTCTAGGCGGCATGATCTGATTTAAATGAAAATCTTATATTAATATTCTTTCTCTTTACAAATTCTTAACACAATAAGAATTCAACACATAATTTTCAAGTATTCGCATATTTATTCAAATAGCACATATAGTACTTATAAGTATTTCTAACACATTTTACTATCCTGTTAAAATATTTTAGGATTAACGTTCACAACTTTGCAAAAGTTGCAATTCTCCAACTTTACACAAAAAGTTGACATTCTCCATTTTCAAATTACCATTTCCAGTTCATCAAACTTACCACACTTATGAGTTCATTAACTTGCCACAATTATATTAGTGTATGAACTTATCCTAGTCGGAACCTTTGGCGTCCATTCATTTGAGGGTTCAAAACATTTCATATAATTATGAGTCATTAATTTATCATAAGTATGAGTTTTAAGAACTCACAAATTTATCTTAATCTTATATTCATATAGAAAATAAAGATTTTATTCATTACAAACATATATTTACACATGTTCAAACACCTTTCTTGATATTACATATGTTAATATCAGAAACTTCTACTTATATCTAAGTTATCTAAAGTCCATTGCCTTCTCCCGTCTTCTTCTTGCTGGGACACTTGTTAAATCCGTGCCCCGTTTGCCCACATGAAAAACATTTCCTCAAATTTGGCTTAAGACAATGCAGAGAAATATGTCCTTCCTTCTTGCAGTTGAAGCATACATTCTTCCACATCATGCATTCTCCAGCGTGAGTCTTTCCACACTTGATACAAGCTTGCTTCTTCTTCGGGTTTGAATTTCCAGAGTTGTCGCTGTCTTTGTTTCTCTTCCTTTTCTTCTTGTCTTTCTTGCTGGTTCCTTCAGACGATCCTCCACCTTCAGTCTTCATCCTTTCAACCTGCGCCCTGAGCTCATTCCGTTCTTCTGTCATTTCACGTAACGCCCGCTCCGTCTTCCACAACTCCTCCAAAAGAAATACCTTACTCTGAGGAGTTCCCGGACTTTTCTGAGATAATTGATCTTGTTCACCAACCTTGATCTTATTCTTTAGTTCCACCTTAGCTTCTTCAGACTCCGCCTCCTCATCACCACTTAGATACATCTCAGGATAATCGTCATGATCACTCCCAAGATTGATCATTGGTTCATCTTTCCCCACTTCTTCAACAGACTCGCTATGTGCTGGCACCTCGACTACTGGCACTGGTGCAATAGCCGCTCGCATCTCCGTACTCATCTTATCTTCTCCCGACATCCTAGAATTAGTTTAGACAACTTGATTAGTACTTCACCAGTACAAACTTCTCACACTATGTGTCCACTTTTCTCATTATCGTAGCACTTTGGCAATCTCTCACTTAGTACTCTATTTGAGTATTCTCTATCTCGCTTTTGGTTATAATCCTAGGGTTTTCCCCACCCCACTTAAGGTTTATAACCTACAGCTCTGATACCAACCTGTGACACCCCCAAATCCGGGTTACCTGACTCCCGAGTTTGGTGTTCACGATCCACAATATAAATAACATTTAACTACCCATATAATATATAGATAGTATCTTACATAAGTTTTTATCAGAGTTTCATAATACATCACCCAGGTTCACTAACCTTAACTTTACAAACATACCCTTTTGATATACAAAAAGGGTTTACAATACAACATATTAAATATGTTTAACATAACTAATTTATAACTACACCTTTGCCTCATTGCTCGCTTCACACCTCCTCCCGCAACTTCATTCCCCTAAATGAAATGTTTTATTTAGCAAGGGTGAGCAACAAATTTTCCCCATAAGTTAATACATACAATAAATGTATAAGTATTCAAATCACCGGACTATCTATTTTGATAGAATGAAACCAAAGTTAGGGAACTTTGAAATAGTGAACAAATCGTTATTCAATAACAAGTCTTCTCGTATTCTATACAACATAATAATTCAATCTTGAAAGAGTACAACGCTTTCAAAGTTTCTACGATATTCTAATGAATAATCAAGAATCAATTCTCTGAAATATCAAAGTGGAATGTTTTCCAGATTTATCTTTGGCGATCCATTGGATCTTGAACTTCTCTTCTCGAGTAACTATCAAAGTTATACTTTGATATACCCAGTGTATCGAGATAACCGTAAAGATTAAATCATACCCCTCTGCAAGTATAACAAGTGATCAAATTTTATTATACCCTATATTATGCATAATACTTAAGTCGCAGCATAATAATCGAATATACGATTTAATGATATTCCCTTTTATAAAAGGTTGTTCTTTCTCGGCCTCGTAATCAAGATTTTGATTTAACAACGAAATATCGTGATTTCAAATTTATTTACTTCTCGATCTTAGTAAAGAAATAATTGGCATCGATCTATCAATAATAATCGAATTCTCTTCTCTAACTTAGCCGTAATAATTAGCTAAGACATTTCTCAAATTATAATTTGACAATAAAGCAGAATTATCCGTATTGTCAATTCTAACTTCTCTGAGATATGAATATCCAACAATAGTTATTCTACAAATATATATTTCGAATCAATAATTCAATTTGAATTATTAAGCATGCACTAAATCATGTAATAATCAACAATAAATTCCTCGGATGTGGTGTAATTAGCAATAATTAACCACTATAATAATTGAATGAATTTAACTCAAGGTTGAGTTAGGAAACTTGCCTCTTCCGTTGATTACACAAAATACTTATACGCTTTCGAAAGACCTATAACCAATAATATCTGGTCTTACAATTAGCACAATTATTCATAACACGTAATAACTTTGTAGTTCACAAGTCAAACTTCTCCTAGGCACATTACCACATAGCCACATCGGTGTTTATAACTTATATAAACACATAACAAGTGTAACTATATCGCCTAGTTGGACTTCGGTCCATTCTCTGTGTTTTGGTCACCCTATCAAACAATTAACACATTGATTGTCCATTAAACTTGGTCTCTAAGCTTCAATATTAATTTAGATAAGTCAATTATCAATTATAATATTTTTCTAAGCTTTTAATAATTATCAAGCAATTATTATAATTTATAATAATTTTTCAAACATCGGAATCATTTTTAAATGATTTAATTATCAAATAATCTTATCATTATTAATATTTAATAATATTAAAATATTAATAACATACTTCATCAAAATATTAAAGTTATTATCAATAACTTAAAATATTTTAAATCAACAATATTCCACTTAAATGATTTTTAAAGTAATTAAAATCATTTTTAAATCACCGCCATTAATATATAAATATTAATGAAATTATCATCTAAATATTAAAAATCATTAATTATAACTTAAAATATTTTTAAACTATTTTTCTCATTGTTAAATGATTTTTAAATCAATAAAATCATTTTTAATTCATTTATTTAATATCATAATTAAATAAATAAAATATCATTAATATTAATTTATTAATAAAATTCTCCAAAAATATTGAAAATTATATTTTATAATTTAAAATATTTTCTAACACTTTATTCTCAATTAAAATGATTTTTAAATCATAAAAATCATTTTATCTTATTTATTCAATTTAATAATCAAATAAATCTAATATCATTAATATTAAATTATTAATGAAAATTCTCCAAAAATATTAAAAGTTACATTTTATAACTCAAAATATTTTTAAATACATTTTTCTTATTTAAAATGATTTTTCATAATATTAAATCACTTTTCTCTAATTTATTTAATACACTAATTAAATAAATTAAATACCTTTAATATTTAAATAATTATAAATATTAAAGAAAAATATTCCAATTGGTCGTAAATTATTTTTCATAATTTAAAATAATTTTTAAAACCATTTTGGTAATTTTAGAATTTATTTCTAATTTTATTAATTTCCTAAATTCGAAATTAAAATTAATTAAAACCGTCGCTAATAGCCTATAGCGACACAAAGCGTCGCTGTTGGTGTTCTTGAGCTCAAGAACATCGACAATATGGCGACTTCAAGGTGCTACTTTGACTGCCTTTAATTCTCAGACAAAATGGTTTCTGGACTTGTTTAAAGTTTGATCGTGTAGCCAAAATGTAACACTACAACATGCAACTCACACTTAGATCAAACAACAACACAACAAGATGATCCGGGTCATTAAACATCGTGTCGTAATCGAGGCGATTTTCGGGTTTTCCGAAACCCAGATAAATGTAGTAGCACTTTTGTGCTCAATTATCTATGAGTTCTGGTAATTATTTATGCTAGTTTATGGTTTAAATCCCTGGTCCATGTGTCAAGGAACAATACCATACCAACAAATCAACTAAAACATATTAACCTCGTCGAGATCCAAATTTCTGGCCAAACCCTCGACAGAATCCTTGTTCATACCGATTCGGGTTTCCGAAACATAAAATCGCCGGGTGGTCTAGTTTGACCATCCATAAAATCCCACATGTTTAGTTATTTAAGAGATCTAGAAATATGGATCTATAGTAAACATAACCGTTTACAAGTATGATACAACAATAACAACAAAACACAAAACAAAATGCAGACGGATCAAGAAGCTTAAATATCTTGTGGGGCTACGGTGTTCATGAAATTACAGGTTGCCTGTAATATACCTCATTAACGTGGCCAATCTGTGTTGACCTTAAATAACTTTAATTCCGCACACCTAATAGCTATTCTACCACTTGCGCATTAAAGACCATATGCCGTGCTACGGATCCAAACAATAAAACAAGAAAACTCAAACACGAGCACGGATCTATGGCACTGACATTAGCTTGTCGGACCACGGATCGTGTTCTCGGCGCTTTTGAAAACACCAATTTAAAGCACTTTGATGCTATGGATATATGTTTGATCATCATAGATCAACATAAAACATCCTCTAGCATTAATCTAAACACATAAACATGAACTCTGTCTTAGCATGAACATGGATCAAAAAATAAAAGTAGGTTTTATACCTTCTTGACCAAACTTTGATCTTGATCTTTCCAATGCTTTTTTTTGTTTCTAGGATGTATTTGGTGGTGATTTACTAAACAAATTCGGAGGTTTGGGAAGGAGAGAGAGTTGGTAAGAGCAAGAGAGAAAAATGGCCAAATTTATGACTTTTTTCTCACTCCTAAATCTATATATATGATGATATGTTGCAAGATCTAATGCTAGCTGTCATTGGGAGGCTGATTTCTGAGATTTTTATGCCACAAATGTCAAGAGAGTTGGTGACCTAATAAAGTTGTTGGACAATTTTGCAATTTAACTTAAAAAAAATCCCATAAAGGGCATTTAGGTCATTTCCAATTTTTTCTAGAATTTGAACTTTATGAAACCCTTAGGGTTTAGGGTTTGGACAATAAGGTTTAGGGTTTGACCCTTTAGGTCTAAAAATTCTAATTCCCATAATTTGCAAATTTAGGGTTTAATTAGAAAAATAAATTTTCTAAAATAAAAAAAATTAAGGTTTCTAAAATAGAAATTTAACATACAAAAATATAATTAGAGTTTTCTAATCATATTTAAGTTTAACAAACACTTTAGGCATGCTAATAAAAATTAGGGTTGCCTAATTAGGGTTTACAATTCCCGGTTTTGAAATTAGGGTTCCTTAACGTACAATTAGGGTTTTTAACTGTACATTTTATTTTCTAAATTTAAGATTAGGGTTTTAAATCCCTTGTTAAGGTTTATTAAATACAAACCTTATCCGATCAATTATTTATCAACATAACCAACATACAGCACAAACACATTATTAGCAATATAATTATTTTAATTATATTTTCTACCGAATCCCTATCCGAAAATTATGGTTAGGGTTTTCTAAAAGTATTAAGCACAACTCTACTCTAAATTTTTCACCAAAACATATATTGACTAATTCTCGAGACTCGTCTCACTAATTCTCAGTATACTATTAACAGTCAATGTCAATAAAAAAAATTTATTCGTAAAATTTTAATTATTCGAAATCTCGGGTTATCACAGGCGAAAATCCATTTGTAGTTTCATATATTTTATTATACTCAATTGGTTAAAGTTTTGGCTTCTATACTCCATGAAATTAGTTGAATATCCTGGATATTTGTGCTTCATCCAGTATCTTTTCATGGAAATATTCTTCTGAGCATTCTTGAATTTTACTCCACAAAGCAGTATCATGTTGACAATTTGAACGTTATTGAATTCTGGATAAATTAAATTATAAATCTTTAAAATTTATGCTTGATCTTGTTTTATTGAATTGTTATGACATGGTCAACATCCTCATGTTTATATTGTAATGAAAGTCATCTCTGGCTTACGTGCATAGATGGACTTGGTATGATTATGACCAGGGATTATTCAGTATAATCATGACCGTAATGTAACGAATGATGTGGTAAAAGTCCTCATTGGTCCGTAGTGCATTGATGGACAGTTATGGGTATGACTACGACCAGGGATTATTCGGTATACTCATGACCATTAATGATTACATGAATATCTTTGGCCCGTAGTGCAGGGGGATGATTCGATGATGTGATTTATTTATTAAGCTGAGTCTCAGCGATAAAGTTGATGAAAAACTTTTTAAATCATAGAAGATAGTAGATTTTATGCTCTACTTGACTCTTCTAATGGATTGCTTAATCTGCTGCAGTTGTTGATCTAAAACTTGTTGTCTATTGTATTCTATCAGTTGTTATACTATTGAAGGCTAAAGATAATTTATTCTGCATTATCTTGATCATAATATTTCTTACTGGGCTAGTTGAGCTCACCCATTCTTTCACTGTTTTCTTCAGGAAATGAGAATGTAGCTAGGATGAGTCGGGGAACGGATTGACGGTCCAGATGGTTGTTTTAGTAGTCCTCACTATTCTAGAAAATAGTGTGACAATAAATTTAATGAGGACTCCATTAAGTGTGGATATTGTCTAGAAGACAATATTCGTGTTAAAACTCTCAGCTTATGTTTTGTCGTATTTTACATGACAGTTGTATAATTAAGTTTTTATTTATATTCTATACCATGTATTTGGCGACTTAAGATGAGTGATGTATACTTATTTTGGGGGAATCACTGTTGAGCTCGACAGCTAATCAAATATAATAGTTTTCATGCATTATGTAGCACATAATAACATGCTTATCATACATCTCATAAATATTAGACTAACATAACAAACATGCAGCAATTCATATAACAAGTGTAAAGATTGAGTTCCTTAAGCTTAGGGGTTCAAAAACATACATATGATTATGAGTCATCAACTTACCATAAGTATGTGTTTTAAGAACTCGCACCTAATCCTAATAATATCTAACTAATCTTAATAGTCTTTAACTATCAAATATACACAGAGAAAATTATCACCTTTTTGCCATATATACATTGATAGCACAACACCAACATTCCAATGATTATCAATTTGATAAACTGAGTGCAAGCACAAGACCCTCGCTCATACAAATGTTAGTACCACTCAGCCATCACATAAGTTCTCAATTGAAATCCCACCTAACTTTATCTTTCTCATAACTTGCTCTTTACTCCATATGAATTTTCCGTATCTCATCAGTTATAACTCATTGTGCGTTTACCTCATATTATTTTATAGTACATTCTCTTATAGCATCAAGCTATAACTATTCATTCATTACAAATCATCTATCATTTTACAACTTAACCAAATCACGACATGATCTTATTCTACAATCATCTTCTTTATGATTCCATTCTTATATTATGATCATTTTAGTTCCATGATCTTCATTACTTCCTCTTTAATTATGTTGTCTTATAATTATTCAACTCAATTTTAACTCTTTAGGTTCTTCTTTGAACTCACATATATTATCTTTATTTCTTTTTATTTTTGATAATCATTCTCTGAATTTATCATAAATTAAACTCTTTTTAAGCTCCTTCTTATTATTCTAATTATTTTCATCATGTAAATATCATCTATTTAATAACATTTAAGATCTTGTTTTCGGAGTCAGGTAACTCCTGATTCTCATCTTTTATAAGTGTTCAAGATTCTACTTTGAACCTTCTCGTATATATTTTAATCTTTTATTTATAAATTTTTCAAAATTTATTTCTTATCACTTAAACTCTAGCTTAGTTTATTCTTTCATTATCTTCACCTTCTTTCTCTAAGGGTATAGCGTAAGGTACTTGATGAGTGGAATTTATACCTGTGAATCAGATCCTTTGTTTTGACGACCCCAAAATAGGTCCACACGACCCATTCTGAGTCGCCAGATATCATACTATAAAAATCAAATACAAACTTCATTTATACAACTGTTGAACTGTCGTGCAGAAAACGACCACAATTAAACTGTGAGTTTTAATACAATTGTATGTAACTCTCATGGTGCCTCGACCACAACCTTACAATGGTACTTTACATAAAAGTACAGTCAAAAACTATTTTAGAAATTAAAATCTTTGGAAAGTGCTCAAGGAAACCTTCGTACATGGGAGGCCATTCCTCTAGGCTATGAGACATATCATATGTCCACAGAATTATCCTTGGTTAACCCAATAGACCCCAAAGAAAAATAAGAATACTAATATCATCTTCTTTCCAATGGTGAGTCTTCTCTTGACATATAATTATCTCCGTTGTCTCCAAGTGAAAATTACATTTCAAATAAACTCCAAGATAATATAGGTAGTGCTCGTAGATATACTTAGCAAGTGAATGTACACAACCCTGTCTTATGATAACATGAGGTTATATGTCATTAGACATCTTGTATGATAGTGACAAAACACCCTTCCAAGGTTGGGTTCACCTCACCCTATTCAGTTCACCAAAATTAAATATCAAATGACGTATACAATACACTTATCTAAAGATCTCAATAAAATTATTTCCATACTATTTAGGGAGAACCTCAACAGCTATAGACCACCATTCTAATCCTCTTAATACCCCGCTCGACCCAGCTACACCTTTATTACCTGAAAGGAATTGTGAAGCAAAAGGGTGAGCACAACTAGCCCAGTAAAGAATATCATGACTAAAGATAATTAAATTATCAATAGCTTTCATCAATAATAAATCAGAGATTTAGAACATATGGTAGATGAAAAAACTTTTCAACCATAGTTGCAACGGAACAAGCAATCCATTAAAAGAGTTAAATAGACCATAAGGTCTATTATCTTCTCCATGTTAAAAGTCCACCAACAATGTTTTATCCTTGTAACATGAATCAACAGTTCCTGTCCACAATCATATGAATAACTCATAATCATAATTGTGGTTCTAAATTCCTCTTCGCACCTGTGATTTAAGATAATTTTCATCACCTATCTTCACCTAAAACATCAAAAATCATGGTTATACCAAATCACAATTCCTGCTCATAATCTTACTAATAAATTCATCTTTGCACTATGGCCATGATATTCATTAACAATTCATCTTTTCACTGTAGGTCAAAAACATATAACTATATTTTAAAAGAGTCAAGTAGAGCATGATATCTACTATCTTTTACGAATTAAAAGTGTATAATCAATATTTTATCGCTGAGACTCAATTGGATAAATAATCCACATCATCGAATCATCCCTGCACTACGACCAAGGATATTCATGTAATCATCAATGGTCATGATTATACCGAATAATCCCTGGTTATAATCACACCGATAACTGTCCATCAATGCACTACAGGCCAATGAGGACTTTTACCACATCATGTATAACATTACGGGTCATGATTATATCGAATGATCCCTGGTCATAATCATACTAATAAACAGTTCATCTATGCACATAAGCCAAAGATACTCATCAATCAATAATTCATCTATGCACATAAGCCAAAGATACTCATCAATCAATAATTCATGAAAAATACCAAATTAGTCCCAAAAATATTTCTTTTCTAGGATTTAACAGAATATAGTCCCATATTGAAAATATATTTTTCTCGGAATTTTTAAAATTCATTTACTATTTTTCATATGGCTAAAACTGCCAAATATTTAGACATTTATTAAAAATTGTACTTTTGTCCAAAAATTCTGAAATTTACAGGGTATATTGATGTTATATAGATGTACTCCCAATAAAAATTTCACCAATTTTGGAGTTAACCACAAGAAGTTATAAGGGTTTACTTTTAAAATAGTATTTTCCTATAAAATTCATAACTCATAATCTATACATCCAAAAATCACCATTTTTGGACACAATCTAGAAATCTCATCAAATTATCATTTCAAATTTTTCCAGAATTTTTGAGGGTCAGAAAAATTACGAAACTATAAATAGATTTTCACCCGCCATACGGTAATCCACGTAGACAGATCATTTCCACAGTTTAATAAAGAATGAATACGAAGGATCATTCACCATGCATGTGGTAATCCATATAGACAGGTTATTCCAATAGAATAATAAAGAATGGAATAGCAGAAGAATTCACCATGCATGCGATGGACTGCACAGACAGGTTATTACAACGGAATAATAAATAATGGAACTAGGTCATGCGAAATCCGCACAAATAGGATATTCCAACAGAATAATAAAGAATGGAACTAGGTCATGCGTAATTCGCACAGACTGAATATTCCAACAGAATAATAAAGAATGGAATAACAGGAGAATTCACCATGCATGCGATAGACCGCACAAACAGGTTATTCCAACAGAATAATAAAGAATGGAACCAGGTCATGCGAAATCCGCACAGACAGGATATTACAATAGAATAATAAAGAATGGAATAACAGGAAAATTCATCGTTCATGCGATAGACCGCACAGACAGGTTATTCCAACAGAATAATAAAGAATGGAAGCAGGTCATTCCCAGGAAAGAGGGGGCTTTCCGATAAGGATTTCTTCCTATTGGCGCGCAATTAGGTGACCAAACCTCTCCTTGACAGAACTTCTAGACACTGTCAATATTGCAAATAATAATCTGAATAACTTTGTCGTCTCAATTATTGATTTAATAATATAACATATTATGCGATGATAATCTTTGTGATAATAATTAAATCAATAATATGAGAGATATGATGCAGCAATTACTGTAGCAATAATTGATTATAACTGAGTGACTTCTTACGTAAGCATCAATAATCAATACCGTGTGCTACTATGTCACCACACATATTACTGTACTTTTACTACCAGGTAGTTCAACAGTTTTAACGGTAACACATTTGCCATTTATAAAATGATAAATCTGTCGATTTCTAACTATGATAATACTTCCATTGTGGGGTCCACCAATGATTATGTTGTCGTACGAATATTCCCTATGAAAATGAATATTCCCCGACCAATCGAATAATCCCCGACACAATGAATAACAACTTGCTTACTTTGTAAAATTTTTAAATATCACCCTTAACTTTAACCCTTTATCAATTTAACCATTTACTAAATAACATAATAATTATAAGAAAATTGAATACTTTCATTTCATAAAATTTGGGGTCTCACATTTATGGCTTAAGTTGTTGCCTGTTTTCAGTTATTTAGTTAGCTTTTATTTATATTTTGTTGTTATTATGTCTAAATTCTATGATGCAAGGCTTTACAAACCTTTTCAAGCTTCTGGGAATTATTCTTTGTTTTTTGGCGTTTGCTGCCTTGAGGACACACTATAGGTTCGTCTTGCAATCAGTAAAGTAAGCTAGGACATACTGGAAATAGATGCCATAGTTCCAGCGATACACTACGAGCCTGCACCCCAGCGCCATACTTAGCACCCCAGTGCCATACTAGGCGCCCCAGCGCCATGCCCCTGACATCACCCTCAAGACTGCAATACGACCTCCGGCTCTTTTAATTTATGTGGAAATAAGCAATACCACTTGCTAATTCAATGCTCGCGCCGCAGTGCGAGCTCAAGTGTCCAGACAGTAAAGAGGCTTTAAATGACCTAAGGAGAGAGAGGGTGAAAAAACTTAATTTCTCAGCCGCCTATAATAGAAATTTAAGACAAATAGCGTAGACTAGGATTTCATTTTACACTCTTAAATTCTTAGAGAAAAAAGATGTGCTTCAATAGAGGAACAGTTATTGCATCTGACAGAAGCTCAGTAGCTACGCAGTGAAGAGAAGATTTAGAGGAAGAACACTTCAAAACATGGGTTTTCTTATTCCATATCTCCCATTTATTTGTGTATTACTAAAAATGTGGAATGTATTGAAAATGTGTTTTAGTACCATGGATATGAACTAATTCCATTTTTAGGATTGCAATGTAGCCTTTTGTTTAGCTTAATTAACTTTATCTCCTATTTTATATAATGAATCATTTTGGAATGGGTTGTTGTATTTCATACTTAATGACTAATTGCTTGATGGAGAAATTGGTATTAATAATAATGGAAATTGACAAATGGATGTTATTATCTATCTTTAAATATAACAACACCTATTATGACCATGCCAATGGAATGTGTGCATAAAATGCTAATAGGATAGACATATCTCTATTTTCCTTGTGTAGCCTTGAGACTTAGCTTAATGACATTGGCCTAGTTATTTTCACCAATAGACATATTGTGATTTATTTGGCTAGGGATGTGCATTTGACCTTCGATAGAAGCTTAAGCATATTTTTTGTTCTTGGTTGACCATTCATTGATTAGTTTGTAATGTGGAGAGTTAGGAGATTAGGCGACGCATTAGAGGAATTGTAATCCTATCTCGACTTCCTAGCACAACTAGTTCTATTATTCTTATAGTTTTAATCACATAGCTTAACCAACATTATTATTTCACTTGTTTAGATAAGGTAGTAAAGACTTCACCTTAGTATTTGTTTATCTCTTAAGACTTTGTCCTCGTGGGTTCGACACTCAACTTATCTTATATTACTTGTGGACTGCGTATTCTTGCGCACGATTTAGCAATAACAAAATTGACTAACAAGTTTTTGGCGTCGTTGTCGGGGACTTAGAATTAATCGTTTTTCTATATTAAAACTAAGTCATTATGATCTTAATTTAAACCTATTCATCTATTTAACTCTCTTTTCATGTAGTCTTCATTGTTTATGCCACATCGGAATCGTCGAAATATTATACCTCTCGATCCCGAGGTTGATAGAACAAACAGACGACTGCGAAGAGAAAAATCCAAGGACATACATACTCTTATAAAAATGGCTGAGGAACTTCAGAAATCTTTGAGGGAGTATGCTATGCCTCATATCGACGATCTCCAGGCGAGCATTCTCAAGCCCGCCATCTAAGCTAATAATTTCAAGATCAAGCTGGGGGCCATTCAAATGTGCACCAATATTCAGTTTGGGGGGACTACCGAATCATGATCCCAATGATCACTTAATCAATTTTGTGGAGATCTGTGACACATTTAAATGCAACAGAGTGTCTGACGATGCCATCAGACTTCAGTTGTTTCCATTCTCCTTAAGGGACAAAGCAAAGAGTTGGCTACATTCATTACCATCAGGCTCCATCACCACATGGGCTGGCTTAGCACAGGAGTTCCTGGCAAAGTTTTTTTTGCCCGCCAAAATAGCCAGGCTCAAGCATGATATCACTTCTTTTGTCCAGTTCGAATTAGAATCCTTGTACGACTCATGGGAGCGATTCAAAGATCTTCTGAGGAAATGCCCTCATCATGGATTACCGGAATGACTTTCTATCTAGACTTTTAATAATGGGCTATCCGGATCAACTCGTTCTAGTATTGATGTCGCCTCTGGAGGGGCCTTCATTGCTAAACATCACACAGCAGGGTACGAGCTAGTAGAAACAATGGCAGACAATAATTATCAATGGCCAAATGATAGGCAAGCCCCTAGAAGAGCAACAGGGGTATATGAGGTTGACTCGTTCATATCATTAGCGGCTCATGTTATAGTGCTAATGAAATGGTTAGACACCATGGGAGCGTCAGCAGTGCAGAATGTGAAGAGTATCGCAGTCCAGTGCAAATTGTGTCAAGGGAGCCACCCTACTGATCAGTGTGCAATAAGCCCTAAGTTAGTTTAATTTGTTTCTAATTATGGGCGGCAACAAAATGCTATTCTCCCCACTCATTACCACCCGAGCTTAAGAAATCATCCCAACTTCTCTTGGGTCAGCAACAACAATAAAAACACCCACCAAGCATAACCTTCATCCACCAGGCCGAATTATTCTAACCCTCCGGGTTTTCAATCTTAAAATCAGTATAATCCACAACCGCAGAACTCTCAAAATCAGTTTCACCATCCAGCAGCTCAACAGGAGAGAGAGCCCAGTTTAGAAGATCTCTTGTCGTGATATATTGCCTTGAATGAAACAAGGAGTAACAACCAAGAAGTGTCCATTCATAATCTTGAAGTCCAAATGGGATAATTGGCCACTGCTTTAAACAGTCGTCCACAAGGCACATTGCCTAGCAACACTGATGTCAACCCAAAATGGGAAGGCAAAGAACAATGCAAAGCAGTGAAACTCAGAAGTGGGCGAACTACTAATGATCAAGGTGGAGAGAGTTCTCTAGTGGAAGATGATGTTACTGAAAAGGAACGTGTAGTGGAGTAAAATAATGAGAAATCTGGGGGTTGAGGAAAGTACTCAAGTTATACCTACAACACCAACCCCTCTAATGAGTAAAGTCAATCCTCCTCTCCCTCAGTTTCCTTTCCCCCAGCATCTGCAGAAAAAAAAGTTGGACAAATAGTTTTCCAAATTCCTAGAGGTGTTCACGAGGCTTCACATAAAATCCCATTTGTGGAGGCATTGGAGGGAATGCCAAGTTATGTCAAGTTTATGAAGGACATATTATCTAAGAAGCGGAAAATGGGGGATTACAAAACAGTGGCACTGACAGAGGAGTGCAGTGCCATCCTACAAAACAAGCTTCCGTCAAAGCTAAAAGATCTAGGAAGCTTCACAATTCCTTGAACTATGGGGGACCAATTCATTGGCAAGGCTTTGTGTGATCTAGGGGCTAGCATTAACTTGATGCCTCTGTCTATATATAAGAAGCTGGGGCTAAATGAAGCCAAACCTACAAGTTTAACTTTACAATTGGCTGATAGATCTCTTACATACCCGAAGGGGATAGTAGAGGTTGTGCTTGTCAAGGTAGACAAATTCATTTTCCTAGCTGACTTTATTGTCCTAGACTTTGAAAAAGACAGGGAAGTCCCTATAATATTTGGCAGGCCATTCTTGGTGACAAGGAGGACCCTAATTAATGTACAGAAAGGGGAGTTGACAATGAAGGTTCAGGATTAAGAAGTAACTTTCAAGGTCTTCAGATCGATGAAATATCCTAATACTCCTGAGGACTGCTTCCAGATTAATGCGATTGATAATTCAGTTAAGGAGGTGTTCTCAGAGACCTGCATTACGGACCCTTTAGAAGCCACATTGACAGGGGCCAATACTACGGAAGAGCCCACACATGGGGAATGTGCCAAGTGGCTAGACACACCCTAAAGATCCAAACAGTTCCAACGATATTTTGAGTCTCTAAAGTATGATGATGCGTTAACTTCCAAGGCTCAGCCGTCAATCATAGAACCTCTTGTCCTTGAATTAAACCCTTTGCCAAATCACCTGAGGTATGCTTACTCAGGAAACTCATCCATTTTACCTGTGATAATTTTTGCTTCTTTAACCGAATGTCAAGAAGAAAAGTTGCTACTAGTGCCCAAGCAATATAAAACGGCCCTGGGGTGGTCAGTTTCTGATATAAAAGTGATTAGTCCAACACTATGCATGCACAAAATCTTATTAGAAGAAGGGTCTAAGTCGTCTATTGAACATCAGCGGCGGGTGAATCCCATCATAAAAAATGTGGTTCACAGGAGATTATAAAATTGCTGGATGCGGGCATCATCTACCCCATATCTGACAGTCCTTGGGTTAGTCCTATCCAATGCATGCCAAAGAAGGGCGGAATGACTATAGTGCCCAACGAAAACAATGAGTTGATTCCAACTAGAATGGTGACTGGATGGAGGGTGTGTATGGATTACAGGAAATTGAATAACTCCACCTGTAAGGATCACTTTCCTCTTCCATTTATTGATCAGATGCTTGATAGACTTGTTATGCATGAATTTTATTATCTGATGGATGGTTACTCTGGGTATAATCAGATATCAATTGCTCCTGAAGATTAGGAGAAAACTACTTTCATGTGCCCATATGGGACGTTTGCATTTCGAAAAATGTCTTTTGGGTTGTGTAGCGCTCCTGCTACATTACAGCAATGCATGATATCTATTTTCTCTAACATGGTTGAAAAGACCCTCGAGGTCTTCATGGATGACTTTTCAGTTTTCGGGAGCTCATTTGATAATTGCCTGAAAAATTTGACTGACGTTCTCCACAGATGTGTTGAGACTAACCTTGTATTGAATTGGGAGAAGTGTCACTTCATGGTTGAGGAGGACATTATTTTGGGCCGTCAGGTTTCTATTGGTGGCATTGAGGTTGACAAGGTGAAAATTGATGTCATTAATAACCTCCCACCACCGACATCAGTTAAAGGGATAAGGAGTTTCCTTGGGCACGCTGGGTTTTACAAGAGGTTTATCCAGGACTTCTCACGGATAACTAAACCGTTGTGTACACTATTGGAAAAGGACATGCCTTTCCACTTTGATGAAGCTTTCTTGAGTGCATTCGATTTATTAAAAGAAAGACTTGTCTCAGCTCCTATTGTGGTAGCCCCTGACTGGACCTTCCCTTTTGAACTAATGTGCGACGCAAACAATTTCTCTATAGGGGCGGTTCTAGGCCAATAGAGGGATAAGGTATTCCACACAATATACTTTGCCAGTAAAACATTGACTGATGCTCAGCTGAATTATACTACCACTGAGAAGGAACTGCTGGCAGTAGTCTATGCATTTGATAAGTTTTATTCCTACCTCATCGGGACGAAAGTTATCATCTACACTGATCATTCAGCAATCAAATACTTGATTAAAAAGAAAGATGCAAAGCCGAGATTGATAAGGTGGGTCCTGCTTCTGCAAGAGTGTGATCTAGAGATCTGAGATAAAAAGGGGACAAAAAATTAGGTAGCGGATCACTTATCAAGGCTGGAAAACAACCCGCATTCGGGAGATGGTGAAAAAGCCATCAATGATTTCTTCCCTAATAAACAACTCTTTGTCATCCAAAGCAAAGCCCCATGGTATGCAAACTTTTCCAATTTTGACGCTTGCCAACTGCTTCCTCCAAACCTGAGCTATCAACAAAGGAAGAAATTCCTAAAAAATGCCAAGCAATATTTGTGGGATGAGCCCTTCTTTTTCAAGTAGTGTTTTGATCAAATTCTGAGGAGATGCTTGCCGGATGAGGAAATTGAAGGTGTGCTACATCACTGCCATTTTTCAAACAATGGAAGGTCACTTTAGGTGTCAAAGAACTGCAGCTAAGGTGCTTCAACTTGGATTTTACTGGCCCACCCTATTCAATGATGCACACACATATGTGTTGCACTGCGATAAATGCCATAAGGTGGGAACCATTTCGAGAAGGCATGAACTGCCCTAGCAAAACATCCTCGAAGTTTAATTATTTGATGTTTGGGGAATTTACTTCTTGGGACAATTCCCGTCCTCCTACAACAATCTATATATTCTTCTGGCGGTGGATTATGTCTCAAAGTGGGTTAAAGCAGTTGCCTTGCCGACTAATGATGCAAAGGTTGTAATAACCCGAGATTTTCTATATAAAATAAATAAGAAATTTTACGTATAATTTTTTTTTATTTAATGACGAGACTAAGTGTCATGTAAAGTGAACGATAAATGCGAATACATTTATTACTTGAAAAAATAGAAATAATTTTGGAATAATCAATTACCACAAATTATATTGTTATGGTAATTAATTTCTGTAAACAAAAATGTCTTATTAATTATTTTCCATGAAAAACATGATTGGAAATAATATATGAAGTGATAATTAGAATTATATAATAAATATTTTATTATATGAATTGTTTAGAATATTTAAGTTAATTATTTTAACTTAATTATTGATGTTGTCACGAAGAATAATTCGGATATGAGATCCAAACCTGGATTGGGATTGTGATCAAGAGATGAGAATAATAATATTATATTATTGTTATAATGATTTTACTGAGACAATAATTATGTAATCTTGTGTATATGTGAAATATAATATTGTGCAGTAAACGACGGCCAATTAGGTCATAGCATATTACCGCGTCTTTGTGAAACCCTAATTATTAAACTCGGTTATGAGATATTTACGAGTAGTAATGAGTGTATATGAAGTTACTTTGTATAAGAATATCAAGTAATTAGACAAAACCCTAATTATCAAGTTATGCGTCGATAATTAGACAAACCCTAATTATTATAACCCTAACCTAGGTTGAAGTTAGAAACCGTAACGATCGTGTTAGTAATATACACGATAATTAGAGAACCCTAATGGTCAATTAGAAACCCTAATTGATGACGTTAAGAAACCCTAATTATAGAACCTTAAATTTTTAATGAAAACCCTAATTTCAATTACTAGGGTTTAATTTCGATATTATTGTATAAGTGTTTTAATTTACCAAAGGATAGAAGTTAATTGGTAAATTGTAAGAATTAAATCTAGTGATTAAATATTACATTTAATTGCCTTTGTACAAGATTGCCCATACACTCTTAAACAAAGCCCAACCATCACCCATAACAAATCGAAGCAAGAATCATTTAATTTTTGGCAAAAAGGGTATAAGGACACTAAACCTAGAAATCCTTTGATTCGATGTTATTTGATGCAATTGATTGTTTAAAGTTGTGTAATAGGATGTTAATTGATGATATGGGTTGATAAATCAAAGACCCATAACATCAAAGTACAAAAATTTGAAGATTTAAGCAAGTTGGAAAAACCGAATTCTGTTATTTTTCACCAAATGTCAGAGGCCATAACTCTTTGCTCGATCATGAGTTTTGTTCTTTAAAAGTTGTTAGGTGTAGCTTGATATGTTGTCTTTAATCTGCAAAAAGAATCAAGTCTATATCATGTATAGATTAGAAGTTATAGATGGTCAAACATGGTTGTGGATCATGATAAACTCATTTTTTAGGCGATCTGTAATGGGGGCATTCTCGTCCACTTTTTGTGCTTTAAAAGGTCTGGGCTTTTGATATGTTGTAGTGCACTGAGTTATGAAGCCATAGACTTTGGAATGACCTCATTCTGACCTCGGATGAGGGAATTACGGTAATTGGAAGGAAATGTGTCAAATTTCTCAAAACTGAAAGTCAGCAGCGGGATGTGCTATTCGGGACACTGTTTCGATCAGTTAATGTTTCCAAAACCTTCTAGGCTTTTGGTATATTATAGTAAATCGAATAAGCTTTCCATAGACTCCGAAACGGACTAAATCCGATATCGGAGGAGAGAGTTATGACATTTCAAAGTAGTAGTGTCAAAACTTCCCAACAAGTGCGGTGCAGTCCATTTGAACGGAATTTCTGGGCTGATGTGTTCGGAATTTGGAAATGGTCAAAGAATAAAAGTTGTAGCCCCAGAAGTTAGATTCGCGTGGGCTCAAGAATCGCTCAAAAATGTTTTAAAATGAAAGAGTTATGACTATTTTAGCGGAAGAGGGTAAAGCTGAAACGAGATTGAAAACTGTTATGAACGTCCACTTTTGACGACTTTGTTTGGGCTACCTAATGAACCCGAATTGGGTAATTCAGTATTTTTAAAAATAGTCTTACATACCATGTATAACATATCCAAAAATCAGATTAATCGGAGTTATGAGCAATGCGTTATCGTTGTTAATAAACTAGTTAGTTTACTATGTTTATTTTGGCTTAGAATTGGTTATGTAAATGAGTTATTTGTGATGACTTTTAATATTTTGTGATGAATTTCATTAATTAATAATTATTAATGATATTAAAGTTATTTAATGATTATATTAAATAATTTAGTTTAAAAATGATTTTAATATTATAAAAATCATTTTAAATGAAAATAAGGTATTTAAAAATATTTTAAGTTATAAAATATAACTTTTAATATTTAAATGATAATTTCATTAATAATTAAATATTAATGATATTAAGATAATATTAATGATATTTAGTTTATTTAATGATTAATATTAAATAAATAGTTTAAAAATGGTTTTACTTATTTAAAAACCATTTAAAGAGGATATTAAGGATTTAAAAATATTTTAAGTTATAATTAATGACTTTTAATATTTGGATAAATAGTACATTAATATTTAAATATTAATGGTAATTATTTGGGTAATATAAATGTTTTAAAAATAGTTTGAGTTATTATAAATAACTTTTATATTTTAGTAATGGTTTCATTAATAGTTTAGTATTAATTAAACTATTAATGATAATGGAATTGTTTAATGTTTAAATCATTTAATTATGATTCCGATATTTGAAAGTTATAATGGCCAAACTAGTGACTTGAGAACCGATTATGAAGTTCGAATTTGAAGAAGAACACTATATAATTCAATTTATATCACTATAGGCCCTTTAGTGACAAATTTGAATTATTTTAAATTTTTCAATTTCGGAAATTGCGAAAATGATTAAAAATAAGATGTCCGATATTTCTGAGATGTTGAGGTATAGAATAAGAGTCTTAGACTCAGTATTTACCCGATAAAGTCTGTCGATCGATACCAAACAAATGTCAGGACCTTATAAAAGAAAGAAAAGACTCTTTGTAAGAGCATGGATGAGATATTTGAAAATGTATAAAAATATTTCAAGTATAGAATAGGAACTAAAAGTATGATCCTTTGTGATTATGTGATTGGACTATGTCTTCAATTGTAATAAATAAAGACTATGTGTTAAGATATATTGTTCTAATCGAAGCGAATGATCCGATTATTGATAGGTTGTGATAAAGAGATAAAACCTAAGTTGAGATTTGTAATCAGCGAATCAGGCAAGTATCTTACCTTTGCATTTCCTTTATGCAATGGACATGAGTAAGAAGTTTCAGAATTATTCTATTCCCTTAGAGATTATGTACTCATTGATTATCAACATGCTAGCTCAGATATATATTCTGTTCGTTGATTTCTAAATGGTTATACAAGTGTCCCCACTTGGATAACCATGGCATTTATTCACATGTTGATATACCTCTGTCAATTACCCGTATACATATATGTTGAATTACATATTATTGTTGAGCAAGATTAAAAACCTTTGGGTTTGGAACCAGGCATGTATGAACATCTCTATATAGGAAGATTTTTGCACCCAAGGCGGATAGAGTGAGCGATGAATTTCGTTCAAGTTATGTAGTATTGATCAATCTGAGGTACAATGAAATTTGATCACCCTCTCTGTGTCTCGTAAGCTAGAGCGGTTTGCGGATGGATTTCTGCCAAACCTTTTCGAAAATGAAAAGAATGTTCATAGTATGATTCTTAAACCCTATTCATGGGTAGAGCCAGAGCCAAATTTAAATAATTTGGAAGAGATTTGTTATGTGAATTTTTTATCAGTACAGATTACTTCACAACTTTCGATTCGTTGTAGAAGTGTTATGTAAAGAGAATACTTATATTCTTTCAGCTTATATATATAATTGCTATTACTTGCTGGGCACTCAAATGCTCATCCTTGCTTAAATTAAATGTTTTCAGTTATGTATGAAGCAACACCAAGGCTCGTGCACGAACAAAGGAAAAGGAAAGCTGATCGAATAAGTGTGTATTATGAGTTAATGGTTATAGTTGTATTGGTATCTATTCAAGTATTGTAAGGAATGTATTTGAAGGTCACGTACCTGGGGAAGTAAACTTTGATGTATGTAAATTAAGTTCGAATGTATTATTATATTAGTATTATTCAACTTAAAGAAATGGTATCGTGGAGAACCGAAGTTCGGGTTTCAAGTACTGAATTTGGGGTAAATCACAAAGTTGGTATTAAAGTTGTTGGTTATAAGCTTTAGCGTAAATATACCGAGACTAATAACCGCAATGATTAGGATAAGTATTAACTCATCTAGAGTTAGTTGGTCGATAAGATTCAAGGATGAATCTCGGTGAGTGTAAAGACACGAGTTCCCTAACTCGATTATAAAGTTAAGCAAAGTAGTGGGGAATAGATTGAGTCTAAAAGACCGAAAGTGCGATTATGAGAGATCGTAAAATAAAACGATCAAGATATAGAACTAAATCGTAATATATACGATGAGATCACCCCGTGATCGATAAGGCTATAATGACAGTGTAAGGAATCAATCGATGATTGGAAAGTTTACAAACAAGATTCTTTGTGTATGAATTGTACTATCAATTGCATGCAGATCCGGAAGAGAATTATAAATCTGAATAAATTCGTATAGAGAATGGGGTTAGTGTTAGATGGGGATTCAATTGAGGACTCATGTCGGTAATTTGAGTTGTATGATTCTTCATATGGGAATGAATTGTACTTGGTGTAAAAACCACTTAGTTTCGCAATCGATAATCATTGAAATGTATGTGTCGCGCTATTTGTTATATGCACATTAAGAGGATGACTCCATTCTCAGGTGTATAACAGGTAGATAGGTCATAGATAGAGAATATAAAATTAAGTTCGAGTTCTTAAAACTCATACCTATGAGACATTCTTGACTCATAATTATATGAAATGTTTATGAACCCCTCGTGAATGGACGCCAAAGGTCCGACTAGGATAAGTTCTTAAACTCATATGATTGTGGCAATTTATGAACTCATAAGTGTGGTTTGATGAACTGGGTATAGTTTTTGTGTGAATGGAGTGTTATGGATTACGAGGAAGCAGTTAGATTGTTAAGTAAATGATTTTTAGTGAAGGTGTTAGGTTTTCCTAAACTCCTAGCTATGCTAAACTTCAAAATTTTTGACATCAAGCTAAAATCGCACTATGTGCTTTTGAAAACAAAATGTAGACTCGTAATCATTTTTGAAACGTTTAAAGTACGGTCTATGCTACTTATTTTTGGCTAGAGCGCAAATGATTTGAAATATCAAAATTTATTTTAATTATCACTCATGTACCATGTAACTTTAGTGCGAGAGATGATAAAATGTGATGGAGTTGTAAATACAGGAATACTTTAGTGTGAATTTGACTCAAGTCGTCGTTCCACTATTGTATGATGTGTTATGACAAAGTCATACAATGACGGCATCCTCAACGGATTGTTGTCTGATGACGGCATTATGGCGTCATTCTAGAAAATGTTTTCAAAAGTTTAATTTGCCAACGGGGTTTGGCTACATCTAAATAATTGATTGAATTGAATTATTGATATGAGTCTATGCTATTTGAATCGCCTAGACTAATGTTTTTGAAAACTCTAAGTGTTCATTGAAAGAAATTTCCGAACCAAATTGTTTTGGTGCGGAATCTTATGATAAAGACCGAGGTGAACGATGTTGTTTGGATAAAATAATCCAATCTAATAGCGTAAATATTCGCTAGGCATGATTATACGTTATGCATGGCGTAGGGGGTACAATAGGCTAATCACCTAAAGTACTATTAATGGTAGTTTACCTTCTTTGTGATTGTAAACATACGAGGTAATGTTTTCTTTGTATGAATACCGTTAAAACTATGTGTTCATGGTCTATATGACCCTCAAAGACAATTTGAAAACTTTTACTCTTGTGAGAGGTGTATTGGGTAGCATGTGATGATATGTGTGAATATTGTAAGCACAGAGATAGCGTTAAATGAAGTTATGAGGGAGGTTGGAGCGAGAGGGAGATATTCGGATAAGACAGTTGAAGGTTGAAATAGAAGCCAAAGACACGGATACATACCTTAGACCTGGGCTTTAGTCATCACCTTCATGCGATTCGATGCAGAGTGGATGGAGCGCTTTTCGGCGAGAGATAGGTGTTGATGAGAATTGAATAAATTTATCATCAATCAAAATAAGATATATAGAACTCTTGATTTTTGTGTATATATACTATATGTTAATCGTGGTAACTTATGTATGTAGATGTGCGGTGAGAAAGATATGTGGAATAAGAAGGATCATATTCACACCCGAGCTAATATCGAGGCCAACAGATGAAATAGAAGCTCACTAGGAACCCCAATCGGACGAGGTGGCTATCGTGGAAAAAGCGTAGCATCAGATCCGAAATGTTGGATTTGACAGATAGTGATTCAGACACTAAAGTTGAAGGCGCTCAAGCATCAACGGAGGTGCGAGGATTTGGAGAACAAGGTTTCTTCATTGGAAAGGTTGTGGGAGATAGAAAAGTTGATCGTCGAGCGTTAATGGAAACAATGGAAGAAGCGAGGATAAGCTCAAAATCCAAATTGATCGAGATGGAGCCTCAGCGACACATCAAGTGAAGGACACACCTCTCTTCGTTGCCCGACTATAAGAAAGGTGGATGTTTTAATTGTGGGATGGAAGGACATCGAGCGAATGAATGGCCGTAGAAAAGGCTTGGTAAATAAGTAGTATGGGTTATGTATGTAATATGTGTGATAAGTAATGAACTATTTTTAACTTTTATGTTGGTTAAGATTTTAAATCCAGACTTTTCGTAGTCACAAAGGATAGCCGTTGATTAAAGCGAGGATGTCTTTGTGTAAATATTCGATAAATGAATATGAATCTAAGATTGAGAAATGAAACGAGTTTAATACATTAATCTTATGCAATAAGGTTTAAAATGTAAGGGTATAATTTATGGTTTTATTTAACGAGATAATGCCGCCAAGAGCGTCAAACTCGAAACCAAAGGATAGAAGAATCTACTAATCTTTGAGGGCACGATAAAGTAATCGATGCAAAACTTTGCAAACATGGTAGCTTCAAAGCTATGCAACGGGGAACACCGATTATGGAAACCAACCAGACAATCGCTTGGCGAAATTCAAAGACTTCAAAGCCAGTAGGACCACGAATTCAGAGGATCGGTGACCTATAGAAACCGGACTTGGGTGAACGAGATAGAGAAAGGCGTTCAGTAATCGCTAAAGTAGATGAGGAAAAAAAACCGCTTTTGCCACTTATATGATGAAAGGGAAGCTAACTTTTGGTGGGGAGGCAAATAAGACTCAAAGCGGGAAGAAGAAGAAATTACTTGGGATATGTTTAAGGATTTATTTTTTCAAAACTATCTCTCTCTGTTAGTATGCGATCTAGAATGGAGGTGAGATTCACGGAGTTAAAGCAGGATAATATTTATTATTGCGGAGTATCATAAAATTTAATGAGTTAGCTAGGTTTGCTCCACATCAAGTGGATATAGAGGCTAGGAAGGCAAGGAGATTTGAGTTGGGCTTAAAACCACGGCTCTACAATAAGGTGTCGATCTTGCAAATCAATACTTTTACAAAGACTCATGGAGAAGGCTATCATTGTTGATGGGGAAGTGAGGCCATGAGCCTCTACTATAAAGAGAGAAGAAGAACAAAAGCAAATCGGGAGGAGCAGTAAAGATAGAAAGTAGTAGTGGGAATAGGGGTGAGAAAAGAATGAGGAATTTTTTGAGAAAATGCAAGTAAAGCGAGGAAGGTATAAAGAAGCAGGTAGTGCGGTGCAAGAAGCTGGGAAGAATCACTCTGGCGAGTGTCTGAAGAAGGGCAAGTTTGTATGCTACAAGTGCGGCAAGAGGGTCATATCTCTCCCAACCGCCCCAACTCAAGGATGATCGATGGATGCTTCATATGTGGATCGATTGAGCATAAGGTGAGAACTATCCACGAGGGGAATGGAGGCGGGGAACATAACCACGGGGAGAAGCGGTGGGGCGTTAGCAATTTCAGGACCAAACTCAACCAAGTACTCCAACGAAAGCAACTCAGGGTTTACAAAATGACGTCGAGAGATACGGTGGCGGCTCAAAGCAGAACTCAAAGTCTTATTTGAATAACTTATATATCTTATATTTCGCTTAATCGAGATAGACAAGTGTTATGATGAATAATTAAAGATCGATTCGATCAAGTATGATCGAGATCTACGTAAAATGATTATATGCTATGTACCATACGCATATGAGTTTTTAAAGCGGTGATTACGGGGACGGAATCCTTATAAGGGAGGTGAATGTAATAACCCGAGATTTTCTATATAAAATAAATAAGAAATTTTGCGTATAATTTTTTTATTTAATAGCGAGACTAAGTGTCATGTAAAGTGAAGCGATAAATGCGAATACATTTATTACTTGAAAAATTAGAAATAATTTTGGAATAATCAATTACCACAAATTATATTGTTATGGTAATTAATTTACGTAAACAAAATGTCTTATTAATTATTTTCCATGAAAACATGATTGGAAATAATATATGAAGTGATAATTAGAATTATATAATAAATATTTTATTATATGAATTGTTTAGAATATTTAAGTTAATTATTTTAACTTAATTATTGATGTTGTCTACGAAGAATAATTCAGATATGAGATCCAAACCCTGGATTGGGATTGTGATCAAGAGATGAGAATAATAATATTATATTATTGTTATAATGATTTTCTGATACAATAATTATTATCTCATGTGTATGTGTGAAATATAATATTGTGTAAATGATGGCCAATTAGGTCATAGATATTACCGTCTTTGTGAAACCCTAATTATTAAACTCGATTATGAGATATTTACGAGTAGTGACCGTAGGTATATGAAGTTCTTGTGTATAAGAATATCGATAATTAGACAAAACCCTAATTTATGTTATGCGTCAATAATTAGGACAAACCCTAATTATTATAACCCTAACCGGTTGAATTTAGAAACCGTAACGACTGTGTTAGTAATATACATAGATAATTAGAGAACCCCAATGGTCAATTAGAAACCCTAATTGATGACGTTAAGAAACCCTAATTATAGAACCCAAAATTTTTAATCGAAAACCCTAATTTCAATTATCGGGTTTAGTTTCGATGTTACTGTATAAGTGTTTTAATTTACCAAAGGATAGAAGTTAATTGGTAAATTGTAAGAATTAAATCTAGTGATTAAATATTACATTTAATTGCCTTGTACAAGATTGCCCATACACTCTTAAACAAAGCCCAACCATCACCCATAACAAATCAGAAGCAAGAATCACGAATTTTTGGCAAAAAGGGTATAAGGACACTAAACCTAGAAATCATTTGATTCGATGTTATTTGATGCAATTGATTGTTTAAAGTTATGTAATAGGATGTTAATTGATGATATGGGTTGATAAATCAAAGACCCATAACATCAAAGTGCAAAAATTTGAAGATTTAAGCAAGTTGGAAAAAGCAAGATTTCATTATTTTTCACCAAATGTCAGAGGCCATAACTCTTTACTCGATCATGAGTTTTGTTCTTTAAAAGTTGTTATGTGTAGCCTGATATGTGGTCTTTAATCTGCAAAAAGAATCAAGTCTATATCATGTATAGATTAGAAGTTATAGATGGTCAAACATGGTTGACCGATCATGATAAAACCTATTTTTTAGGCGATCTGTAATGGGGGCATTCTCGTCCACTTTTTGTGCTTTAAAAGGTCTGGGCTTTTGATATGTTGTAGTGCCTTTGAGTTAGGAAGCCATAGACTTTGGAATGACCTCATTCCGACCTCGGATGAGGGAATTACGGTAATTGGAAGGAAATGTGTCAAATTTCTCAAAACTGAAAGTCAGCAGCGGGATGTGCTATTCGGGACACTGTTTCGATTAGTTAATATTTCCAAAACCTTCTGGGCTTTTGGTATATTATAGTAAATCGAATAAGCTTTCCATAGACTCTGAAACGGACTAAATTCGATATCGGAGGAGAGAGTTATGACATTTCAAAGTAGTAGTGTCAAAACTTCCCAACAAGTGCGGTGCAGTCCATTTGAACGGAATTTCTGGGCTGATGTGTTCGGAATTTGGAAATGGTCAAAGAATAAAAGTTGTAGCCCCAGAAGTTAGCTTCGCGTGGGCTCAAGAATCGCTCAAAAATGTTTTAAAATGAAAGAGTTATGACTGTTTTTTAGCGGAAGAGGGTAAAGCTGAAACGAGATTGAAAAGCTGTTATGAACGTCCACTTTTGGACGCCTTTGTTTGGGCTACCTAATGAACCCGAATTGGGTAATTCGTATTTTTAAAAATAGTCTTACATACCATTTATAACATATCCAAAAATCAGATTAATCGGAGTTATGAGCAATACGTTAGAAAATCGCAAAGTGAGCTATTGAAAAATTAGTATAAACCAAGTCCCACATCGACTAAGTTGAGAACTTCACCATTTTCTAAACCTATAAATAGAAGGGCTTGGCCTTTGTTTCATTCACCAACAATAAGGCCTCCAATTTTTTTGAGAAAGGCTTTGTTGTGGGAGAACTTTTTATAAAGATCTCCTTAGTTAAATTTTGGCGTGGAAGTGCGATTCAAATCTACAGTAGAATTCAGTATTTAGGGTATATTTCTTATTTAATTTTTGTAATGTTATTATTTTTAATTGTTAGTCAAAGTTTGAATTTTTGAAGTTTAGTTAGTGTTGTTAATAAACTAGTTAGTTTACTATGTTTATTTTGGCTTAGAATTGGTTATGTAAATGAGTTATTTGTGATGACTTTTAATATTTTGTGATGAATTTCATTAATTAATAATTATTAATGATATTAAAGTTATTTAATGATTATATTAAATAATTTTGTTTAAAAATGATTTTAATATTATAAAAATTATTTTAAATGAAAATAAGGTATTTAAAAATATTTTAAGTTATAAAATATAACTTTTAATATTTAAATGATAATTTCATTAATAATTAAATATTAATGATATTAAGATAATATTAATGATATTTAGTTTATTTAATGATTAATATTAAATAAATAGTTTAAAAATGGTTTTACTTATTTAAAACCATTTAAAGAGGATATTAAGGATTTAAAAATATTTTAAATTATAATTAATGACTTTTAATATTTGGATAAATAGTACATTAATATTTAAATATTAATGGTAATTATTTGGGTAATATAAATGTTTTAAAATAGTTTGAGTTATTATAAATAACTTTTATATTTTAGCGATGGTTTCATTAATAGTTTAGTATTAATTAAACTATTAATGATAATGGAATTGTTTAATGTTTAAATCATTTAATTATGATTAGATATTTGAAAGTTATAATTTTACCAAACTAGTTGACTTGAGAACCGATTATGAAGTTACGAATTTGAAGAAGAACACCTATAGTAATGTGATTATATCACTATAGGCCCTTTAGTGACAAATTTGAATTATTTTAAATTTTTCAATTTACGGAAATTGCGAAAATGATTAAAAATAAGATGTACGATATTTCTGAGATGTTGAGGTATAGAATAAGAGTCTTAGACTCAGTATTTACCCGATAAAAAGGCATCGATCTGGCAAACAAATGTCGGACCTTATAAAAGAAAGAAAAGACTCTTTGTAAGAGCATGGATGAGATATTTGAAAAATGTATAAAAATATTTCAAGTATAGAATAGGAACTAAAAGTATGATCACCGTGATTATGTGATTGGACTATGTGTCAATGTAATAAACAGATTCTTATGTGTTAAGATATATTGTTCTAATCGAGCGAATGATCCGATTATTGATAGGTTGTGATAAAGAGATAAAACCTAAGTTGAGATTTGTAATCGGTGAATCGGAAAAAGTATCTTACCTTTGCATTTCCTTTATGCAATGGACATGAGTAAGAAGTTTGTAATTATTCTATTCTGCATGCAGATTATGTATTCTTTGATTATCAACATGCTAGCTTCGGATATATATATTACATTCGTTGATTTCTAAATGGTTATACAAGTGTCCCCACTTGGATAACCATGACATTTATTCACATGTTGATATACTCTCATCAATTACCCGTATACATATATGTTGAATTACATATTATTGTTGAGCAAGATTAAAAACCTTCGGGTTTGGAACCAGGCATGTATGAACATCTCTATATAGGAAGATTTTTACGCCCAAGGCGGATAGAGTGAGCGATGAATTTTCGTTCAAGTTATGTAGTATTGATCAATCTGGTACAATCTGGGTGATCACCCTCTGTGTGCTGCGTAAGCTAGAAGCGGTTTCATGGATGGATTTCTGCCAAACCTTTTCGAAAATGAAAAGAATGTTCATAGTATGATTCTTAAACCCTATTCATGGGTAGAGCAGAGCCAAATTTAAATAATTTGGAAGAGATTTGTTATGTGAATTTTTTATCAAGATCTGATTACTTCACAACTTTCGATTCGTTGTAGAAGTGTTATGTAAAGAGAATACTTATATTCTTTCAAACTTATATATATAATTGCTATTACTTCTTTGGGCACTCAAATGCTCATCCTTGCTTAAATTAAATGTTTTCGGTTATATATGAGCAACCTGAAGGCTCAGGCACGAACAAAGGAAAAGGAAAGCTGATCGAATAAGTGTGTATTATGAGTTAATGGTTATAGTTGTATTGGTATCTATTCAAGTATTGTAAGGAATGTATTTGAAGTTCACGTACCTGGGGAAGTAAACTTTGATGTATGTAAATTAAGTTCGAATGTATTATTATATTAGTATTATTCAACTTAAAGAAATGGTATCGTGGAGAACCGAGTTCGGGTTTCAAGTACCTGAATTTGGGGTCGTCACAAAGGTAGTGCTTCATTTCCTTAAGAAAAACATTTTCACTCATTTTGGCACGCCTCGGGCTATTATCAGTGATGAAGGGTCTCATTTTTGTAACAAATACTTTGAAGCCCTTCTAGCTAAGTATGGGGTGATCCATAAGATAACCACTGCTTATCATCCTCAGACTAGTGGCCAAGCTGAAATTTCCAATAGAGAGGTAAAACAAATCTTGGAGAAGATTGTTAACCTCAATTGCAAGGAATGGTCAAAGAAGCTGGACGATGCCTTGTAGGCTTACCGCACAGCTTACAAAATGCCTATCGGAATGTCTCCGTATAGGATTATCTATGGTAAGGCGTGCCATCTTCTAGTGGAGTTGGAGCACAATGCTTATTGGGCTATCTAGAAGCTGAACTTTGATTTAGAAGCAGCCAGTGAAAAAGGCTTTTACAACTAAATGAATCAGATGAGTTTCGTCTGCTAGCGTATGAAAATGCTAAGTTGTATAAGGAGAACACCAAGCGGTGGAACGATAAAAAGATCGTCCAAAGAAGTTTCAAACCAGGCCAAAAGGTTCTTCTCTTCAACTCCCGACTTAAATTATTCCTCGGGAAACTGAAGTCCCGGTTGTTGGGGCATTTCACGGTTGCCAAGGTGTATCCGAATGGGGCAATAGAAGTTCAGGACCCACATTCAGACAAAACCTTCAAGGTTAATGGTCAGCACTTGAAGAAATAGTGGGGCGTCGAGGTAAATTGGTAAAATACCGCCATCACCTTGGGAGACCCGGTATAAGACGGGATAATAGTCAATCCGACGACTCAAAATCAAGTGCTTGATTGGAGACATCCCCATCTAAGTATCAAACAAATTGCTTTTGTTTTTATTAACTTCAGTCTTATTTTGGTTGTCATTAGTTACTGTATGTAGTTTGTAGTATAACCTGTAGTCTGTATAGTGCATGTATGTTAGTACGTGTTTAAGGGCTTTCAGTAGTTAGAACTTGTGAATACTATGTTTGTTGTGATTTTATTGTGTTAATTGCTGATATTAGATTTTGGCTTGTGCAGGATTGCTTAACTCAGTATCATAAGTTTATACTCCGCACCGCAGTGCCAAGGTTTAGACTGGTATTCATACCGTAACGCCATATTCACGCTGCAGCCTCAAGTTTCGTACTGCAGCGCTGGGCAAAGAGGGGACATACGGCAAACTCGCGCCCCGACGCCAGATAAAAAGGAACCCTTTGCGCCGCAGTGCCATGTCAATTTGGTGCATACTGCAAACTCGTGTTGCAGTGCAAGTTATCATGAAATTTTTCGTGTTGCCGCCCCATCTCAAATGGATGCATTCGCTAAACTCGCGCCGCGGCTCCCTCCAATGTTCTATTCTTCGCGCCGCAGCGCCAATGCCATTTGCCAGAGTCAGGAAACTCGCGTCGCAGCGCTATCCTTTTCTCTCTTATCCACACCACAGTGCTAAAGAGGGTTTGACTCCGCACCGCAGTGCCATTCATCGTGCCGCAGCGCCATTAACGCGTTTTCATTTTTAAAAGCAATTTTAGCATTCATTTTGGATCGATTTCCTTTCCTCTCTCTCACAACAAACTCTTATTCCTCTCAGCAGCATTCCAGCGTTCCTTGGGTATCACCTGTGACACCCCCAAATCCGGTACTTCCATTTCCACAGGATTTCGTGTTCACTGTATAAGCATCATCTATATGTCTATCCATAAATAAATTTCAAACTATGCAATAGATGAAATAAATAATAAATCTCTCCCCTTATGGGGTTACATCAACTGAATAATAAATAAATCCCAGGTTACTCTAACCATAAAACATCTGCGCGGAAAACATAAACAAATAAGTCTTAGTAACATCAACTCTAATTACATCGCATAACTACATTAATAAAACGATCTTCATTACTTGCTAAGCTTGCCCTTGCCCTTATTAGTGGAAGGTTCGTCTGCTCTTTCGTTCTTAATTGCAATGTTATTATTATGAAAGAGTGAGCACGATTGCCCACAAGTATAACAATATAACAAAGAATAATAACATGCGAGAGAAATGACAACTTCTGATATAAAGTTCAACTTTTGAATCAAGAATAAATAACAAGAATCAAAAGAAATTCTGAGGGTCATTGGACCTTGAACTATGTCCTAGGTTGTCAAGTGTTTTTACTTGAAACCTTTAACAGTCATAAGACTATTGACTCTTATTCTCGTACTTAGGGGGATCAACCCTTAGTACCATACTGTGCACAATATCTTAACGGTAAAGCGTAAATAATTCCCTATACAGGGTTATTCATCTCAGTTTTGACATTCGAGTCCGCACCAAAGGAAGTTTGGTTTGGATAATTCATCAAGGGGTTCTGAAATTTAGAACGCTCATCAACTATGGACTAGTCGAATCAATAAGGGTTCGCTAGTCTAACAAGGTTTAACAGTTAATGAATATTTAACTTGAATAACATCTAAAAAGGTATAAAATAGAATAATTATTGTATAACAACATCATGCTTGAATATTAATAAGCTTTAATATATAAGACAGGCTTAATCAATAATAATGAGGACTTACTCAATATCGAAAGATGAATTAATCAACTTATATAACAATAACAAGTAGGATTGGGTAACTTGCTCAACGAAAGTTTAGGGTAAGAAACTTGCTCAACGTAAATGTAGAGTAGGAAAACTTGCTCAATGTAACAAGATAAGGTTTAGAAACTTGCCTCATGCGTAGATTACACTTAAACAAACTCATTATTTGAATTAAATCCTACATACCAATTACGTTCACAATACCAATCAATAATAACGTACTAAACATCATAAATTATTCTTTGTCTAATCTCGACTTCATGACTATACTTAGTCAATTATTACACTTAGTGTAAAATTAAGACTTCACGAAAGATTAAATTAATTATGCATTCGATCATTCAATCCACACGTAACTGTGTTATGGACATGTTAAGAACTTATTTTAACATCTCATTATAGGTCTAACAAGTCTTTATAATCATTAGACTAAGTTGCCAACACATTTCTATACTTGAACACTTAAAATTATTATCATCCACTTTTGTACTGACTCTTGGCGTTGCGGCGCCGTGACGCTGCTGCTTGATACTTGGCACTACGGTGCGGTGGCACTGCAGCGCGAGAAATGAACTGGGAGTTGGCGTCATGGCGCGAAACCCCAGACTCTGAATTTCCAGTTCATGAAGAACACAGAATTTAGCAAAATCAACACTTCTTAACACTAATTTCACCAAATTACACATACCCACATGTTATAATTCGTACATAATCAATACTTAACATCTATGGAGTGATTTTCACCCATTAAAACACATAACACAGAATTAAAGCATGGAAATTGAACTGTTCTTGATGTTCTTGAACAAAAACATGGATTTTAATGTTACGGATTCGTTATAAAGCCAAATCCAACCATTCAAGTTTCATTTTGTTCATTTTAACATGTATAATCATATCAATGTGTGAATTTTGCAAAATAATTTATGTTTGGCATATAAAAATCACGTATAAGGTCATATGGCCATATCACGTACTCTGAAATCTTTTACTGTATAATTTCATGAAACTGAAGATATGCAAACCCACAATATATACATAAAATATGCCATACAACTCGAATTATTACATATATTCTTATAACAACTGAATTTCCCAAATACAGAGACTCACAGAAAACTTAAGCCATATTCATGAAACTTAAAAGACGTAAAAATAATAATTGGGTTGACGATATTACCCAAACGTAGATAAAATAATAAGATATGAATTAAAGCCTTCCTCAATAATTCTCAAACACCAAGCAATCTCCGTCAACAATTTTCTCAAACTCTCTCTGTATTTCTCTCTGTTTCTATTTTTCTAGACTAAGGAAAAATGAAGAAGAAGCCGTAATAAATAAAATCGACTGACGCGTTGTGGTCAGTTTCCCAGTCATGGGTAACTTCCCTCAACTCCCATTAAGGCCATGTTTGGCTAGCATACTAGGTTTCAAAACCCATTATTTTAATAAAACCTTATCATATAGTTTAAAAAAAATGTCACATCCATTACAAAATAAATCAAATATCTAGTTTAATTTATTTAAATAAAATAAAATAATTTCTCATTAATTCACATAGTCACATGATTAAATTTTCTCATTTAATAATAATATCAATTATTAAATCTCTAATTAATAATTAAATTAATTAAAATAACAAAGGCTTATTAAATATTTCTTTTAATTCAATAAGCTCACATAATCACATACTTCGAATAATAAAAATTCTCCACATTAAATTAATAAATGTAACACATATAATTAAATTAATCTATCACAACTTCATCAATTAATTATTTAATCTAATAATTAATTCATCGAAAAATATTTATTCAATCCAATAAATATTAAAATTAAATTACAAAATTACAGTTGTCACATCTTTCCCCTCTTAAAAAGGATTATGTCCTCAGAATCACAACTCAATAATTCGTCCCGTTACATTCTCCCCCCTTACAAAGATTCTGTCCCCAGAATCGCATATAACAATCTAAGTAAATAAATGAGGATAATTCTTCATCATATTCTCTTCGAGTTCCCACGTAGCTTCTTCAGCGTTGTGGTTCCTCCAAATTACCTTAACATAAGGTATTACTTTATTTCTCAGAACTTGTTCTTTTCGATCGACATTTTGAATAGGAATTTCTTTGTAAGACAAGTCTTTGTCAAAATGTAGGGATTCGTATTCAATCACGTGCTTGTAATCGGGTTTGTAGGATCGTAGGACTGAGACAGAAAACATTGTAGACATTCTCTACAGATGGAGGTAAGGCTACCTCATAAGCAACTTCTCCGACCCTTCTCAAAATTTCAAAGGGTCCAATGAATCTTGGGCTCAATTTCTCTTTCTTTCCGAATCTGATCTTTCCCTTCCAAGGAGAGACCTTTAAGAACACATAACTACCCGGCTTGAATTCAACATTTTTGCGGTGTGGATCGACATATTTCTTTTATCTATCATGAGCTGCTGTCAATCTTGCTCGAATCACTTTGACTATCTCTGCTGTTTGTTGTACCAATTCAGGGCCTAGTAGTTGTCTTTCGCCAACTTCATCCCAATATAGTGGAGTTCTTCACTTTCTGCCATATAATGCTTCAAAGGGTGGCATGCCAATACTAGCGTGGTAAATGTTGTTGTAACCGAACTCTACAAGCGGTAAATGATCATCCCAATTTCCTTTAAAATCCATTAAACAAGCTCTTAACATATCTTCCAATATTTGAATTGTTCTTTCACTTTGTCCATCTGTCTGCGGGTGATATGCTATGCTCATTCGCAACTGTGTACCCATGCATTCCTGTAGTCGTTTCTAGAAGTTCGACGTAAAACGCAGATCTCTATCAGAAATAATTGACACCGAAACTCTGTGCCTTGAAACAATCTGTTTCACATATAACCTTGCCAACTGATCTAAGTTGAATCTGATTTTGATCGGATGGAAGTGTGCGGATTTCGTCAATCGGTCAACAATAACCCATACTGCGTCGTAGCCTTTCTGAGTCGTTGGTAGGCCAACCACAAAATCCATCGTAATATGTTCCCATTTCCATTCTGGAATCTCCAAAGGATGTAGCAACCCACTTGGTCTCTAATGTTCTGCTTTCAGTTTCTGACATGTCAGGCATTTGGCAACACATTCTGCAACCTCTCGTTTTAAATTTGGCCACCAAAAGTGTTGTCGAAGATCTTAGTACATCTTGGTGCTACCAAGGTGAATCGAATATCTTGAGTTGTGAGCCTCGCTCAAAATTTCTTCCTTAATCTCTGGTACTGGCGGTACCCAAATTCTGCTCTCAAATCTTAGTAGTCCCTCACTGTCTATTTTGAATCTCGGTTCAGTCCCTTCAGATATCTTCTTTTTCACCTTCTCACATTCTTCGTCCTGAAGTTGAGCCTCCTTAACTTTATCTAGTAAAGTTGTACCAGCTTGCATCTGGAACAGCTTCTCGTCAATTTCCATAGGATACTTCACTTTCAATTCTAGCTTCTCCATTGCTAAAATTAGCTCCTCCTGAGTGGTCAACATCATCAATTTCTCCCGACCTTTTCTACTTAGGGCGTCGGCCACCACATTTGCGTTACCCGGATGGTATAGAATCTCACAATCGTAGTCATTAATTAACTCCAACAACCTTCTTCGACGCATGTTCAAGTCTTTTTGTGTAAAAATATATTTCAGACTCTTATGATCTGTATATATATTTCACACTTCTCCCCATAGAGATAGTGCCTCCAAATTTTCAAAGCAAAAACTACTGCAGCTAACTCCAAGTCATGGGTCGGATACCCCTTCTCATAATCTTTTAGTTGTGGCGACGCATGCGCAATGACTCTGCCATTTTGCATAAGCACACAGCCAAGTCCTTTATGCGATGCATCACTATAAACAACAAAATTTCCTGTGTCATCCGGAAGAGATAACACAGGTGCTGAACTCAACCTCCTCTTTAATTCTTGAAAGCTTTCCTCACACTTCTCCGTCCAAACGAATTTCACTGATTTCCTAGTCAAATTCGTCAGCGGAGTTGCGATCTTGGAAAAAAAACCTGAATGAATCTTCTGTAATAACCTGCCAATCCAAGAAAACTTCTTACTTCCGACGGTGTCTTCGGCTGATCCCAGTTAATCAAAGCTTCGACTTTGGAGAGATCCACCAAAATTCCGTCTTTATCAATCACATGTCCAAGAAATTGTACTCTTTCAATCCAGAATTCACATTTCAAAAACTTAGCATACAACTTCTCTCTTCTCAATGTCTCTAATGTCAACCTCAAATGCTCTTCATGTTCTTCTTTGGTTTTTGAATATACCAAAATGTCATCTATAAACACCACTACGAATTTGTCCAAAAACGTCTTGAACACTCCATTCATTAAGCCCATAAATGCCGCAGGGAGCATTCGTTAGACTAAATGACATTACCAAAAATTCAGAGTGACCGTGATATGTTCTAAACGCCGATTTGTCTTGGTACATCCTCCGGTCTCACCTTGATTGATGATAACCACTTCTCAAATCTATCTTTGAAAAATATTTTGCTCCCTTTAATCGATCGAACAAGTCGTCGATTCGCGGTAATGGATACCTATTCTTAATCGTGACCTTATTCAGTTCTCTATAGTCGATGCAGAGCCGCATCGTCCCATCCTTCTTTTTAACAAATAAAACCGGCGCTCCCCAAGGTGATACGCTTGGTTGAATATACTTTTTGTCCAATAATTCTTGTAGTTGGACCATCAGTTCTTTCATCTCTACCGGTGCCATTCGGTACGGTGCCTTCGATATTGGGGCCGTTCCTGGAGCCAAATCGATCATAAATTCAACTGATCTGTCTGGAGGAAGTCCCGACAAATCTTTCGGGAATTCGTCTGCGAAATCTCTCACTACCGGGATCTCATCTATTTTCGGATTCTCTTTACGACTATCGATTATGTTAGCTAGATATCCTGCACAGCCTTGCCTTAACAATCTTCTGCCATGCATCATCATCAGACAACTCGCTTGTCTAGGCGACTTGCTACCATAAAACACAACCTTTGACGGAGTCATCAGTTTAATACGCTTCTTCTGGTAGTCAATTACCGCCCCATAATTGGATAACCAATCCATACCCAAAATAACATCAAATTCTCCAAGTCGAATAGGGATAAGATCTACGTTCATGATATTACCCTTAATATATATTCTACAGTTCTTGTGCACATACTTAACAGGGATAATTTCTCTATTCGTAATTTCTATGTTCATGGGGTATTCTAACTCGTCCTTAAACAATTCTAAGTTCTTAGCGAAGTCAAATGAGCAAGTAGCACTCGAATCAAATAGCACATAAGCATTAACTTTATTGATCGGAATGATACCTGACACCACATCGCGAGACTGTACCGCGTCCTGCATTGTCATGTTAAACGTTCTGGTTGTTGGTCTATTGGTTGAGGTTGGTGCTGCGATTGTAAGAGTGCTTCCACCAGTATTTCCTCTGTTTCCTCCTGAACTCGTCCCTCCCGATCCCTTCTTAGGAAAATCTCTTGCAAGATGGTCCTTTGATCCACATGTGAAGCATGTACCCTTCTTTGGGTTCGAATAGTTTGGTGCTATGTGGCCTTCCTGACCACAATTGTAGCACACTCGCTTTCCCTTCAGAGAAACTCCCAAATGCATTTTTCCGTAGGTTAGGCATGGTTCAATCTTCTTTTTCTGTCCCCCCTGTTGACTTCCAGCCGACGAATTATCAGACCACTTAATCTTCTGACTGTGATTACCCCCAGATCTGGTACTTCCATTTCCACAGGATTTGGTGTTCACTGTACAAGCATCAACTATCTGTCTATCCATAAATAAATTTCAAACTATGTAATAGATGGAATTAATAATAAATCTCTCCCCTTATGGGGTTACATCAACTAAATAATAAATAAATTCCAGGTTACTATAACCTTAAAACATCTGCGCGGAAAACATAAACAAATAAGTCTTAGTAACATCAACTCTAATTACATCGCATAACTACATTAATAAAAAAGTCTTCATTACTTGCTAAGTTTGCCCTTGCCCTTACTAGTGGAAGGTTCGTCGGCTCTTTCATTCTTAACTGCAATATTATTATTACGCAAGAGTGAGCACGATTGCCCACAAGTATAACAATATAACAATGAATAATAACATTCAAGAGAAATAATAACTTCTAATATAAAGTTCAACTTTTGAATCAAGAATAAATAACAAGAATCAAAAGAAATTATGAGGGTCATAAGACCTTGAACTATGTCCTAGGTTGTCAAGTGTTTTTACTTGAAACCTTTAACAGTCATAAGACTATGGACTCTTCTTCTCGTACTTAGGGGGATCAGCCCTTAGTACCATACTATGCAGAATATCTTAACGCTAAAGCGTAAATAATCCCCTATACAGGGTTGTTCATCTCAGTTTTGACATTCGAGTCCGCACCAAAGGAAGTTTGGTTTGGATAATTCATCAAGGGGTTCTGAAATTTAGAACGCTCATCAACTATGGATTAGTCGAATCAATAAGGGTTTCGCTAGCCTAACAAGGTTTAATAGTGAATGAATATTTAACTTGAATAACATCTAAAAAGGTATACAATAGAATAATTATTGTATAACAACATCATGCTTGAAGATTAATAAGCTTTAATATATAAGACAGGCTTGATCAATAATAATGAGAACTTGCTCAATATCGAAAGATGAATTAATCAACTTATATAACAATAACAAGTAGGATTAGGAAACTTGCTCAACGAAAGTTTAGGGTAAGAAACTTTCTCAACGTAAATGTAGAGTTGGAAAACATGCTCAATGTAACAAGATAAGGTTTAGAAACTTGTCTCGTGCATAGATTACACTTAAACAAACTCGTTCTTTGAATTAAATCCTACATACCAATTACGTTCACAATACCAGTCAATAATAACGTACTAAACATCATAAATTATTCTTTGTCTAATCTCGACTTCATGACTATACTTAGTCAATTATTACACGTAATATAAAATTAAGACTTCACGAAAAATTAAACTAATTATGCATTTGATCATTCAATCCACACGTAATTGTGTTATGGACATCTTAAGAACTTATTTTAACATCTCATTATAGGTCTAACAAGTCTTTATAATCATTAGACTAAGTTGCTAACACATTTCTATACCTAAACACTTAAAAAAAATTATTTTCTGGACATTCTGCTAAGTGGCACTGCGGCGCCACTTTTGTACTAGCTCTTTGGGTCAAGTATATGCATGACGTCATGACTACCGACATTTGGTGTCATGGCATGCGTATGCCATGCGAGAAATGAAGCGGGAGTTTGGCCACATGAACCCCAGACTCAATTTCCAGTTCATGAAGAACATGTAATTCAAATAAATCAACACTTCTTAACACTAATTTCACCAAATTACACATACCCACATGTTATAATTCATACATAATCAATACTTAACATCTTTTGAGTGATTTCACCCATTAAAACACATAATCACAAAATTAAAGCATGCAAATTGGACTGTTCTTGATGTTCTTGAAGTTCTTGAACAAAAACATGGATTTTAATGCTACGGATTCGTTATAAAGCCAAATCCAACCATTCAAGTTTCATTTTGTTCATTTTAACATGCATAATCATATCAATGTGTGAATTTTGCAAAATAATTTATGTTTGGCATATAAAAATCACGTATAAGGCCATATGGCTATATCACGTACTCTGAAATCTTTTACTGTGTAATTTCATGAAACCAAAGATATGCAAACCCACAATATATACATAAAATATACCATACAACTTGAATTATTACATATTTTCTTATAACAACTGAATTTCCCAAATACGGAGACTCACAGAAAACTTAAGCCATATTCATGAAACTTAAAAGACGTAAAAATAATAATTGGGTTGAAGAGATTACCCAAGCGTAGATAAAATAATAGGAGATGAATTAAAGCCTTCCTCAATAATTCTCAAACACCAAGTAATCTTCCTCAACAATTTTCTCAAACTCTCTCTGTATTTCTTTGTATTTCTATTTTTCTAGACTAAGGAAAAATGAAGAAGAAGGCGTAATAAAGAAAATCAATCGACGTTTGTGGTCGGGCTTTCTACCATGGGTAACTTCCCTCAACTCCCATTAAGGCCATGTTTGGCTAGCATACTAGGTTTCAAAACCCATTATTTTAATAAAACCTTATCATATAGTTTAAAAAAAATGTCACATCTATTATAAAATAAATCAAATATCAAGTTTAATTTATTTAAATAAAATAAAATAATTTTTCATTAATTCACATAGTCACATGATTAAATTTTCTCATTTAATAATAATATCAATTATTAAATCTCTAATTAATAATTAAATTAATTAAAATAACAAAGGCTTATTAAATATTTCTTTTAATTCAATAAGCTCACATAATCACATTTTTCGAATAATAAAAATTCTCCACATTAAATTAATAAATGTAACACATATAATTAAATTAATCTATCACAACTTCATCAATTAATTATTTAATCTAATAATTAATTCATCGAAAAATATTTATTCAATCCAATAAATATTAAAATTAAATTACAAAATTACGGTTATCACATCACCCGTAGCCGTTAGGCCATCCAACAGTCGCACTGATTAGTTTCCTAATGCTGGACGCCCAACCGTTCTTACAGTTGCTCTTTTGCCTGTTGCCATCCGTCATGCCTACCTCTTTATAAGCAAAGCGAGGGTACGTTTCTCTGTTTTGCTTTTGGATTCAAGAATTTATAAGTGTGCTGTTAGATTTTCTTTGGCAAAACAAATATGACTTCCAAGCGTCCGAGAACCAGCATTGGCCCCCCTCCTCCATCCATTTCTTGAACTCCTGTTACGGCTTGAGATGCCGTAAAATTTCCAATGGAAGAGGCGTATAAGCGCTATACTCAAAATATCTTGCTACGTTGTTTCGTGCCTGAGCGAGGGCTTAGGCCTGATGAAAAATTGGATGGTCACATGAATGCTATAATTATGAACATGAAGTGGGTGCATTTCACTAAGCTGCCAGAATCAGCCGTTGTGGCGGTAGTGAAAGAGTTCTACGCCAATGCCATTGTTGATGGCCCTCCGGCGATTCCAATGTGGGGAAAATTAATCCAATTTGATAGATGGGCTATTAGTGCAGTTTATGGGACTCCTAATTATGATGGTCATGATTATCGGGAGGTTGGGCTTCGGAGTTACAACCCTGACAAAATTATTAGTAAACTCTATAAGCCTGGGAATGCTTAGAAAACTAATGAGTATCATGGTGAGAAGACATCATTCCCACAATAGGCCTTAAGCCTGTATGGTAAGGCTTGGTACTCGTTTATCTGTGCCAATATCATGCCTACACGTCACTTGAGTGATGTAACTCGGGAAGGACAATTCTGCTCTATGCCATTGTTACGGGTTTAAAGGTCGATGTAGGGTTATTGATCAACGAGTCCATCAAGAAGGTTATCAAGAGAAATGTTATGTCTGGCCTCCCACACCTGTCTCTTATTACCCGTCTATGCAAAAGGGAGGGTGTTCAGTGGGAGATGGAAGATGTCACCCTACCACCAATGTCTGTCATTAATGATCATCTCATAGGCCGTTATGGAGTTTGGGAAGGGGCGTCGTTGCATCCCCAAGGAGAGGGCTTTTTGCCAGCGCCTCAGCCGCCACCATCTAGTGATCCAACTCCATTCAATGAAGCGGGTCCCTCCCCTAACATGCCTGAGCCTCAGTCATCTGAGACCGTTCATTCTGGGGCCCTCCCGAAAATTCTGAACAGTTTGAACATTCTATACTGCAAGGTAAACATTATCGCACAATGGCAGAATCAATTTCACCATTACCATGAAGAGTTCTCCATCACACTCTCCAACATTCATGTTGCTCAAGGAGGAGACGACGCTAATTTCATGCCCTTTCCATTTCCAGCGCCTTATCCACCATAATTTCCGCCTGCTGAGGGGGCCCGCGAAGATGAACCTGTTAATGTAGAGGATGATGAGGATGAGGTTGATGAAGATGCTATTGAGATGGTCGTTGATGAAGGTGGCGATGATCCAGATGCTTGATGATGACGTTCAGAGGCCATTGAGAACACTAGCCAAATTGCAAGTTTGGGGGAGAATTCCTTTTATTTTTATTATATATGAATTGTGTTAGTCTATTAATATTTGAACTGCTATGTTTATTTATGTTTATGGTGTGAGGACTTGAGTGAATCATTTGGGCTTAATAGCCCCAGACTGTTATTTAACTATGTTTTATTTATGTTTGAATATTATTGTGATTATTAGTTTGTATGGTGAATGATTTATTCTGAATGCATTGCTTTGCATAGTAGTATATTTGTTTATTTATATATGTATGCATGCTTTTGGTTGTACATCTTTTGGGGATATCTTGATTAATTCAGATATTATTTTGTGGATAGCCATAGTTTTTAGGATTTATACTGATTATTGGTATACTTAATGCCATGTGTTATGGCTTTACCCTATTTTGACAAGGGTACTTGATATTTTATAGTTTTTCTTATTACATTTTGATTAACGCTAACCCCCGGTCTGTAACTGTTTATATGCTGGGTTAAGGTATTTTAGCGTTGAAGTGTTGATTATGGCCGATGACATGCGCTAGGTAATTATATCGTTTTCTTAAAGTAGTGTCAGATGTATGTGAGCTAGGGGCGTGTTAATGAGATATGTCAAGACTGTTTTGGATCCATCCTTTAGCAAGCACTAACCAAATTATCTTTTCTAGGTATGTGTCCAGATTTAGGTTATCTATTTATTATGTTGAAAATTTATATGCTGTTAAAACTCCGTGATATCAAGTTAATAAAAGACTTAGAGGCTTTTTCACTTTCGGGACTATAGTTCTTTAAAAAAAAATTAATAATAACAGTCTTGCGGTGGGTTAAGATGGAGCGTGGAAACACACTCGCCCATAAACGTAGACTGGTAAAATCTATTTTGGATATATGTTGATTACATGGCCTTTGTTGCTTGAGTTATTAGATTCATAGGGGTGTTTTACATATAGTGCCCTAAAAGTCTTCTGGCTTGAGAGTCATTGATCGAAAGCTCGCTAATGAGTGCTCTGTTTAGACTAAAAATAATCAAGTACTGCCTCAGTCAGAATTTACTTCATATTACTAGAACCGTTTGATCCTTTCTTGTTTTTGTGTCTTGTTCATAATGCTTATTATTTATGTGGGTTGCATAGTAAGCTTATTGGTTATCACAATTAACTGTGTGATCTTAATTTGGATTATTGCTAGTTAAGATGTTTGGTCTGCACACATACATAGAATGGATCGATTAAAGTCTCATATTTATTAATAGACATTAAGCCCTTGTTTGTATGCATTTTTTCCTATTCTCATAGGATGTTTATGATTGTGCTTAGAGGCCATAATATTAGTCTATAGGATTAGTCTTCATTCGTATCTTGCAGTAATGCGGTATTGGTGTCTGATAGTTTGCTTGAGGACAAGCAAAAGCATATGTTTAGGGTATTTGATTAGTGGGATTTATACCTGCGAATCAGATCGTTTGTGGCTTAAGTTGTTGCCTATTTTTAGTTATTTATTTTGATTTTATTTATATTTTGTTGTTATTATGTCTAAATTCTATGATGCAAGGCTTTACAGACCTTTTTAAACCTTCGTAGGGCATTTTTGTTGTATTGCTAACAAATACTGTGGGACACACTAAAGGTCCGCCAAGATTTGTAGCTTAAAGCAAGCTAGACATCTGGAAATCAAGTAGCAAGGCCAGAGATACACTACACGCCCACCCCTGATTACATGCCCCGACATCATCCCTCAAGGTCGCAGTCACGAGGCCTCTTTATGGAGTCTCGTCGCAGCGCGACCTCCGGTCTTTTTATGCCTACGTGGCGCCGCAGCGCCACTTGCTAATTCAATGCTCGAGCCATAGCGCGAGATTCGGTGTCCAGATAGTACAGAGGCTTTAAATGACCTAAGGAGAGAGAGGGTGAAAAAACTTAATTTCTCAGCCACCTGCAATAGAAAATTTAAGATAGATAGCGTAGACTAGGATTTCATTTTACAGAATTAAATTCTTAGAAGAGAAAAAACTTGTGCTTCAAGAGGGGAACAGTTATTACATCCGACAAAAGCTCAGTAGCTACGCAGTGAAGAGAATATTTGGAGGAAGAACACTTCAAAACAAGGGTTTTCTTATTCCAAATCTCCCATTTATTTGTGTATTACTGAAAATGTGGAATGTATTTAAAATGTGTTTTAGTACCATGGATATGAACTATTTCCATTTTTAGGATTGCAATGTAGCATTTTGTTTAGCTTAATTAACTTTCTCTACTATTTTATATAATGAATCATTTTCGAATGGGTTGTTGTATTTCGTACTTAATGACTAATTGCTTGATAGAGAAATTGGTATTGATAATAATGGAAATTGACAAATGGATGTTATTATCTATCTTTAAATACAACAACACCTGTAATTACCATGCCAATGGAATGTGTGCATAAAATGCTAATAGGATAGACATATCTCTATTTGCCTTGTGTAGCCTTGAGACTTAGCTTAATGACCTTGGCCTAGTTATTTTCACCAATAGACATATTGTGATTTATCTGGCTAGGGATGTGCATTTGACCTTCGATAGAAGCTTAAGCATATTTACTGTTCTCGGTTGACCATTCCTTGATTCGTTTGTAATGTGGAGAATTAATAGATTAGGCGATGCATTAGGGGAATTGTAATCCTATCTTTGACTTCCTAGCACAACTACTTCTCTTATTCTTACAGTTTTAATCACATAGCTTAACCAACAGTCTTATTTCACTTGTTTAGATAAGGTAGTAAAGACTTCACCTTAGTATTTGTTTATCTCTTAATACTTTGTCCACGTGGGTTCGACACTCAACTTATCTTATATTACTCGTGGACCGTGTATGCTTGCGCGCGAATTAGTAATAGCAAAATCGACCAACAGTACTCCTACCTAAGATTTATACCCTACATCTTTGACACCAACTGTAACGACCCCAAAATTCATAAAACTCAATTATCGACTTTGGTCGTTAATAACACGTCTAACTTCTGATTTTACATCATTATTCAATGTTAAACTTAATAAAATGTGGTATAATTTAAACTTTTCTATCTTCTTACTTTAATTCCCTGAATCAAAACCTTTATTATCTACATGTCTTTGAATCATATATAATCCATGATTCACTTTATCAGATTTAATATATATATATACTTACATATAAAATCGATATCCTTTATACATCGGACAACTCAAACTTTAACCTTACAACTCAACATAAAATATACTTCATAAAATATTGAGTACATCTCATGAACCTTAATCATGGTTTAAAGAAATAACAACTATAGATAAAGTATTAATCTTCATGTATTATTTCTGATTCACGTTATCCAAGTAGCACATAGTGTTACCTTCAATCCTTAAGCTACAAAAATGGTTATTTGCAAGGTTGAGCTCGACAACCCAAAAAATCTAACAATTTTCATGCATCACGTATCACATAATAACATGCTTATCATACATCTCATAAACATTAGACTAACATAACAAACATGTTTCAATTCATATAAGAAGTATAAAGATTGAGTTCTTTACTTAATCAACATTCATTTGTGACGCCCCCAAATCTAGGTATCTTCCAACCCGATATATGGTGCTACACGGTACTACCATTCACACATTCATTCAATTGAAAAGTCTCAAAAGGATGAATACATCTTCTATATATTCAAAATAATATTACATTTCCCAGGTTCTTTATAACCCATTCGTTCGTTCTTGTCATAATATTCAATATATTACAGACATTCAACTATACTATTACATAAGTAATCTAAGGGTTCGTCTTTGCCTTGCCCTTATCCTTGCCGGAGCCTTCGGTCCGCTCGATCTTAACTGTATTCATATGGTTCAAGCAAGAGTGAGCATGACTAGTTTAGCAAGTACTACAATTCTAATAAACAACATGCTTGACAAAATCATAATATAAGTCTAGCCGAAAGAATTGGCTTTAGACTTCATCATTCAAGACTTCATGCGAAAGAATATATGAATTACAAAACTTGTCCAGACTGAACTGGAACAAGGGTTAGAATACTTTCCTTCAGCGTCATCTTACAGATTATCACACGTACACTTTAAGTCTCTAAGTCTCTACAATACATGATTATATAATGTACCACATTAGGTCTTATATAATCAAGTAGGTATATTATTATATCTTACCCTTCATCTCAATCTAAATTCTGACTTAGATCTGTTATTATGGGTTCCGGCTTTTGATTACGTCGTTCTCATTACAACACATTCACTTGATTATTAATCTTTAATCATCATACATTAAGTGTCTAACAATGCCTTAATAATGTTATGTTTATACCTTAGTTTATTACTAATGAGTTCTCTTTCATTCTATAACTGTAAACATTCTTGTATACCAAAACTCTAGGACTGGCGCTACGTCTTCGGGCATAGACCTACAACTCGCGCGCAAGGCATGCAAGTTAGCAAGAGATTGACATCCTGAATCGGCGCGTCGCCACACTTAACTCTTCATCATCTCATGCATGCAGCGATTTAGCAAAGAGTATGCCCATACCTTCATTTTGGTGTGTCAAGGCCACCCATTTGGCCTTGGGTTGGCGTCGCGAAGCCAACTCTGTGCCTCAGACAATTTGCAAAGTTTGAAAATTTTACGAAACTCCCGGACTTATAACTTCTTCGTTATAAGTCTGAATTGGATCGTTCAAAAGCCTACGGTTCACAAATTACATACTCTATGCGTTCATGTAAGAATTTTATCTATTTGACTTCATTTTCTAAAATTTCACCTATTAGTTCATTTTCAACGAAAATGATAAACGTTCGTGAACGTTCAACGCTCGTTTCTTCGTTCTAAGACGGAATTTGGTCATTTTTGGGTCCGCAACTCTATAATGCCAAATATGACTTGTCTCCATCGAAAACCAACGTTTCTGACTTCAAACACAAAATACGACTTCCATTCTAAGAATTTTACGAATTCGACGATTATCGTCTAGTCGTGTGAATTTCGGTGAAACATCATTACTAATCATTCTAAATGGATTTTAACCAACACATGAACATTTCAAGTTACTTATTACACAAACTTATTATCAAAGTAGGTTTTGACTTATTCTCATAAGTCAATGACTTAGTCAAATTATTAACGACAAATTCTCTTGCTTTATGACTTAACATGAACTTAAGTCCATCAATCAATGTTCTCATACCATATTGAACATACTAACATCATATGACAAACATATGATAAGTTTTTCACAAGTTTAACAACTTATTTATGTTCAAGTTGCTTATTCAACTTATTCGGATTAAGTTCATTCATCAATGACTTCTTATATGTTCTTAGCATACAATCATACTTCTCTTATCACCCTACAATGATAGAGATGAATATATATTAGACAAGAGTCTTACCCTAGAAGCACTTGTACTTCTCTTCTCTTTCGAAACTAGCAAAGAACTTTTGACTTATTCTTGACTTATGTGGCTTATTCTCTCTAACCAATAAGTTACTTAACTTGAGAGGAGTTGGGAGAAATTTTATCAAACAACAAATTAATTGAAGCTTCTCTATTTATAGGCAATCCAAAGTTAGGGCATTATGGTCAATTAGGCATTGAACCTCCTCAATTAACCTCCTTAATCCCACCTCCTTACTATTCATTACTTAATAACCAAATCTACTTTTCTAGCACTTCTATTCCTTGGCCATCACAACACTTGCTCACCACTTAAAATGTTTGCCCATCAAGTCTACCCACATTAACATGATTTGCTCCATGGATCATAGCCAATTAATTGGGCTTGCTAATTAATCTAGCTAATTCCTTGTTGGGCTTATACTACAATAGTTTGGACTCATGACTTATCAAACACTTGGGCTTGAGTATCACTTACTATTTAGACTTCTACCATTAAGTTACTAATCCTACAAGTCCATTACATTCAATTAAGAACCATAACATAAATATGCCACGTATAATTCTCGTATCCTAGCCCGTATATTTATTCGTAATATATGTTATTCCATTCTTCATACTTAATAGTATAATACATCATATTATACATACGTTTATTACCTCATTTAGTGCGTATGCATCATTTGAATAACACTTCCCTTTTCTTAACACTTAATAAACATAACGTTCTCAAATTAAGTTCGTATGCGAACTATTACGTTTTTCGTACTTAGATTATTATTACATAATCAATCTCACCTTGATATTATAACGTTACGTATTTCTCGGAAGTTCAAAAATAATTCCCGAGCAGAAATCGATGAATAATGTTTTTCGGAAAATTTATCGGAAAACTTTTATTTTCGTCTTAGAAATTCAAAAACTTTAATTCTCTCACGTAATTAAAATATTACGTCATTCCGACATTTCTAGGTTATAGAACGACATTCATCTCATCAACACGTAATAATAATAAATAATATTATTTTATTCATTATTAAAAGTATTTACAAAGGTTCGATTTTCCCATGCTACACTCTCTCCTCAGGACACCCCCAAATCCTAAGATTTCCATTTCCACAGATTTGGTGTTCACTCGATAAGCATCATCTATCTATCTATATCTATAAATAAATTTCAAACTATGCAATAGATAGAATAAATAATAAATCTCTCCCCTTATGGGGTTACATCAACTGAATAATAAATAAATCCCAGGTTACTCTAACCTTAAAACATTTGGGCGGAAAATATAAACAAATAAGTCTTAGTAACATCAACTCTAATTACATCACATAACTACATTAATAAAATAGTCTTCATTACTTGTTAAGCTTGCCCTTGCCCTTACTATTGGAAGGTTCGTTTGCTCTTTCGTTCATAACTGCAATGTTATTATTACGCAAGAATGAACACGATTGCCCACAAGTATAACAATATAACAATGAATAATAATATGCGAGAGAAATAATAACTTCTGATATAAATTTCAACTTTTGAATCAAGAATGAATAACAAGAATCAAAAGAAATTCTGAGGGTCATAAGACCTTGAACTATGTCCTAGGTTGTCAAGTGTTTTTACTTGAAACCTTTAACAGTCATAAGACTATGAACTCTTCTTCTCGTACTTAGGGGGATCAACCCTTAGTACCATACTGTGCACAATATCTTAACGCTAAATCATAATTAATCCCCTATACAGGGTTGTTCATCTCATTTTTGACATTCGAGTCCGCACCAAAGGAAGTTTGGTTTGGATAATTCATCAAGGGGTTCTAAAATTTAGAATGCTCATCAACTATGGACTAGTCGAATCAATAAGGGTTCGCTAGTCTAACAAGGTTTAACAGTGAATGAATATTTAACTTGAATAACATCTAAAAAGGTATACAATAGAATAATTATGTATAACAACATCATGCTTCAAGATTAATAAGCTTTAATATATAAGACAAAGCTTGATCAATAATAATGAGAACTTGCTCAATATAGAAAGATGAATTAATCAACTTATATAACAATAACAAGTAGGATTAAGAAACTTGCTCAATGAAAGTTTAGGGTAAGAAACTTGCTCAACGTAAATGTAGAGTTGGAAAACTTGCTCAATGTAACATGATACGGTTTAGAAACTTGCCTCGTGCGTAGATTACACTTAAACAAACTCGTTCTTTGAATTAAATCCTACATACCAATTACGTTCACAATACTAGTCAATAATAACGTACTAAACATCATAAATTATTCTTTGTCTAATCTCGACTTCATGACTATACTTAGTTAATTATTACACTTAGTGTAAAATTAAGACTTCACAAAAAATTAAGCTAATTATGCATTCGATCATTCAATCCACACGTAATTGTGTTATGGACATGTTAAGAACTTATTTTAACATCTCATTATAGGTCTAACAAGTCTTTATAATCATTAGACTAAGTTGCTAACACATTTCTATACTTGAACTCTTAAAAAAAATTATTTTCTCGATATTCGCTAAGGAGCAAGCATTCGCCACTTTTGTAGATCGGGCTCTCGGCTCGCAATCATGACAAGACTGCATGCCAGGTGGCGGACACACTTATCATGCATATATGGTGGTCTCTACAGATGGGAAAAGAACTAGAAGTTGAAATAGCATGGCCATGAGACTCAGCCTTCAGCTTTTACAATTCGCAAAAATTGCAGAACACGACTAAAAATTTCCAATCAACTTATTTTTACACGAATTTAGACATACCCACATACTAGAATTCATAAATAATCAATACTTAACATCTATAGAGCGATTTTCACCCATTAAAACACATAATCACATAATTAAAGCATGCAAAATGGACTGTTCTTAATGTTCTTGAACAAAAACAAGGATTTTAATGCTACGGATTCGTTATAAAGCCAAATCCAACCATTCAAGTTTCATTTTGTTCATTTTAACATGCATAATCATATCAATGCGTGAATTTTGTAAAATAATTTATATTTGACATATAAAAATCACGTATAAAGCCTTATGGCCATATCACGTACTCTGCAAATTTTTAAAATAACAAACCATAATCATACGTTGTAATCTCATGAAATTGATGATATGGAAACACACAATATATATATATATATATATATATATATATATATATAACATGCCATACAATTCGAATTATTACATATATTCTTATAACAACTGAATTTCCCAAATACAGAGACTCGCAGAAAACTTAAGCCATATTCATGAAACTTAAAAGACGAAAATATATAATTTGGGTTGAAGAGATTACCCAAGCGAGATTAATTTACTAGGAAGTGAATTCCTCCTCCACCAAAACTCAATTCTCAACTCTCTCAGATCTTTCTCTCAAACTCTCACGACACTATCTAGACTTAGGAAAACTAATGAAGAAAAGGAGGGAAGGCGATAATAAAGAAGCGTCGACGAGTTGTGTTGTTTACTCCCTGCCATGGTAATCGCTCTCAACTCCTCTAAGGCCATGTTTCATTAGCAAGGAAATAATTCAAAACTATTTAATTTAATAAATCATTATCATATAGTTTAAATAATGTCACATCCATATAAAATAAATCCAATATCTTATTTAATTTACTTTAAATAAAATATAATAATTTCTAATTAATTCACATAGTCACATAATTCAAATTCTCATTGATTAATAATGTCAAATTATTAAATCTCTAATTAATAATTAAAATAACATATGCTTATTAAATATTTCTTTAAATCCAATAAGCTCACATAATCACATACTTCAATAAAATAATTCTCCACATTAATTTAATAAATGTAACACATATAATTAAATTAATCAATCTCAACTTCATCAATTAATTATTTAATCTAATAATTAATTCATCGAAAAATATTTATTCAATCAAATAAATATTAAAATTAAATTGCAAAATTACGATTGTCACATCTTTCCCCTCTTAAAAGGATTCTATCCCCAGAATCACAACTCAACAATTCGTCTCTGTTACATTCTCCCCCCTCTTACAAAGATTCTGTCCCCAAAATCGCATATAACATTCTAAGTAAATAAATGAGGATAATTCTTTATCATATTCTCTTTGAGTTCCCACGTAGCTTCTTCAGCGTTGTGGTTCCTCCAAATTACCTTAACAAAAGGTATTACTTTATTTCTCAGAACTTGTTCTTTTCGGTCGACAATTTGAACAGGAATTTCTTTGTAAGACAAGTCTTTATCGAAATGTAGGGGTTTATATTCAATCACATGCTTGTAATCGGGTTTGTAGGGTCGTAGGACTGAGACTTGGAAAACATTGTGGACATTCTCTAGAGATGGAGGTAAGGCTACCTCATAGGCAACTTCTCTGACCCTTCTCAGAACTTCAAAGTTTCCAATGAATCTTGGGCTCAATTTCCCTTTCTTTCTGAATCTGATCTTTCCCATCCAAGGAGAGACCTTTAAGAACACATAACTACCCGGCTTGAATTCAACATTTTTACTGTGTGGATCGGCGTATTTCTTCTGTCTATCTTGAGCTGCTGTCAATCTTGCTCGAATCACTTTGACTATCTCTGCTGTTTGTTGTACCAATTCAAGGCCTAGTAGTTATCTTTCGCCAACTTCATCCCAATATAGTGGAGTTCTGCACTTTCTGCTGTATAACGCTTCATAAGGTGGCATGCCAATACTAGCGTGATAACTGTTGTTGTAACCAAACTCTACCAGCGGTAAATGATCATCCAAAATTCCTTTAAAATCCATTATACAAGCTCTTAACATATCTTCCAATGTTTGAATCTCACAATCGTAGTCCTTAATTAATTCCAACCACCTTCTTTGGCGCATATTCAAGTCTTTTTGTGTAAAAATATATTCCAGACTCTTGTGATCTGTATATATTTCACACTTCTCCCCGTAGAGATAGTGCCTCCAGATTTTCAAAGAAAAAACCACTGCAGCTAACTCCAAGTCATGGGTCGGATACTCCTTCTCATAATCTTTCAGTTGTCGTGACGCATACGCAATGACTCTACCATTCTGCATAAGCACACATCCAAGTCCTTTATGCGATGCATCACTATATACCACAAAATTTCCTGTGTCATCTGGAAGAGATAACACGGGTGCTGAACTCAACCTCCTCTTTAATTCTTGAAAGCTTTCCTCACACTTCTCCGTCCAAACGAATTTCTAAACCTTATCTTGTTACATTGAGGAAGTTTTCCAAGTCTACATTTACGTTGAGCAAGTTTCCTAATCCTACTTGTTATTGTTATATAAGTTGATTAATTCATCTTTCGATATTGAGCAAGTTCTCATTATTATTGATCAAACCTGTCTTATATATTAAAGCTTATTAATCTTCAAGCATGATGTTGTTATATAATAATTATTCTATTGTATACCTTTTTAGATGTTATTTAAGTTATATATTCATTCACTGTTAAACCTTGTTAGACTAGCGAACCTTTATTGATTCGACTAGTCCATAGTTGATGAGCGTTCTAAATTTGTAACCCTCGATGAATTATCCAAACCAAACTTCCTTTCAGTGCGGACTCGAATGTCAAATCGAGATGAACAACCTCAGATAGGGGAATATTTACGCTTTAACGTTAAGATATTGTGCACAGTATGGTACTAAGGGTTGATCCCCCTAAGTACGAGAAAAAGAGTCTATAGTCTTATGACTGTTAAAGGTTTCAAGTAAAAACACTTGACAACCTAGGACATAGATCAAGGTCCTATGACCATCAGAATTTCTTTTGATTCTTGTTATTCATTCTTGATTCAAAAGTTGAACTTTATATCAGAAGTTATTATTTCTCTCGAATGTTATTAATCATTGTTATATTGTTATACTTGTGGGCAATCATGTTCACTCTTGCATAATAATAACATTGCAGTTAAGAACGAAAGAGCAGACGAACCTTCCACTAGTAAGGGCAAGGGCAAGCTTAGCAAGTAATGAAGACTGTTTTATTAATGTAGTTATGCGATGTAATTAGAGTTGATGTTACTAAGACTTATTTGTTTATGTTTTCCGCGTAGATGTTTTAAGGTTAGAGTATCATGGGATTTATTTATTATTCAGTTGATGTAACCCCATAAGGGGAGAGATTTATTATTTATTTTATTTATTGCATAGTTTGAAATTTATTTATGGATAGATAGATAGATGATGCTTGTACAGTGAACACCAAATCCTGTGGAAATGGAAGTACCGAAATTGGGGGTGTCACAGGTTGGTATCAAAGCCGTAGGTTATGAACCTTAGGTGGGGGAACAACCTTAGGTAGTAGCCTTGTAAGAGATCGGAACATAGTGGTGGTCAAATCTTACCGAGTTCTAATAAATGAATTTCTGAATTCATTGAAGATAATAAAAGACTTTATGTGCCTATGTGTTAATCTATGTGTTCGCTAGCACGGATTAGTAACTAAAACTTAAAATTTTGTTTTCAGGATGTCGGATGTTGGAGGAGCTAGTCGAAATCCGGTACTTCCATTTCCACAGGATTTCGTGTTCACTATACAAGCATCATCTATCTATCTATCCATAAATAAATTTCAAACTATGCAATAGATAGAATAAATAATAAATCTCTCCCCTTATGGGGTTACATCAACTAAATAATAAATAAATCCCAGGTTACTCTAACCTTAAAACACCTGGGCGAAAAACATAAAAAAATAAGTCTTAGTAATATCAACTCTAATTACATCGCACAACTACATTAATAAAACAGTCTTCATTACTTGCTAAACTTCCCCTTGCCCTTACTAGTGGAAGGTTCGTCTGCTCTTTCGTTCTTAACTGCAATGTTATTATTACGCATGAGTGAGCACGATTGCCCACAAGTATAACAATATAACAATGAATAATAACATGCGAGAGAAATAATAACTTCTGATATAAAGTTTAACTTTTGAATCAAGAATGAATAACAAGAATCAAAAGAAATTCTGAGGGTCATAAGACCTTGAACTATGTCCTAAGTTGTCAAGTGTTTTTACTTGAAACCTTTAACAGTCATAAGACTATGGACTCTTTTTCTCATACTTAGGGGGATCATCCCTTAGTACCATACTGTGCACAATATCTTAACGCTAAAGCCTAAATAATCCCCTATATAGGGTTATTCATCTCAATTTTGACGTTCTGAAATTTAGAATGCTCATCAACTATGGACTAGTCGAATCAATAAGGGTTCGCTAGTCTAACAAGGTTTAACAGTGAATGAATATTTAACTTGAATAACATCTAAAAAGCTATACAATAGAATAATTATTGTATAACAACATCATGCTTGAAGAATAATAAGCTTTAATATATAAGATAGGCTTGATCAATAATAATGAGAACTTGCTCAATATCGAAAGATGAATTAATCAACTTGTATAACAATAACAAGGAGGATTAGGAAACTTGCTCAACGAAATTTTAGGGTAAGAAACTTGCTCAACGTAAATGTAGAGTTGGAAAACTTGCTCAATGTAACAAGATAAGGTTTAGAAACTTGCCTCGTGCGTAGACTACACTTAAACAAACTCGTTCTTTGAATTAAATCCTACTTATCAATTACGTTCACAATACCAGTCAATAATAATGTACTAAACATCATAAATTATTCTTTGTCAAATCTCGACTTCATGACTATACTTAGTCAATTATTACACTTAGTGTAAAATTAAGACTTCACGAAAAATTAAACTAATTATGCATTCGATAATTCAATTCACACGTAATTGTGTTATGAACATGTTAAGAACTTATTTTAACATCTCATTATAGGTCTAGCAAGTCTTTATAATCATTAGACTAAGTTGCTAACACATTTCTATACTTGAACACTTAAAATAAATTATTTTCTCGAATTTCGGTAAGTGGAAATGCATACCACTTTTCAGGTCGGGTTTCTCTTGGTCATGGGCATTGCAGTACCGCGGGTCGGACACTTTCATTTGCATGGGCGCATGGTAATATTGTAGTGGAAAAGAACTAGGAGTTAACGCTACAGCGAGACTCCAGTTCCAGTTTCTGGAATTCGCGAAAATTGCAGAGCACGACTAAAAATTTCAAATCAACTTATTTTTTCACGAATTTAAACATACCCACATGCTAGAATTCATAAATAATCAATACTTAATATCTTTGGAGTGATTTTCACCCATGAAAACACATAATCACATAATTAAAGCATGCAAATTGGACTGTTCTTGATGTTCTTGAAGTTCTTGAACAAAAACATGGATTTTAATGCTTTGGATTCGTTATAAAGCCAAATCCAACCATTCAAGTTTCATTTTGTTGATTTTAACATGCATAATCATATCAATGCGTGAATTTTGCAAAATAATTTATATTTGACATATAAAAATCATGTATAAGGTCATAAGGCCATATCACGTACTCTGTAAATTTTTTAAATAACAAGCCATAATCATACGTTGTAATCTTATGAAATTGATGATATGGAAACACACAATATATATATATAAAACATGCCAAACAACTCGAATTATTACATATATTCTTATAACAACTGAATTTCCCAAATACAGAGACTCACAGAAAACTTAAGCCATATTCATGAAAATTAAAAGACATAAAATATATAAATTGGGTTGAAGAGATTACCTATGCGTAGATTAATTTACTAGGAAGTGAATTCCTCCTCCAACAAAACTCTGAATTCTCAACTCTCTCTTGTATCTTTCTCTGAAACTCTCTTTGACACTATCTAGACTTAGGAAAACTAATGAAGAAAAAGGGAGGGGATGGCGTATAATAAAGAAGCGTTTAACGAGTTGTGGTCAGTTACCCAGTCATGGGTAACTGCTCTCAACTCCTCTAAGGCCATGTTTTGCTAGCAAGGAAATAATTCAAAAACCATTTAATTTAATAAATCATTATCATATAGTTTAAATAATGTCACATCCATATAAAATAAATCCAATATCTTATTTAATTTACTTTAAATAAAATATAATAATTTCTCATTAATTCACATAGTCACATAATTCAAATTCTCTTTGATTAATAATGTCAAATTATTAAATTTCTAATTAATAATTAAATTAATTAAAATAACATAGGCTTATTAAATATTTCTTTTAATCCAATAAGCTCACATAATCACATACTTCGAATAAAATAATTCTCCACATTAATTTAATAAATGTAACACATATAATTAAATTAATCCATCACAACTTCATCAATTAATTATTTAATCTAATAATTAATTCATAGAAAAATATTTATTCTATCAAATAAATATTAAAATTAAATTGCAAAATTACGATTGTCACATCCCCCTTATAAGGATTTTTTCCCCAGAATCTCGCTATAAAATAAATTACACAAATAAATTAGGGTAATTTTTTTTCATTATTTATTCTAACTCCCACGTTGCTTCTTCTGGATCGTGGTTCTTCCATATCACCTTCACGGAAGGTATGACTTTATTCCGCAGAACTTGTTGTTTTGTATCGACAATTTGAATCGGCGTTTCCTCGTACGTTAAGTCCTTCTCTATCACGTGTTTATAATCTGCCTTATAAGGACGTAACACAGATACGTGAAATACATTATGTATTCGTTCTAGGTCTGGAGGTAATGCTATCATGTAAGCGACCTCACCAACCCGTTTTAATACCACAAAAGGTCCTATGAACCTCGGACTTAACTTTCCCTTCTTTCCAAAACGTATCTTTCCTTTCCAGGGAGATACTTTTAGAAATACGTACGAACCTACTTCAAATTCTCTATTCTCTCTATGCGGATCCGTTAACTTCTTCCGTCTGTCTTGAGCTGCTAGAAGATACATTTGAATCATCTTGACAATATCCGCTGTTTATTGCACCAATTCTGGTCCCAACATTCGACGTTGTCCTACCTCATCCCAATACAGTGGTGTTCTATATTTCCTCCCATGCAACGCTTCTTAAGGTGGCATACCTATGCTTGCATGATAACTATTGTTATATGCAAACTCCACTAATGGTAGATGATCATCCCAACTACCCTTGAAATCCATGACGTAAGATCTTAACATATCTTCTAAAGTCTGAATTGTCCTCTTGCTGTGTCCATCCGTTTGTGGAAGATACGCCGTACTCAGCTTTAATTGTGTTCCTAATTGCTCATGTAGACTCCCCCAAAAGTTCGATGTGAATCGTGGATCACGATCTGACACAATTGATACTGGTACTCCATGTCTAGAAATTATTTCCTTAATATAGAGTCTAGTGTTGGGTAAAATCTAAATACGCACAACACGCAAGTATACGTGGTCAACAAGTAATAAAGTGAAAGTAGAGTATCGTTCCCACAGAGAATTATTTAATAAAAATCACCAAGTACTAACCCATGACCAATTTAATCTTATTTAAACAAATAATTTAATAATTTAATTTAAAATAATTAAATAAACTATTACTAACTATCCATAGAATGAAACAAGATATTGAAGACTTGAGATTACAATTTCACTTATTGTTACATTTAAATCAACACACTTCCTATTAAGCCAAATTATTTATACCGGATTGTTAATCAAGAACACGAAAGTAAAATTTGGCCATCTCTCAATGCACCATACGCATATCAAATCAAATCCACAGATGATAGAATCAATTTGAACACCCTAATTAACTAACCCACTATATATCTATGTGAATTACAATTAAAAAGGGTTTAAGTTCAAGTTCTTATTAGACTACATATGGCGTAAATGTATATCTCTATCCTAAACACAAATCATGAATTCCATCTATGCAGAAATCACAAACACATGCTATCATGATCAGATCTAAATCTATACTTCATCTCTCGAGATCATATAGATTATCACGGTAATTGTAAGCTAGGCAATTAAGCAATTCATTACAAATCATAATAGACAATCCAAATATAGCTAATAAGACTAACAAAGAAGCATATCAAAGTAAACTACACAATAAGATCCATAGTAATCTCAAAATGGAGTTTAATTCATAAATAAACTAGAATCCATCATCCACAATTGACTAAGCATTTAAAAGATACAAATAAATAAGAAAAGAAATTAGAATTGAGATAAACAAATATGCATTCTCTTGCTTCCAATTTGATTCTCCAATGATAATCAATAGCTTCAATCTTCAATTCTAATCTAATCTAGGGTTCCTAATCTATGAAAGAAAGTAAAGAATTATCTCTTAGAAATCTATCCCAAGAGGGATTTAATAGACTCTTAGAACTAGCCTCCCAATCCAAGTTAAACTCAAGTATTTAGAATTGTAATGAACATCCTAGCAAGTTAGGCAACTAAGAATCCTATTCTAGCACAATTTGGACATCAAATAACCCAATTTGACTCAATTCTCACCGCCTAGCGCGCTCAGCGTTGTCCCTAAGCCATTTCGGCGTGTTCAAGGCCATGTTGTCCGACATTCTGTCATTGGCGCGGTCCGCGCTTCTACTGCTTTTCTCTCTTCATGCATTTACTTTGGTAAAATAGGCATAACTTTTGATCCGCTTGGAGTTACGGGGCCTGCCACCTATAAAATCGAAGATAACGACGAGATCTATAACTTTCATTCTTTAAGGATTGACAGATTCAGATTGGATCAAGGCGGAAATCGGGCTTGAATTAGATGCTATGTAAATGGCAAACATGACAACTCTTAGCTTTAATCTTCGTTGATAAAAAAAACCATAACTCTCGCATCCGAGCTTCGATTAGGATGATTCAAGATGTTCTGGAAAGCTAAGAAGCAGAGCTACCATAAAATCCAAGTTCCAAGCCAAGAACATGCATCCAACTTGGTGTTAAAAGTCCTTTAATATTCCCTTCTTGCACTTGCTTGCGTATTTTAGTCCAAAAGATGTTCGAATTGTTTTGCCTTTCTTCTTCATGCCAATGTCATGTCATAGCCTACAAAATAACATAAAATGTATGAAAAGTAACTAAGAAACATAGGTTCAAGCAACTAATTCAAGTAATATATATCGGATAAGTAGGTATAAAACCTACTTATTAAATACCCCCAAACTTAAACATTTGCTTGTCCTCAAGAAAAAGCACAAATTAGACATATTCATCCTCTAGCAATGATCCACCCAAATAATGAATCAATATGAATTCGATCAATGGCCTCAAAGGTTACAACAGATGATAACCCATAGAAAATTTCAAAACAATGTCATGTCTAAAATTTCAACAACTGTCATTAGACTCACATCTACTCTTGATCCTTTAAGTGCGTGTATGCATCCACATGTTCAATCCAATCATGATTTAGATTAAATTAACCAATACTCATAAAAGTTTTTAAAAAAAAGACTTTCAAAACTTCTTATCACATCAATCACCGCTAATATAGACATAACACAAATTTTCCTGAGGATCAACTGGATATTTAAAATTTTTAGCACGTAAGAACCCTTCCCAAGTATTCTAAACATACATATTTTCTTTTTTTCTATTTAGTGAGTTCGTTTTATGCTCCATCTCACTTTCCACTTTTTATTGAACGAGTGCATTTTACGCTCCATCTCGCTTTCCACTTTTCATCGAACGAGTGCATTTTACGCTCCATCTCGTGCCTGTGTTTATGGGGAGTGCGTGTTACGCTCCATCTCTACCCACCACAAGATTCAATTATTCAACTCGGGAAGGTTCCAATAATTTTTTTTTCATAAATACACCAAGATTTCCCCCAAACTTATGTGAGTGCCTAATTTTCACTTCGAATGATGCTCAAATAAGATATCTCAAGTTGCAATGGTATCTTTCATAAGAAATTAGCCAAAAAAATTTCAATCCCAACTGGCTAAACAAATGGATATGTGTAAAAATTTTCAAACATTTCGCAAGTAATGTGAAACCCAACTAACTAGTTAAAATATAGACTAAGCATGCTCATCAATTCTCTAAGAGTTAACAATATCAACCACCCACTTATCATCGGCCAAAATCAAATTCCATCAAAACATTGCCCAAGTAAATACTAAACATGATAAATATCCCCAAACATAAAACAGACATTGTCCTCAATGGCTAAGATAGGAAAAATTAAAAGAGAGGACTTCCCTGACATATAGCAATTTATCTCTTTGTCTGTGAAGTTTGAAGAATAGGTTAAGCACATTGGAATAAATCAGGAACCACACTTGAGTTGGACTTGACTAACATTGCAATTAAATAACTTTTAATGCCAAGGATTTTCGAGCTGCGCGAAAATTGAAAACCAACGTGGATTGGAAGTTGGGGATTGATGGGTTTAATGGGAATGGAAGTTGAAAAGGAGAAGGAGAAGTAAGGATGGTGTAATGGGGGTTATGGAGTATTGGAAGTGTAATGGGTGTAGGAGAAGTGGAGAAGTGGTATTGTTGTAATGGAGAACTGGAGAGGTGGGAGTGTTCAACTTAGAACACGTCTCTTTTTGTTGCTGATTCCCGAGTAGCACGGTCCGCTGGGGCCGTCCCTAGTGCGTCATGTAATGTGATTGCTTTGTAGAATTGATCGCATCGATGGTAGAATAAGTTCATCGACCTTGTAACGTCATTGCTGTTGTTGTTATGGCTAGCCAACGCCAATTTCCGACGTTGATGGCGCGGTCAAAGCTGCTATGGCACAGTCACCGCTAAGTGGCCTTGGGAACCGATTCTGTAAGCCAATACAATGGCCAGCAAGGCATTCGCGTCGAGATTAGGTCTTGAGTAGAGCTACCCATTTGACGGGCAATGGTGAATGAATTTTATTTTTTGCCTTTACCATGAAAGCATACCATCATGGAGTCATTATTTATTGAAAACTAAATATTTGAGCTAGACTATAAACTAAAGTATAAAGAATAAATAAAGAAGGAAAGGTTTAGAGCTTAGGTTGCCTCCCAAGAAGCGCTTGATTTATAGTCTTTCAGCCAGACTTTGTCTGGTCAACGCTATCCAATTCCTCTTCGGAAGTTGAGGAACCGTCCATCCATCAGAAATAATATAACTTTTGGTAGGTTCCCATTTACGGTGGCCAATGCATCAAAATCACCTAGCATGCTTTGATTTGGTATGATCTCAATCAAGAACGTCCCACAGCTAGGTGTTTTCTCCATTGTGTATGTGATCACTTTGGGGCATGGAAGCTTGTCACACACAATGGGCTCTTCGTCTATCTTCTCTTTCTCGTCCCACCATGGATTCAAAATTGTACTCGCTCTTATGTCATCAAGAGCTTTGCCGACGACATGACTACTAAGTGGGCATGATTTTTCAAATCTGACTGACTCTTTGATCTTTGGTGGAGACCCATTTAGATCTTCTTGGACCTCTATTTCATTACCCCTAATTGTCTCCACACTTCCTATATCTTGTGGCTCATCCAGTCGTAGATTTGGTTTGGGTTCTCCATCAATTTCGTCATCCATACCATAAAGGCAAGTGTTTGGAGGAAGATTGCTTACGGCTTTGGTCATTTGATCTATCTTATTCTGCAGATTTTGAATTGATATCTCTTGATTCTGAATTGACCGCTCTTGATTAATCCTCCACTCCTCATTTGATGCTACGAACTTGGACAACAATTCCTCCAATCTCGAATTATCTTTCTCAGTTTTCGAATCCATGTATTGAGGACCATGAGTTCAAGTGGTGATGAGTTGTTCCATATGGTGCTGAAAATTGTGGCTCGATATTTCTTGACTCGTCATCCTCTCCTCTTGGTTTGCTATGACCTTTAATAAAGAATTCCTCCAACTTTGACTTTTCTTCGCTTAATGGAGGTTGATATGAGAATTCGGCATGTATGTTGGATTTGGAGTAGAGTATTGATCTTGATAATTATAGCTCCATGAAGAATTCGGGTGATACCCCCAAACTTGATGATAACTGGGATAAGAATAGTTGTTGAGGTAGTTACAACCATACTGCACTCGCCCAGATCGATGGTGCATTGATTACTCGGGTGATTGCCAAGACATTAATTGCAAGTAATCGCTATCCTTCGATTATGTTGGTCGCAACAACGTCCAACCTTCTCGAAAGTGTCTCAAGTCAGGCCGATAATGCGTAAAATACATTGAGTCCATCAATCCCGCCCCTTGGTTGAGTCATATACTCGAATATGGCCTTTGACAATTGAATCCAGCCATGGTACCTGAAACGAGAGAAAAATAAAAAGATAATAAAATAAAATAAAAATAAAGAAAAAAAAATGTTTAAATTAAGACAAATTTGATTGAAGCTAATATTGGCAAAAATATATTAAACTAATTCCCCGGCAACGGGGCCAAAAACTTGTTTGGTAAAATCTATATACGCACAACACGCAAGTATACGTGGTCAACAAGTAATAAAGTGAAAGTAGAGTATCGTTCCCATAGAGAATTATTTAATAAAAATCACCAAGTACTAACCCATGACCAATTTAATCTTATTTAAACAAATGATTTAATAATTTAATTTAAAATAATTAAATAAATTATTACTAACTATCCCTAGAATGAAACAAGATATTGAAGACTTGAGATTACAATTTCACTTATTGTTACATTTAAATCAACACACTTCCTGTTAAGCCAAATTATTTATACCGGATTGTTAATCAAGAACACGACAGTAAAATATGGCCATCTCTCAATGCACCATACTCATATCAAATCAAATCCACAGATGATAGATTCAATTTGAACACCCTAATTAACTAACCCACTATATATCTATGTGAATTACAATTAAAAAGGGTTTAAGTTCAAGTTCTTATTAGACTACATATGGCGTAAATGTATATCTCTATCCTAAACACAAATCATGAATTCCATCTATGCAGAAATCACAAACACATGCTATCATGATCAGATCTAAATCTATACTTCATCTCTCGAGTTCATATATATTATCACGGTAATTGTAAGCTAGGTAATTAAGTAATTCATTACAAATCATAATAGACAATCCAAATATAGCTAATAAGACTAACAAAGAAGCATATCAAAGTAAACTACACAATAAGATCCATAGTAATATCAAAATAGAGTTTAATTCATAAATAAACTAGAATCCATCATCCACAATTAACTAAGCATTAAAAAGATACAAATAAATAAGAAAAGAAATTAGAATTGAGATAAACAAATTTGCATTCTCTTGCTTCCAATTTGATTCTCCAATGATAATCAATAACTTCAATCTTCAATTCTAATCTTATCTAGGGTTCCTAATCTATGAAAGAAAGTAAAGAATTATCTCTTAGAAATCTATCCCAAGAGGGATTTAATAGACTCTTAGAACTAGCCTCCCAATCCAAGTTAAACTCAAGTATTTAGAGTTCTAATGAACATCCTAGCAAGTTAGGCAACTAAGATTTCTATTCTAGCTCAATTTGGACATCAAATAACCCAATTTGACTCAATTCTCGCCACCTTGTAGGCTCGCCATTGTGTCCCTAAGCCATTTTCGCACCCTCCGCACTCTGGTCCGACATTATCTTTGGCCTAGCTGGCCAAAGGCCAAAGGAGTCTTGGTCCGCGCTTACGTTATTTTCTCTCTTTGACGTCCTTTGGTAAAACAGACATAACCTTTGATCCGCTTAGAGTTACGGTTCCTGCCACCTATTGAATCGAAGATAACGACGAGATCTATAACTTTCATTCTTTAAGGGTTGACAGATTCGGATTGGATCAAGGTGGAAATCGAGCTTGAAGTAGATGCTATGTAAATGGCAAACATGACAACTCTTAGCTTTGATCTTCGTTGATAAAAAAAAAAACCATAACTCTCGCATCCGAGCTCCGATTTGGATGATTCAAGATGTTCCGGAAAGATAAGAAGTAGAGCTACCATAAAATCCAAGTTCCAAGCCAATAACATGCATCCAACTTGGTGTTAAAAGTCCTTCAATATTCCCTTCTTGCACTTGCTTGCGTATTTTAGTCCAAAAGATGTTCGAATTGCTTTCCCTTGCTTCTTCATGCCAATGTCATGTCATAGCCTACAAAACAACATAAAATATATGAAAAGTAACTAAGAAACATAGGTTCAAGCAACTAATTCAAGTAATAGATACATGATAAGTAGGTATAAAACCTACTTATCATCTAGCTAACTGATCTAAGTTATACTTGACCCTAATTGGCAAAAAGTGAGCTGACATTGTAAATCGGTCCATTATTACCAAATCGCATCATACCCATTGGTTGTAGTCGGAAGTCCTAACACAAAATCCATCGAGATATTTTCCCACTTCCACTCTAGAATTTCCAATGACTGTAACAAGCCACTTGGTCGTTGATGTTCGGCCTTAACTTTCTGGCATGTTAAGCACCTACTCACCTACTCTGTTATCTCTCACTTCATGTTCGGTCACCAAAAACTCTGTCGAAGGTCTTGATACATCTTAGTGCTCCAATGATGAATCGAAAACCTAGAACTATCAGTCTCTTATAATACCTACTCCTTTAATTCAGCCTCATTCGGAACTCAAATTCTTCCTTCAAATCTTAATCATCCCTCATTATCAAGACTATACTTAATATCTTTTTCATTGGCCAGCCGCTCCTTCATCTGACAGTGCATACGCATCATTTGAATAACACTTCCCTTTTCTTAACGCTTAATAAACCTAATGTTCTCAAATTTAGTTCGTATGTGAACTATTACGTTTTCCATACTTAGATTATTATTACATAATCAATCTCACCTTGATATTATAACGTTAAGTATTTCTCGGAACTTCAAAAATAATTCCTGAGCGAAAATCGATGTATAATGTTTTCGGAAAATTTCTCGGAAAGCTTTTATTTTCGTCTTAGAAATTCAAACACTTTAATTCTCTCATGTAATTAAAATATTATGTCATTCCGATGTTTCTAGGTTATAGAACGGCATTCATCTCATCAACATGTAATGATAATAAATAATATTATTTAATTCATTATTAAAAGTATTTACAAAGGTTCGATTTTCTAGGGCATTACCCTCTCTCCCCCTTATAATGATTTTTCCCCAGAATCTCGCTATAAAAAAAAATTACACAAATAAATGAGGGTAATTCTTTTTCATCATTTCTTCTAACTCCCACGTTGGTTCTTCTGTATCGTGGTTTTTCCATATCACCTTCACGGAAGGTATGACTTTATTCCGCAGAACTTGTTCTTTTTTATAGATAATTTGAATCGGCGTTTCCTCGTACGTTAAGTCCTTCTCGATATGAATAGGTTTATACTCTATCGCGTGCTTATAATTTGGCGTATAAGAACGTAACACGGATACGTGAAATACATTATGTATTCGTTCTAGGTCTGGAGGTAATGCTATCATGTAAGCGACCTCACCCACCTGTTTTAATACCTCAAAAGGTCCTATGAACCTCGGACTTAACTTTCCCTTCTTTCCAAAACATATCTTTCCTTTCCAGGGAGATACTTTTAGAAATACGTAAGAACCTACTTCAAATTCTCTATTCTCTCTATACGGATCCGTAAACTTCTTCTATCTGTCTTGAGCTGCTAGAAGATGCATTTAAATCATCTTAACAATATCCGCTGTATGTTGCACCAATTATGGTCCCAACATTAGGTGCTCTCCTAACTCATCCCAATACAGTGGTGTTCTGTATTTCCTCCCATACAATGCTTCGTAAGGCGGAATACTTATGCTTCCATGATAACTATTATTATACACAAACTCCACTAATGGTAGATGATCATCCCAACTACCCTTGAAATCCATGACGTAATATCTTAGCATATCTTTTAACGTCTGAATTGTTCTCTCGCTCTGTCCATCCGTTTGTGGAATATACCTTGAACTCAGCTTCAATTGTGTTCCTAACTGCTCTTCTAGACTTCCCCAAAAGTTTGTTGTGAATCGTGGATCACGATCTGACACAATCGATACTGGTAATCCATGTCTGGAAATTATTTCCTTAATATTGAGTCTAACTAACTGATCTAAGTTATACTTGACCCTAATTGGCAAAAAGTGAGCCGACTTTGTCAATCGGTCCACTATTACCCAAATCGCATTATACCCCTTGGTTGTAGTCGGAAGTCCTACCACAAAATCCATCGTGATATTTTCCCACTTCCATTCCAGAATTTCCAATAACTGTAAAAAGCCACTTGGTCGTTGATGTTCGACCTTAAATTTCTGGCAAGTTAAGCACCTACTCACCTACTCTGCTATCTCTCTCTTCATGTTCGGCCACCAAAAACTCTGTCGAAGGTCTTGACACATCTTAGTGCTCCAAGGATGAATCGAAAACCTCGAACTATGAGCCTCTTGTAATACCTGCTCCTTTAATTCTGTCTCATTCGGAACCCAAATTCTTCCTTCAAATCTTAATCATCCCTCATTATCAAGACTATACTTAATATCTTTTTCATTGGCCAGCCGCTCCTTCATCCGGTCAAACTCATCAGTTTTGAGTTATACCTCTTTAACTCTCTCTACGATGGTAGATTGCATCTTCATCGTAAACAGCATTGGTCCTACTTCACTTGGCAGCTTCACTTCTAACTCCATCCTAGCCATCTCTGTTATTAACTAAGTTTGAGCAGTTAACAAAGACAACTTTTCCCAACCCTTCCTACTTAAGGCGTCAGCAACTACATTGGCTTTTCCAGGGTGATATAGGATTTCACAGTCGTAATCCTCTATCAACTCTAGCCATCTCTTCTGCCTCATATTCAACTCCTTCTATGTGAAGATATATTTTAGACTCTTGTGGTCCGTGTATATCTCACATTTTTCTCCATAAAGATAATGTCTCCATATCTTTAGAGCAAAAACTACTGCGACCAGTTCCAGATCATGAGTAGGGTATACTTTCTCATAATCATTCAACTGCCTAGATGCATACGCAATGACCTTGCTATGCAACATGAGCACACAACCAAGTCCTCTATACGAAGCATCACTATAAACTACAAAATTTCTTGTGTCATCGGGTAATGACAAAACAAGCGCTTCACTCAACCTCTTCTTCAGTTCTTGAAAAGTGTCCTCACATTTATCTGTCCAAGCGTATTTCACTGTCTTCCTTGTCAAGTTAGTCAACGTAGTAGCTATCTTCAAAAAATCCTGGATGAATCTTCGATAATAACCCGCTAACCCTAGGAAACTCCGCAACTCAGTCGGCGTTTTCGGTTGTTCCCAATTCATCACGGCTTCTACCTTCGCTGGATCTACTGAAATTCCCTCATGGTCAATGACATGACCTAAAAATTATACCTTCTCAAACCAAAATTCACACTTAGTGAATTTCGCATACAACTTCTCCTTTCTTAGTGTCTCTAACACAAATCTAAGGTGTTCAGCATGATCTTCTAGCGTCTTAGAATAGACTAGAATATCATGTATAAACACCACGATGAACTTGTCCAAATATTGTTTGAACACTCTGTTCATCATATCCATAAATGCAGCCAGGGCACTTGTCAACCCAAATGACATCACCAGAAACTTGTAATGACCATAATGAGTCCTGAATATTGTCTTTGGTACATCCTCCTTCCTAACCTTCAACTGATGATACCCCATCCATAAATCTATTTTAGAAAAATAATTAGCCCCTTTTAATTGATCAAAGAGATCATCGATCCTGGGCAATGGGTAATTATTCTTTATCGTTAACTTGTTCAACTCTCGGTAGTCGATACAAAGTCTTAACGATCCATCCTTCTTTTTGACAAACAGTACTGGTGCTCCCCACGACGAAACACTTGGCTGAATGTACTTTATGTCCAACAGTTCTTGTAACTGCACCATCAACTCCTTCATCTCCACTGGCACCATATGATACGGTTCCCTGAAAACTGGTGTCGCTCCTGGCACAATGTCTATTACAAACTTTGTCTCCCTATCTGGCGGAAGACCCGTCAATTCACTCGGAAATACATCGGCGAATTCTCTCACTATAGGTATTTGTTCCATGGTTGCTACCACTATCTGGGTATCAACAACATGACATAGATAACCAACACATCCCTTCCTCAGTAATTTCCTAGTTTGTGTCATGGTTAGACAACACGAACTTCCCGACGATCTATTCCCGTAAAATACTACCTGCGGTTATTTTAACGTCTTAATATTCACACATTTCTTTTGACAATCTATAATTGCCCCATGGTTTACTAACCAATCCATTCCTAGAATTACTTCGAATTCTCCTAACTTTATCGGTAACAAATCTACCAATAATTTACAACCCTGTATATCTATGCAACAACTCCTATGAACATCTTCAACAGGAATTATTTCTTCGCTTGCTACCTAAATATTTAAAGGTATAGGCAACTTTTTGGGAAGTAATCCTAATCGTCTAGCTAAATCGCATGCTATAAACGAACAAGTAGCTTTTTTAATCAAACAAAGACGTAAGCATTTATGTCGTTGATCGGAATAATACCTGTGACGACGTCCCTTGATGCAACTGCATCTTGGACTGTCATGTTAAAGGTACGACCCATCGGCTACCCGGCTGTGCTGATCCACTAATAGCTAACTTACCGTTATTAGCACCCCGGTTCCCGTCCGTCCCCTTCTTCGGGCAGTTCTTTGCCATGTGGTCGGTTGACCCACACACAAAGCATCCATGATTCTTTTTTGCACTCGGACAGTTATGTGCAATATGCCCCTCCTATCCACAGTTGTAATAGACGGCCTTCCCCTTGAGACAGACTCTTAAATGAGTTTTCCCACAGGTCTTGCAGGCCTCCATTCTCCTCTTCGGATATCCTTGCTTCACTTCGGTATTCCCAGAGCTAAACACCTTCCTCTTTTGTCCCTCGCCACTACTGCTGGTTCCTTTAATCTTTACTCCCCCATCTGCTTTCCCCTTGTTCTTTTTGTCCTTGTGGTATTGACTCAGAGCCTCACTAAAACCCTCGGCGATTATCGCCTTCTCTAAAATGGTTCCAAAAAAGTACTTTGGAACATCGAAATACGATTATAGAGCCAGGGTTTCAAGCCCTGCTCGAACTGTCGCGCCTTCCTCACCTCAGTATCCACTTGATGTGGAGCGAACCTTGTCAATTCATTAAACTTGGTGGCGTATTGGGGAACTGTCATGTCCCCTTGTTTCAACTCCAGAAACCGCATCTCCATCCTTCCCTACATGCTCGTGGGAAAGTAGTTCTCGAAGAATAATTCCTGGAACCTCTCCCACGTCAGATTCGCTATCCTTGCCCTAGCTTGATTGGCTTCCCACCAAAGGTTGACCTCTCCTTTCATCATATAGGTTGTAAAGGCAACCTTTTGGGCCTCGTTGACATTTGCTATCACAAATGCCTTCTCTATTTCCTTAACCCACGTTTGGGCTTCAATAGGGTCCGTAGTTCCTTTGAACTCCGGTGGACCCAAGCTCTTAAAATCCTTAAAGGTGGTAGCTCGTGCTACTCCCGGATTTACGGGGATATTAACCCCTATTCTATTAAAGGCAGTTGTTAATAAATTAATAAACTCCTGCATTGGGTTAACCGGACCTCCCTCTAGTTGATTCAAGTTAGCACCTTGATTACGTTACACTCTTCTCGGCGGCATTTTGCTGATATAATAAACACATTTTGTTATTATTCCCTTCTTTATTAGTTATCATTTAATATTAAACAATAACTCCAACATCCATTATTCGTTGTTTTCCATAAAAAGGACTTATATTCATTCTTTATAGTATAATACTACATCGGTTACATTACACAGCCTAAGTTAATTACATTACTTTCCCGCTATCGCTTTCCAAAAATTGGGATTTACAAAAGACTACCCTAAACTATACAAAGAGGGCTTTACGTCACTACTAATTACAAAATATTTATATACTGAAACTACTCTAGCTACTACTAATCTACATCTGCCTCAAGGCATTCTCGAAATCTGCCTTGACAAGACCAACAACGATATCACGGCTAATAGTATGCCGTGTATGCCCCACCTCTACAGGATATCCAGCTACATGCTGCTGGAAATCTGTATGAGAACTCCTATGAATATAGGACATTCTCCATATCTTCTTCATCTTGGTCTTTAGCTCCTCCTTTAGCTCAAAGACCTCAAGATTTAACTCGTGGACTTTGTCCTTAGCCAAAATACTCTCATCATGCTCCTGCTCCCACATGGACTCGACATCAGTCTTAACGTCTATAACAGTTTGGAGCTCTGCCTTCAGCTCCTTGACCTCCTGACAGTAATGGATATTTATTTCCAATACTGACATGAACAGAGACATCATCGACCCCCTAGGAGCTATCTTCACTGCTATAGCTACTGGATTAAAGGACACTATCTCTACTTCCTCCTCTATCATCCCATCGAATACTGACATGTAGTCAGCATCATCTGAGTGTCCAAACTCAATAATCACTACATTCGGATCTGCTGCTATGGAGTTCGGTAAAACCTTTACTTGGTTCACTGATTCTTCACTAATGGTTTGACCATTTACATACATTCCGTTTACTCCTGACATCTACACAAAATAATTAAGTTGATTAGTACACGTCAGTAGAATAATAAAAACATATAACATAATCATAATGCATTTTTATAAGGTTATTTTCTGCTTTTACTTCTTTGTCTTCTCTTAAGGTTATGACTTAAGGTTTTTTAATCCCGCCCCCCTCAAGTTTTATAACCTAATGCTTTGATACCAACCTGTGACGCCTCCAAATCCGGGTATCTTCCAACCCGACAGATGGTGCTACACGGTACTACCATTCACACATTCATTTAAATGAAAAGGTCTCAAAAGGATGAATACGTCTTCTATATATTCAAAATAATATTACATTTCCCAGGTTCTTTATAATCCATTCATTCGTTCTTGTCATAATATTCAATATATTATAGACATTTAACTATAGTATTACATAAGTAATCCATGGGTTCTTCTTCGCCTTGCCCTTATCCTTGTTGGAGCCTTCGGTCCGCTCGATCTTAACTATATTCATATGGTTCAAGCAAGAGTGAGTATAACTAGCTCAGCAAGTACTACAATTCTAATAAACAACATGCTTAAAACATAGAACTCATATATCTTCACTAACTGAACAATAGTTATGAAGTACTATCGATAATTCAAAATAGCACTTCTTTTCATTCAAAACGTTTTACAACAACAATATTCAGTAAAACATCAATTTCGGTCTAAGACCTTGAGCATTTCATAAGTTCTTTTGAAAAGGACATCCCGGCACCAAGTCCTTAAGTCTGACATTACTTATGAACACGTCTAGGTGATCAGCCTATAGTACTCTATGTTGATCAACACTACATTCCTTAAACGTGTATACGTTTAACTTGTGGCAATCTCACGTGCTTGTCGTTAAACGACAAAAACATTTTAACATACTCAGTCTTCGATTGAAAACTATACGAATATAACTCGGTAAACATTAATCACGCTTAATAGATTCATAATATAAGTCTAGCCGAAAGAATTGGCTTTGACTTCATCATTCAAGACTTCATGCGAAAGAATACATGAATTACAAAGCTTGTCCAGACTGAACTGGAACAAGGGTTAGAATACTTGCCTTCAGGGTCTGCTTACTAATTATCACACATACACTTTAAGTCTCTATGTCTCTACAATATATGATCATATAACGTACCACATTAGGTCTTATATAATCAAGTAGGTATATTATTATATCTTACCCTTCGTCTCAATCTAAATTATGACTTAGATCTGTTATTATGGTTTCGGCTTTTTATTATGTCGTTCTCATTACAACACATTCGCTTGATTATTAATCTTTAATCATCATACATTAAGTGTCTAATAATGCCTTAACAATGTTATGTTTATACCTTAGTTCATTACTAATGAGTTCTCTTTCATTCTATAACTGTAAACATTCTTGTCTGCCAAAACTCTAGGACTGGCGCTGTGGCGCCGGTCATAGACCTTCAACTCGTGCTGCGGCGCCACACTTAACTCTTCATCTCGTGCTATGGCGAGATTTAGCAGTATGTCCATACACTATTCCGACGTTGCTGCGCCACCCATTTGGCCTTGGGTTTAGCCATGGCCAACAACTCATGCCTCGAGATAGTTTGCAAAATTTAAAATTTTTACGAAACTCCCGAACTCATAACTTCTTCGTTATAAGTCCGAATTGGCTCGTTCAAAAGCCTACGGTTCAAAAATTACATACTTTATGCGTTCATGCAAGAATTTTATCTATTTAACTTCGTTTTCTAAAATTTCACCTATTAGTTCATTTTCAACGAAAACGATAAACGTTCGTGAACATTCAACGCTCGTTTCTTTGTTCTAAGTCAAAATTTGGTCATTTTTGAGTCCGCAACTCTATAATGCCAAATATGTCTTTTCTCCATCGTAAATTAATGTTTCCGACTTCAAACACAAAATACGACTTCCATTCCGAGAATTTTACGAATTCGACGATTATCGTCTAATCGTGTGAATTCCGGTGAAACCTAATTACTAATCAATCTAAATGGATTTTAACCAACACATGAACATTTCAAGATACTTATTACACCAACTTATTATCAAAGTAGGTTTTGACTTATTCTCATAAGTCAATGACTTAATCAACTTATTAACGACAAATTTTCTTGCTTATGACTTAACATGAACTTAAGTCCATCAATCAATGTTCTCATACTATATTGAATAAACTAACATCATATGATGAACATATGATAAGTTCTTCACAAGTTAACAACTTATTTAAGTTCAAGTTTCTTATTCAACTTATTCGGCTTAAGTTCATTCATCAATGACTTCTTATATGTTCTTAGCATACAATCATACTTCTCTTATCACCCTACAATGATAGAGATGAATATATTTTAGACAATAGTCTTACCCTAGAAGCACTTGTACTTCTCTTCTCTTTGGAAACAAGCAAAAAACTTTTGACTTATTCTTGACTTATGTGGCTTATTCTCTCTAACCAATAAGTTACATAACTTGAGAGGAGTTGGGAGAAATTTTATCAAGCAACAAATGAATTGAAGCTTCTCTATTTATAGGCAATCCAAAGTTGGGGCATTATGGTCAATTAGGCATTACACCTCCTCAATTAACCTCCTTAATCCCACCTCCTTACTATTCATTACTTAACAACCAAATCTACTTGTCTAGCACTTCTATTCCTTGGCAATCACAACACTTTCTCACCACTTAAAATATTTGCCCATCAAGTCTACCCACATTAACATGGTTTGGTCCAAGGATCATGGCCAATTCATTGGGCTTGCTAATTAATCTAGCTAATTCCTTGTTGGGCTTATACTACAATAGTTTGGACTCATGACTTATCAAACACTTGGGCTTGAGTATCACTTACTATTTGGACTTCTACCATTAAGTTATTAATCCTACAAGTCCATTACATTCAATTAAGAACCTTAACATAAATACGCCAAGCATAATTCTCGTATGCTAGCTCGTATATTTATTCGTAATATACGTTATTCCATTCTTCATACTTATTAGTATAATACATCGTATTATACTTATGTTAATTACCTCGTACAATGCATACGCATCATCTGAATAATACTTCCCTTTTCTTAACGCTCAAGAAACCTAACGTTCTCAAATTAAGTTCGTATGTGAAATATTACGTTTTCCATACTTAGATTAATATTACATAATCAATCTCACCTTGATATTATAACATTTCATATTTCTCGGAAGTTCAAAAATAATATCTGAGCGGAAATCGATGAATAGTATTTTTCAAAAAATTTCTCGAAAAGCTTTTATTTTCGTCTTAGAAATTCAAACACATTAATTCTCTCACGTAATTAAAATACAACATCATTTCGACGTTTCTAGGTTATAGAACGACATTCATCTCATCAACACGTAATAATAATAAATAATATTATTTTATTCATTATTAAAAGTATTTACAAATGTTCGATTTTCCAGGGCGTTACATCATTACTCAATCAACGTAGTCATAAGTTGACTTTAACATCTCATACTTTCAACATATATATAACACATCATGCTCTTTGAAATAAAGATTTAAAATAGTTCATCATCAAGTTCACATAGAAAATAGGAACGAAAAGACTTGCCTTGATCGTTGTTTACCAATAATAGTTTAACAGCTTACAGCTATATGCATTTCATGTGCCCTTTGATTCTCAAAACCTTGTCAATTTACAGAGAATTTCTTCTCTTTCTCTCTCAATTTCTCTCTTTCTCTCTTCTTCTCTTCTTCTCTGTTTTCTAACTCTTAGCTTTAGGATAATACTGAGCGTAACCCTGATAGGTGGATTTTATATACACTTATTCGGTATTTTTTACTTGAATTAGTTGCTTATATTCATGTGTCTTAGCTACTTTTCATGCATTTTGTGTTTATTTTGTAGATCTTATGCTTGGGAACGACGTGAGCGATTATTGGTATGAAAACGCAAGGAAAATGCAAAGAAAAGCAATTCGGACATCATTTGGGCTTTCATGTTTACTTCATTTTCTTGGTTTAGAACTTAGCTTACATTGTAGATCGTCTTCGTAGCTTTCCATAAAATCTTGAATCGTTCTAATCGGAGTTCTGATGCAAGAGTTATGATCTTTGTACCAACGGACATCAAACTTCGTTGTTTTGGTTAGCCATTTTCATAGCAGTCCCTTCCAGCCCAATTTCAGCCTTGATGCGTCTAGAATTTCACAATCCTCAAAAAACAAAAGTTGTACATCTCGTCGATATTTTCGATTTGATAGGTAGCAGGCCCCGTAACTCTTCCCGGATCAAATGTTATGGCCATTTTACCAGAGGACACAAAAGCAGACAATGGACCGCATGGTAGACGAATTTGTGCTTTCATGGCGTGACCTCGGAGTAAAAAAGCGATTTTCTACAAGTTATGCGACCGCGGACCCTTCAGTTAATTCCCTCATGGCTGCGCGCCTTCTTGAGCAATGACCACAACTGACTTTTCATTAAATAGAGCAATTGAAGCGTAATTAAGAGAGGGGTTCAATTAGGGCTTATATATTAGACGTATTTCCATTATGTAAGAGATATTCCACCCTTTGGGGGAAGAGATAGCTATTGTCATCTTCTCTCTTTAATTTCAATAATAGAATAGAGTAGATTAGTGTAGGTATTTTCTAGAGTTGATTGGATTGGAGACTTGAAGCAATTGGAAATCATTAGAGATTCAACCTTGGCTCAAGAGAATAGATTTGCACTACAATTCTCTACCCTTATTCTCTCTTTGATTGCTTATTGTATCTCATGATGCGTTTTCAATATGTGGATAATAGCATTAATTCAATTATGATTTAAATTCTATTTTGAGAATGCAATGGATTCTATGGCTTAGTTTAATCTGATATATTTTATTCTTAGCCTTATTGATTGCTATGGGATTGTCTATTAAGATTTATGCTTATTTGCTTAGTTGATTGGTCATCAATTACTGTGATAACCCATATGAACTTGAAAGATGAAGTATGGGTTTAGATCCGATCTTGATAGCTTGTGATTGTATATTCTATATTGTGATGGGATGTATGATTTGTGCTTAGGATAGACATATACCAAAGCCGCACTCGTAGTCAATTGAGAACTTGGGTTTAAACCCTAATTATTTGTAAATCACATAGACATATAGTGATTTAGGTAATGTAGATGTTCATGTGTATTCTATCAATTGTGGATTATATGTGATATGGGTATGGTACATTGAAAGATGGCTATACTTTACTTTAGTGTTCTCGACTAACAAACCGGTACAATTAGTTTGGTTTAACATGAAGTGTATGGATTTAAATTATCCCATAGATGAAATTGTAATCTCAGGTCTTCATTATGTAATCTCACTCTAGGAATATTTAGATTTATTTAATTTTATAGTTTAAATATAAAATATACTATCATTCGTTTAAATAAGAATGAAATGGTTATGGGTTAATGTTTGGTAAACTTTATTAGTTAATTTCCTGTGGATCGATATTCGACTTACTCTGTATTACTTGTTGACGCATGTATACTTGCATTAGTTAGAGCTCTTTTATCAGAACTGAAAAAGTGGCAACAAGTTTTTGGCGCCGTTGCCGGGGAATTAATTTAATAATTATTTACCAACATTAATTTTAATCAAATTGGTCTTAATTTAAACATTTTTATTTTGTTTTAATTATATTCTTATATTTCTCTCTTTTCAGGTACTATGGGTGACTTTTCTTATCACTGGCCTTTTGCAAATAGGACACAACGAAGGGACATAAGCACTGAGGGACTCAATGTGTTTTCTACATTGTCAGCACAAATTGAATAACTTTCGGAGAGGTTGGATGTTCTTGCAGACTAACCTACTCGAGGGATAGTAGTTACATGTGAATATTGTGCTGGCCAACATCCCAGTTATCAGTGCAACATCAGTTTTGGACAAGTACAGTATGGGGGTGATTACTCCAATAGCTATGCCAATCCTAATTATCATCAAGATTGGGGGTATCACCCAGATTATGAAAAGACCAATGTTGCACCCCAAGTCCAATATATCCATCAGATTTCTCATATCCACCTCTAGTGCAACAAGAAGAAAATTCAGAGTTGAAGGAATTCATGTTAAAAAGCATAGCAGACCATGAAGAGATGATGATGAGTCAGGAGTTATCAAGCCAAAATCTTAACAGACAAATGGAAAAACTTATTAATTCGTCAATGAATGGTCCTCAATACATGGATTTCGAAAACTGAGAAATATAATTCAAGATTGGAGGATTTGTGGTTCAAACTTGTAGCATCAACTGAGAAGAAAATGATTGAGCAAGAGAGGTCAATTCAAAATCTTCAGAATCAGATAGATCTAATGTTCGAAGCCTTGAACAATCGCCCTCCAAACAATTGGTGTTATGACATAGATAATGAAACTGATGGATAACCAGAAGTTTGAATGCCATGAAATGAACTGAAAGGAGTGGACATAGAGGAGATAACTAGGGGTATGGAAAATGAAGAACATGATCTGACTTGTATAATACCCCAAGTGCCTTCTCAATTAGAGTTGAAAAATTCAGTGAACGTTGCACACCCATGTCCCTTTGGTAGTCACATCCAAAGCAAAAATTTCTGCGGTTATGAGGCCTCTTATAAACCAGAGTGGGCTGAGGAAGAGATAATAGAAAAAGAAAATCTTGTTGTATCCTTCATGCCTCAATGCAAAAATCTATTCACAGATACAACGGGAGGAGCACCTGGCATTGCAATGGAACTAGGGACATCATGTACAGAAAATATGCTAGGTGGCTTCAATTCACAGACTCTCTTGATGGGGAACTGATGAGTGTGTTTTATATACACAAATTAGGTACTTTTGAGTTTGATAATTTGTAAATCCTAAGCTAGATTGTTTGGTTTTTATGTGTTTTCATTGTATTGTTGTGTAATATAGTTTTATATTGCTTTTATGTATTTTTGTATTAGTTTTATGTATTTTTACTTTGTTTTGTAGGAATTGGATGGAATGTCATTTGGGTCGATGGTTGGAATCGCCAAATTCGCATTTTCGGTTTGCCATTGACATAGCAGTCCCGTAAAGCCCAATTCTTTCCATGATCCGGCCATTATCTGTCCAAACTTCAAGAATGGAAGTTGTAGATCAGCGTCTTCTCTTTCCGGATCACCTTGAATCGCCTCAATCGGAGTTCGGATACGAGAGTTATGGCTATTTTCCCAACGGGTGTCAAATCTTGAAACTACCAATTGCTATTTGCATAGCAGTCACTTAAAAGCCAATTTGAGCATTTCTCTAGCCATTATTTCGAAGAACTCAAAGAATAAAAGTTGTAGATCTACGTCTGCTCTTTTCAGATAATCTAGAATCGCCTCAATCGGAGTTCGTATAAAGAAGTTATGGCCATTTTCCCAACAGATGTCCAAGCAGAAAAAGTTTGGTATTGCAGTCATGACTTGCTAGTGTATTATTCCGTTAAATGGCAAAAAAAATAGTAGCCTAGCCCCCTTTCCGCATTGCAGCGCCCCGTTCAAGCCAAATCATGGCGCTGTAACGCCAGACACGAACTTTGGACAATTTTTAGCTATTAAATGCTCAACCTAATGACCCAAAAACATAATCTTCCATTTCTACTTGCAACCTAGAGGAGAAAAAGAGAGAGGCGTGGCTTGGAGAAGAGGGAGGCCATGGCTCTTGGCCATGGCTCTTCAAGAGCTTCAAGGAGCATCAATGGTGGGAGCTTCAACAACATCAATGGAGGAGCTTCAACCAACAACTAAGGGAAACCATCCTTTCTTTCTTCCTTTTTCCTCTAGTGGCTAGAACTCATTCTTGGGGATCTAGTGCAAACATTTGTAACACCTATGGAGGCAAGGAATTGAATTAAACTTCTAGCTTTTCTTTGATACTTGTATGATCCATTGGATGATTACCTAATATTTGGAATAGTTTGATTTATTTGTTATGAATTAAACTTCTAATTTGCTTTCTTTTTGATTGGTGTCATGCGAATTGGTTCTTTATGTGATTATGTATATGCATAATTTATGTATTGCTAATTCATAGTGGCCACCATGATCATAAAGAGAGTTAAGAGATTTGAACAAAGTGATGCACGTCGAGTGTTTGACAAAATGCTTGTGTGTGGATATTATGTACTTAGCTCTTTATCTATCTATCTATGTTTTGTTTTTCTGTTATTTTAATTAATTATAATCATAATTTATCGTTTTAATTAATTGCTTAAATAAGACTGAGGCGATATAAAGTCAGTACTTGGTATATATTAGTGATAATTCCTCGTGGGTTCGACAACTCTCTTATCATTATATTACTTGTTGATCGCGTATACTTGCACGTGTTTATCGGTTGCAAAATCGACCAACAAGTTTTTGGCGCCGTTGCTGGAGAATTATTATTATAATATTGTCCAATATTGATTTCAATCAATGTAGTCTTAATTTGAACTTATATTTATCTTTTATTTGTTTGATCTTTATTTGCACATGTTTTCCGATTGCGATAAATAGGCTGACAAGACTGTATGTAAATGCAGCTCTTGTGCAAGACTTGGCGTAAGCTGGGGCCTTACAGTTCTATTTATTGTTATCGTTTGTGAGATTGGATTGACAAGATTGTAAGTAAATGCATTTCTCTTGTGCAAGACTCAGCGTAACTGTTGGATCCTTACAGTCCGATTTTGCATGACACATTTTTATTAAACTTGTTTTTTCTATTTAAATAAAGTCGGGCTGAAGACTATAAACCAAGCGCTTGTTGGGAGGCAAACCAAAGTGTAAAGTTTTGTGTTTCTTTCAGGTACCGAGTATCGCGTAACAAGTTTTTGATACTCGTGATATTCTTGGTACTTGAGTTGGTATTATATTATTATGTCAGTTATTTGGATGTTTTTATGTTTAGTAGTGCATATTAGTTAAAATTTTGAAAATTTTCCATTTTATGTTATATCTTAGCAAATAGTAGACGTCGGTTGCGGAAGGCGACAACTGATAAATGATCACGGAAGTTCTTTGCATTGAATTCTTTTATTGCTTTTAGTAAGGACATTGTCAGTTTCAAGTTTGGGGGTCTTCTATGTTTTGTTTTGATATGTTTTATTTTATTTTATTTTGTGGGCTTAATTGCATTTCTAGTATAGGTTATCTCTTGAGCATTGATTTAATTTGAATTGAGCTATAATATATGATCAGGCAAATGATTGTTAAGGTTATAACTCATGAAAAATGGATAAATGTTACTTAGTTTGGGTGATTGACTTATTGTTGGTTATTGCTTTGCTTATGGCTCCTACTTTTGAGCACTCATCCATTTGTAATGAACTAGTTGTATACTTAGAGAAGGATTATATGACCGAATGCTTATGAGAGATATCAATAAACTCTAGAACTCGTTTAAACATCACTAGAAGAAATATACTTAGGTTTGATTAATTGGTCATGTGGTGGGTTGAGATGGAGCGTAAAACGCACTCACTCATAAACACATACTTAAGGGAGATAGAGCGTAAAACGCACTCATCTATGAAAAAAAAAAGAAATAAAAATATATCGAAAATCTTGCGGTGGGTTGAGATGGAGCGTAAAACGCACTCGCCCATAAAAGCGGACTTAGGGTAAGATGGAGCATAAAATGCACTCACGTAAGAGTCCTTTGATCTCAAATTTTTGGAATGTTTGATTTGTCTACAATTGCAATGAGTGATGTGTTAAGCATGTAGTTTTTGAAGTTTATTTCTTTTATAAGGTAATATGGTTGAATAAGCTAATCCGAGCTATAATTGGTTTAGTGCAAATGGATACACACACACAGAAAGGATCTAAAGCAAGGTATGACTAACAAGCAAGTTGAAATCCTAGACGTTCTGACATTTTGAAAGTTTTCTAGAGTTATCATGTTTTGACATCTTTAAGGCCATTGTTCAAACTTATTGATTCATTACTCAAGTAGTTGATTGTTAGAATTTATTTTTATAGTTTTTATTCTTAGTGTTTTGCTTGAGGACAAGCAAAGATTCAAGTTTGGGGATATTTGATGAGTGTGTTTTATATACACAAATTAGGTACTTTTGAGTTTGATAATTTGTAAATCATAAGCTAGTTTGTTTGGTTTTTATGTGTTTTCATTGTATTGTTGTGTAATATAGTTTAATATTGCTTTTATGTATTTTTGTATTAGTTTTATGGGTTTTTACTTTGTTTTGTAGGAATTGGATGGAATGTCATTTGGGTCGATGGTTGGAATCGCCAAATTCACATTTTTGGTTTGCCATTGACATAGCAGTCCCGTAAAGCCCAATTTTTTCCATGATCCGGCCATTATCTGTCCAAACTACAAGAATGGAAGTTGTAGATCAACGTCTCCTCTTTCTGGATCATCTTGAATCGCCTCAATAGGAGTTCGAATACGAGAGTTATGGCTATTTTCCCAACGGGTGTCAAATCTTGAAACTACCAATTGCTATTTGCATAGCAGTCACTTCAAGGCCAATTTGAGCATTGCTTTAACCATTATTTCGAATAACTCAAAGAATAAAGGTTGTAGATCTATGTCTCCTCTTTTCGGATCATCTTGAATCGCCTCAGTCGGAGTTCGTATGAAGAAGTTATGGTCTTTTTCCCAACAGATGTCCAAGCAGAAAATAAATTTCACAGCTTGTGCTGACTTGCTAGTGTATTTCCGACGCTTGCAGACGTCAAAAAGCGATAGCTCAGCCCCCTTTCGTGACTGCGACACCAGTTCAAGTTTAATCATGATACAGCTGCTGACTCAGCCACTAATTTTGGACAATTTTCAGCTATTAAATGCTCAACCTAATGACCCAAAAACAAAATCTTCCATTTCTACTTGCAACCTAGAGGAGAAAAAGAGAGAGGCGTGGCTTGGAGAAGAGGGAGGCCATGGCTCTTCAAGAGCTTCAAGGAGCATCAATGGTGGGAGCTTCAACAACATCAATGGAGGAGCTTCAACCAACAACTAAGGGAAGCCATCCTTTCTTTCTTCCTTTTTCCTCTAGTGGCTAAAACTCATTCTTGGGGATCTAGTGCAAACATTTGTAACACTTATGGAGGCAAGGAATTGAATTAAACTTCTAGCTTTTCTTTGATACTTGTATGATCCATTGGATGATTACCTAATATTTGGAATAGTTTGATTTATTTGTTATGAATTAAACTTCTAATTTGCTTTCTTTTTGATTGGTGTCATGCGAATTGGTTCTTTATGTGATTATGTATATGCATAATTTATGTATTGCTAATTCATAGTGGCCACCATGATCATAAAGAGAGTTAAGAGATTTGAACAAAGTGATGCACGCCGAGTGTTTGACAAAATGCTTGTGTGTGGATATTTTGTTCTTAGCTCTTTATCTATCTATCTATGTTTTGTTTTTCTGTTATTTTTATTAATTATAATCATAATTTATCATTTTAATTAATTGTTTAAATAAGACTGAGGCGATATAAAGTCAGTACTTGGTAGATATTAGTGATAATTCCTCGTGGGTTCGACAACTCTCTTATCATTATATTACTTGTTGATCGCGTATACTTGCGCGTGTTTATCGGTTGCAAAATCGACCAACAAGTTTTTGGCGCCGTTGTCAGGGAATTATTATTCTAATATTGTCCAATATTGATTTCAATCAATGTAGTCTTAATTTGAACAGGTGTCAAATCATGAAACTACCAATTGCTATTTGCATAGCAGTCACTTCAAGGCCAATTTGAGCATTTCTCCAGCCATTATTTCGAATAACTCAAAGAATGAAAGTTATATACCTATGTCACCTTTTTCCGAATCATCTTGAATCGCCTCAATCGGAGTTCGTATGAAGAAGTTATGGCCATTTTCCCAACAGATGTCCAAGTAGAAAATAAGCCCGGTATTGTAACGCGACTTCTATAGTATTCCTTGCTGCAAATACCAAAAAAATAATAGCCAAGCCCTTTTCCATGTTTGCGGCGCCCGTTCAAGCCAAATCATGAAACTGCAGTCACTATTACCTAATTTTGGACAATTTTCAGCTATTAAATGCTCAACTTAATGACCCAAAAACATAATCTTCCATTTCTACTTGCAACCTAGAGGAGAAAAAGAGTGAGGCGTGGCTTGGAGAAGAGGGAGGCCATGGCTCTTGGCCATGGTTCTTCAAGAGCTTCAAGGAGCATCAATGGTGGGAGCTTCAACAACATCAATGGAGGAGCTTCAACCAACAACTAAGGGAAGCCATCCTTTCTTTCTTCCTTTTTCCTCTAGTGGCTAGAACTCATTCTTGGGGATCTAGTGCAAACATTTGTAACACCTATGGAGGCAAGGAATTGAATTAAACTTCTAGCTTTTCTTTGATACTTGTATGATCCATTGGATGATTACCTAATATTTGGAATAGTTTGATTTATTTGTTATGAATTAAACTTCTAATTTGCTTTCTTTTTGATTGGTGTCATGCGAATTGGTTCTTTATGTGATTATGTATATGCATAATTTATGTATTGCTAATTCATAGTGGCCGCCATGATCATAAAGAGAGTTAAGAGATTTGAACAAAGTGATGAACGCCGAGTGTTTGACAAAATGCTTGTGTGTGGATATTGTGTTCTTAGCTCTTTATCTATCTATCTATGTTTTGTTTTTCTGTTATTTTTATTAATTATAATCATAATTTATCGTTTTAATTAATTGTTTAAATAAGATTGAGGCGATATAAAGTCAGTACTTGGTAGATATTAGTGATAATTCCTCGTGGGTTCGACAACTCTCTTATCATTATATTACTTGTTGACCGCGTATACTTGCGCATGTTTATCGGTTGCAAAATCGACCAATAGGAACCTACCTACACACATTGAAGCTCTAATGGATGGAGGGTTCCTAGCTTATCGTAGAGGAATTGGATAGCGGTGTCAAGAAAATAGTCCAACTAACGGACTATAAAATGAGCGCTCGATGGGAGGCACCCAATCCAATCTTTCTCCCTCCTTGTTTAATTCTTATTTACATTTTCATATTTAGTAGATGTTGGATAGTGGTAAGTCTTAATAATAGTTTTATTGCTTCTCCTCTCAGGTTCAATCCAATTGCTATAAGCATTCAGGATCAAACAAAAGTCAAAATTTTAAAATTTGCCAGAGAATGTGTCGCTAAGCATTGGCGCTTAACTTCTAAAGCCAAACACACATGTGACAGCGTCATAGCTTAGATCACCACAAAAAAAAATTGCTAAATTTTTAAAATTTCTGACTCAAGCATTCGGACAGTTAGAAGCCCACACTCAGTTTCCAACTATAGAATATCTCAAACTTAGCCATCACCTGATATACCATCGGATTTTGAAGAGGCGAACAGAGACGACATTGCCACTTAGGGGAGTATTCTTTCACTTTTAATTACAATGAGGGCATTGTTTATTTTAAGTTTGGGGGTATTGGGTTGTAGTGAGTAGTTGTTGCATATAGTTGGTTGCATATAGTTTGATTGCATGTTTAAGTTGCATAGTAGGGGTATTTTAGTATGAATTTTATTTATTTTTTATTTTATTTTATTTATTTATTTATTTATTTTTTTAGTTTTCTTTTGTCTTGTTTACTTAGTATGTGTTTAGTTGCATAACATTGCATAATCCCAGGTTTTCAGTTAGTTGAATTCTAATTTGGCCGATGATGACATACAAATTTGATAGATTTTTGAACTTGGTTGATATCTTGAGCTTAGTTATAATTTTATACATGATATAATTCATGCCTGATGTTTAGATGTTACCGGGTAGCACGACAATGTTCCTATTTGCTTGTTGGTTAAGATTAGCATGCTTGTCTGTTGAGAGGAAAATGTTGTTTTTAATGATAGAATTGTGTAGAAAGTGAGTAATGACTATGAAGACACTGAAACTAATGTTTTGGGAACACATGGGTATGCTTGCTATATATAAAAAAAAAGAGAAAAAGATAAAGATAAAAAAATAGAAAAAAATGAATAAACACCATGGCTAGTCTTGTTTTGGGGCCTTTGTTACTTGAGTAAGTATGCCCGAGGGGATTGTCTCTATACCTAGCGCCCTAAGGTCTTAATGGTCTGGGAGTCGTTGGTTGAAAGCTCGCTAAGGGGTAGCACTGTTAGACTAATGGAATGAGACATTACACAGTCATGGGAAATATATTAAAAAAAATAATAAACACTATGGGAAAGTGCGAAAATCACCCTCGTGAGTAAAAACAAAGCAGAATAAACCTATTGTTGAACCTTAATTTGTATTGATGTGTTGGAGTAGTTGATGTCTCATTAGTATATGCAGTTCTTGAATTAAACTTCAATTTTCTGTCTTAAGCAATAAAGCATGTGGTATCTTCACCTTTGTCAAGCTTATCTGTGAACACATCACACACACAAAACATCTTTATAGCAGGTTAGGATTATCTGATTGTATGTCATTATGCCTTTAGCTTAGTTTGATGCTTTGTTCTTGGATCTTGATATTTCTCTAAGGAATATCTTATTGGAATTTTTAACATGGCTTGAAATCTTGGGATTCATTGTCATAGTAGCGTAGCTTGCATAGCATGTAGATTGCATTATGTTGTGTTGCTTGAGGACAAGTAACGGTTTAAGTTTGGGGGTATTTGATAGGTGGATTTTATATCCACTTATTCGGTATCTTTTACTTGAATTAGTAGCTTATATACATGTGTCTTTATTACTTTTTATTCATTTTGTGTTTATTTTGTAGATCTTATGCTTGGGAACGATGTGAGCGATTATTGGTATGAAAACGCAAGGAAAAGCAATGAAAATGCAAAGAAAAGCAATCCGGACAACATATGGGCTTTCATGTTTACTTCATGTTCTAGGTTTGGAACTTAGCTTATATTGTATAACGTTTTCGTAGCTTTCCAGAACATCTTGAATCGTTCTAATCAGAGTTTGGATGCAAGAGTTATGATCTTTGTACCAACGGACATCAAACTTCGTTGTTTTGCTTAGCCATTTTCATAGAAGTCCCTTCCAGACCAATTTCAGCCTTGATTCGCCCACAATTTCTCAATCCTCAAAGAATGAAATTTGTAGATCTCATCGATATTTTCGATTTGATATGTAGCAGGCCCCATAACTCTTTCTGGACCAAACGGTATGACCATTTTACCGAGAGAACTTTGCGCAATAGAAATTGGACGTTGTGGTATGCAAATTTTTTGCACCGCCAGCTTCCTCGGAGTAAAAACGCGCGATTTTTTCGCAAGTTGCGTGTTCATGCGACCCTTCAAAGCCAATTCTCTACGACGCATGCGACTTAAAGCGATGACCACAACTAACTTTTCATTAAATAGAGCAATTGAAGCATAATTGAGAGAGGGGTTCAATTAGGGCTTATATATTAGACGTATTTCCATTATGTAAGAGATATTTCACCCTTTGGGGGAAGAGATAGCTATTGTCATCTTCTCTCTTTAATTTTAATAATAAAATAGAGTAGATTAGTGTAGGTATTTTCTAGAGTTGATTGGATTGGAGACTTGAAGTAATTGGAAATCATTAGAGATTCAACCTTGGCTGAAGAGAACAAATTTGCACTACAATTCTCTACCCTTATTCTCTATTTGATTGCTTATTGTATCTCATGATGCATTTTCAATATGTGGATAATAGCATTAATTCAATTATGATTTAAATTCTATTCTGAGATTGCAATGGATTCTATGGCTTAGTTTAATCTGATATATTTCATTGTTAGCCTTATTGATTGCTATAGGATTGTCTATTAAGATTTATGCTTATTTGCTTAGTTGATTGGCCATCAATTACTGTGATAACCCATATGAACTTGAAAGATGAAGTATGGGTTTAGATCTGATCTTGATAGCTTGTGATTGCATATTCTACATTGTGATGGGATGTATGATTTGTGCTTAGGATAGACATATACCAAAGCGCCACTTGTAGTCAATTGAGAACTTGGGCTACCCTAATTATTTGTAAATCACATAGACATATAGTGATTTAGGTAATGTGGATGTTTATGTGTATTCTATCAATTGTGGTTTATATGTGATATGAGTATGGTCATTAAAAGATGGCTATACTTTACTTTAGTGTTCTCGACTAACAAACCGGTACAATTAGTTTGGCTTAAAATGAAGTGTATGGATTTAAATTATCCAATAGATGAAATTGTAATCTCAGGTCTTCATTATATAATCTCACTCTAGGAATATTTAGATTTATTTAATTTTATAGTTTAAATATAAAATATACTGTCATTCGTTTAAATAAGACTAAAATGGTTATGGGTTAATTCTTGGTAAACTTTATTAGTTAATTCCATGTGGATCGATATTCGACTTACTCTATATTACTTGTTCACGCATGTATACTTGCATGAGTTAGAGCTCTTTTATCAGAACAAAAAAAGAGGCAACAAACCCCCAACTAATGAATACGTGAATTTTAAATTGGGTTATCAGTTAAAAAATAAATAAAAAGTTTTAGCAGTTAAAAAACACAAAGAGTATAGGCCATGTTTGGCTAGAACCCTTAACCCATTTTTAATTTATTTTAATAATTCTCCTTATTATATGGTATATCTTCTTTTTTCTAAATGTCACACTTTAATTATCTTGCTAAATTATTTAGCTAACTACACTGAATAATTACACGATTATAATTCGTATAATCATTACACTTATACATTATGAAATTATATTCATAAACACCTCCATTTAAAATAATAAATATTTTCATTAAAATAGCTAATATTTATTCTTTAATTGTTTTAATTAACTCAAATGAATTATACAATTATTATATATAATCATTTAATTCCTTTTCCTCGCATAAATTATCTCAATACAATTTATTTAATCCATACATCTAATCACCACTTAATTATTAATTCAATTTATTAATCTCTAACCAATAATAATTTATACGTATATTGGTTTTTATTCTATCACCATCAATTTATATTTTATTAACATCATTCAAGATACTAAACCTTTTCATATATTACCATAACATGTAATATATATATTAAGAATACCAAATTTAATTAGCAAAACTCATATATTAACTCACTATTTGAATTAAGTGAATTAACTCTTTTATCCACTTTACTACAACACCACTATCAAGTAAGGTTTAAATATTCCAACAATACTATTCCATAATATAGTTTCAACTTAATTTAAATTACCCAATATTTATAGGGTTAATTTCTTTTGCCATCAAATTCCTTATCGTGACTAATTTCTTTTATTTACTTTAATAGTTTAATCAACTATTAAATCTCAAAAAAATTTAATTTCTTCACACCAAAAAACATAATTCAAAATATATACATCTCATAATAAGATTTTTAATTATTAAATTCTTTTTTTAATAACTTATAAAAATTCAGGTTGTCACATTAACCATAAATGAATACTGTAACACAACAAGTTCATGCTTTAAGATTAAAGTGCAAAGCTTTAAGAAGATATAATAAACCTTGATTGAACAAAATGGTAAGCTAAAGTTAGAGTTTCCAACAAGGAAACAAGATCAAAAACTTTGCTCAACAGATTTCAAGAACTTGCTTAATATAAAAGTAAGGTTCGGAAACTTGCTCGAATAAAGTTAGGGTTAGAGAACTTGCCTTGCATGTAAGCTATACAGTTATAACTCACATTTCCAAATATCCTATACACATGTCATCATGACATAATTAGTTACCATATGATCATGGTACATAGTTGAATATATATTTCATTTACACCTCTTAATCTTAGGTTTAACCACATAATTAAACCACACTTTTAATGTAATATCACAAATATTCAATTATCACACAATTCATTAATTAATAATAATATTTTTCATATTTTGTATTATAACAATACCACAATAAGATTAATTACATTTTATAGTCATAAAATCACACTGTATTAACAATTATAGAATTGTATATCAAAAATCAAATTTCTAGGCCAAACATCTAACTGGCACTATAAGCGGTCCGATTTATAATCGAGATCGTATGACTGCGGTCTTTGGCTTTAGTCTGCAAATGCGATATAAAAGCTCGAAATTCAATTGGCAGAATAGCATACATTTACTCACAACCATCGATGATGCAAACCGCTGTACTCAAATCAATAGGCACTAAGTGGCGCTGCAATGCCTTGTTTCTTTACAGAATTGGTATTTGAGGCGCTACGATGCGATTGACTACGTTGCAGCGGTGTTGGGAAGAACACAAAACAAAGCCAAATTGGCCTAAAAGCTCCTTTTTAACTACCATTCCAACTTACCCAAGTTGTATAAACTTCACAGATACAATAATTAATATTCCTAACATGTTTCTAACCATATAAACACATAAACTTCCAAATTAAAACCTATAAATTCACTATTTTTACTATTTATTCACTTTTTGACATTCTTAGTGACATTATACACTATGAATTCGTTTTTCAACTAAAACAGTTTGTTTAAGACCTATTGTTTTTGTTTCTTCATATATTTACACAATCAAAAATCAATTTAGTCATTATAACATGAATTGAACATAAATTTTGATTCCAAAATATGCCATATCATATATACATATTTGTATTTTTTTGTAAATACAATTTCTTCACATATATCATATTTTCATGGATTAACCTACTCTAAATCATATACCAAACATATACAAATAGTTTATATCAACAAATTAGTATATACAAACCATATAACCAACAATTAATCATCAATATAAATTTTAAAAAGAATTTCTCATACAAAAACTATTACTTTAGAAAGTAGGATTATACCTTTCATTGCTTGCTTAGGTTAGCTAGGATACAAAATTAACCTCTCCTCCTTCCTTGACTCTCAAAATCACATATGTTTTCTTCTTTCTTCTCTTTTTTCTCTTCTCTGTTCTTTCTTTAATATTAGGCTTAGACTAATATAACTCAACGTAAAAAAGTAAATAAATAAAACTAACATATAATAATAACCACACTTAATATATATCAGTTATTTTTTTTTAAATTCAAAAGCCACTAAGGCTTGTTTGGCAAAACTAATTAAAAATAAGGACTTAAAATCCTTTTAGCTTATTTTAATAACTCACTTACTATATAGTTTATTGTGACACATTATTTAATTAAATTCTAATACTCAAATTTAATTAAATAAAGTCACACCCACTTGCCACATAATCTAATTGCTACAAATTATAAATTTTATTATAATTTTATTTAATAAATTAGTACATCACTTTTTAATTACTAAGTTAAATTAAAAAAATATTATAATAATTCATTTAATCATTGTCAACTTTCTAATTTAATTATTAAATTAAATTTGAATATCATCACATAATAATTAATTCATCACTCTTTTATTTTATTTAACTTCAAAATACCAAATTACCGAATATCAACTTCATTAACATATTACACTTAATCAAGTTAATTCCCCATAACTCATGAATTATTTGTTTAACTAGTAGATAATCGAATTAAACAAATATTTGTTTAACAATAAACACAACAGCTAAAGTATTTATTTAATTCAATAAATATTTGAAATTACATATAAAAATTTTGGATTGTTACAGAATCGAAATACATATAATTAAAAAAAATAAGACTTGAAAATAATTCAATCTTATATTTAATTTGGATATTATATGGTGGAAGGATTGAATTGTACGGTAACTATTTACTCAAAGATTCTTGTATGATTAATGTTGAAATGTATATTATATGGAAATTCGTTGATCACTAAGGAGGCTTATCCTTATTTTTGAATAAATGTTATTTATTAATATGAATAAAATAGTTAAATTATTTATTTAAATAAGATTAGAGTTGTTCTAATTGATTTATTCATAACCTATTTAATATGGAGAATCTAAAGGGTCACACCATATAAGGAAAAATATTTATTTAGGAAGTAAATGGAATAATCGTAATAGAAAAGTTATGTGTATTTAATTTAATCTATGATGATAAAATAAATTAAATAGTTTAATATTTATTATTTAATATTTTGGAAATATTAAATATAAATTAATAAGAGGAGTCTTATTATTATTACTATTAATATTATTATTTAATTAGAAAGGAGTTTGAGAATTAATTAATATAAGTACTCTCATATATTTCTAATAAGATTAGGAGACTAATTAATTAAAAGTGTTTAATTAATTATTCCTAATAAGATTAGGAAGCCTAATTAATTAAAGGAGTTTAATTAATTAAAATAAAAGCATATTTCTAAATTGTTTTGGAGGGTTGCTTACATCTATAAATAAGAGGAGTATTATTTTGATTTAGGGTGAATGATACTTCCAAGAGTTGGGAGAGTGCTTACATATTCTATAGAGATAGAATTAGGGTTTTTCCAAATGGCCATCTTCTTTAATATGTGTTCTTCCTTTTGGTAGATCACCTTTAAAGGCTAAACACTTGGGTGGCTAACGTTGATCAAAGGAAGGAATCAAACCCTGTGGATTCAAGTTGAACGTGAAAAGGAATTAGAGGTGAACTCGTACATGAGGAAGCTTGTTTATACAAGGGTATGAATATGATCTCTATATCTTTTCATCTAATTAATAAGTGTACATAAAGGATAATCTGGGTATATAGTTTGTAAAATTTTAAAATTCTAATTTTTCACGCTTCTGCTCTATGTATGTAATTTGTTACATGTTCATGGATATTACAAACCTAACAGTGGTATCAAAGCCAAACTTTATGTGAGTAATTAATTGTTTTGATTCGATATGCTTGTTGATATATATTTAGAACAATTTTATTCGGCATAATTGTTGCAAAGAATCATTTTTTTTTTGGAGAAAAACTGCATAATTCTTGAACTAGGAAAACATGTTACGAGATCGGCGTGCCAGAAGCGCTTGATTCTGATGTAATCATGCACTTAACGCCGGCGAGGTTTTGAACGGGGTGATTGTGATGCCTCAAAATTTAGATACCCGTACCTCAAATATGGTGCTCACATTCTAATTCTAATAACAAACTAATGTCTCACACAATGAAAATTATAGAATAATTTACATTGATTTAATATATATATTCTTGCCCAATTCTCATAACGATTACTAAAACATTACATAAATAAGTCTAAGACATAACTTAATACATAAATCATAATTAACTCATATTACATAACCATAGTTAAATTTTAAAACAACTTAATAGGTAATTTTTTCTTATAGAAGGACAAGGCTACGACGTAGCCTTACCTTAGCCTTTATCCTTTCCTGAGGGTCTGCACTGTTCTGCCTTAATTGAAATATTTAAGGAAGTAAGGATGAGCAACAAATTTACCCAGCAAGTAATAGAGAAATAAGGGTTGACAGTTATGATATTAAGTTCATAATCTCAAAAATATAATGATAAATGACAGCTCAGGAAATTAAGGAATAATGTCCCAAGAAAAGAAGTATCAATAACTACAAATCTGTCCTTTGAATTTTAAATAATAAGTCATTATAGACCGAAGGATTTTAAAAGAATTCAAAGGTTCCAAAATTGAGTAGTCAGTATGGACCAAGAACTCCTTCTAGAATTAACAGTATTACACCGATAATCCAATATAAACAAGTATAATAGGTGATCAGCTCAAAATACCCTATGTTATGCATAACATTTAAACATGTTGATCGTGTGCACGTCTGTTTCTCGACAATATAAAATTTTCCCTTCTAAGAGGGTTATTCATCTCAGTAGATTTATAAGATTCCGCACCAAAGCAAAAGGTTTGGATAGTTTTCTAAGTTCATAGATACTAGTCAAGCCGAATTAAATGGCCTAGATGCATTTCTCAATACACTTAAGAACAATTTATAAGTTCTAGACTGACAATATGATTTAAAAATATAATAGTGAAAGCAAACTAAGCTTTTGAGTAGGAATGATAATTTCTGAGAGTTTAGATATCACAAGAATGATTTGCTCAAACACATAGTTGATATAACAATAATCATAACCTTACACAATATCCAAAGTTGTAAAAGTTAGGGAACTTGCCTTTCTCGTCGATTACCAACTTATAGCTTAATATCACCTCAAGGAACTATATTATCCTATTTACGTATGTATAGGTATACATTAGTCACATATACTTGCCATATATATCAACATACACATGTCTATCCATGTATTCGATACTCATTTAAAACTTATAGATGTATAATCCAAATTGTTCTTACCTTTGCAAACCTTAATGAAATCTGTCAAATCTTGGTTCTATATAGCCATCACAGGCTTGTATACTTAAAAAATCACTTAAGATATGCATTAAGCTTAAGACATTCATACACACATGTTAAGGGGTTTTGGACTAGGTTTGTTCCATTCTATTTACTTGCAAACAATTGATAGTTTTATTCACAAGGTTTTCATTTTACAAAGTTAAGAGAGTTCATTATGCAAAAGACTAACTATATGACCTATTAAACCAAATAATAATGCTAAACATCCTTTACTACGCATGCTTACATGTATTTGATTCATTTGCACATAGTTAGTATAGTCCTCTACTAGAAACTCATTTTAATTCATGCTTTTTATCGTACCTAGATAGATGGGTGAATATGTCGGTCATATCTAGAGGCATACAATATTGTATTATGATTATCCAAAAGCCCAAGATACAAGTAGGGTAGTTTTCAACAAAGTTGGTTATCAAACTTTTAAGTTTTGAAAATCTCATCTTAAACAACTAAGTATGCAAAGCACTTTGAATACACATCTCATACTCATTTATAAACCTAACGAAGTTACATTCACATGCTTCAAAGGTCATAATCCAAAAGACATAAGGTGTAAGACCCCAACTTTTATGAATAAAGATTAATTTCTATAATTATCATTTTTAAATATTATGGAATGAATTTGATATAATGTTATAGTTGTGGGTAATATTTATAAATTTTGCAAAGTACGCAAGTTGTTATATTATATTCGATTGGTCGGAGAATATTTGTTTTAACAGAGAATATTCGTACGACGGTAAAATCATTGGTGGACCCCACAACGGAATTATTGTCGGATTGAGAAAACGACAAAAACATTTTATGAAAATAACGGCGAAAGTTTTACCGTTAATACTGTTGAACTACTCGGTAGTAAAAGTACAGTAATACGCGTGGTTGCATAGTAGCACACGGTATTAATTATTAATGCTTACGTGAGAAGTCACTTAGTTTTCTTCAATTATTGCTATAGTAATTGTTGCATAGTATCTCACGTTATTTGATTCAATTATTGTCGATATTTTATATATTATTAAATCAATAGTTGAGATGACAGAGTTATTAATATTATTATTTGCAATATTAACGATGTCTAGATGTTCTGCCAATGAGAGGTTTGGTCATCTAATTGCGCTCCAATAGGGAGAAATCCTTATTGGAAAGCCCCCTCTTTCCTGGGAAAGACCTGGTCGATTAATATTGTGAATTATAATAATGATGATAAATATTGTTAAAAATATTAAGTTAATTTTTATGAGGTATTTTGTTACTTATTATTTAGATTTCCACTCACTCATTTTTCAAAATTATCGGAAGGAAGTTATAAAGTATATATATATATATATATATATATATATATATATATATATATATATGGACATGTGTGTGTGTGTGTGTGTTTACGTGTGTGTGGAATGTGTGTGTGGTAGTGGGTTTTGGTGAAAAGTGGAATGGTTGATAGTTAATGTTGGTTGTTTTATTATAAATTGATTAATGGTGGTATATATATATATATATATATATATATATAACATGTGCGATTTGAAAAAGGGGGATAAAAGTGATGAAAAGTGGTGGGTGGAGAATGATGGTATTGATATGTAATTATATATATATATATATATATATATATATAATATGTTTTTTTTGGTTTTGCATGCAATTATTTTCATCCGTGATTATTAATAGACAAATCGTGAAATTGTTCATGTTAAGTCTCGTGATAATTCCTCACAAAGGTCTTTGCTTCAATTCTCCTATAAATAGGATGCTTAGTTAGAATTAAAACACACCGTAAATTTTAGAGAATTCTCTTCTATAAGCTTTGAGCGTAGTGCAAGTTTTCTTAAAGAATATCCTCGCCCTACCAATGAATACTTTTTTTTTTACTACGTAGGGGTATTATTTTTTTTCATATTCATAAAGAGAACTTCGTTATTCCATTCTTTATTATTCTCGTTTGGAATAACTACCCTATGTTTCATCTTTATTATTCTCGTTGGAATAACCGTTGAATAATTTTATTATCTATGCTGAATATTTTCGTTCCGATTTTTATGATTCCGTTATTTATTATTTTATTGGAATAACCTGTCTATGTGAACTACCGCATGCATGGTGATTTCTATTGTTATTCCATTCTTTATTATTCCTTATTATTCTTGGAATATCCCGCTTGCATGCGTATTTCACTCACCGACCGTTCCGTTATTTATTATTCTGTTAGAATAACCTGTCTATGCGAAGTACCGCATGCATGGTGATTTCTTTTGTTATTCCATTCTTTATTATACTCAGTTGGTTAAAGTTTTGACTTCTATACTCCATGAAATTAGTGGAATATCCTTGATATTTGCGCTTCATCCAGTATATTTTCATGAAAATATTCTTCTGAGCATTCTTAAATTTTACTTTACATAGAAGTATCATGTTGACAATTTGGACGTTATTAGTTTATGAATAAATTAATTCTTGAACTTGTTTTATTGAATTCTTATATCATTGTCATCATCCTCATGTTTATATTTTTTTGAAAGTCATCTATGGATTGTAGTGTATAGATGGACTTGGTATGATTATGACCAGGGATTATTCGGTGTAATCATGATCATAATGTTACAAATGATGTGGTAAAAGTCCTCATTGGCCCGTAGTGCATTGATGGACAGTTGTTGGCATAATCATGACCATTGATGAATACAAAAATATCCTTGGCCCGTAGTGCATGGATAATTTGTGGTCGTGACCCTAATGAATATCGTTGGCCGTAGTGCAGGGATGATGTGAATTATTTATTAAGCTGAGTCTTAGCGATAAAAGTGATGAAAAACCCTTTTAAATCATAAAAGATGGTAGACTTTATTCTCTACTTGATTCTTTTAATGGATTGCATGTTCCGCTGCAGTTAAACTTGATATCTATTGTATTTTATCAATTTAATCTGTTGAGGACTAATGATAATTTATTCTCGCATTATCTTAGTCATAATATTTCATCTTTGGGCTAGTTGAGCTCACCCTTTCTTTCACTATTTCTTCAGAAATGAGAACGAAAGCGGGACTACTCGGGGAACGGAGTGATGGTCCAGATTATAGCATTAGTAGTCCTCACTATTCTGTTAAATAGCATGATAATAAATGTAATGAGGAGTTATTCTGAGAGTGGATATTGTCTAGAAGACAATATTTGTATTAAAACTCACAGCATGTATTTTGTCGTATTTTACACGACTGTTGTATAATTAAGTTGTATTTGAATTTTGTACCATGTATTTGGCGACTCAAGATGGGTGATGTATACCTATTTTTTGGGGGCGTCACATTTGGTATCAAAGCTTAGGGATATGATCCCTGGCTGAGATGTGAGATAAGAACTAGGAAGGGAGAGACGGGGAATTCCTTCGCTAGTATGACCTACCTAAGTTTATTTGGTATTTAATTGGTCGGTCAGAGTATAGGGATAATATGTGATATATTAATTAACCCTTGTTTTGTGGCAGTGTTTGAAAATGGCATCCAAAAATGTTGAGAACATCAATGGAGCACAGGAGATCGTTGAGTCTCCATGATCAATAATCGTGGATAATGTGCATCGTGAAGGTGATAATCCTCATGTGCAAACAACAACACTTGACCAAATGATGAATGATGGAATGTTCGAGGCTTCATACAATTCATGCAACATCGCAAGAGAGGCTCCTCGTCCAAAATGCGTGTGGAATCACCGGCAACTCTGGACGGTCACCGCCAAAGCAGTTCAAGGAACGGGACCACCGGAGTTTTTTGAGAGCCAAAACCACTTAAGGTGGAGACGTGGATAAAATAGATCGCAAGATATTTGATGTCTTAGGATGCTCTCGAGGAGCAAAAGGTTCCTTTGCCACTTTCATGTTAAGGCATGAGGTAGATTATCGGTGGGAATCAGAAGCGACTCAACCCGCCAGATCAAGATGTCTTGGGAGAAGTTCTAAGAACTGTTCAACGACAAGTACTTTCCCGAAAGTATTCATCACATGAAAGAGGTAGAGTTCATTAAATGGAATAAAACAACATGACCGTGTTGCAGTACGAAGCCAAGTTTGCCGAGATGTCCAGATTTGCGTCCCATTTGGTTGATAATGAGGAGATAATGACGCGAATGTTTCTAAGAGGTTTGAAACCCGAGATACGTCAATATCTTATCTCTCATAAACTGTGTTTGTATTCAGATGTTGTTAATAGGGCTCAGTTATTGGAGCGCGATAATGAGTCAACCCAACCAAAAGAGAGCGGTGACAAAATGATAACACCAAAGGATAATACCATCGAAGCGGTGACAATAAGCGTGGAGGGAATCAACATGCCAGAAATGGTAACCACTTCGGTGGTAATCATGGCCAAAGCAATAAGAATGGACATTTCAAAAAGAGGAGATTCAACAATGATGGAAAGATGTCAGCATCAACACCTGTTGTTAAGGAAGGAGAACGACCACCTATCATATGCTTCAAATGTAGAGGGGAGGGACACATCAGTCCAAACTATGTGATGCCGTCCAAAGCATGTTATAATTATGGAAGAGAAGGACACCTAGCCTAATTTTGTCGTTCACCGAAGACAAGTTCACTTAGGATGGAGGCACCAAAGGATGCCCCAGAAAAGTCAAAGCCAGTAGTGCAGGGGAGAGCGTTTGTCGTGACCTCCCAGAAAGAAAGGAACCCGAATGATGTCATCACATGTAAGCTTATCATAAACTCTAGCAAAGTTTATACCTTATTTGGTACCGGTTCTATCCATTCTTTTATTTCTCCTACTTGCGCTTAACATTTAAATTTGACTCCAGAGAAATTAGACTTCGACTTATCTGTTGAAACTCCATTGGGAGAAACCTTCATTACATCAACTGTTTATAAGTCTTGTTTGGTTCAAATCGGTACCCTCACATTACCTGTCGATCTTATTTCATTGAAAATACTTGCATTTGATGTAATTCCAGGGATTGTTTTGTTAACTACTCATCATGCAAAAATTGATTATTTTCGTAAGGTTGTTAGCTTTCATATTCCTAAACAACCTATTATGCGAATTCAAGTAACTAAACCATTAAAATCAATCACTATCATCTCAAGCCATAAAGCTATTCATTTATTGAAAAATGGATGTCAAGCTTTCTTAGCTCATGTTACGGATCTAAACAAAAATACGTCAGTTTTGAATGATATTTCTATTGTTAATGAATTTCTTACGTATTCTCTGAAGAACTTCCTGGCTTACCCCCAGAGCATGAAATTGAATTTTGTATTGGCCTTGAACCCGGTACAAAACCCATTTCCAAAGCCCCATATCGAATGGCTCCTATTGAACATCGTGGAGTTAAAGACCCAACCGCAGGAATTGCTAGACATTGGCTTTATTCGCCCTAAGACGCTCTCCATGGGGTGCTCCCTGCTCGCTTCGTGAAGAAGAAAGATGGGAGTATGAGACTTTGTATTGATTATCGGGAGTTGAATCATGTCACCATCAAAAATAGGTACCCATTGCCACGTATTGATGACCTGTTTGACCAGTTGCAAGGAGCCAAATTCTTTTCAAAGATTGATCTTCGTTTCGGATATCACCAGTTGAAGATTAGAACCAATGACATTCCAAAGATGGCTTTCAGAACTCGGTACGGGCATTATGAATTCCTACTCATGTCTTTTGGATTGACTAATGTTCCTGCTGCCTTCATGGATATGACGAACCGAGTATTCAAGGAATATTTGGATCACTTTGTGGTCGTCTTTATTGATGACATCCTTATTTATTCCAAATGCCGCGAAGATCATGAGCAACACTTGAGGCTGATACTCCAAAATCTTCGTGAATATAAGCTTTATGCCAAGTTGAAGAAATTTGAGTTCTGGCTTGAGGAAGTAGCATTCCTTGGGCACGTGGTATCAAGTCATGGAATATCTGTTGACCCGACAAAGATTGAAGAAATTCAAAACTGGGAACAACCTAAATCAGTGACCGAAGTACGTAGCTTTCTCGGCTTAGCTGGTTATTATCGGAGATTCGTAAAAGGGTTTTCTCGAATCCCTACTCCTTTAACTCAGCTGACTTGGAAAGATACAAAATTCGGTTGGAACGAGGAATGTGAGAAGAGTTTTCAAGAACTCAAGAGAAGACTCATTTCAGCACCTGTTCTGACAATACCATCTGGCTCAGAGGGATTTGTCATCTATAGTGATGCATCAGGCAAAGGGTTAGGATGTGTTCTCATGCAACATGAGAAAGTCATAGCCTATGCCTCTCGACAACTCAAAGAATATGAGAGGAATTATCCTACTCATGATCTAGAGTTGGCAACTGTTGTCTTCGCACTTAAAATTTGGAGGCATTACTTGTATGGGGAGAAAGTGGAGATCTTTACGGATAATAAAAGCCTCAAATATTTCTTCACTCAAAAGGAACTTAACATGCGACAACGACGTTGGCTTGAATTGTTGAAAGATTATGATCATACCATCCAATACCATCCTGGAAAAGCAAACATGGTAGCTAACGCATTGAGTAGAAGATCATATGGGGGTACGAGTGCAATATTGTCAACGTAAAAGTCCATTTTGTATGACTTGCAAAGGATGGAAATAGAGATAAAGACTCCAGGGACCCGCGTGATGATGGCGAATATACTAGTAGAACCGACTTTAATCGATAAAGTTAAAGTTGCTCAAGCTACAGACCTGGAGCTGATGCGTATGAGGAAGAAAGTACAAGAAGGTGCTATGCCAGAAGTAAGAATTGATGAAGAAGGAATACTTCGAGTCAACTCTGCACTTTGTGTTCCTAACGACCTCGAAGTTAAAGTATAAAATCATGATGGAGGCGCACAACACACCGTTTGCAATCCATCCTGGGAGTACCAAAATGTATCATGATCTTCGTCATACATTTTGGTGGAGCAATATGAAGAGAGAGATAGCATTGTTTATCTCGAGGTGTCTAACTTGTCAATGAGTCAAAGCAGAGCATCAAGTACCAAAAGGTCCATTGCAACCTCTTGAAATTCCAGAATGGAAGTGGGAACACATTACTATGGATTTCGTTACTAGTCTTCCCAAGGTTTCTCAAGGCATAGATGTAATTTGGGTCATTATTGATAGATTGACCAAATCTGCTAATTTCTTACCTATACGAGAAACTTATACACTTGAACGTCTTTCTCGTATGTACATAAACGAGATTGTAAGACTGCATGGTATGCTAGTATCCATAGTTTCTGATCGAGACCCAAGATTCACTTCACAATTTTTGGTTAGTTTGCAAAAAGCTATGGGCACGGATTTACGATTTAGTTCGGCTTATCATCCTCAGACGGACGGACAATCAGAGAGGACTATGCAAACTCTTGAATATTTATTAAGACTCTGTGTCCTTGACTTCAAGGGAAGTTGGGACAAGTTCTTACCATTGGTGGAGTTTTCCTACAACAATAGTTATCAAGCAAGTATTGGCATGACTCCATTCTAGGCGTTATATGGAAGAAAGTCTCGTTCTCCAGTATGTTGGGATGAGGTGGGTGAAGCAACGTTGTTGGGACCGGAGTTAGTACGTATGACTACTTTTAAAAGATTCAAATGATCCCAAGAACGATAAAAACCTCACAAGACCGACAAAAGAGTTATGTTGATCTTCATCGAAAGGACGTGGAATTCGATATTGGAGATCATGTGTTGTTACGTGTTGCTTCATGGAAAGGAGCTACGAGATTTGGAAAGAGAGAAAAGCTCAATCCTCGATTCATTGGCCCATTTTTAATCCTTGATCGAGAAGGGACTGTAGCCTATAGACTTGCTTTACCGCCAAGTATGTCTCGTGTTCATAACATTTTTCATGTATCCATGTTACGTAAATATGTGAAAGACCCGAACCATATTATTGAGTTAGAACCGGATTTAAATAGCGTAAGATTTAATATATAAAGAGGTTCTTGTTCAAATCTTGGATAAGAAGGAACATATTCTACGCCCAAGGTTATACCTCAAGTCAAAGTGTTATGGAGGAACCACGATGTTGAGAAAATGACCTGGAAGTTAGAATCTGAAATGAAATCAAGGTATCCTTACCTCTTCGACATACCAGTACACGTAATTCTAATTTCGAGGGCCGAAATTTCATAATAAGAAGGGAGATTGTAAGACCCCAACTTTTATGAATAAAGATTAATTTCTATAATTATCATTTTTAAATATTATGGAATGAATTTGATATAATGTTATAGTTGTGGGTAATATTTATAAATTTTACAAAGTACGCAAGTTGTTATATTATATTCGATTGGTCGGAGAATATTCGTTTTAACAGAGAATATTCGTACGACGGCACAATCATTGGTGAACCCCACAACGGAATTATTGTCGGATTGAGAAAACGACAAAAACATTTTATGAAAATAACGGCGAAAGTTTTACCGTTAATACTGTTGAACTACTAGGTAGTAAAAGTACAGTAACACGCGTGGTTGCATAGTAGCATACGGTATTGATTATTAATGCTTACGTGAGAAGTCACTTTTTGTTCAATTATTGCTATAGTAATTGTTGCATAGTATCTCACGTTATTTGATTCAATTATTGTCGATATTTTATATATTAATAAATCAATAATTGAGATGACAGAGTTATTAATATTATTATTTGCAATATTAACGATGTCTAGATGTTCTGCCAAGGATAGGTTTGGTCACCTAATTGCACGCCAATAGGGAGAAATCCTTATTGGAAAGCCCCCTCTTTCCCGAGAACGACCTGGTCGATTAATATTGTGAATTATAATAATGATGATAAATGTTGTTAAAAATATTGAGGTAATTTTTATGAGGTATTTTGTTACTTATTATTTAGATTTCCACTCACTCATTTTTCAAAATTATCATAAGGAAGTTATATATATATATATATATATATATATATATATATATATATATATTGGACATGTATGTGTTTGTGTGTGTGTTTACGTGTGTGTAGGAATGTGTGTGTGGTAGTGGGTTTTGGTGGAAAAGTGGAATGGTTGATAGTTAATGTTGGTTGCTTTATTAAAAAATTGATTAATGGTGGTGGGAGATTTATATATATATATATATATATATATATATATATATATATAAGATGTGAAATTGTTCATGCATGCAATTATTTTCATCCGTGATTATTGATAATTCCTCACAAAGTCGTGATAATTCTTCAATTCTCCTATAAATAGGATGCTTAGTTAGAATTAAAAACACACCAGAAATTTTAGAGAATTCTCTTCTATAAGCTTTGAGCGTAGTACAAGTTTTCTTAAAGAATATCCCCGCCCTACCAGTCGGAATACTTTTCTTTTACGGTAAGGGGTATTTTTTTTTCATATTCATGAAGAGAACTTCTGTTATTCCATTCTTTATTATTCTGTTGGAATAACCTGTTTACGTGGTCTACCCTATACTTGGTTATTTCTATTGTTATTCCATTCGTTATTATTCTGTTGGAACATCCTGTCTGTGCGTTTTACGTCGGACCTGGTTCAGTCTTTATTATTCTGTTGGAATATCCTGTCTAAGCTTTTTACGCCAGACCTGATTTCGTTATTTATTATTTCGTTGGAATAACCTGTCTATGTGAAGTATCGCATGCATGGTGATTTCTGTTGTTATTCCATTCTTTATTATTCTGTTGGAATATCCTGTCGGTGCGTATTACGTCGGACCTGGTTCCTTTATTTATTATTCTATTGGAATAACCTGTCTATGCGAAGTACCGCATGTATGGTGATTTCTTTTGTTATTCCATTCTTTATTATACTCAGTTGGTTAAAGTTTTGACTTCTATACTCCATGAAATTAGTGGTATATCCTTGATATTTGCGCTTCTTCCAGTATCTTTTCATGGAAATATTCTTCTGAGCATTCTTAAATTTTACTTTACAAAGAAGTATCATGTTGACAATTTGGACGTTATTAGTTCCTGAATAAATTAATTCTTGAACTTGTTTTATTGAATTCTTATATCATTGTTATCATCCAAATGTTTATATTTTTTTGAAAGTCATATGTGGCCTGTAGTGCATAGATGGACTTGGTATAATTATGACCAGAGATTATTCGGTGTAATCACGACCGTAATGTTACAAATGATGTGCTAAAAGTCCTCATTGGCCCGTAGTGCATTGATGGACAGTTGTTGGCATGATCATGACCATTGATGAATACACAAATATCCTTGGCCCATAGTGCATGGATAATTTGTGGTCGTGACCCTAATGAATATCCTGGTCAGAAAAGGTGGATGATATGGATTATTTATTGTCGAGTCTCAAATGATAAAAGTGATGAAAACCTTTTAAATCATAAAAATGGTAGACTTTATTCTCTACTTGACTCTTTTAATGGATTGAATGTTCCGCTGCAGTTAAACTTGATGTCTATTGTATTTTATCGCTTTTATGATCGTTATGACTAATGATAATTTATTTCGCATTATCTTAGTCATAATATTTCATCGGGCTAGTTGAGCTCACCTTTCTTTCTTTCACTGTTCTCTTCAGGAAATGAGAACGTAGCTGGGACTAGTCGGGGAATGGAGTGACGGTCCAGATTATAGCATTAGTAGTCCTCACTATTCTGTTAAATAGTGTGATAATAAATGTAATGAGGAGTTATTCTGAGAGTGGATATTGTCTAGAAGACAATATTTGTATTAAAACTCATAACATGTATTTTGTCGTATTTTACACGACTATTGTATAATTAAGTTGTATTTGAATTTTGTACCATGTATTTGGCGATTCAAGATGGGTGATGTATACCTATTTTGGGGGCGTCACACAAGGTTCATCAAGTTTGGTTTTTGACTTCTAACTTTCCTTTAAAAATGTTATTAAACAAAAATTTAAGCCAATTAAAACAACTTATCATGCCTACATGTTTAAAGCTTCTTCATGTCCATTAGATTAGGTTAGGTTAGCATCTCTTGGACTGAACAAGAAAAAAAAACATTTTAGGCCATTCTGGCAATTTTCACCGGGCTGAAAATTTGTACTTCAGGAAGCTCGCCGGGGTGAGATTCCACCGGGGCGAAATATTTAAATTAGGAACTCTACGGGGGCGGAGAAGCTCAGACTCGGCTTCTGTTCTCTATTTCTATTCATATCAGTTGCGACCCAATACTCCCAAAACCACATTCGATCAGCAATTTAAGGATAACCAATTGATATAAGCTCCATAAACTAACTATTAAACCTTCCTAGCATGATTCTAACAACTCAAACTAAATAAACAATCAATCTCTGACTTGCTCTCTAACTCAATAATACTCTCATACTAATTTTGTGTGAAACCCCAAACCCTAATAAGACTCGGTTATGTAAATTGAGTATTTATAAATAAAATCTATCTATTTTGAATGTGTATACTGTTATTATATACTTTGTTATAGAATTAGGTCAAATAAATTTTTGCCTGAAAGTTGACGTGCTTGACATGTCGTGCTTAAATTTTTTCTTGCAAAAATGGACTTTTTGGTATATGTATTTTGACAAGCTGCTTTGTCGTGCTTTTTATGATTTGTGTAAAAATCTAAGTTAGGAACCTTAATATTTAAATCAGAAAACCCTAAGCCTAGATTTAAATACCCTAACCCTAATTTATAAACCCTAACCCTAATTGGCTAGACTAAACCCTAGTTAGCTAGGTTATCTTAAACCCTAACCATGATTATTAAACTTCAACTAGGTTGTAATAAACATTATTAAGCAACCCCGATCATAAAAACCAAAATCCTATTCAAGATTAAAGAGGATTAGGGCATAATTAAGCTACTAATTATGATGAACTAGCTCACAAGTAGGTTACTACTCATCAAACCAAGTCCCAAGATAGCACATGACAAGTTTAAAACTTCCAAGCATCACAGGTATCAACCATCAGATCTTTGTAGAGGAAAGAAGGTGAAATAATGACCAAAAAACCTTAACTTGGCAATTCTATAAATAGCAGCCTTAGATCAGTTCAAACCCATGAAATTTCTAAGCCTAAACACTCATATATCATACCTAAACAAGCCTTGGTGATAGCAAGAACAGAAAAAAGAAGTCAAAAATCAAAATCAAACAAGAAAATGTGCAAACCCTAATTTTAACCTAGATCTTTGATGTTATGTATAATTTGTAGTTTAGATTTTAAGATATGTGCAATACCATGTTAATATGTATGCTAAGTTGATAGAACATGCTTTCATAACATATAGATGCATCAAAATGGTATTTTAAGCAACTTGGAAATTCTAGAAAAACAGGTCTGACAGTCGAATGTCAGAGCCTGTAGATCTGTGTATGTTAATAATTAGCTCTATTATTTGTATGCTAGTTGTAGTATTACATGAGGTCTCTAATCTGGAGAAGAAAATATGTTAATTAGAATCATATATTGCACGATATAAGTGGTCAAAGTGGTTGACCGACCACGGAGTTTTGATTTCTGGGTTACCCAAAAATCTCAAGAACAGGTTGAGCTGGTTACTTTGACCAACCATTAAATTGCTTTCTGTTTGTTGTTAGGATGTCTAACTGCTATGAATTAATAACCCGATATACATGCTACATATCTATGATACTCAAACACTTAAATAATTCATAGGATTACCTGAATTAATGGTCAAATGTTGTTGACCGAGTATTACTGCGTTTTCGGAGTTACCCAGAAAACTGAAGAACACCAAGAACAGTCTTTGATTGTACTTTGACCAAGATAAATCTAGACCTTAGGATCTTATTCTGTCCAAATAAGTGTGACATATATGTACCTTGATATACTACGTATTACAACAATCAAAACACAAATCTATCACACGGATTGAAAGTTATAAAGGCCACAAAATCATTGACCGACCATGATCACTTTTCTGGGTTACCCAGAAATCCAAGAACAGCTCTGACAGTGACTTTGAGCCTCTATAACTTCTTGTTATATGTAGGTTAAAGCATGAAATTATTATGTTGTTGTACTATTATATCAGTACTATAATACATATACACTCACAAACCCAGAATCATTAACAGTAAATAATTAGGCTAAGGTCAAAGTGACCTCTAAGCCATGACCAAACCATTTTCTAGAAATGAAGAACACCTATAACAACACTTTATGTCGCTATAGGGTTTTAGCGACAGACGGTAAATAAATATTTAATAACTAAATTAATAAAATTAGAAATAATTAAGAAATAAATATAAATAATTATAAAAACTGTCTTAAAAATTATTTTAAGTTATAATAATTAAATTTTAATATTCTTACATAAATTCAATAAATTTTTTTTATTTATTTAGATATTATTAATAATTAAGTTATTAATAATTTAATTAGAATAATCATTTGTAAATAATAAGTAATTGTTTAAAAATAATAAACAAGATTTTAATAATATTCTAAGTAAATATTAATAATTTAGAAATACAAATAAATGATTTAAAAATCATTTAATGGCTAAATAAATATCTAAAATTATTATAATCTTCCGAAAATTATTATAAAGGATATACAAATTGTCTAAAAATTTAATAAAACTTATAAATAAAGTTTAACCGAGATATTAACTTATTAATTAACTGGTAAAGTCTTAGGACACCGAAATCATATTGAATTTACCCTGAACGTGAATAGTTTATGTAAATTGAGTATTGTTATCAATACTAATGTGTTAGACTTATATGAATGAACATCTTAGGTCTTTATAAATGAATTAAGTAGCGTTGCTTAATCGATCTTCGCTCAGGCAAGTTCCCTAACCTTAATTATTTTAGCAAGTTTACTAAACCCCAATTTTTTCATTAAACAAGATTCCTATCTTGATTTACTTTTGCTATGTTATACCAAACCAAAACTTGATTGCCAATTATTACAAAGTTATCACTATAGCTTCATCATAACTTCAGAAATGAAATGTTTATTCATATGCTATTGTTTATTGAGCATAAATTATTGAGTCAAACCAAATTTTTTTGGTAAGACATCCTATACTGAGTTGTATATCCCAGAAGGGATAAATGTATGTCAAAAAATTTACACATAGTGCAAGTTGGGAACGATTAGGATGAGATGCATACTCCTAGGATGTTGAATAGGTTGATCCCATGTCTAATATTTGAATAAGATTTCTAAGTCTTTGTGACTGACAGAAATAATAAAAAGTCCAGAAATGGTTGAACTATAAAAATTCCAGACATGGTAAACATCACTCAGTTGAGAAGAGTTTTGAACTGTTATACTTTTTTAAATCGTATATTGTTATAAATATAAAACCTATTGAGCATGTCATATTCCCTTTAGAGTATTAGATGGTAACATTGGCATATCTAGAGTGAACAATGGGAAACGTCCCAACTTAGATTAGTTTAAAATTAGTGTCTAGCTGAATGTAATATTTTTGTAAAAAGAAATTGTTTATGAAGAATCATGTAACCGAACCATAATATATATGATATAATATCATCCTTTATTTTTGCAACCGTTTTTCCTTTACATAAATAGATGTAATTAGAACTTTTGATTTATTTTGAGATCCTTGGGAACTATACATCTGAGTGAGGGTATTAGCAATATGGATTGTTCATATTGTTGCTAATACTCTGGATTTCAGATAGATAGGTATTATCGATATGATAGTGTAATCCGTATGATATAGACTATACATCTAAGTGAGGGTATTGGTAATATAGACTGCTAGTACTCTAGATTTCGGATAGATAGATACTATTCATAGATACAGTCTGTACATCTAAGTGAGGGTATCCAAATAAAGAAATAGTTCTTCAAGGAATTATCATCTATTATGGGATACTATGAACCTTAGATCTATGGGAATTGTATCTTGTAAAATTTGTATAGTAATTCGATTAGATATAAGCATCAAATCGGATACCGTGGGTGTATAAATTTGGATGCGTTATATTAATTGATTAGTTGTGAACGCCAGATTGGATACCGTGGGAGTATAGATATGGGGGAGGCATAAGTTTGGTATCAGAGCAATTAGGCTATAGATCTAAGGAAGAGGTATCTTAGTATATAGTCTTTGAGTCCGTAAAGGTATTAAATTACATATAAAATAACATTAAAAACTTTATGTTCTGTGTAAATTTTTGTAATATAAGTAATAAAGAAGTTTTGTTTTATAGGATGGCCAACTTCGATGCTGAGGAAATGCCGATAGTAAAAAGTCCATCGAGAATTGAGTCATTTATAGACAATGATGCAGAAGAGGAAGAATTACTTCATGATCAACAATTATTAGATGCCGAGGAAGAGGAGGATCCAGTAGCAGTACAATTAATGAGGATTGAAGACCATGATCAAGTAAGGGAATCATTGGTACAAAAATCTGAGCATGATAATGATAAAATGAAGTTTAATGCACATTTGGTCGAGGGTATGCTGGAGCATGAAAGGGGAACCAAAAATTAACTAAAGGTATTACTGCATCACGCACAGAGCAGTAAGAGGGAAATACAATTGAGGTTAACCAAATCTGCTCTGGGAATTCAGGATGTATTCATTAATTTACAGCATCAAATAGTTCAATATCCAGTGGAAGAGAAGAAAACTATTTATCTGATAGATTGATCTGTGGTATGCCACATGATCCAGGATTCATTTGATGAAGTTAATGATTTCTAGAATATAATATAGAAATCTAAGTGCTCTATATTTCTATGAATAAAAGAGCATTTGTTGTTTGTATTATAGCTAGTAGTAATTATATTAAACTCTAGTTGGTTATGTTTGTATTATTATCAAATATGAATAAAAAGTATGTTGTTTCACATAAATTTTTATTATGGATGTTTATATTTGTTTTATATAGAATCATGCCACCAACTAGAAGACCTCAGGGAAAGATAGATAATTATGTTAATCCTACCCAACAGTTAGTAAAACTCTTGTTAGGTGCTATAAATAGACCCACAACTCAAACTACACCATTTAAGGACTTTAAAGTAGTAGGTCCACCTAAGTTTAAAGGTACATCTGAACCTGTAGATGCAAAAATCTGGATTACTTAGATAGAAAAAAATTTCTTAGTAACAAAAGTCAATGACAATCAAAAGACAGTTTTTTCAACTTTTTCTTAAAAGGAGAGGCAAATTACTGGTGGGAATCTACTTGGGGTCGTTTAGAAACAGAAGTTGTGTCATGGGATAAGTTTAAGGAATTATTCTTTGAAAATTATTTTTCCCAATCTCTAAAGGATCGTATGGAAGTGAGATTCTTAGAATTAAAATAAGGAGAACTTATTGTATCTCAGTATACAACCAAGTTTAACAAACTATCTAGGTTTGCTCCACATCAGGTTAATACTGAACCTATGAAGACTCGGAGGTATCGGGAAGGTTTGAAACCTCAGATACGTAGTAAATTGTCTATATTCTAAATAAAAACTTTTTCCGAAATACTCGAGAAAGATTTCATAGCTGAGAGTGAAAATGAGAACCTCATCAAATTTCACAAATATAAAAAGAATCAAAATGAGGGAGGGAAACCTAAGACCGAACCCAGTTCAGGTGGGTTTAATAAAAGGAAATGGGATACTACTTTTTCTTAAAAATCTGGGAAAAAGGTAAGTAATAACAACAACAATTTTAACAGTAACAATAATAAAAATAAAATTAAACCTTGTCCTACATGTGGAAGAAGACATACATGTTTATGTCTTAAAAAAAATCTATTGTGGTTAGTAGGGAAACTATTCTCCACAGTGTCCTATGTGACGACCATAAAATTTAGTGGATCTTGAATGATTAAGTTAAAGGTTAAAGTTCAAAACCTAGAGTAAAAATAGAGGAATAATTTAAGATTTTTAAGAATAACCTATAATGGTTTACTATTTGAAAAAGAATTAAGAAAATAAGGGTTATGAAAATTCAAAACCTAGAAAGAGATTTTTGTATATGAAAAATTTATTTAAAGAAATAAATTTCAAATGAAGAGATATTATTTGATTAAATTAAATGTGTATATTTATAAATACGCATATACTTGGAGATGTATTATATATGATTTTGCCAAACAAGAGGATTGATTATGTAAATTAATCATACAAGAATAAATGAAACGCTTCATTATAAGAAGCTGGTAGTAGTCAAGCGTTAGAAATCTTATAAAAAGGAAATAAGAACGTGGCAAGTCAAAATAATATATATGATAAGCCATATGAAAAAGACTTATTGAATGTAGCAAACTGTATTAAGAGGGTTACTATACATTAAATTAAATGTCTAGTTTAATATATGAGTATATAAATTATTTTATGATTTATGAAGAATATGTATGTTTACGTAATATGGTAAATATATTAAATTATACTTTTATAAGTAAATAAATTGATATAAACAGTTTATTGTTGCCTCTTTTACAGTCCTAAGAAAAGAGCTCTAACTCATGCAAGCATACATGTGTCAATAAGTAATACAGAGTAAGTAGAGTATCGATCCCACAGAGAAAGTTGTCAAATTATAAACTCTTATGCATTAATTAACTCACTGTATTTATATGCTTAGACTATTAACTAGAATTGTTGAATTGAACTAATTGTACTAAAAACTAAAAATAAGAATAATAATGGAATAAATATAAACTAGAAATATTGGGACTATGACGACCCCAAATCCAGGTACTTGAAACCCGAACTCGGTTCTCCACGATACCATTTCTTTAAGCTGAATAATACTAAAATAATAATACATTCGAACTTAATTTACATACATCAAAGTTTACTTCCCCAGGTACGTGACCTTCAAATACATTCCTTATAATACTTGAATAGATACCAATACAACTATAACCATTAACTCATGATACACACTTATTCGATCAGCTTTCCTTTTCCTTTGTTCAGTGCTGAGAGCCTCAAAGTTGCTCATACATAATTGAAAACATTTAATTTAAGCAAGGATGAGCATTTGAGTGCCCAGCAAGTAATAACAATTATATATATAAGCTGAAAGAATATAAGTATTCTCTTTACATAACACTTCTACAACGAATCGAAAGTTGTGAAGTAATCTGTACTGATAAAAATTCACATAACAAATCTCTTCCAAATTATTTAAATTTGGCTCTGGCTCTACCCATGAATAGGGTTTAAGAATCATACTATGAACATTCTTTTCATTTTCGAAAAGGTTTGGCAGAAATCCATCCAGAACCGCGCTCTAGCTTACTTTTAGCACACGGAGGGTGATCAATTTCATTGTACCTCAGATTGATCAATACTACATAACTTGAACGAAATTCATCGCTTTCACTCTATCCGCCTCACGCAAAAATCTTCCCATATAGGGATGTTCATACATGTCCGGTTCCAAACCAGAAGGTTTTAATCTTGCTCAACAATAATATGTAATTCAACATATATGTATACGGGTAATTCGATGAGGTATATTAACATGTGAATAAATGCCATGGTTATCCAAGTGGGGACACTTGTATAACCATTTAGAAATCAACGAACAAAATATATATCTGAGCTAGCATGTTGATAATCAAAGATACATAATCTGTACAGGAATAGAATAATTCTGAAACTTCTTACTCATGTCCATTGCATAAAGGAAATGCAAAGGTAGGATACTTACTGATTCATTGATTACAAATCTCAACTTAGGTTTTATCTCTTTATCACAACCTATCAATAATCGGATCATTCGTTCGATTAGAACAATATATCTTTAACATAGTAATATGCTCTATTCTAACAAGACATAGTCTAATCACATAATCACACGGTGATCATACTTTTAGTTCCTATTCTATACTTGAAATATTTTTATACATTTTCAAATATCTCATCCATATTCTTTACAAGAGCCACTTTTCTTTCTTTTTTTATAAGGTCGACATTTTTGTCGTCGTCTTCAAATGACTTTATCGGGTAAATCTTTGAGTCTAAGACTCTTATTCTATACCTCAACATCTGTAAATATCGGACATTTTATTTTTAATCATTTTCGCAATTTTTTAAATTGAAAAATTTAAAATAATTCAAATCATCACTAAAGGGCCTATTGTGATATAAGCATTATTATAGGTGTTCTTCTTCAAATTTAGAACTTCATAATCGGTTCTCAAGTCACTAGTTTGGTAAATTTATAACTTTCAAATGTCGGAATCATAATTAAATGATTTAAACATTAAACAATTCCATTTTCATTAATAGTTTAATTAATACTAAACTATTAATGAAACCATCGCTAAAATATAAAAGTTATTTATAATAACTCAAACTATTTTAAAACATTTATATTACCCAAATAATTACCATTAATATTTAAATATTAATGTACTATTTATCCAAATATTAAAAGTTATTAATTATAACTTAAAATATTTTTAAATCCTTAATATCCTCTTTAAATGGTTTTAAATAAGTAAAACCATTTTTAAACTATTTATTTAATATTAATCATTAAATAAACTAAATATCATTAATATTATCTTAATATCATTAATATTTAATTATTAATGAAATTATCATTTAAATATTAAAAGTTATATTTTATAACTTAAAATATTTTTAAATACCTTATTTTCATTTAAAATGATTTTTATAATATTAAAATCATTTTTAAACTAAATTATTTAATATAATCATTAAATAACTTTAATATCATTAATAATTATTAATTAATGAAATTCATCACAAAATATTAAAAGTCATCACAAATAACTCATTTACATAATCAATTCCAAGCCAAAATAAACATAGTAAACTAACTAGTTTATTAACAACACTAACTAAACTTCAAAAATTCAAACTTTATCTAACAATTAAAAATAATAACATTACAAAAATTAAATAAGAAACATACCCTAAATACTTAATTCCACAATTTGAATACGCACTTCCACGCCAAAATTTAACTAAGGAGATCTTTATAAAAGTTCTCCCACAACAAAGCCTTTCTCAAAAAATTGGAGGCCTTATTGTTGGTGAATAAAACAAAGGCCAAGCCCTTCTATTTATAGGTTTAGAAAATGGTGAAGTTCTCAACTTAGTCGATGTGGGACTTGGTTTATACCAATTTTTCAATAGCTCACTTTGCGATTTTCTAACGCATTGCTCATAACTCGATTAATCTGATTTTTGGATATGTTATACATGGTATGTAAGACTATTTTAAAAATACGAATTACCCAATTCGGGTTCATTAGGTAGCCCAAAACAAGTCGTCAAAAGTGGGACGTTCAGAATATGCTTTTCAATCTCGTTTCAGCTTTACCCTCTTCCGCTAAAAAAAAGCAGTCATAACTCTTTCATTTAAAACATTTTTGAGCGATTCTTGAGCCACGCTGAAGCTAACTTATGGGGCTACAACTTTTATTCTTTGACCATTTTCAAATTCGAACACATCATTTGAAATTCCGTTCAAATGGATCGCACCGCACTTGTTGGGAAGTTTTGACACTACTACTTTGAAATGTCATAACTCTCTCCTCCGATATCGGATTTAGTCCGTTTAGGAGTCTATGGAAAGCTTATTGGTGTACTATAACATACCAAAAGCCCAGAAGGTTTTGAAAATATTAACTAATCGAAGCAAAGTGTCCCGAATAGCACATCCCGCTGCGACTTTCGGTTTGACACATTTCCTTCCAATCACCGTAATTCCCTCATCCGAGGTCGGAATGAGGTCATTCCAAAACCTATGGCTTCCTAACTCAGTGCACTACAACATATCAAAAGTCCAGACCTTTTAAAGCACAAAAAGTGGACGAGAATGCCCCCATTACAGACTGCCCAAAAATAGTTTATCATGATCGGTCAACCATGTTTGACCATCTATAACTTCTAATCTATACATGATATGGACTTGATTCTTTTTGCAGATTAAAGACCACATATCAGGCTACACATAACAACTTTTGAAGAACAAAACTCATGATCGAGCAAAGAGTTATGGCCTCTGACATTTGGTGAAAAAATAATAGAATTCGGTTTTTCCAACTTGCTTAAATCTTCAAATTCGTGCACTTTGATGTTATGGGTCTTTGATTTATCAACCCATATCATCAATTAACATTCTATTACACAACTTTAAACAATCAATTGTATCAAATAACATCGAATCAAAGGATTTCTAGGTTTAGTGTTCTTATACCCTTTTTGCCAAAAATTCTTGATTCTTGCTTCTGATTTGTTATGGGTGATGGTTGGGCTTTGTTTAAGAGTGTATGGGCAATCTTGAACAAGGCAATTAAATGTAATATTTCATCACTAGATTTAATTCTTATAATTTACCAATTAACTTCTATCCTTTGGTAAATTAAAACACTTATCTAATAACATCGAAATTAAACCCGGTAATTAAAATTAGGGTTTCTAATTGACCATTAGTGGTTCTTTAATTATCTCATGTATGTTACTTACGGTCGTTACGATTTCTAATTTCAACCGGTTAGGGTTATAATAATTAGGGTTTGTCCTAATTATCGATGTACAACAAGATAATTAGGGTTTCTTCTAATTACCGATATTCTTATTCACAAAGAATTTCATATATATCTGATCACTACTCGTAAATACCCCATAATCGAAGTTTAATAATTAGGGTTTCACAAAGACGATAATATGTTATGACCTAATTGACCGTCATTGCTCAATATTATCTGTCCGCACATACCCAGTACATAATTATGGTACTGTAAAATAATATAATATTATTATTCTCATCTCTTGATCACAATCCCAATCCAGGGTTTGGATCTCATATCTGACTTATTCTTCGTACACAACATCAATAATCAAGTTAAAATAATTAACTTAAATATTCTGAACAATTCATATAATAAAATATTTATTATATAAATCTAATTATCACTTCATATATTATTTCCAATCATGTTTTCATGGAAAATAATTAATAAAAATATTTTACTTATGTAAATTTATTACCATATAATTTGTGGTAATTAATAATTCCAAAATTATTTCTAATTTTTCAAGTAATAAATGTATTCGCATTTATCGTTCACTTTACTTGACACTTAGTCTCGTCATTAAAAAAAAAAAAATTTATACGCAAAATTTCTTATTTATTTTATATAGAAAATCTCGGGTTATTACATTCACCCTTCCTTATAAGGATTCCGTCCCCGGAATCACCGCTTTAAAAACTCATATGCAGAAGGGTACATAGCATATAATCATTGTACGTAGATCTCGATCATACTTGATCGAACTGATCTTTAATTATTCATCATAACACTTGTTTATCCGATTAAGCAGAAATATAAGATATATAAGTTATTCAAATAGCACTGGAGTTACGCTTCCACCGCCACCGTATCTCGGACCGTCATGTTGTAAACCCTCGGAGTTGCTTTCGTTGGAGTTCTTGGTTGAGTTTGGTCTGAAATTGCTAACGCCCCACTTTGCTTCTCCCGTGGTTACGTTCCTCGCCTCCATTCCCCTCGTGGACAGTTTCCTTACCTTATGCTCGATCGATCCACATATAAAACATCCATCGATCATCCTTGAGTTGGGGCGGTTGGGAGATATATGACCCTCTTGCTTCAAGACTTGTAGCATACAAACTTGCCCTTCGGACACTCGCTAGAGTGATTCTTCCATAATTCTTGCCTTTGCGCACTACACGCTTCTTTATACCAACTCGCTTTACTTGCATTTTCTCGGAAAAATTCCTCATTCTTTTCTCACCCCTATTCCCACTACTACTTTCTATCTTTATTGTTTCTTCCGACTTGCTTTTATTCTTCTTCTCCTTATGGTAGAGGCTCATGGCCTCACTTCACATTCAAAGAATGATAGCCTTCTCCATGAGTCTTTGCAAAAGTATTGATTTGCGAAGATCGACACCTTATTGTAGAGCCGGGGTTTTAAGCCCATTTCAAATCTCCTTGCCTTCCTAGCTCCTCAGATCCACTTGATGTGGAGCAAACCTAGCCAACTCATTAAATTTTTGCGGCATACTCACTCATAATATCATGTTATCCCGCTTTAACTCCGTGAATCTCACCTCCATTCTAGACCGCATACTAACAGAGAGATAATTTTGAAAAATAAATCCTTAAACCTATCCCAAGTAATTTCTTCTTTTCTGCCTGAGTCTTATTTGCCTCCCACCAAAAGTTAGCTTCCCTTTCATCATATAAGTGGCAAAAGCGGTCTTTTGCCCTCATCTACTTTAGCGATTCTAACGCCTTCTCTATCTCGTTCACCCAAGTGCGGGCTTCTATAGGTCGGTGATCCTCCGAATTCGGTGGTCCTACGACTTTGAAGTCTTTGAATTTTGCTAGCGATTGTTGCATTTGGTTCCCTGCAATTTGGTATTCACGATGCATAGCTTTGAGCTACCATGTTTGCAAAAGTTTGCATCGCCTGGTCGTCGTTCTCCAAAGATTAGTAGATTCTTCTACCCTTTGGTTTCGAGTTTGACGTCTTGGTGGCATTATTTGGTTAAATAAAACCATAAATTATACCTTACATTTTAAACCTTATTGCATAAGATTAATGTATTAAACTCGTTTCATTTCTCAAACTTAGATTCATATTCATTTATCGAATATTTACACAAAGACATCCTCGCTTTAATCAACAACTATCCCTTTGTGACTACGAAAGTGGGATTTAAAATCTTGACCAACATAAAAGTTGAAAATAGTTCATTACTTATCACACACATTACATAAACACAACATAACCCATACTACTTATTTACTAAACCTTTTCTCGGACATTCATTATTTCGATGTCCTTCCATTCCACAATTAAAACATCCACCTTTCTTATAGTCGGGGCAACGAGGAGAGGTGTGTCCTTCACGGATGTGTCGCTTGAGGCTCCATCCGGTCAATTTGGATTTTGAGCTTATCCCGCTTCTTCCATTGTTTCCATTAACGCTCGACGCATCAACTTTTCTATCTCCCACAACCTTTCCAATGAAGAAACCTTGTTCTCCAAATCTCGCACCTCCGTTGATGCTTGAGCGACTTCAACTTTAGTGTCTCGAATCACTATCTGTCAAATCCAACATTTCCGGATCGATGCTACTTTTTCCACGATAGCCACCTCGTCCGATTTGGGTTCCTAGTGAGCTTCTATTTCATCCGTTGGCCTCGATATTAGCTCGGGGTGTGAATATGATCCTTCTTATTCCACATATCTTTCTCACCAGACATCTACATACATAAGTTACCCTGATTAACATATAGTATATATACACAGCAATCAAGAGTTCTATATATCTTATTTTGATTGATGATAAATTTATTCAATTCTCATCAACACCTATCTCTGCCGAAAGGCAGCTCCATCCACTCTGCATCGAATCGCATGAAGGTGATGACTAAAGCCTGGTCTAAGGTATGTATCTGGTGTCTTTGGCTTCTATTTCAACCTTCAACTTGTCTTATCTGAATATCTCCTCTCGCTCCAACCTCCTCATAACTTCTGGGCTAACGCTTATCTGTGCTTACAATATTCACACATATCATCACATGCTACCCAATACACCTCTCACAAGAGTAAAAGTTTTCAAATTGTGCTGAGGGGTCATATAGACCATGAACACATAGTTTTAACGGTATTCATACAGCAAAACATTACCTGGTATGTTTACAATCACAAAGAAGGTAAACTACCATTAATAGTACTTTAGGTGATTAGCCTATTGTACCCCTACGTCATGCATAACGTATAATCATGCCTAGCGAATATTTACGCTATTAGATTGGATTATTTTATCCAAACAACATCGTTCACCTCAGTCTTATCATAAGATTCCGCACCAAAACAATTTGGTTCGGGAAATTTCTTTCAATGAACACTTAGAGTTTTCAAAAACATTAGTCTAGCTGATTCAAATAGCATAGACTCATATCAATAATTCAATTCAATCGAATTATTTAGATGTAGCCAAACCCCGTTGGCAAATTAAACTTTTTGAAAACATTTTCGAGAATGACGTCATAATGCCGTACTGTATTAACAATCCGTTGAGGATGCCGTCATTGTATGACTTTGTCATAACACATCATACAATAGTGGAACGACGACTTCAGGTCAAATTCACACTAAGTATTCCTGTATTTACAACTCCATCACATTTTTATCATCTCTACTTTCAAAGTTACATGGTACATGAGTGATAATTAAAAACAATTTTGATATTTCAAATCATTTGCGTCTAGGCGAAATAAGTAGCATAGACCGTAGTTTTTTAAACCGCTTTTCAAAAATGATTACGAGTCTACATTTTTGTTTTCAAAAGCACATAGTGCGTATTTAGCTTGATGTCAAAAATTTTGAAGTTTAGCATAGCTAGGAGTTTAGGAAAACCTAACACCTTCACTAAAAATCATTTACTTAACAATCTATACATTGCTCGTAATCCATAATACTCCATTCACACAAAACTATACCCAGTTCATCAAACCACACTTATAAGTTCATAAATTGCCACAATCATATGAGTTTAAGAACTTATCCTAGTCAGACCTTTGGCGTCCATTCGCTGAGGGGTTCATAAACATTTCATATAATTATGAGTCAAGAATGTCTCATAGGTATGAGTTTTTTAAGAACTCGAACTTAATCTTATATTCTCTATCTATGACCTATCTACCTGTTATACACCTGAGAATGGAATCATCCTCTTAATGTGCATATAACAAATAGCGCGACATAGACATTTCAATGATTATCGGTGCCAGAAACTAAGTGGTTTTTACACCAAGTACAATTCAGCTCCCATACGAAGAATCATACAACTCAGCTGCTGACATGAGTCCTCAATTGAATCCCCATCTAACACTAACCCCATTCTCCATACGAATTTAATTCGTATTTATAATTCTCTTCTGGATCTGTACCAATTGATAGTACAATTCATACACAGCAATCTTGCTGTAAACTTTCCAATCATCAGATTGATTCCTTCTGGCTGTCATAGCCTTATCAGATCACGGGGTGATCTCATCGTATATATTACGATTTAGTTCTATATCTTTATCGTTTTATTTTACGATCTCTCACAACTGCACTTTCAGTCTCCTAGACTCAATCTATTCCCCACTACTGTTTAACTTTATAATCAGAGTTAGGGAACTCTGCGTCTTTACACTCGCCGAGATTCATCTTTGAATCTTATCGACCAAATAACTCTATACGAGTTAATACTTATCCTAATCATTGCGGTTATTAGTCTCAGGTATTCTTACCTAAGCTTCATAACCAACAGCTTTGATACCAACCAATGACGACCCCAAATCCAGGTACTTGAAACCCGAACTCGGTTCTCCACGATACCATTTCTTTAAGCTGAATAATACTAAAATAATAATACATTCGAACTTAATTTACATACATCAAAGTATACTTCCCCAGGTACGTGACCTTCAAATACATTCCTTATAATACTTGAATAGATACCAATACAACTATAACCATTAACTCATGATACACACTTATTCGATCGACTTTTTCCTTTTCCTTTGTTCGTGCTCGAGCCTTCAAAGTTGCTCATACATAACCGAAAACATTTAATTTAAGCAAGGATGAGCATTTGAGTGCCCAAAGTAAGTAATAGCAATTATATATATAAGTTGAAAGAATATAAGTATTCTCTTTACATAACACTTCTACAACGAATCGAAAGTTGTGAAGTAATCATCTTGATAAAAATTCACATAACAAATCTCTTCCAAATTATTTAAATTTGGCTCGCTCTACCCATGAATAGGGTTTAAGAATCATACTATGAACATTCTTTTCATTTTCGAAAAGGTTTGGCGAAATCCATCCATAAAACCGCTTCTAGCTTACAGACGCGGAGGGTGATCACCCGATTGTACCTCAGATTGATCAATACTACTATAACTTGAACGAAATTCATCGCTCACTCTATCCGCTTTGAAGCAAAAATCTTCCCATATAGGGATGTTCATACATGTCGGGTTCCAAACCCAGAAGGTTTTTAATCTTGCTCAACAATAATATGTAATTCAACATATATGTATACGGGTAATTGATGAGGTATATCAACATGTGAATAAATGTCATGGTTATCCAAGTGGGGACACTTGTATAACCATTTAGAAATCAACGAATGTAATATATATCCGAGCTAGCATGTTGATAATCAAAGAGTACATAATCATATTGGGAATAGAATAATTACGAAACTTCTTACTCATGTCCATTGCATAAAGGAAATGCAAAGGTAGGATACTTGCTCGATTCAACGATTACAAATCTCAACTTAGGTTTTATCTCTTTATCACAACCTATCAATAATCAGATCATTCGTTCGATTAGAACAATATATCTTAACACATAGTACCAAATCTATTACAACAAAGACATAGTCTAATCACATAATCACAGTGATCATACTTTTAGTTCCTATTCTATACTTGAAATATTTTTATACATTTTTCAAATATCTCATCCATGCTCTTACAGTAGCCCTTTTCTTTCTTTTATAAGGTCTGACATTTGTCGTTGTCATCGAGCACCTTTTTTATCGGGTAAATATCGAGTCTAAGACTCTTATTCTATACCTTAACATCTGTAAATATCGACATCTTATTTTTAATCATTTTCGCAATTTTAAATTGAAAATTTTAAAATAATTCAAATCATGTCACTAAAGGGCCTATTGTGATATAATCATCATTACTATAGGTGTTCTTCTTCAAATTTAGAACTTCATAATCGGTTCTCAAGTAAACTAGTTTGGGCCATTTATAACTTTCAAATGCTCGGAATCATAATTAAATGATTTAAACATTAAACAATTCCATTATCATTAATAGTTTAATTAATACTAAACTATTAATGAAACCATCGCTAAAATATAAAAGTTATTTATAATAACTCAAATTATTTTTAAAACATTTATATTACCCAAATAATTACCATTAATATTTAAATATTAATGTGTATTATTTATCCAAATATTAAAAGTCATTAATTATAACTTAAAATATTTTAAATCCTTAATATCCTCTTTAAATGGTTTTTAAATAAGTAAAACCATTTTTAAACTATTTATTTAATATTAATCATTAAATAAACTAAATATCATTAATATTATCTTAATATCATTAATATTTAATTATTAATGAAATTATCATTTAAATATTAAAAGTTATATTTTATAACTTAAAATATTTTTAAATACCTTATTTTCATTTAAAATGATTTTTATAATATTAAAATCATTTTAAACTAAATTATTTAATATAATCATTAAATAACTTTAATATCATTAATATTTATTAATTAATGAAATTCATCACAAAATATTAAAAGTCATCACAAATAACTCATTTACATAATCAATTCCGTGCCAAAATAAACATAGTAAACTAACTAGTTTATTAACAACACTAACTAAACTTCAAAAATTCAAACTTTAACTAACAATTAAAAATAATAACATTACAAAAATTAAATAAAAACATACCTTAAATACTGAATTCCACAATCGAAATACGCACTTCCACGCCAAAATTTAACTAAGGAGATCTTTATAAAAAGTTCTCCCACAACAAAGCCTTTCTCAAAAAAAATTGGAGGCCTTATTGTTGGTGAATGAAACAAAGGCCAAGCCCTTCTATTTATAGGTTTAGAAAATGGTGAAGTTCTCAACTTAGTCGATGTGGGACTTGGTTTATACTAATTTTTCAATAGCTCACTTTTGCGATTTTCTAACGCATTGCTCATAACTCGATTAATCTAATTTTTGGATATGTTATACATGGTATGTAAGACTATTTTAAAAAAATACGAATTACCCAATTCGGGTTCATTAGGTAGCCCAAACAAAGGCGTCAAAAGTGGGACGTTCATAACTTGCTTTTCAATCTCGTTTCAGCTTTACCCTCTTCTCGCTAAAACAGTCATAACTCATTCATTTTAAAACATTTTTTGGCGATTCTTGAGCCCACGAAGCTAACTTCTGGGGCTACAACTTTTATTCTTTGACCATTTTCAAATTCCGAACACATCAGCCCAGAAATTCCGTTCAAATGGACTGCACCACACTTGTTGGGAAGTTTTGACACTACTACTTTGAAATGTCATAACTCTCTCCTTCGATATCGGATTTAGTCCGTTTCGGAGTCTATGGAAAGCTTATTCGGTGTACTATAACATACCAAAAGCCCAGAAGGTTTTGAAAATATTAACTGATCGAAACAGTGTCCCGAATAGCACATCCCGTCTTTGACTTTCGCTTTTGACACATTTCCTTCCAATCACCGTAATTCCCTCATCCGAGGTCGGAATGAGGTCATTCCAAAACCTATGGCTTCCTAACTCAGTGCACTACAACATATCAAAAGTCCAGACCTTTTAAAGCACAAAAATGGACGAGAATGCCCCCATTACTGATCGCCTAAAAAAGCGGTTTATCATGATCGGTCAACCATGTTTGACCATCTTTAACTTCTAATCTATACATGATATGGACTTGATTCTTTTTGCAGATTAAAGACCACATATCGGGCTACACATAACAACTTTTGAAGAACAAAACTCATGATCGAGCAAAGAGTTATGGCCTCGACATTTGGTGAAAAAATAATGTAGAATCGGTTTTTCCAACTTGCTTAAATCTTCAAATTCGTGCACTTTGATGTTATGGGTCTTTGATTTATCAACCCATATCATCAATTAACATTCTATTACACAACTTTAAACAATCAATTGTATCAAATAACATCGAATCAAAGGATTTCTAGGTTTAGTGTTCTTATACCCTTTTGCCAAAAATTCTTGATTCTTGCTTTCGATTTGTTATGGGTGATGGTTGGGCTTTGTTTAAGAGTGTATGGGCAATCTTGAACAAGGCAATTAAATGTAATATTTCATCACTAGATTTAATTCTTATAATTTACCAATTAACTTCTATCCTTTGGTAAATTAAATCACTTATACAATAACATCGAAATTAAAACCGGTAATTAAAATTAGGGTTTCTAATTGACCATTAGTGGTTCTTTAATTATACGTGTGTATGTTACTAACATAGTCGTTCATTGTTTCTAATTTCAACCGGTTAGGGTTATAATAATTAGGGTTTGTCCTAATTATCGATGTACAATGATAATTAGAGTTTCTTCTAATTACCGATATTCTTATTCACGTAACTTCATATACACAAATACTACTCGTAAATACCCCATAAGCGAGTTTAATAATTAGGGTTTCACAAAGACGGTAATATGTTATGACCTAATTGACCGTCATTGCTCAATATTATCTCGTCGCACATACCCAAAGACATAATTATGGTAATTGTAAAATAATATAATATTATTATTCTCATCTCTTGATCACAATCCCAATCCGTGGTTTGAATCTCATATCCGACTTATTCTTCGTACACAACATCAATAATCAAGTTAAAATAATTAACTTAAATATTCTCGAACAATTCATATAATAAAATATTTATTATATAAATCTAATTATCACTTTATATATTATTTCCAATCATGTTTTCATGGAAAATAATTAATAAAAATATTTCGGCTTACAGAAATTTATTACCATATAATTTGTGGTAATTAATAATTCTAAAATTATTTCTAATTTTTCAAGTAATAAATGTATTCGCATTTATCGTTCACTTTACTTGACACTTAGTCTCGTCATTAAAAAAAAAATTTATAAGCAAAATTTCTTATTTATTTTATATAGAAAATCTCGGGTTATTACAGGGACCCTAACTTCATTTAATATTTCATCTAATCGCCACTATCATGCAAGAAGTGTTCACATATCATAGGAAAATAGCCAAGAGCACGAATAAAGTTATAGCCATTTTTCAATGCACTATAACCTACTTACACAACATCCACATATGATAGACTCTGTGTAATCATCAACACAACAAAAATCACTATATGTATATGTGAAATTGCAATTATATTGATTTTAAGCACAAGCCCTTACTCTAGCTCATACGGTGAAATAATATATGTCTATCTGGTTCACAAAATACACACGCCATATAAAATAGCTCCATATTCGTATGTTATCATGTTTACAATCCATATTTACACGTTCATTGTCAATTCCATACAAATACTGAGACGAATGGTGATAAGGCCTTCATACATGTAAAACAATCACAATGGACTTCCAATATAATATGCAAAACAACCCTTGCATTTAAGCGAGCAACCAAACTACATATTAAAATCCGTTAGAATCCCATAATGGAGTTTAGTTCATGACTGAACCAAAAGCCATTATGGGATCAACGCTAAACATGATCAATAAGCAAACAATTAAAATATGAAAGATAGAACGATCAAACCAAATCGTTGAATAAAAAACCAATGATCAACGATTAAATCCTCATAGAAATCCACAATGACAGAGAATCCTAATAAGAATTGGAGAAGTAGACGTTTTGGCTTCGTTCTACATTGGAATCTGTCACAAGGTGTAAACCCTAGTTACTCTTCTCAAAATACGACAAAAACTCTCCTCGTGTGTATCTGACACTCGTCAGATATCGTCTTAATCGATTACAATCTTTTAAAAATGGAAATTAAAATAAAACAACTCAACATCCTCAGCATCATGCGCGGCCGCGCACCCCTACACTATGTTCCTCGCGCGGGCGTGTGACTTGCAGAAAGTTTTCCCTGTCCAACCGGCCTCTCGCGCGGACGTGCGCTCTCAAAGCCATTTTGCCGCGACCGCGCGGCTTGAATTCTGCAAGTCCTGGTTCTAGTTCTGTTACTGTCATATTGTTGCTGCTACTACTAGCTCTTTCATGCTTGATCTTCTTCCATGCTTGGTCTCCATGCTTCATTGTACCTCCATGCCATGCACATCACCGCTTGTGCCTCGCCTTCACGAATCAATTAGCCTCATGCCCTCTAATATCACCAAAATTAAGCCGATTCCTGCACTTATTCACAAAAAGGAGTTTTCAGTAAATGCAATACAAAATAACATGAAATGCAACTAAAACACACTAAAATGTACTTAAGATGGACACAATTCGCATGAATTGGTATTCAATAAGTAGGTAAAAATACCACTTATCAAATACCCCCAAACTTGAAATGTTGCTTACCCTCAAGCACTGCGTACTAATGAACAATGAAAATGCAACTGCAAAATAATGCAACTACTCTATGATGCAAACTAATCTCACATAATCCCAGCCATGACAGAAATTCAGCCCAAATTACCTCAGTGAATTATCGAGATCCAAGAATACAAATTCAAACCAAACTATAGGCATAATGGCATACACTCAAATAATTCATATATGTTATAGAGATGATGTGTGTGTGTGTGTGTGGTGTTTACCAAAACTTGATCTAAGCAAAGAATACGTATGCTACATTGCTCCAAACAGAAAATTATAGTCTAAATCAAGGCTCATGTATACTCATGCCACCTAGACTGTTTCAACATATCAACACAAACTAAGACTTAACAATGGGTTTATTGCTTTATTGTTACTCACGAGGGCAATTTTCACACTTTCCCGCGGTGTTTATTGCTAGTTTTCTTTTCTTTTTCTCTTTTTTTTTTTCACATGACTGTGCAATGTCTTAATCCATTAGGCACACTGCTACCCCTTAGCGAGCTTTTAACCAACGACTCCCAGACCATGAAAGACCTTAGGCGCTAGGTGTAGAGACAATCCCCCAGGCATTTTACTCAAGTAGCCAGGGCCCCGAATTAAGACTAGCCACGTTATTGCTATTTGATTTTTTTTTTATACATAGCATACCCATGTTTTCCCAAAATTTTGCATGTCAATGTTTCATAAAGTCTAAGAGCAACACTTTCCACATGTTTCTCTTTTTAAAACTACATGTTCTATCGAGCAATATAACATACATTTCTTAAACCTACAAGTGATTGTGAACACATTCGTACAAACCTAAAGCATTTAAACAGCAACATTAATCTCATCGTGTAAAACATTACAACTCAGCTCATGTTATCCAACATACTCAAAAATCCTTCACAATTCACTATCATCATTGGCTAGGCAAGAATTTCTATAAAGCAAGAATTTGTGTGAGACATGCAACTAAAACATACTAACACAATCAACAAATGAATAAAAATTAAAAATTTTCTACAAAATTTTATCGAACACATAAACATGCAAAAGTAAACTAAATATGCAACAATTAAATAAAACTAAACTACTATGTTATAACCCCAATACCCCTAAACTTATAATATTCAATGTCCCCATTGAATGAAGGTAAAGGGTACAGAAAACTCCCCTAATGATCGGCTTGACCACCCTCCCCGGGTGGTGAATCTGGTGGTGGATATGGCACTGCGGTTCCAAACTGAGGCCACTCTAGCATTGTTCCTTGCTGTGTGAAGGCTTCGGCCAAGGCCCTTATGAGTCCCGTAGCAAACGTTCCAAAGTTGTCATATATGGCGTCGACTTTCCGCTCCAACCTTCGGAGCTAGCGATCGCTAGGAACGGTGTGTGCTCGGGTGGATGGGCCTGCCTCATCTATCTTATGGGGCTACTGGGATGGCTAGGGAATTGTAGGCCGGAGAATAAAACCTAATCCGCGTGGATGCGGTTCACCCCCCGTCCAATCCTTGAACTTAGCAATTATGGCAGGAGTGATGTTGTGGCTCGAATTTTGCATTTGTTTATCATTCCACGTTACTCCTTGTTGGGTATAAAGCATGGCTGCCACAAAGTCATGCATAATACTCCCATTCATGCTCCCCCGCCAATAACGCAGCATGTTCTGATGAATTAGGTGCCCGGCGTTAATATACTTGCCTGTGATAATGCCCCATAAAATGATAGCTCTCTCGGTAGGTACTTCATGCTTGTGGGCGGACGAAATTAATTTGGTGCATATGAACAGATTCCACGCTTGGGCATAACAATTCAAGGTGGACACTAGAAAATATTTTGGCTCGGTCGTCCCTAGTTTATAATTCCATTTGGTTCCTGGGATGCACAAATCTGAAATCACTATGTCCAAGTCCGTCATCAAATGTGAACCTGTAACACAATTCGCAGACCCAGTAGGTGGTGTATCAGTTATCCCAAACATTACTCACATGGCTGGGGGGCGAAAATCCACTTGTATTTGTCGAACTAGCATCATCCCTACTCGTATCTCCTCATTCGCATTCGCGTAGAACTCCCGAACAACCCCCATAGGAATAGGCGTAGGAGTTGCGGCAAGGCTAACCCAGCCTCCGTTCTTTCTTGTCAGGTTTAAACCCTCGTTCTTTCACAAATGATTTAGTCTCGAGGTTATAATATTCTTGCTGGGCTTCCCAACTGAGAAATTTTGCACGTTCCATGATATCCTCGTCGCGAGCACTAGATGATGAGTCTGATGATGAAGAGATGGAGATTGAACGTATTCTTTTTGGACCCATAACAGATGATAGATAGAGAGTGTGATAACCCGAGAATTTGGACAATTTATTAAAATCTTAAATGATTGATTTAAGGTCAAATATTAGACCTAGATAGAAAATAAGTGTATGTGTTTGATGTTATTGGGATTGAATTTTGAGAATTTCAAAAATTCGGTGAAGGATATATGTGAATTATTCAGGATTAAGTGTTTATGTGATTAAGTTTTGTGTATATGGTTAATGATGTGTTCAGAATGTGGTTAAGGGTCAAGGGTTGACCAGATAAATTATATCTGTGTCAAACCCTAAGAATATATTAAGAACGCCAACGTTCAGTTAGAAAACCCTAACGTCTGATAAGAAACCCTAGAAATCGGTTCTGGAAACCCTAGTTTCAGTTCCGGGAATCCGAAACCCTAATTCGGTGCATGAAACCCTAAATCGGGAACTTAATGGCATAAGTGTAAATAACTATAAGATTAATTAGGGTTAATCTTAACAAATTGATTACAAAACCCTAATTCCAAATCTGAAACCCTAATACTTGATCTGAAAACCCTAGTTTTGATTTCGATAAATTGAAGCCCTAACTGGGAAATTAATGGAGAATTATAATGCTCTACTGCTATTAAGTATATATTAATTAGGGTAACGCTTAATTAATTAGCAAACCCTAATTTCAAATTATCGAACTTAAACTTTTCCGTCAGGAACCTTAATGACGGATTTGAAACCCTAATTTATAATTAGGAAAAATGAAAGTGTTAATTGAATACTTTTAATGTTAATTAGGATATATTAATTCTAATTTAATGTTAAGTAATTAGAAAGCCCTACTCTAATTACAAGATTTAATTTCTAAATTAGAAAATTTATTTTCTATTAGAAACCCTAATTAGTGGGTTATAAACCCTAAAGGTTAAAAAGTTGTGTGTAAGGAATATGAACATTATGTGATGGTTTATATTTATTTATTATATAAATAAACAAAAGAAATTAGTGTAAACCTAATTATATATTAGGAATGAAGGATTTAATAACTTAAGGGTTATGGAAAAAGAGAATTGTGGTATTTAGAATACTTACTAATTCTAGGAGATTTATTTTATATATCTCAAATGATTAATTTTATAACCTAATTATAGCAAGTCTAATTGGGTTAAGGAAATAAGTGTGCATAAGCAAGGATTTGTGTTATAATTTCGGAAATGAAAACCCTAATTAAATGAATTGGGGTGGATAAGAATTTAGGTATTGAATTATGTATATTTTATAGCCCAAGTATTGGACTATGTCAATTTCTTATGGCATAAGAACTTAATTTAATTAAAGCTCAAAAAACTTGATCCAAGTATGGAGGGACTTTTTGGTCATTGGTTTAGTAAAATAAAAAGCCAAACTTGGTGCATTCTAAGGCTACTTGGCCGGCCATGCAAGAAGGAAAAGAGGGGAGATGAATGTATTAAATGTGATACTTTAGTTGGTTACCAAATCACCTAAATAGCCTAGCCTTTTATAGCTTAGTACATAATTATTAACCAAGGCTAGCAAGCTAAGATATTGGGAGACTAATATAAAGTAAAATGTGGGGGAAAGAGAGGCCACATGGCCGGGTAATGAAGAGGAGAGAAAGGAGAGTGAGTGTGGACAATTTAAAAAAAAAAAAAAAAACTACACCTAATAAAAGTCTAGCTTATATATATATTTTTTTCTTTCTTTCATCTCTTTTATCCATCCAAGTTGCTAAGAGGAAAAGAGAGAGAGGGAGAGAGAGAGAGGAGTTCGGCCACTTCATGGTGAAGAGGGAGGGGAGATTTTGGCTCTCATGAAACCAAGATCCATCCATGGAAGGAAGAAAGAAGGAGGAGAAAGGAAATCAAGCTAAGGTATAACAAAAAAAAAAAAAATTCTACTTGTGTAAGCTAATTTCCTAGGTAGTTTGATTTGATTTTTTTGTCATCTTGAAGTTGTGATCTTGAGGTTTAAAACCTTAGATCTATGTATATATAAGTGTTTCATGTTTAGATCTAACAATATTGGGTGTTGATTTTAGTTGGAATCAAAGGTATAATATTTCCTAAACTCAAAACTCTAGTTAGTTTATGTGTTTTGGGATGGTTGTTTTTCACCAAGTGTTGAACTTATGATCAATATGAGGGAAGATCTACATGATATATGATATTTTATGGTTAGATCTTGCCATTTTTAGGGTTGATAAGCTTGAACAAAGAAGATGAACCAAAACAGTTTTTTTTGTTTTAAATGAATTAGTGGACTGCTGCTCTAAACAGAAGATTTCGGATTTGTTAGGGTGCTCTAAAAATTCTGGACTTGTGATATGTTATAGTACATTCAATAAGCTTTCCATAGACTCCAAAACGGACTAAATCCGATATCGGAGGAGCAAGTTATGGGATTTTTACCAAACTACACAAAGTTAAGAAAACTGTTAAAAGGACAGATTTGAACAGTCACTTCCGGGCTAAATTCCGGGAGCTAAACATATCCAAATATGGATTGTGATATATGAAAACTATAGTTCGGAAAGATACGAATCCAACAAAATTGACGGATCATTAATCGGAGTTACAGATTTCGTTTTATTTAAGTTTTGGTGAAGGACTCCAAAACTGCCAAAGTGCAAAAAGTTTCTGGCCAAATTTTCCGAGGGCTGTTTTGGACATTTAGTTAATGAAAAAAATTCCAGGCTTTTGGGAAATGAAAATATATGATAATATGTAGCTCGTGGTCCAAAAATGAGCTAATTCGAGTTAAAACGACCAAGTTATGACCATTACAATTTTTGTGATTTTCCGAAATGAAATCGCTATAAACGGAGTTCTACAACTCCGATTGCCACTTAAATTTAAAATGGAGCATCACGTTAATATATATAAGGTTATGCCAAGAGATGGGCATTACTGGAGTTAAGCACGAGGTAGCTAATTTCTTAAGCTACGCACTAAAATTAATTAAGGAAAAATAGAATTAATGTTTTTAAAATCATATAAAAATGATTTTGAGTATTAGAAAATTATTTTAAGTTATAAAATATAACTTTTGATATTTTGGCATGAAAATATTAATATTTTAATATTAATATTAATTATCGGATAATGGATTTAAGTGTTTAAAAATCAAATAATTATGATTTTAAGGTATTAAAATATTTTGATATATTATAATTACATTATAATATTATGTTATGATTTTCATTAATATTTTATATTAAATGAATATTAATGATTAAGGAATTATGTGGTATTTAATTCATTTAAATACGATATTAATGATTGGAAAATCATGATAAATTGTAATAATTATTCGAAAATTATTACGAGTCTTGGAAAAATGTTTTGACTGATAAGAAAATCATCTGTGATAATTGTTAAGCGTTTAAGCAGAGTTTAATTGAACTTAAACTTGAGTATTGTCCGACTAGACCGTCGGGATGACAGAATGGTGTCAGTTTTAAGTCAGACTGAAATAGTTTGACCTGATGCTAAGTCTTATGTGCTGTATAGACTTATAGGGTTATGTGTTATGTGTTACGTGTTTAGGTTATTCTGTGTATATAAATATAATAATATTATATCGTGATGATATTATTCTAATATTGGAGATCTATATTATTAATATTAGGTCTTGGGTAAAAGCGTTATAAATTGCGTTATGCAGAATCAATCTCAGCTCATCAAGTTTGTTCTTACTTAACTCTAATAAGAGTGTTTTATTCAATCTTATGGTTAATCATTGCTGATTGCCATGAAAATTGTACTCTGTACATCTTGCATGTATAAGTCAGGTATGAAAGGCTGATCACCTTCATTACCAAATTGGTTCGTAAATGTTTGTTCATGTTTAAAACTTGTTCAATCAAAAGTTTGTTCTCGCTTAGTTCTCAATTATATTGATGAATTATAGCCAGCTTATTATTCATACTCTTCAATCATGATATATCCTTATATTGTTGTATTTAAACTTGCTGGGCAACTTTCATGCTCACCCTTGCTATATCATGATAAACATTAATGATAAGGCAAATGCGTTCGGATACAGGAAACGATTAAAGCCAAGTTCAGCTTGGGTTATAAAGTGCAGCTAGTTTGTAATAGCGTATTGTGATAAATATTGTTATGTAATAAATAGTTTATGAAATGTGTATAAGTTATGGTTACTCGACCTTGGGGAATAATGTGTAATGTAATGTATAAACAATTTATGTTTATATCTTCCGCAAACAGTTATAGAAATAGTGTACCGAATCCGAGGTGATTCGGGACCTGGATTCGGGGGATGCTACAGAGAGTGTAGATGCTCTGCTACAGATGAGAGTACCCTCAAACTTTCTTGTGCACAACCCACGCAAAATAAACCCTATATTGAGGCCAATGAAGAAAGTTGTGGTATAAGCTTTGATGATAGATGAGGAGTCTTATGATTATGGGAGAACAGAAGAATATGCTTATATTATGGCACGTGAGAGACCAAGTAGACCACCACTCAGATTCTTAAACATAAAAATTTTTCAACCCCCTGTGTCGCGCGCGGTCGCGCGAATTTTCTTATGAAATGGCACGCGGGCCCGTGAGTGAGTTTTATGGAATTATGAGCTACTGACTTCCAAGCGCTGGTCTGCGCAGCCGCACGATGTAACTTCATGAACTACACACTGTGTACGCCTAATTTATATATCAGTGATGAGTGCAATTGAAAACACCTACATGAACATGAATGCACCACATATTATTTATCAAGCATGGAATATAATTGATTTAACTACTACTCTACTAAGGGAATGAAAAGAAAATTGTGGTAAAAATAATGGGTTGCCTCCCATCAAGTGCTAAGTTATAGTCAATTAGCTTGACTATCTCTGAATCTCATGTCGACGAAAGAATTGAGGTGACGTTCTGTCTGTCCACCTCGCCACCAAAGTAATGCTTCAATCGCTGGCCATTTACCTTAAAAGGCTTGTCTGGAAATTGATCATACACTTCAATTGCACCATGCGGAAAGACAGTCTTCACTGTAAAAGGACCTGACCATCTCGATTTCAGCTTTCCGGGAAAAAGTTTTAAGTCTAGAATGATAGAGCAAAACCCTTTGTCCCGGTTCAAATGTCCTTTCTATGATCTTTCGGTCATGCCATTTCTTCACTTTCTCCTTGTACAACTTCGAATTCTCATATGCCTATAATCTAAATTCATCTAACTCATTGAGTTGGAGTAGACGTTTCTCCCCTGCAGATGTCAAATCAAAATTTAGCTTCCGGATTGCCCAATATGCCTTATGCTCTAGCTCCATAGGGAGGTGACAGGCTTTGCCATACATACACGAGTTGAAAAGGCGACATGCCTAACGGAGTTTTGTATGCTGTTCGATAAGCCCATATTGCATCATCTAACTTTAACGACCAGTCTTTCCGTGTGGGATTTACAACTTTTTCCAGGATTCACTTTACTTCTCGATTCGACACTTCAGCTTGACCATTCATTTGCGGGTGATAAGTTGTAACTTTGCGATGGTTCACCCCATACTTAGCCAAAGAAAGTCAGAACCGCCTATTGCGAAATGATCGCCTTCGTCACTAATGATAGCCCTTGGGGTCCCAAACCTCATGAAAATGCTTTTGTGTAGAAATCTGAGTACGACCTTGGCATCATTAGTCAGAAGAGCTGCAACATCAACCCATTTTGAGACATAGTCCACTGCGAGCAAGATGTAGAGATTTCCGCAGGAAGAAATGAAGGGTCCCATGAAATTAATCCCCCATACATCAAAAATTTTAACTTCAAGGATTGTATTCAAAGGCATTTCATTTCTTTTGGAGATGTTACCCACTCGCTGACATTTATCACACCGCTGGACAAAATTGTATGCATCCTTAAAATGTGTTGGCCAGTAGAATCCCGCTTGTAGTACTCTAGCTGCTGTTCTTTCACCACCATAGTGACCTCGATACACCGTAAAATGACACTCTTGCAAAATCCCCTCGGTCTCGCTATATGGAATATACCTTCTTATCACTTGATCGGAGCACTGTTTAAACAAGTAAGGCTCATCCCATATATACCATTTAACATCATGCAAAAAAAATTTCTTTTGATAGCCCACCAAGTTAGAAGGTACCATCTTACTTACTAAGTAGTTCGCGTAGTCAGCGAACCATGGCACTTCCCCTTTCACCACAAACAACTGCTCTTCTGAAAAGGATTCGTTGATCATAACGTTGTCGTTTACTTCCCTTTCCAGATTCTCAAGTCGAGATAAGTGGTCCGCCACTTGGTTTTCAGTCCCCTTTCTGTCCTTGATTTCCAAGTTAAATTCCTGCAATAATAAAATCCATCTGATCAAATGAGGTTTTGCATCCTTTTTTTCCACTAAATGTCAAATTTTTGCGTGATCCGTATGCATTATCACCTTTGTGCCAATCAGATATGCTCGAAACTTATCAAAGGCGTATACCACTACCAATAACTCTTTCTCTGTGGTGGTCTATTTCAATTGTGCATCCGTGAGGGTCTTGCTGGCATAATATATCTCATGAAATATCTTGTCCTTTCGCTGCCCCAAAACAGCCCCTATGACATAATCACTGGCGTCACACATCAACTCAAATGGCAGAGTCCAATCTGTTGCAGTAATCACTGGTGCTGAAGTTAGCTTTCTCTTTAAGTGCTCAAATGCTGACACGCAGGCGTCATCAAAACTAAATTAGGCATCCTTCTCCAATAAACTGCATAGTGGTTTAGTGATTTTGGAGAAGTCCTTGATAAATCTGCGATAGAACCCTGCATGTCCCAAAAAACTGCGAACGCCTTTTACTGAAGTAGGTGGTGGAAAGTTCTCAATAGTATCCAGCTTAGCCCTATCCACCTCAAGTCCCTTTTTTGAAACCTTGTGTCCTAATATGATTCCTTCTTGGACCATAAAATGGCATTTTTCCCAGTTCAACACTAAATTCGTTTAAACGCACCTCTTCAAAACCATAACTAGATTCTCAAGGCATAGATCAAATGAGTCCTCGAAGACTGAGAAGTCATCCATAAATACCTCCACATTCTGTTCCACCATGTCTGAAAATATAGCCATCATGCATCTCTGAAACGTGGCTGGAGCATTGCACAACCCGAAAGACATCCTTCTAAAAGAAAAAGTGTCGTACAGACATGTGAAACTAGTTTTTTCCTGATCTTCTAGAGCTATCATAATTTGATTGTAGCTCGAATATCCATCCAAAAGGCAATAGTACTCATGACCTGCTAATCTATCCAACATCTGATCAATGAATGGGAATGGGAAATGATCTTTCCTCGTAGCTTTGTGGAGCTTGCGGTAATCCATGCAAAATCTCCACCCCATTACTATTCGTGTTGGAATTAACTCATTATTCTCATTAGTCACGACTCTCATGCCAGCCTTTTTCGGAACACATTGTACTGGACTCACCCATGAGCTGTCTGAGATCGGATAAATTATTCCTACATCTAACCATTTCAGTACCTCTTTCTTAACCACTTCTTTCATTATCGGATTAAGCCTCCTTTGTTGCTCAACTGTCGGCTTGCTACCATCTTCTATCAGGATCTTATGCATGCAATATGAAGGGCTGATCCCTTTGATATCTGCCATGGTCCATCCAATAACTGATTTGAACTCTCGAAGCACTCATATCAATTTTTCTTCTTGACAAGATGTTAGTGCAGAAGCAATAATCATAGGTAATTTCGAATCTAAACTTAAAAATGCATACCTGAGATGTTCTGGGAGTGGTTTTAACTCCAACTCTGGAGGTGTCTCAAGAGATGGCTTTAACTTTATTGAGGCTTCCCCAGCTTTTGTCAATGGCTCTGCAGGTGGTCTAAATCTCTTGAATTGTGGAGTGGTATCCAGATATTGCACAATTCGTCGAATTCCTCATCTTCTAAATTTGAGTTCTCATCAGTGATATTCCTCAAAGGTTTGTAGTCCACTAGACTCTGTATGTCATCATTTAGAACTCGATTCACCCAATCAACTAAGAAACAATCCTCTTCATCTGTTGGGAATTTCATGGCCTTGAAGACATTGAAAATGACCTCTTGATCATGCACGCGCATCGTGAGTTCCCCTTTTTGCACATCTATCAGAGTCCTTCATGTGGCTAAAAATGGTCTCCCCAGTATTATTGGTATACTCTTGTCCTCTTCAAAATCTAGGATGATAAAGTCAGCTGAAAAAATGAACTTATCCACCTTAACCAACACATCTTCAACAATTCCCCGTGGATACGTGATGGATCTGTCAGCGAGCTATAGAGAAATGTTTGTCGGCCTTGGAGCCGTCAATCCCAACTGGTTAAACACTGACAAGGGCATTAAATTTATACTTGCCCCCAGATCACATAAACACTTGCTAAAGTTCACCTTCCCAATTGTGAAGCTTCCTGGATCTTTCAGCTTTGGAGGTAGTTTGCGCTGAAGCACTGCACTGCATTCCTCTGTCAAGGCATCCATTTCAAACTCATCTAATCTTCTCTTCTTTGACAATATACCCTTCATGAACTTTGCGTAACTTGGCATTTGTTCCAATGCCTCGGTGAAAGGGATATTGATCTGCAACTTTTTGAATACTTCCAGAAACTTGCTGAACTGTTTGTCTTCTTTCTGCTTAACTAACCTTTGCGGATATGGTACTTGAGGGTGAATTGGTTGTACTTGACTCTTGAACTTCTCTTCTGAATTTGCTTTGTCTTGCTCGTCTTGCTGAACCTCAGAATTTTCCTGATTTTCTTTCTCGTCAGTCATCTGTTCTACCTTGTGCGCCCACGCGGCCTCCTTATTACTATCAGGCGCGGGCGCGCGACTTGCAGTACCTGTCAAATCTTTTCCTGATCTCAATGTGATCACTTGACACTACTCCTTCCCATCTCTTCTAGGATTTATCTCAGTGTTACTTGGCAATGAACCCTGGGGCCTGTTGTTAAGCATACTCGCCATTTGCCCCATTTGAGTCTCCAAATTCTTGATAGCCACTGCTTGGCTTTTGATCATGACTTCCGTATTTGCCATGTATTTCAACATCATCTCCTCCATCTCTGATTTCTTTTCTGGATGTGGTGCAGCTGGAGTGTGATGTTGTTTTTGATGAGAGAATCCTGGTGGAAATGGTGGTTTTGGTGTAAACTGTGGCTGAGATGATTGTGACTGAAATTGATGATTCGACTAAAACTAACTTTGTTGATTTCCTTAGTTATTCAACCAACTAAAGTTCGGATGATTTTGGTTGTTAGGGTGGTATATGTTCTAGAATTGCACATTGATCCGTGGAGTGTGACCCCGCACAAATCTCACAAACGAAGGCAACTATTTTCATTTTGCTCTCTGCCAAAGTATCTATCTTCTTAGCCATAGCTGCCATCTGTGCCGACAACTGTGTAATCGCATCTACCTCCAACACACCTATAACCTTAGGTTGTGGCATCCGAGCTATAGGATTCTAATAGTCATTTGCATCCATAGTCTCGATAAGTGTATAGGCCTCATCATAGCTCTTTTCCCATAACACCCCTCCTGCGACTGCATCCACAATCGGTCTCGACTGCCATCCCAAACTATTGTAGAATGAGTTGATCACCATCCAATCTGGCATACCGTGATGTGGACATTTCCTGAGCATCTCTTTATATCACTCTCATGCCTCATTTAAGGACTCGCCCTGTTGTTGCTCGAACTGAGAGATAGATGTCCTCATCTTTGCAGTCTTAGCCATTGGAAAGAACTTAGCTAAGATTTTCTGTGCTAAATCCTCCCATTTAGTGATTGACCCTGATGGCAAAGAATGTAGCCAACTTCTAGCCTTATCTCTCAATGAAAATGGAAATAGCCGTAGTCTAATGGCATCCTCCGTTACACCATTGTATTTGAATGTATCACAAATCTCGATGAAGCTCAATAAGTGTTCATTCGGATCATCCGTAGCAGCACCCCCAAACTGAACCGAGTTTTTCACCATCTGAATAGTGCCCGATTTGATTTCAAAGGTATTAGCTGCTATCGCCGGTCTGACTATGCTCGATTGTAGTCCATTTATGTTTGGTATGGAATACTCCCTTAGATCCCGATGCTCTTCTCTATGTTCAAGTCTTTGTTCTTCCGCCATTTCGGATGTTGTACTATCTAACTTAGCTTGCAAATTTCTCCCCACACTCGATTTCCAACCTCTTCCGTTTATGTTATCTTGCGCTGGTGTTAGTTCTGAGTTGGATAATCGCGTGTGCATAAAAATCCACAAGTACCTGAAACGAGAAAGAAAAAAAATGCAACAAAAATACAAATGAGAAACGATAAAAATTGTCTAAGTCATACAATATAGCTTTAAACTAATGATAATTATTTAAATTCAATGCCTTTCCCCGGCAACGGCGCCAAAAACTTGTTGCCTCTTTTACAGTCCTAATAAAAGAGCTCTAACTCATGCAAGCATACATGTGTCAACAAGTAATACAGAGTAAGTAGAGTATCCATCCCACAGAGAAAGTTGTCAAATTATAAACTCTTATGCATTAATTAATTCACTGTATTTATATGCTTAGACTAATAACTAGAATTGTTGAATTGAACTAATTGTACTAACAACTAAAAATAAGAATAATAATAGAATAAATATAAACTGGAAATAATGGGACCCTAACTTCATTTAATATTTCATCTAATCGCCACTATCATGCAAGAAGTGTTCACATATCATAGGAAAATAGCCAAGATCACGAATAGAGTTATAGCCATTTTTCAATGCACTATAACCTACTTACACAACATCCATAGATGATAGACTCTGTGTAATCATCAACACAACCAAAATCACTATATGTCTATATGAAATTGTAATTATATTGATTTTAAGCACAAGCCCTTACTCTAGCTCATACGGTGAAACAGTATATGTCTATCTGGTTCACAAAATACTCAAGTCATATAAAATAGCCCCATATTCGTATGCTATCATGATTACAATCCATATTTGCATGTTCATTGTCAATTCGTTTGGTCGTGGAATATTCTTGCTGTCGGGGAATATTCGTACGACGGCGCAGTCTTTTGTGGGCCCCATAATGAAAAGCGATTGGATGAAGAAAACGACAAATATAAGTTGTTTAAAAATAACGGCGTAGTTATTACCGTTAACTGTTAAAATACTCGGTTGTTAAAACACAGTAGCACACGATATTGCACCAATTATTGATTCTTACGTAAGAAGGCACTACTCAATAATGGTTACAATAATTACTGTTCAGTATTTTATTTTATTGATTTAATAATTGATGCGTTGATATTTTATATTGTTGTTGTTTCATTAATTATTATTACACAGTATTTTTCATTATCGAAGCAATAATTCATATTATCTGAATAATATTATTAGATAATATTATTGGCAATGTCTAGAAAGTTCTGTCTAAGGAGAGGTTTGGTCACCTATTTTTTGGCGCGCCAAGAAGGAGAAATTCTTATCGGAAAGCCCCTCTTTCAGGAACTATGCGGTTGTCAATATTATGATTCTGTAATATTATTTGTGAATAATTAATTATTGATTCATATGATGAGGAAAATATTGATTTTATGTGGATATAGATGGAGAAAATTTTTAATGTGACAATTGTTGAAAATTAAAATTTTATCTTTTTCTGATAAAATAATTCATTTAAATATATTATTATATTTTAATAATATAATAATAATGATATTTTTACGATGAATGTGGGATATATGAGTATATGTGGAGGAGGAGTATTTTTGTTACCAAAAATATTTAAAGCATGTTTTATGTGTCGGTGGACCCTATTTCTTAACTGAAATTTGATTATAGCCTGTAAAATCGCCCGTTTATGGATTTTGGTCAATTTCTGTTTTAAATTTGGAAAAACTTTCTTCTGCAAAGTAGTAGAGAATTGGATTTCCTATAAAACCTCGCGAGATTCGAATTTTTTGATAAAAGGGCTATTTATTATGAATTATTGAAGTTCCGAAGCTCTGAAATAATTAATTTTTGGAAGTTTAAAATAATTTAAATTAGAAAAACGTTTTTGATATGTTTGGTGGGCTTGGTTGGTTGTTGAAATGAGTTGATTTTAGTTTATAAGAGTGTGTGTAGGAAAATTTTTATATATATTAATATTATATTAAATTTTCTACTTTGGTGTTCTAAGTATTTTCCTATAAATAGGGTGCTTATGTTAGAATTGAAAATCACACTTAAATCAAGTTTTCTCTCTATATTATCGAGCGTATTCTTGTGAGTATTTTGAGTATATTTTGAGTAATGCTATACGGTGCAAGTTCAAGTCATAGCCTATATCCGGTATTTTGAGTAAATTTTATTTTTTTGATTTAATAATTGTTGCGTTGATATTTTATATTGCTGTTGTTTCAATAATTGTCATTACACGGTATTTTTCATTATCGAAGCAATAATTCATATTATTTGAATAATATTATTAGATAATATTATTGGCAATGTCTAGAAAGTTCTCATCAAGGAGAGGTTTGGTCACCTACTTTGCCGCCAAAGAAGGAGAAATTCTTATTGGAAAGCCCCTCTTTCCTCGAGCTGCTTGGTTGTCAATATTATGATTACGTAATATTATTTGTGAATAATTAATTATTGATTCATATGATGAGGAAAATATTGATTTTATGTGGATATAGATGGAGAAAATTTTTAATGTGACAATTGTTGAAAATTAAAATTTTATCTTTTTACGATAAAATAATTCATTTAAATATATTATTATATTTTAATAATATAATAATAATGATATTTTTACGATGAATGTGGGATATATGAGTATATGTGGAGGAGGAGTATTTTTGTTACCAAAATATTTAAAGCATGTTTTATGTGTAAATTGGACCCCATTTCTTAACTGAAATTTGATTATAGCTTGTAAAATCGCCCGTTTATGGATTTTGGTCAATTTCTGTTTTAAATTTGGGAAAACTTTCTTCTGCAAAGTTGTAGAGAATTGGATTTCCTATCAAAACTCGCGAGATTCAAATTTTTTGATAAAAGGGCTATTTATTATGAATTATTGAAGTTCCGAAGCTCCGAAATAATTAATTTTTGGAAGTTTAAAATAATTTAAATTAGAAAAACGTTTTTGATATGTTTGGTGGGCTTGGTTGGTTGTTGAAATGAGCTGAATTTAGTTTATAAGAGTGTGCGTAGGAAAATTTTTATATATATTAATATTATATTAAATTTTCTACTTTGGTGTTCTAAGCATTTTCCTATAAATAGGGTGCTTAGGTTAGAATTGAAAATCACACCGTAAATCAAGTTTTTCTCTCTATATTATCGAAAGTTTATTCGTGTGAGTATTTTGAGTGTATTTTGAGTATTGCTATACGATTGCAAGTTCAAGTCATAGCCTATATCCCATTATTTTGAGTAAATTTTATTTTATTGATTTAATAATTCTTTGCGTTGATATTTTATATTGTTTGTTGTTTCAATAATTGTCATTACACAAAGATTTTTCATTATCGAAGCAATAATTCATATTATCTGAATAATATTATTAGATAATATTATTGGCAATGTCTAGAAAGTTCGCCTAAGGAGAGGTTTGGTCACCTACTACTTGCTTGCCAAGAAGGAGAAATTCTTATTGGAAAGCCCCCTCTTTCCTGGGAACTGCCTGGTTGTCAATATTATGATTCTGCAATATTATTTGTGAATAATTAATTATTGATTCATATGATGAGGAAAATATTGATTTTATGTGGATATAGATGGAGAAAATTTTTAATGTGACAATTGTTGAAAATTAAAATTTTATCTTTTTCTGATAAAATAATTCATTTAAATATATTATTATATTTTAATAATAATAATAATGATATTTTTACGATGAATGTGGGATATATGAGTATATGTGGAGGAGGAGTATTTTTGTTACCAAAAATATTTAAAGCATGTTTTATGTGTCGGTGGACCCCATTTCTTAACTGAAATTTGATTATAGCCTGTAAAATCGCCCGTTTGTGGATTTTGGTCAATTTCTATTTTAAATTTGGTAAAACTTTCTTCTGTAAAGTTGTAGAGAATTGGATTTCCTATAAAAACTCGCGAGATTCAAATTTTCTGATAAAAGCGCTATTTATTATGAATTATTGAAGTTCCGAAGCTCCGAAATAATTAATTTTTGGAAGTTTAAAATAATTTAAATTAGAAAAACGTTTTTGATATGTTTGGTGGGCTTGGTTGGTTGTTGAAATGAGCTGATTTTAGTTTATAAGAGTGTGCGTAGGAAAATTTTTATATATATTAATATTATATTAAATTTTCTACTTTGGTGTTCTAAGCATTTTCCTATAAATAGGGTGCTTAGGTTAGAATTGAAAATCACACCAGAAACTGAAGTTTTCTCTCTCTATATTATCGAGTGTATTCTTGTGAGTATTTTGAGTATATTTTGAGTATTGCTATACGGTGCAAGTTCAAGTCATAGCCTATATCCGTATTTTGAGTAAATTTTATTTTATTGATTTAATAATTGCTGCGTTGATATTTTATATTGTTGTTGTTTCAATAATTGTCATTACACAGTATTTTTCATTATCGAAGCAATAATTCATATTATCTGAATAATATTATTAGATAATATTATTGGCAATGTCTAGAAAGTTTCATCTAAGGAGAGGTTTGGTCACCTACTCAAGGCGCCAAAGAAGGAGAAATTCTTATCGAAAGCCCCTCTTTCCAGGAACGCTGGTTGTCAATATTATGATTACGCAATATTATTTGTGAATAATTAATTATTGATTCATATGATGAGGAAAATATTGATTTTATGTGGATATAGATGGAGAAAATTTTTAATGTGACAATTGTTGAAAATTAAAATTTTATCTTTTTCTCGATAAAATAATTCATTTAAATATATTATTATATTTTAATAATAATAATAATGATATTTTTACGATGAATGTGGGATATATGAGTATATGTGGAGGAGGAGTATTTTTGTTACCAAAAATATTTAAAGCATGTTTTATGTGTTTGTGGACCCCATTTCTTAAGCGAAATTTGATTATACTTTGTAAAATCGCCTGTTTGTGGATTTTGGTCAATTTCTATTTTAAATTTGGTAAAACTTTCTTCTGTAAAGTTGTAGAGAATTGGATTTCCTATAAAAACTCGCGAGATTCAAATTTTCTGATAAAAGCGCTATTTATTATGAATTATTGAAGTTCCGAAGCTCCGAAATAATTAATTTTTGGAAGTTTAAAATAATTTAAATTAGAAAAACGTTTTTGATATGTTTGGTGGGCTTGGTTGGTTGTTGAAATGAGCTGATTTTAGTTTATAAGAGTGTGCGAGGGAAAATTTTTATATATATTAATATTATATTAAATTTTCTACTTTGGTGTTCTAAGCATTTTCCTATAAATAGGTGCTTAGGTTAGAATTGAAAATCACAATTTAAATCAAGTTTTCTCTCTATATTATCGAGTGTATTCTTGTGAGTATTTTGAGTATATTTTGAGTATTGCTATACGGTGCAAGTTCAAGTCATAGCCTATATCCGTATTTTGAGTAAATTTTATTTTATTGATTTAATAATTGCTGCGTTGATATTTTATATTGTTGTTGTTTCAATAATTGTCATTACACAGTATTTTTCATTATCGAAGCAATAATTCATATTATCTGAATAATATTATTAGATAATATTATTGGCAATGTCTAGAAAGTTCTGTATAAGGAGAGGTTTGGTCACCTACTTGCGCGCCAGTAAGGAGAAATTCTTATTGGAAAGCCCCCTCTTTTCTGGGAACTGCCTGGTTGTCAATATTGTGATTCTGTAATATTATTTGGGAATATTTAATTATTGATTCATATGATGAGGAAAATATTGATTTTATGTGGATATAGATGGAGAAAAATTTTTAATGTGACAATTGTTGAAAATTAAAATTTTATCTTCTTCTGATAAAATAATTCATTTAAATATATTATTATATTTTAATAATATAATAATAATGATATTTTTACGATGAATGTGGGATATATGAGTATATGTGGAGGAGGAGTATTTTTGTTACCAAAAATATTTAAAGCATGTTTTATGTGTCTGTGGACCCCATTTCTTGACTGAAATTTGATTATAGCCTGTAAAATCGCCCGTTTATGAATTTTGGTCAATTTCTGTTTGAAATTTAGAAAAACTTTCTTCTGCAAAGTTGTAGAGAATTGGATTTCTTATAAAAACTCGCAAGATTCGAATTTTCTGATAAAAGGGCTATTTATTATGAATTATTGAAGTTCCGAAGCTCTGAAATAATTAATTTTTGGAAGTTTAAAATAAGTTAAATTAGAAAAACGTTTTTGATATGTTTGGTGGGTTTGGTTGGTTGTTGAAATGAGCTAATTTTAGTTTATAAGAGTGTGCGTAGGAAAATTTTTATATATATTAATATTATATTAAATTTTCTACTTTTGGTGTTCTAAGCATTTTCCTATAAATAGGTGCTTAGGTTAGAATTGAAAATCACACCGTAAACTCAAGTTTTCTCTCTATATTATCGAGCGTATTCTTGTGAGTATTTTGAGTATTGCTATACTGGTGCAAGTTCAAGTCATAGCCTATATCCAGGTGTTTAAATTTAGAAGTACCGATCTTTCGAGGTAAAGGATATTTTTTTTTCAGTAATGATATTATTTCTTCAATATCATTATCTTTGAAATATTGATCTGAAGTTTTTATCAAATTTGGAACTTTTGGTGTCTGAGTTACTATTCACGATATCGACATTATTCACGAATCTGACACTATTCATCGAAAAATGAAAATTTTCCCTTTTCGTCTAAAATATCTATTGTGGATACTAGCTTTGATTGTATCCATGTTTTGATCATTCTTGAATTCTACACCACTATGATTATTTTGAGGTATTTTTGGACATGGATAAAACAAAGTACGAATCCTTAATCCTTAATCCTTGTCATTTTGTTTCACTGGATTCGTTTCTTTAAAAATATTTTTCATCATCCTCAGTCTTAAATGATGATATTGTTAAATATCTTTGGCCTGTAGTGCAAAGATGAATGATTTTTGATGAATATCTTTGGCCCGTAGTGCAAAGATGAACATGTGTTTAGATGAACATGAATTAATCTGTTGAATATCTTTGGCTTCAGTAGTGCAAAAGATGAATATTTGATTCCAGATATATATTGATTGATGTTATAGGGATAAAAGATAGACGATGAACTTTTAAATTCATACATAGAAGATAGTAGTTTGCATTCTCTACTTAACTCTTCTAATGAATTATTATTTCCGCTGCGAATATTGATTTAAAACTTGTTGTCTATTGTATTCTATTAGATTTTTTTCCTATTGAAGACTAATGATAATTTGTTGTATATTATCTTAGTCATAATATTCTTTACTGGGCTAGTTGAGCTCACCCTTTTCCTTTTTGTTCCATTTTTCTTCTCAGGAGGCGAGAATATATCGAGTACGAGTCGGGGTATGGAATGAAGGTTCTAGAGAGAGTTGTTTAGTAGTCCTCACCATTTTTGTAAAATAATGTATCAATATATGTGATGAGGATTTATTTGAGTATAGATATTGTCTAGAAGATAATATTTATATTCAAACTCACAGTTTTAGTGTTGTAATAATAAAATTGTACTTGTTTCTGTACCATGTATTGATAACTCAGAATGGGTGATGTATACCTATTTTGGGGGCGTCACAGATAGAGTAAAGGAAGCCCAGGAGAAAGATGGAGAATGTGAGAAAATCAGAAGAAGGATCACGGAAAAAGAAGAAGAAAAATTTCGAATAGATAAAGATGGTATCCTAAGATTTGAAGGGAGAGTATGGGTACTGGAAGTGGCCGAGATAAGAGAGGAGATTTTGCACGAGGCTTATAATATGACGTATTCCATTCATCCGGGAGGCACAAAGATGTACCTGGACTTAAAGCAACATTTTTGGTGGCCAAATCTAAAACGGGAAATTACGGAATATGTTAGTAGATGTCTTACATGCCAGCGAGTCAAAGTAGAGCATCAGAGACCAAGTAGTTTACTACAATCATTGGAAATACCAAAGTGGAAATGGGAGCATATTACAATGGATTTCATAGTAGGACTTCCAGTCACGCAGAAAGGTTTGGATGCCATTTGGGTTATCGTGGATCGACTTACGAAGACTGCACATTTTCTACCTATCAAGATCCGCTACAATTTAAACCAATTAGCGAGTCTGTACGTAAAGGAAATCGTTTCATTACATGGAGTGCCGGTATCGATTGTTTCTGACTGAGATCTGCATTTCACGTCAAAATTCTGGAAAAGCTTCCAAGAGAGGATGGGAACACAATTACGGCTAAGTCCTGCTTATCATCCTCAGACGGACGGACAAAGTGAGCGAATAATACAAACGCTAGAGGACATGCTTAGGACTTGCGTGATGGACTTCAGGGGAAATTGGGACGACCACCTACCCTTAGTCGAATTTGCGTATAATAATAGTTACCATGCGAGTATCGATATGCCACCGTATGAAGCTCTTTACGGAAAGAAGTGCAGAACGCCGTTATGTTGGGACGAAGTCGGAGAACGACGAATACTCGGACCAGAGTTAGTACAACAAACCGCAGACATGGTATAAGTGATAAAGGCTAGACTTGTAGTAACTCAAGATTGTCAGAAGAAAGTATCGTATTTTTGAAAGTCGGTAGTTTCGTATTTTTGAAAGTATCTCCGTGGAAGGGATCCGATTGGGCAAGAAAGGAAAACTGAGTCCAAGATTCATAGGACCGTTCGAGATACTACAACGAGTGGGCGAAGTGGCATACAAAGTTGCACTACCACCTGAGTTGGAGCACATCTATAACGTGTTTCACATATCCGTGTTGCGTCCGTACAAGCCTAACTACAAGCACGTGATTTCTTATGAACCCATTCAAGTGGAGAAGAATTTAGCGTATGAAGAAATTCATGTCCAAATTCTAGATAGAAAATAGCAAACCTTGAGAAATAAAGTTATTTCTTCTGTAAAAGTTCTTTGGCATAACCACGATATCGAGGAGGCAACGCGGGAGTCAGAAGATAGAATGATGGGGGATTATCCCCATCTGTTTGTGTAACCTTGTAGCAATTCTGGGACGGAATTTTTATAAGGGGGGGAGGATGTAATATCCGAGGATTTCCGCATATTATTAAATAAATATATTAATGAAAATGAATATTTATTTGAATATTAACAATTTCGTGTTATGAAATGAGATAACTCGATTATATTAAATAATAATTGAGAATACGTGGAGTTTGTGGTAAACTCTGTTGAAAGCCTTGTGTGGCATGGTGATGGAAATACAAATAGTAATGATTATGGAAAACCTATAAATGGTCGGATTAATTAATATAAGTGTTAATTAATTACGGAAGTGCATGATTAATTTATTTAACATAATTAAGTGAGTTATTAATATAATAATATTATATTGATAGTTATGTGCATGTGAACAATAATACAAAAAAATAACTATATGGTGCAGTGTGGCATTTATGTGGCTATATATATTAAGTTGTATGAAACTATATTGTAAAAAGCAAGGTAATTAAACATATTGAAACTATATGATACAAATATATCATGAAATGTGTATGTAACAATATGAATATGATTAGACATTAAAATATGGTTATATAAGTGGTAGGAATAATTATGGAACTACCCGGACAATAATATTCGACTGCATTATTTTATTGCATATATTTAATGTACATGGACTATATGATGTGAGTGTATAATTTATCCCTAAAATTCCTAATATGGTAACATTTGTACATAAGATTACATTATGGGGATTTAAATAACCAAACTAAGCCTAGATAACTAGATTGCTGAGTTCTTTCCTTTTGTCCCAAAATAAAAGTCACCAAGTACAATGCACAGTAACTCAAAGCTATAATATGTATTCTCCACAAGGCTAAATCCTAGATGATCATGGCTATCTAGATGGTTGGTATGGAGTGGTTGAGCCACCCTTCTTGAACCATTGTTTCATTGCATTGCACCATGAATTCAACCTTAGTGCTAAATCATTATCCAGTCCAAACTTCTTCTATAAATGGCAACCATGTTTATCATTTGGTGTCGCTTGAAATTGTCTGAGAATTGTCAAGTGTGAGAGTGAGAGCTTACAAGCATTCCTAGAGCTTAGAAGTTCACTTGGAGCAAGTCCTTTTCACATTTGTAAAGGTATAATTCCATTACTAGCTTTCCAATTTTAGTTTCTATAAAAATAGTGTCTTGAGTATAGAAATTCAAATTCTTGATTTTATAGAATTAAATGTTTATGAAGTTGGGTATTGGTTATAAAGTTGTTATATGATCATATAAGCATGTTACAATTGATATATGAGTGTCTAGAATCCATTTGGTGATTAAATTTTGAAATTTAAGCTAGGCAGATTCTTCAAAGCGGCTCAGATTCCCGAACTGAACCGAACGCAGTAGCCTACGCCTATACATTTGTATTAAGGCGCAACAATAGCTGCCTTGGGTTCTTGAACTTAATTGAGCAACCTATTTTCAAATATGATCATGAGTAGCTTGTTGTTTTGACTCAAGCTAAGAAGTAAGCATGTGTATGATGTATATATGGATATGTTAACCTAATATGAACATGTTTTCATAGACTTGCATGATTAATGGAGACATATGGTTTAAATGGAGACATGAACCTTATGTTTTGAAAACCAACTATGTTAAAGATCACGTTCTTCAAATTGTGAACCTAGTGAGCTATGCATGACTGATTTTACACATTGATGAACATGTTGTAGTGTACATAGTCCGTTGAGCATGATCAAACTTGTTAAGCCTTATGTTAGGAATATTTTCAAGAAAAGACTTAGCCTAATATGCTAACTTGCATGATTTCTACATATTGTATATTCTGACTTTGCAAAGCATGTTAGTGTGACTTAGACATGCATGAATAAACCTTTAGCTTATATTTATGTTATTAGCGAAGAAACGTGAACAAATTGGAATTACTAGTAAGTTTAGAAGATGAATAGTGACATGATATCTTGAAGACTAGAATCTGACATTTGTGATCATATTTGATGATGCTATTAGACTAACTCATGTAGTGTAACCATGGATATACTATGCTTGTATGTTATATTTCGAATAAAGCATGAACAAAGTATATGTTCAACTAAAGTGGTGTTAGTTTCACGTATGTGTTATGAATACACACAAGCATGTATAATATGAGTGTTGTAACTATCTTGTATGATTTAGAAAGCAAGCATGCTAGACCTTGTGGTTTCATGACCTTGAATGACCTTAAATTGTTGAAATAAACAACTTAGAATCATGTTATAAAAGGAACCTAGATGTACTTGAGAAATATGAAAAGACCTTTAACATTACATATATAACATATGTGAGAGTTTTGGTCAAGTTGGACAAAAACCACAAGGTAGTAGCTGCATCTTGGTTGGGCCAGAGGACAGCGCAGCTGCGCCGGTCCTAGGCTTAGCCATGGAGCAGCTGCGCCAATCTGGAGTTCCAGAAAGTGAGTTCTGATCTTTTGGACAGTAACTATGTGATACTTATAATGCTAAATGTGATCTAAAACCTACTGATATATATATCTATATATATATATGTGAGTGATGCCTAGTTGATAAGTTGGTTTTATATTGGAATGAAAAGTCCATGAGTAGGAGGTCTTAAACTTGAGCATTCTTGATTTGCTTGTGAAGTATCTAAGTAGTTGATTCAGGATGAGTTATAAACTGATGTTGTACCATATATGCATACTTGAATCATGTTGAACTTATTTAAAGACTGTGTTAGCTAATTAACATCTTGAACGTATAATGCATTATAAATAGGATTCGAAAGTGTTGATTTCTTAAAGTGGATAAACTACGCCTAAGGCAAGTATTTGAACCCTATCTTACATTGTGCAAGTTTCCTCGAACCTTACTTTCATTGAGCAAGTATCCTAAACCCTTGTATTGTTATTTGAAAAATACCATAAGCTTATCCCTTTGAATATAAGTTACATCACTTTCTCGTTCAAATGAGCTAGTATGTTAAACCCTTATGAAAGCTACTATTCATGTTGAAATTGGCATTGTCCTTGAATATTGTGAAAGAGTCAATGCCATTTTATTCGGCTAGACTATATGCATGTTTACAAAAACTGTCCAAACCAATTGATTGGTGCAGAAATCTTGAAAACTGAGTTGGACAACCCTTTTGGTAAGGGGAGTGTATGTTGTTGGAAACCCCAACACATAAATAAATATTATTATGGTGTTAAGCATAACGTAAAGTATTGTAGACTGATCATCTATAGTACTTGATATTTGTGGTTATCAGTTTAATATTGGTAACTCTAGTGGAAGTTCCATAGTCCTTAGTGACTACTCAATATAAGGTACTTATCCAGTTGGATACATTGTTAGCCTTTGAATTCATATATATCTGTTGATTTATATTGAATTGTTATATCCCTTATTCATAATGTTATTCTGACACTTTGAACTATCCTATTGATAACCCTCCGATATTTCAATCCTTGTGATATTATATCCTACACCCTTGTTGTATATTACTTGCTGGGCAATTTTTGCTCATCCTTGCTTACTAAAAACCTTTCAGTTAAGGAAGAATAGGGAGGTGTCTCTAGAACAGACAAGGGCAAGGGCAAGGCTACCGACTAGCTTGTTCTTTTTATGATTAAAGTTATTATGTTATGTTAAGACTATTTGTGTACTATGTTTAAACTTAAGTAGGATTATGTAATAGGTCTTTATTCGATACTATTATGTAATCTATTAAGTATTGTAGGTTGTGAGACTTGTGGGAATAATTATAATAAATCATTGTATATTATTCTAAAATAGATTTTTAGTTGTGTATTCGTTATTTTAGTTATTATGGTTTTACCATGAGAATGTGATGAACCGAATTCAAGTGACCAAGTGGAGGTCCGAATTTGGGGGTGTCAAAATTTATGCTTGTATGCGATATGATATGATAAATAATGTGCATGCTTAATTAGATTAAAAAAATTAGTGAGATCAAAATTTATTTATAAAATCCCTCATTAAATTATTAAGTCTAAATCAGATTACTTCCAATGAATAACACTCATCAAGACCTTGACCAATAGATGTAGGTTTGCCAAAGTAAAGTACCCTATTTATATAGGTAAGATGCGATAGGATAATTGTGTTATCCAAACTGTTAAAATCATTGGGCCCGACTTAACTAAGTTATCTCAATAGGATTGTGGACTTAGAGGCATAAAGTTTGGTAGGTCCCATTAGATGGAGTAGAAACAAATGTTGTTTACCAAACTATCCAAGAGTTATATATGATATAATTGACAAAAGGGTTGTCTACCTGAATAATTGTATTTTAAGAGATTAGCTAAAGCTAAATTAAGGCATATTGAAATATGGATCTTGGCTCACTAGAAAGATTAAGCAGAAAATGCTTTCCAAATTAATGGTTAGGGCTATTAATTTGAATAAAATAGTGGGAGGTATATTTTGAATGTACTATTATTAATTACATAATATCAACTCTAAGATTAGAGATGGCATACAACAACACAAGTAGTCTTTCACTATGATCAATCCTTGAGAAGGACAAGCTGAGTGGAATTAATTTCTTTGACTGACATAAGAACTTGAGGATTGTCCTCAAACAAGAGCGCAAGCTTTATGTCATTGAAAAGTCCATTCCTGCAGCACCAGCTGATATTACACGACGTGTAGAGCATGATGCTTACAAGAAGCATCGAGATGATGCTCTGGACGTGAGTTATCTCATGCTAGTAACCATAAAGGCTGAGCTTCAGAAGCAACATGAGCTGATGGATGCTTATGAGATGATCGAGCATCTCAAGAAATTGTTCAAAGGGCATGCTCGACAGGAGAGGTATGATACAAGCAAGGCATTGTATCATTGCAAGATGGGTGGATGTGATCAAGTTGGTCCACATGTGCTAAAAATGATTGTGTATATTGGGTACCTTGATAGGTTGGGTTTTCCAATCACTCCGGAAGCCCAAATTGATCTTGTTTTACAATCCTTGAACAACAGCTACTCTCAATTTGTTATGAATTATCTTATGAATGAGATTGAAAAAACCCTTACTGAATTGTTGAGCATGTTAAGAACTACCGAGAATAACATGAAAAAGCCAGGACCCGCTCCCATAATGATGGTGCAAAAGGGGAATGCTAAGGGAAATTGGAAAGGCAAGAAGAAGATAGGATCTAAATCTGGTTCCAAACCCAATTCCAAAACCAAACAAGCTTTAAAGCCTAAAGGCGGGGTGGCTAAAGAAGGTGATTGTCACTTCTGTGGAAAACCTGGACACTGGAAGAGGAATTGTCATGTTTATTTAGAAGAAGTGAAGAAAAAGAAAGGGAGTGTGACTTCTGATTCAGGTATATATGTTATAGAAGTCAACTTGTCTACTTCTACATCATGGGTATTGGATACTGGATGTGGTTCTCACATTTGTGTTAATGTGTAGGAACTTCGAAGGAATATGACTTTGGCAAAGGGAGAGGTTGACCCACGAGTTGGAAATGGAGCAAAAGTTGTTGCACTAGCCGTAGGAACTTATCATTTATCTTTGCCCACTAGGCTAGTTTTAGAATTAGAAGATTGTTATTTTATGCCTGCTATAAGCAAAAACATTATTTCCGTTTCTTGTTTGGATAAGAAAGGTTTTTCATTTATAATAAAGAACAACCATTGTTCGTTTTACTTAAATGATATATGTTATAGTGTTGCACAATCATTTAATGGTCTTTCTATTCTTGATTTAGAAATGCCTATCTATAACATAAATACAAAAGGATTTAAATCAAATGATTCAAATCCGACATATCTCTGGCACTGTCGTTTAGGCCATATAAATGAGAAACGCATATCCAAACTCCATAAGGATGGGTTTTTGGATTCATTTGATTTTGAATCATATGAGGGATGTGAGTCTTATTTATAAGGCAAGATGACTAAAGCCCCTTTCATTGGACATAGTGAACGCGGTAGAGATATATTAGGACTTATACATAGTGATGTATGTAGACCCATGAGTTCATTAGCAAGACGTAGGTTTTATTACTTCATTACATTTACTGACGACTTCAGTAGATATGGATATGTGTATCTTATGAAACACAAATCCGAATCCTTTGAAAAGTTCAAGGAATTCAAGAATGAAGTTCAAAACCAATTTGGGAAAAGCATAAAAGGCCTTCGATCCGATCGAGGAGCTGAATACTTAAGCCAAGACTTTGATGACCTTCTAAAGGAGTCTGGTATTATATCATATCTCACTCCACCTGGAACACCACAATAGAATGGTGTATCTAAGAGGAGAAATCGTACCTTGTTGGACATAGTACGATTAATGATGAGTCATGCAGATCTTCCAATAAGCTTCTAGGGTCATGCCCTAGAGATAGTTGCATTTACATTTAACCGTGTTCCTACAAAGACAGTTCAGAAGACACCATATGATATGTGGACTGGGAAACGTCCTAGTATGTCATTAATGAAGATTTGGGGTTGCGAGACGTTTGTAAAACGTCTGGATTCTGATAAGCTCGGACCTAAATTTGATAAATGTAATTTTTTGGGATACCCAAAAGAAACAAAAGGGTATTATTTCTAGAAACCTTCTGAGAATAAAGTGTTTGTTGCTCGAACGGGTATTTTTCTAGAAAGAGAATTTCTCTAAAGGAAAATAGTGGGAGGAAAGTAAAACTCGAAGAAATTTGAGAACCACAAAATATCATTGAACCTGAGTTGAAACATGAGCAGGAACCACAAGATGTTGTGGAAAGTGAACCTGCTCAAATTACAGAAGGAATTTGTAGATCCGGTAGGACACGCCACGAGTCTGAGAGATATTATGTCAAAACGACGATGTGATGCTTATAGATCAGGATGAGCCTGCTTCCTACCAAGAAGCTATGAATGGACCAGATTCTGAGATATGGCTTGAAACCATGAGATCTAAAATGGACTCCATGTATACGAACCAAGTATGGACTTTGGTTGATCCACCCGAAGCGGTAAAACCAATCAGGTGCAAGTGGGTTTTCAAGAAGAAAACTGACATAGATGGTAATGTACAAACCTACAAAGGCCGACTGGTAGCAAAAGGTTACAAGCAAGTTCAAGGTGTTGACTATGATGAAACATTCTCTCCAGTGGCAATGGTTAAATCCATCAGGATCTTACTTGCTATTGTAGTTTTTTATGAATACGAAATATGGCAGATGGATGTCAAAACTACTTTCCTTAACGAAAATATCCTTGAGGATGTGTACATGACATAACCTGAGGGTCTTGTCAATCCAAAGGATGTTGGAAAGGTATGTAAGCTGTAGCATTCCATTTATGGATTAAAGCAAGCATCACGGAGTTGGAATCTTCGATTTGATGAAGCAATCAAAGAGTTTAGCTTTATTAAAAATGAAGATAAACCTTGTGTATATAAGAAGGTTAGTTGGAGTCACATTGTATTCCTGATATTATATGTTGACAAAATATTAATTATTGGGAATGACATTCCTTCATTACAGGCTGTAAAAATGTGGTTAAGAAAATGTTTCTCCACGAAAGATTTAGGCAATGCAACCTACATTTTAGGTATCAGGATCTATCGAGATAGATCGAGAAAAATGCTCGGCCTAAGTCAGAGTACATATATTGATAAAGTGTCAAAGCAGTTCAAAGATGCAGAGAGGCAAAAATAAGACACTTACCCATGACTCATGGTGTAAAGATATCTAAGGCCCAATGTCCTAAATCACAAGATGATGAGGTGTGTTTGAGAAAGATCCCTTATGCTTCGGCAATTAGATCTATCATGTATGCAATGATATGTACTCGCCCGGATGTCTCGTATGCTTTGAGCATGGCGGCGGACACCGATCGAATCGGTGAAGGTCATCGGGCAATGATTAAGAATATCCTCAAGTACCTAAACGGGACTAAGGATTCATTCTTGTTATATGGAGGTGAAGAGATTTAGGCTGGCAAGTAAAGGGTTACACAAATGCTAGTTTCTAGACTGATAATGATGACTATAAGTCTCAGTCAAGTTTTGTGTTTTACCTTAAATGGCGGTCTTTGTTATTAATGGAAAAGTTCAAGCAATAGAGCAGAAATGATTCTACAACAGAGGCTGAGTATATTGTTGCTTCTAGTGCAACCAAGGAGGCTGTACGGATGAAAAAGTTCATCACTGAAATTGGTGTTGTTCCAAACATTATTTATCTGGTTGCTCTATACTATGATAATAATATATCCCTTGCACAGGCTAAGGAACCCAGATCTCACAAACAATCTAAGCATATACTTAGGCGGTACCATCTCATCCATGAAATCATTGATAGAGGAGATGTACATATAGGAAGAGTGTTAATAGATGATAATATTCCAGATCCACTGACCAAGGCTTTGTCGCAACAAAAGCATGAAGGTCACACTAGTTCCATGGGTATTAGATACATGAGTGATTGGCTCTAGTGCAAGTGGGAGACTGTTAGATTTTATTCCCCAGAGGCCAATTATTTGATATAATAGCTTAACATTTTGATATTATATTTGATTGAATAAATGAATGATTTTATTATGGTTTTATTTACTGCGTTATATTAGTGTTAACATAATAAAATTCCTTAGAATAGTGATACAAATTATATAGTTTCAAGTATGTGACTTGAACATGAGATTATATAATTACAATTAGTATCATTGCTCTTAAATGTGCCTAGTCGAGTATCATTGTTGATGGGACAACAATGATGCATTAAGACTAGTATGTGGATTGACTGATGACCAAATCTCATTGGTCATAAATATATGAGATATTAAGTCAATGCATAGGTACATGTTAGAGAACGATGTACTGGACAGACCCACCATGAGAATTCTATACGGATTAGTATGCAGAGTGTCATTAGTTATTCTCATAGTGACAATGATGTAACGGTCCTCCGACCTGAAATCACTATATTACTACACGGGAATTTATGTACTTTGATATCATCAAATGTCACCTTTAATAGGGTGGACTATAAAGATGATTATTGGGTACATCATGAATCGTGTGAGGAATATGAGTGATCTAGATGGAATTTAACCCTCCTATATATTAGGGGTGATATCCATAGGCCTCTTGATTGAGTAGGACTATGAAATGCATGTCCATGCTCAAATAGTGATTTGTTTCATATAGTCTACTCATTGATCAAGAAAAAACTAAAATTAAATTATGAAGAGTGTGACACATTCCATGACTCGAGTTTAATCTAGGATATTAAGGTTAAAAGGATTAAATTACATTGAAACATTGGTCACGAAAAGGTTACATCGAATCATCGATCTTATTATTTCTTGGGTAGCAGTGATGCATTACTAGATGCCGCCAACTATTTATAATTTTGTAATATGATTTTAAAATTATTGCCAACGTAATAATAACCTATAGGGTCACACACATAGAACGTTATTAAAAGTGGAATAAATTTGAATTGTAAGGATTTAAATATATCAATATGATCGATAGTATTTAAGTCACAAATTTAAATTAAAAAGGATGATTTGTGTGTATATATATATATATTAATTAAGTAAGATTTAATTAAGATCTAATGGTTACAACAACACCTGATATAATTAAGATATTCAGATATGTGGTCGCCGATAGACCTTTTTCTTATAATGATATATATATATATATATAAATTCGGATTTTATTATAATTAGATTAGGATTTTGATTAATTTTGATTTACTGCTATATATATATATATATGATATATCAGTGTTTTAGGTAAGTTAATCAAAACCTAAGAAAACCCTAGCAACTCTTAGAGAGAGACTAGAGAAAAACAGAAAATCCATTCCTTTGGTGGCTAGTTCCGCAACTCCCTTTATTACAGAATCGTGGGACGATTCGCGGGCGTTCGTGTGGATACCGTAGAGGCGTAGTTCTTTCGGATTGCGTTGGAGATTCAAAGAGGTTTTAGAGTTTTCTATTATCGGTATAAATTCTAAACCACTAAATTAAATTTGTTTTGCATGGATCTTGTGTTGGGTTTCGAAAATTGCTTTATAAATTTTTTATATTTTGTTGTGCGTTTCTGTGCCAAAACCCTACATGAAGCACATTGGAGGCTAATTAACCAGACTGTATTACTTGGATCGGTTAAGGAATTTAAGAATAGTTCTCAAGGCTGAAAATCTATATTATGTCCTTAATATGTTTGTCGTTGTAAAGGTTGCAGACAATGCCTTTATGGAAGAGATTGCTACTTTTAGAAACTGGCAAGATGATGCAAAATTGACTCAATGTATCATGATCGCATTCATGATTAACTAGCTTCAACATCAGCGTGAAACTATGGATACTCTTATTATATACATGCACATCAAGTAGTTAATGGTGAGGAAAGTAGGACTGATAGATATCAGATATTTAAGGAGCTCTTTCGATCTAGATTGACCAATGACACTACATTACAAACAAAAGTCTTTAACATGATCAATTTGATTAAACAATTAGGATAACAGGTTTTGTCATGGATGGAGAGTTGAGCCAATATTTTATCTTGTATTCACTCCCGAACTCCTTCTGATAATGTTATGAATTTTCACATGAACAAGATAGATGTTAGCCTTACTAATTGGCTTAACATGTTGAAAATTGTTGAGAGTCACTTTCTAACCAAGAAAGACCAAGTCTAACTAGTAGGGGCCAAAGTATCTTCTAAAAACATGAACGATTCTAATAAGGTAAATAGAAAGCAAAAAATAAAGGATAATAAGAACAAAAACTGATACGAATAGAAAAGGAGTTTGCTTCCATTGCAATAAGCCTGGACACTGGAAAAAGAAACTACGAGAAGGATCTTATAGAGGCTAACCAAAAGATGCTTAGTGAAGCTTTGGTTACAGATACAAGTTTGTTCATGATCAAAATAAATCTGTATGTAAGTTAAGGTTCTTCTTGGGTATTGGATACCGGCTTTAGTTCTCATAAATATAGATTTAAAAGGGATCAAATAGAAGTATAAAGTTAAACAAAAGATAAGTAATCCTATGTATGTGAAAAGAAGCAAAGGTTATTACATTAGCCATAGGAACTTATAGTTTAACATTGCATATAGGTAAGTCTATTAAGTCAATAAGTTGTTATTGTATTTCATTTCACGTTAAAAACATTATTTCCATTTCCTTTTTGGAAAATAAAATTTTTGGTATTATTTTTAAGAATAATTGTTGTTCTATTTATAATAATAATGTTTTGTATAGAACTGAAATATTACTTAATGGAATTTGTATACCTGACTTACATGAAAATAATTTTGTATATTGAACAAATTAATATATAAGAAAAGGAGATGATCACTCAAAGAGTTGAATGTGTGTATTTGATGAAATACAAGTGTGAATTATTTGAAAGGTTTAAAGAACTCAGAAGTCAAATAAATTTGCAAAGTATTAAGATTCTTCCATCGGATCGAGGAAGAAATACTTGTGCAATAAGTTTCTAAATAATCTTAAATGGTTTTCTGATAATGGATGTCTCTTATTATGCAATAATTGATTGGTATATCTAAAAGGAAAAACCATACGAGAAATGCGATCCACAATGATTTTACCAACATTCTAGTATCCTTCTGGGGTAATGCCCTAGAAATTACTGCATATCTACGAAATAAGGTAACCTCAAAATCTGGCCCCAAGACTCTATAATAGTTATGGACAGGGAGGATTTATAATCTAAAGTATGTTAAGATAAGGGGCTATCCAACTTATGTGAAAAAGGTTTCAAAAGGATAAGCTTGGACAAGATTTGACAAGTGCAAATTTGTGGGACATCTTAAAGAAAGTTTAGGGTATATGTTCTATAATCTTACTTAGTAGAAAGGTGTTTATTGCAAAATACGCTACCTTCTAAGATAAAGGTGTTTATCATTGAAGGGGCTAGTGGGAGGATAATAGATCTTGAGGAGTTCAAGAACCACAAAGCATTATAAGTCAAAAAGAGGAACCTATAGATAAACCTATTGTACCAAAATTTAATTGTAAATGTGTAATAGTATCGAATATATCTGGGAGGTATGGATTAATCATAGATGATGATGATAAGGTATGCATCATAGAAGATGATGATCTAGTTACATACGATGAGGCTAAGAGTTGTAGACACTCAGAGAAATTGTAGATGACCATGAAATTCAAAGATAGATCTTTGGAGCAAATGGCATGGTGGTGACCTATAAGACAAGACTGGTTGGAAATGTTTTCAAATAAAGTTAAACGTTTACTATGATAAACCTTATTACTACTAGTAATGCTTAAGTCCATTTGGAATTTACTTGTGATTGTAACTTATTATTAATATATATATATATATGGCAAATGGATGTGGAGATGCTCTTCCTTAATAAAAATATTAGAGGAAAATATATGTATGATATAGCCAGATAGATTTATTTTAATGGTTGAAGCAAATCATGTATATGAGCTACAACAATCCATTTTATGGATTAAAGCAAACTTCTCAAAAATGGAAGATTCGTTTTGATGATATAATCAAAAGAGGTTGATTTTATCAAAAATGAGAATGAACCTAGTGTGTACATAAGGGTTAATGGGAGTGTTGTGACATTCCTAGTATTATATGTTGATATACTACGGATAAGGAATGGCATACCAATACTATAATAAGAAAGATAAAGTTGTATAAACATTCCGCCATGAATGATTTTGGAGGAGCATCCTCTAAAAATTGGGGATATAAATCTATATAGATAGATTTAAAAAGATGCTCGGCTTCACCCAAGAAACGTATATTCATTCTATGCTAAAGGCATTTAGCATGACAAACTCCAAGAGAGGTCTAATTATGATGATCCATGGACTAAATCTCTCTTAATATTTCCCATAGACTCCTGAAAAGAGAGATCACATGAGTAACTATCATGTATGCAATGAAATGTACGAGACCTGATGTTGGTCAATCATGTAATGGAGAAGATCAATATGAGACAGTGAAAAATATCTTAAAGTACTTAACAAGCACTAAGGATATGATCCAAATTTATGGTTGGTCTAAATTAAAATTGAGGACTAAACAGACTCATGTTTTTCAAACTGACCAAGATGACATTAAATTCACTTTAAGGTAAATCGTTACCTTGAACGGTGGTACTGTAACGCCCTGAAATTCGGTCTATTTTCACATCTGAATTCTGTACGTCACTATCCCATCTTCTTCCAAACATACATCATTATATAGCTAAATATAACAACATACATCCTCAAATCCTAGGTTCTAAAACCTTAAAACCTTTTTCATTACAAATAATGATAATTACATTATTCTTTACATCTTGTACAAGTGACTTTTATCCGCCACCAAGGATACATAATGGTTAATTAAACTATTTTAAAGTTTAATTCTATCATTCTATATTACAAGTCTTCGCTTGATCTTCACGCTCATTCATATAATGAATGATACTTCTTCTGGATATCGATCAATGTGATTTTTACGGAATCCTTAAGTTCTTCTAACATCTTTCGCTGAAAATGTTTGTATTTTAAAGCAAGTGTGAGCATTCAAATTCTCAGCAAGTCTTAGCAGTTGAACAAACAACTTCAAGAATTTAAACATTCTTTTAAGACTTCAATAACCGAACAAAGGTTATGAACCAACTTGAATAATAGGAATAATCTCGATTCCTATCATTTTAAAACATTAGTCACATTCACTTTGAAATACTTTCATTCTCTACTCTCTTTCATACACATTATGTTTAGCTAGAATCAATAGCACAAACTTAACAATAACGGTTCATGTATAAACATAACATGCTCATATTGAACAGTTCAATTATAGAACAGTTCATATCATAGAAACACCAAAGTGTTCACATTGTGGCACAAGGCCATATACGTTATACCACCTTGTACAAATATCACACATTCGCACATAGACAAAACTTCTCAAGTTCAACATCTAAGATGTTTTAGAAACTAACATTCATTTAAAATATGAATGAAGTTAGGAAACTTGCCTTACGCACAGCTACAACTTATAGTTTACGCTGAACTGCTCATTCCAATTCCTTCTTTCTTTAATCTCATTCCGTCGGACGAAGAGTGCACTCGGGCAAGCTTTTTCTCTTCCTTTTACTCTCTTCTCCCATCCAAACTCTCTCTCTCTCTCTCTCTCTCTCAAAGTTGTAGGATTTTTCAAAATCCCAAAACAATGAAGTTAGCTTCATATTTATAGATTTTCAAGGCTAGGGGTATTTTGGTCATTTTGCCAAACTGCCTTACTATTCATGGCTTGGCCTCCACACTTACTTAGCCAATAAGTCTACTTAGCCATTAAGTCTACTTAACTCTTAAGTTTACTTAAATCTTAAATTTACTTACTCATTAACTAACTTATCTTTACTATTCCACCTCCTTACTATTCACGCAGCTTCCCTTGGAAGCTTCGTGCTTCCATCTTGTGGAATTCGTCCGATAGTTCAAAAACTGCGATTCTTGGAATCCAAATATTTTTGGATATTTCATCTTTCCTTTACCGATTAAGTTTTACGTATTCTTCGAATTTCTAAAAAACTAAAAAACACTTTTCCACGATAAGCGTTTTCCTTCAAGTTTTCCCTTAACGTAGCTAAACGAGTGAAAAGTACATAATAGTACTTTTTCGTCATTTTTATTTTATCCGATTTCTGCACATTTTTTGAAAAAAACTTTTATCAGCTTATTTAACATTTCACGATATAATATCGTCAAATCTTTCGACGGAATGTCATTTCGACATACCGAACTCTCTGAAAGGCTTAGGTTATTCAAACCCTAACCCTTAGGGTTTCGTCGGGTAAATAGTGCCTATTTCGTCTTTTTCCCCGGAAAGTTTTTGTTCCCAAAATTTTTTTATTTTCGTCTTCAAAATTCTTACTCGTTCAGTCTAGCTCATAACTAGAATCCTACCAATTAATAATCATTCTAGGTTATAGAATGATCAATAAACACATAGCACATAATAGTATTAATAAAAATTCATTTTATTAATTACTAATTCTTTAAATCTAAATTTCTGGACAATCTGATTTTTCGGGTTGTCACATTCTTCCCTCCTTATAAATATTCCGTCCTCGGAATTTCTAAAACCACACCCATTCCCGGGTCATCACATTCACCCCTTCTTCACAGAATTTTGTCCTCAAAATTTTATCTTACTCATCTGCTCAACTTCTCTTCAAAGAAGTTCTTATCTTTCATACATTACGTACCCTTCATAAGTTATCAAGAATCATGAACTGAAAGGAATAAATAGGAATATAAAGATTCCTTTAAAACATTTTATACTTTTGCTGAGGGGTCAAGTCGACCAAGAACTCTTACTAGGTTTAACAGCATTTCACTGTAAACCATTTTTACACAGTAAGTTTACAATCACAAAGAAGGTAAACTACCACTACCATACGTAGGTGATCGACCTATTGTATAACCCCATCCGGAGTATGTTCACCTCAGACTTAATCATTAGATTCCGCACCAAAACAATTTGGTTTGGCATAGCTCTTCAAAGAAAGCTCAATTTTCTTTTAATCATGACATACCATTCATCTTAGCCAAATCAAGTAGCTTAGGCCATATTAATAAATTGGACATCGACTTGAAACATTCGTCTAGTCAACTCACTTGACATTTACCAATTCTTTAAATTCTTTTGCAATACATCAAAACGTTTCATGACGTCATGATACCGCACTCTTCAAAGTATGTTGAGGACTTCGTCAATTTATGACTTCATCATTATGCATCATACCATAGTGGGTTGTTGATCCTAAGATCACTTCCAACACTAGGTTAAGTTGCATTAATAACTCCATCCTTTTACCATCTTTACATCAAATGCACTGATGATATAAAATTTATTTTGATATTTTAAATCAATTTATGTCTAGCCGAATCAACTAGCATAGACATACCAAGAATAGTTCTTTTAAAATCCATTGATTCAAAAAACTGAACCAATTCTTTCATTTTCAAAACGAGCACATCAGCACGATTTCAAGAAACTTTGAAATCTAGCATAGCTAGATGACTTGGAATATCTTATCCTCCATCTTCTTTCATTATCTTACTTGCGACAATACTTAATCTTCTTTAGCACCTTTAATGTTAAGCCTACTGAAAATAACTCATTTTCAGTCTACACCTTCCTATACTTTATTAAAATCCATCAACTTACCACACATTATGAGTTCAGGAACTTTCCACAATAATATAAGTTTAAGAACTATCCTAGACAGACCATAGGCGTCCATTCACTGAGAAGTTCAAAAACATACTATATAATTATGAGTCACGAACTTACCATATGTATGAGTTTTAAGAACTCGTACCTACCTTATCATTCTCTACTTATCAAGTATATACATGAAAAAAGATTCACCTTCTCGTCATATATATCTTGATAGCGCAACCAATTCCAATGATTATCACTATAATAAACTGAGTGGTTGTTACACTGAAGCACAAACCTCTACCCATACAAAGATTCATACAACTCAGCTATCACATGAGTCCTTAATTGAAATCTTACAACTTCTAACTTTTTCATTACTTAATACGAATTTTCTTTAATTCGTATGGTATCCTTTATAACTCAATCTGAGTTCTTCTTCCCATACTACTTCGTAGTACCATTCATTTATAGCATTGGCTATAAACTATTCATCGTTCAATAGCTCGCATGTTACTATGATTTACTTTGATCACGTGGTGATCTTCTTATCCTTCTCTCTATGATTATAGTCTTAGGTACTCATACCTAAGATTTTTAACCTATCGGCTTTGATACCAACCTGTAACGCCCCAAAATCCGGTCTATTTTCACATCCGGATTCCGTACGTCACTATCCCATCTTCTTCCAAACATACATCATTATATAGCTAAATATAACAACATACATCCTCAAATCCCAAGTTCTAAAACCTTAAAACCTTTTTCATTACAAATAATGATAATTACATTATTCTTTACATCTTGTACAAGTGACTTTTATCCGCCACCAAGGATACATAATCGTTCATTAAACTATTCTAAAGTTTAATTCTATTATTCTATATTACAAGTCTTCGCTTGATCTTCACGCTCATTCATATAATGAATGATACTTCTTCTGGATATCGATCAATGTGATTTTTACGGAATCCTTAAGTTCTTCTAACATCGTTTGCTGAAAATGTTTTTATTTTAAAGCAAGTGTGAACATTCAAATGCTCAGCAAGTCATAGCAGTTGAACAAACAACTTAAAGGAATTTAAACTTTCTTTTAAGACTTCAATAATCGAACAAAGGTTATGAAGCAGCTTGAATAATAGGAATATTCTCGATTCCTATAATTTTAAAACATTAGTCACATTCACTTTGAAATACTTTCATTCTCTACTCTCTTTCATACACATTCTGTCTGGCTAGAATTAATAGCACGGACTTAACAATAACGGTTCATGTATAAACAAAACATGCTCATATTGATCAGTTCAATCACAGAACAGTTCATATCATAGAAACACCGAAGTGTTCACATTGTGGCACAAGGCCTCATATGTTCTACCACCTTGTACAAATATCACACATTCACACATAGACAGGACTTCTCAAGTTCAACATCTGAGATGTTTTAGAGACTAGCATTCATTTAAAATATGAATGAAATTAGGAAACTTGCCTTACGCACAGCTACAACTTATAGTTTATGCTGAACTGTTCATTCCAATTCCTTCCTTCTTTAATCTCGTTCCCTCGGACGAAGCGTGCACTCGGGTAAGCTCTTTCTCTTCCTTTTACACTCTTCTCCCATCTGAACTCTCTCTCTCTCTCTCAAAGTTATAGGATTTTTCAAAATCCCAAAACAATGAAGTTAGCTTCATATTTATAGCTTTTCAAGGCTAGGGGTATTTTGGTTATTTCACCAAACCGCCTTACTATTCATGGCTTAGCCACCAAATTTACTTGGCCTCTACACTTACTTAGCTGTTAAGTCTACTTAACTCTTAAGTTTACTTACTCATTAAGTAACTTATCCTTACTATTCTACCTCCTTATTATTCACGTAGCTTCCCTTGGAAGCTTCGTGCTTCTGTCTTGCAGAATTCGTTCGACAGTTCGAAAACTGCGATTCTCGGAATCCAAATATTTTTGGATATTTCATATTTCCTTTACCGATTAACTTTTACGTATTCTTCGGATTTCCGAAAAACTGAAAAACACTTTTCCACGATAAGCGTTTTCCTTCACGTTTTCCCCTAACGTAGCTAAACGAGTGAAAAGTACATAACAGTACTTTTTCGTCATTTTTATTTTATCCGATTTTTGCACGTTTTTTGAGAAAAACATTTATCGGCTTACTTAACATTTCACGATATAATATCGTCAAATCTTTCGACGAAATGTCATTTCGACATACCGAACTCTCTGAAATGCTTAAGTTATTCAAATCCTAACCCTTAGGGTTTCATCGGGTGAATAGTGTCTATTTCGTCTTTTTCCCCAGAAGTATTTTGTTCTTGGAAAAATTTTATTTTCGTCTTCAAAATTCTTACTCGTTCAGTCTAGCACGTAGCCAGAATCCTCCCGATTAATAATCATTCTATGTTATAGAACGATCAATAAACACATAACACAAAATAGTATTAATAAAAATTCATTTTATTAATTACTAATTCTTTAAATCTAAATTTTTGGACAATCCGATATTTTGGGTTGTCACAGGTACAATGAATGGAAAAAGTTCTAAACAACAAAGAGTTGCAAATTTAGTGATAAATACTAAGTATATAGCTTTAAATGAAGCTGTAAGTTGATTGTTTTGATGAAAAGTCATTACAAAACTAGAAATAGTTCCTAAGTCTCATCTTAAATCTAAACCTGAGTTGTAACGCTTTCATTTGAATAGAGAATCATTGAAAAAGGAGAAGTCATTATAAAGATAGTGGACTCTCAAAAATAACATTACATATCTATCAACTGAAGCTTATCTAACAACATGATAATCGCCACTTACAGAAAAAGGGGTATGAGATACCATGGTGATTGACTTTAGTGTAAGTGGGAGATTTAGAGTAGTATGCACACATGTCAATCATGTTTGATGATAAAACATATACTTTCTAACAATCTTATTCATTTATTACTAAAAAAATTATTTAATTAAAAGCTTTTAATTTATCTATATGGTGATGTTTTTATAATATGCGATAAACTCATAGTTCTGAGCAATGTTTTTAGAATAACGATGATGATCATACTAATGAGATCTAAATTCTTAGATAGCTCATAAACTAAAATTGTTCTCAATTATTGGATTACTAAAAAATGGATTAGTGAATCCGGATAGATTGGTACATATGTTGCTTGTTATTTGGATGAGGATGATTAATCTCATGATCATTTATGTGGAGACACTAAAACAAGTATATAGGTGCTTATTGGAGAATAAGTTCACTGAACGTGGCTCACTAAGGAATACCTAATGAAGTTTTACTTGTCTGTTAATACGAATTCCTATAATAATAGTAGTACAAGTGATCCTTAGACTTGAGATTGTGACGCCCCCAAATCCGGGTACTTGAAACCCGTACTTGGTGCTCCACGATAACATTCATTCAAACTACTTAATGTATTTATTAAATAAAAGTGTTATATCAAAGTTGTTTACCTTCCCAGATTCGAGAACCTTTAAGTAATTCATTACATGATAATTAATATCACATCATACATATAGTTATTACAAATAACATTATATAACCTCGTCCTTCAGCTTTCCCTTCCCTTTGTCCTTGCCAGAACATTCAGGTTGATCTAGCTTAGCCTAAAACATTTAAATTTAAAACAAGAATGAACATTTAATTCCCCAACAAGTAATATCAATTAATAAATATTAGTTGAAAGAAATAAATATCTTCTTTGAACTACAGTTCTACAACGAGGCAATAGTTGTGAAGTAACCTGAAACAATACCGAACAACATATCAAATCAATTACATTTTTTGAAACTATGTACTGACTATTAATGATGAGTGGTCGATAAACTATGAACTTTTATTTTCAATTTTTGAAAAGGTTATACATAAATTCATCCGCAAACCATAATGACTTACGGGAACAGAGGGTGATCAGCCCGTTATGCCCTGCATTGATTAATACTACGTGTTAGAATGATATTTTTGCTCATCATATCCGCCTTTGACATACAAAATTTTCCCACGTTCGGGATGTTCATATTCAGTTTGGAATCCTAACCAAAATAATTCAGTTGGATGACAATAATATTCTATCATGTTCAACGATATATTTTAATCTATGTCTAGCTGAGTCAAATACATTAAATGACTTTTAATTAAAGTATACATACCATAATTCAATAAGTATGAATCAACAAGTGTTCAAATATAACAATTATCCAAGTGAGGACACTTACATAACCAAACTTAGCTATTAACAAACAGAATATATCTTAATCAATGAAAGTAGAGTTAAGAAACTTGTACAATAAGAATATAATTCAATAACTTACTTACACATGTTCACTGCATAAATTAAATTCAAAGGTTAAGATACTTTCCTGACTTGCTACTTACGGCTACATAACTTAGTTCTATCTTTTATATAAAGACCTATCATTAATAAGATTATTCTTTCGATTAGAATAATACATCGTAAAACATAATACTGCTATTTGCAGTCATCCCATAACTTAAGCACATTGTCACATATTTATAACCGTTATTAAAACATAAACAACTACTTATCAGGTCAAACTATGCAGGTCTGGATTAATTTCAAAAAAGATTTGGTTTACCAATGGCTTTATCTGATAATTATCGAGTTTATTTTCAATTAAACTCTATTTAATAGATTCAATATTCCTTTAGATAACTCAAATATCAGTCATATTATTTTTTAGTTGCTTACAATAATTTTCAAATAATTATTATCATTTATAATAATTTTTCAAACACTGATATCATTGTTAAATGATTTAAATACTAAATAATCCCATTATCATCAATAATATTAAAATATTAATGAAATACTTGACAAACTATTAAAGTTATTTATAATAACTTAAAATAATTTTAAAACACTAATATTTTCCTTAAATAATTTTTAAAAAATTTAAAATAAATTTTAACGGTGACACCCCCAAATTCAGGTACTTGAAACACAAACTCGGTGCTTCACGATACCACTTCTATGAGCGGAAAAATACTAATAATAATAACAATAATATTAATGCCAAACTTAATTTACATATATAAGAGTTTTCTAATCCCAAGCACGCAACCTTTAAACATTAATTACATGATAGATAATATATATCATCTTTATCTTAATAAAATCAAACTATTACATAATATAACACAAACTTATTATGCAACCTTTCATTTCCCTTTGTTCTTGGCAGAGCCTTCAGGTTGTTCACACTTAGCTAAAAATATTTAAATTAAGTAAGGATGAGAATTTGAGTGCCCAACAATTAATAGAAATCAATAACAGTTAGCTGAAGAAAGTATATATTTTCCGTGAATATCATTTCTATAACGAATCAACAGTTGTGAAGTAAGCTGAAGCAAAAATACAACATATCATTTTGATTTCAAAATTTTGAAACTACGTACTGACTATAAATGGGAATCAGTCGACAAACTATGAACATTGTTTTCTATTTTCGAAAATGTTAAATAGAACTTCATCTGTAAACTATCATAACTTACAGGCATGGGGGTGATGTAACACCCCAAAATCCAGGTACTTCATTCCCATAGGATTTGGTGTTCACTTGATAAAAACATTCATATCTAATTACCCAATCAAATTAAAGTTGAATAATAAACCTTCCTATAAAGGATTACATAAATAAAAATCTCCCAGGTTGTCTAACCTTTAAATATAATCATTCAAATGCGGAAAAATAAATAAACTTCATTACAATCTTTCAAACCAAAGTCTAATAATAAAATTTCAAAATGATTACAAGTCTTCAATCCTTGTTCATCTTTCCCTTTCCCTTACTGGTGCTAGGTACATTGACCTTCTCAACTTTAGCTGTAAGGTTTATATAAGCAAGAGTGAGCAAACAAAGCTCACTTGAAATAATAAGGAATAAACTTTACAACAATTGCCAAATAATAACTCAATAGAACTGAACAATATGTTCTATCAACATTTTGGAATGTATAACTGAGGGTCCTAAGACCACGAACCATATCCATAGTTATAAGTAATCTTTCAACTTAAACTTTAACAGTCATAAGACTATAGGGACTCCACGTACTTAGGGGGATCAGCCCTTCGTACAATGTGTTAGGAATAAGCATGTGAATGATATTCCTATTTACATATGATTTGATTATGATATATATATATATATATATGAATGAATATGCAAGTATGCTTACATTAAGAAAAGCTGTAAAGTACTTTGAAAGATAATAGAAACATATGTACAAGGACTTAGAATGAATTGATCAAATATGTTAGGTTGATCCTACATATGCAAAAACAACTTTGTAAAGTCCTTAAAAAGAAATGATGTACAAGGATTATAAATATAGAAAGAGCAAGCATGTTAGGTTGATCTTATGATGTAATAGATAGGCTTGTCTGATCGTCGAGCACTGCACCAAAAATCGTAGTCTGCCAGGAGAGTCAAGGAAAACTCGAAGAGCTATCAAGGTAAAATCATAGTCTGCTAAATAGTAGATCTTGGAGTTCGTAGACTTCCAGGAGAGATGAGAAAGGATCGTAGTTTGTCGAGGAGAACTTCCTCAGGGCCGTAGTCTGCTGAGGAAGTCATGTTCGGAATCATAGATAGCCTACCTACGAGCCGAATGAGCATCTGCCAAAGTCAAGGATCGAGCAAGATCAGATGAAGACAACAAGCACAATGACAGAAATCGTAGTGTCAAGATCTGATCTCAGAGTCGTAGTGTCTGCACAGCCAAAGCTGAATCGAAGAGTGTAGAACTAAGACCTCAATAAAAGTTCTCACAACACCAAGGCAGAATTTTAGAAGCTAATACGACTGTCAACAAATGAGCACTCCCAGAATATCCAAAGGAATGAAGCCTCTGGTTGACACTGCATAGATAAATCCCAGCTGAAGGAGACCAGAGAGCACTCAACGAATGGCATGCAAGCTAACAGAAGACCTAAGCACCAACCCAATCAGCATCAAGATTGAGTTATGAAGCCATTCGAGATGAAATCTTCCACAAGGAGATCAGAAGAAGACTTCTGTAACTAACTAAGGATAGTCAGTAAGTCCAGTAGTTGTCAAGTAGAAAGATGGCAATGATCTTGGAAGTAACCAAGATCATAGTGTTTGCTAAACGAAGAAGGAACTGATGTAGTACACATTGAGATACTGGTCAGCGTCGGAAAAATAAGGCTAAAGTGATTAAGCATTGGGTCAGTCCATTGATGATAAGTGAACGGGAGATCACAAGGAAAAAGCGAGCTGGACACGCCACAAATTTGAAGTGTCTTGTTATTCAGAAGAGGCCAAAGCAAGGAATCAAGCCATCAGTATCTGAGAACAGTCGAGGCAAACAGAAGTGATGAAGCACTGCACAAAAAGAGGAATAGGTGTTCTACACTGGAAATCAAGTGAACACTCCTCGAGATCGTAGTGTTGACTCTACATATCAATAAGACACTACGATCAGGTCCAAGAAGAAGTGCATAAGAATCGTAGAGTTCGAACAACTAAGGATTGAAGCATTGGCAACGGTTCCATCTGAAGGTTGGCATTCGGACAAAAGCTTATTGAGAGCATAGATGCAAGGACAACCTCTGATCGAGAAAATTAGAAGGGTGAAATAAAGTCATCGACCTGCCCAAGATATCAAAGTGACATATCTGATAGGGTAGTTGAAACAGCAGACTGCACTGTCAGAAAGTCAGAAAAAGATGTCATGTCACATCTGCAGTCTGCAATAAATAACGCGAGATCTGCGAGGCAATTTGATTAGCTTCCAACGACTACTTTCCAATGGGAAGATTGGGAAGCAGTATAAATCAACAGAGCTTCAAAGATCGAGAGGAGCTGTTGATTGTAATGTTACAAAATCATTGAGTTGGTGAATGTTATTGTTGACTCTACGAGTTCCACCAAAGAACAATAGAACAAGTCTCAGTGACAGTGAGACTACCAAGGTGGAAGTGAATCAGCTTTGAAGAGGAATTCAAACAGATCAAAGCTTCACTCAACAAAGATGAGAATGCCACTGAAGATGGCAGCCAAGCTGAGAGCTGAGAAGGCCAAAAAGATAGCATTCAGAAAAGTGGCTGAGAACAAAAAAGACCAAGAGAGCCACTCTACGAATCACCATGAACCTAAAGCTAAAACTGAACAAGTGCAGAACCATGTTTGCAAAACATTCAAGAAGGGTTTAGGGATTGTTTAGTGCCAGATGAAGTCCACCAAAAGCACAAAGACTTAACAAATCCAGATGGTGATGGTGCACAGCTGATACAAGATGAAGATGAGAATAAAAGAGTAAATATCAGCTGCACCAAGGAAGATGTGGTCCAGACTCAAAGCAGAATGCAAAGAGGACCACACTAAGCTGCTAAGTACAAAAGATGTTCATAGCTTAATGACATCTTAGCAGCTCAGCACCAACAACAACAACAACTATAACAACAAAAAGCCAGGGCCTGAGGGGTCCTTGTCCGGAGGGACTAAATGAAGTTCCAAGCCTGCTTGGCTTGAAGAGTTCCTAGGGAACTAGAGAAGTTCCAAGGCTGCTAGCCTTGAAGGAATCTTAGTGATTTAGGGTGCTGCCCTTCCTTTGTGGAAATCCTGCTAGTTGAAAGCAGAAGAGTGGATTAGGAGCTTGAGTCTCTGAACCACTTAAAACCCCTTGTGTCTTTTACTTTATGTCATTTACATTATGTACATTAATTGCTATAACTACTATGTATGTGCTAACTGCTTACTACTAAGTTAACTCTACGAACAATGTATTATTGATTATGAATATATCAATGAAGGGGATCTTTTACTTATTCCATTGTGCTTGAAAAGATTCTTATGTTTGTCATATGCTACCTAATGAGCAATACAACTTAAAAGAGAAAGAGTATTTTAGAAATCAAAGGATCTATACAAACCCCCCCCTCCCTTCCAGATCTATATTACGCCTATTGGGAACTAACAATTGGTATCAAAGCAGGTTCTTATGCTATATTCAAAAGCTAATCGCTTTTAGTCTGATCCTAGGCACAATCATTGTTATAAACTTAGTTTAGTAGTTAGTTGCTTGTTATATGCAGATGAACTCACACGTTGGAAATATTGTGTACAGGTAAATGTGCATATATATCTGAAGTTGCTCCGATAGGTTTATACTCTCGATTGCCATATTAATAAGACCAATCATTACTCGCAGTTAATCTTATTGTCTAAAAAACCAGAAAAGAAAGAAGAACAGCTCAACCATGTATCTGGCCAACAAGCAGCTGGATACCACGACTGATTGACTGAAGATCAACTAGAGCAACTGGCTGTCAGAAGTAAATGAGAAAACATGCACATCAATGCCTAAACACAGTATATCTAAGATAAATGACTGTTAAGAAACTAACAGCAAAAGGTACGGTTCCTCACTAACATAGATATGAACATCATATTTGCTCCTTACTTTGAACTATAACAGTTTTCCTTCAAGTATTCATAATTTATCTAAAAAGGTGAAGAGAGAAAGTACACTGATGATGGAAACTCAAATGTCTATAAACTTTCTCTCCAACCAAGTTTTAGGTTGAAGATGATAACTTGAAAGAGACCTGAAATGGTTTTAAGAGCCTCACAGGTCGATTGAATGTGAAGTAATCTTTGCTGATGAGTTAATGTGCTTTATACATCCTATGGTCTAAGTGTTTAATGACAAAGAGAGTATGATCAGATCTACAAGAAAATCTTGAAGATTCATAGAAACTAATCACCTCCATGAATCAACCAGATGCTAATAAATCGTAGAGTTGATTCTCACTTTGTGAACATTTAAACTCGGTGAACATAAATTAACAAAAGATGAAACCATAAAGGAAAAGAGCGTTTTATTAAAATGACAGTTTTCTCTCACACTCACCACCATGCATCTCAAATTATATTTTCTAAATGAAGTATATGCATGAATATGACTGATGGTGGTCTATATGATGATTATCCAAATATATGAGGAACAGGGGTTTAGTAAACTAACCTAGCAGGACCCATTTAACCATGGGTACCAAAAATTAGAAATGTATAACCCGTAGGTACTTGGTCTATCTGATCACACTAAGGAATGTTGAAGCAGAATACTTCAGTCAAAAATATTCAACCAGCAGACGGCTTAAGACTGTTTAGAAATGATTCTGATAAAATTCCTATATGTCAAAGCCTGTCCTTGAAGACCTGCTGAGCTAATCTGAATGAAGTTTAAATGGCTGCATACCTTTATATGAAAGCAGGCCACTTAACCATAAATGAAAAAGGGTCTTAGATGCTCAAGCATGCAAAACTTGTTCTCAAGGAAGCTCACATCAGAACTATCAAGCATTAAACATTAGGAATTTAGTACGGGAGCAGAACTCCACGAGCACAAGATGATAAGGAAGACTACGTTCGTAGTGCTATCAAACGATCGTAGAATGATCAACCCTGAAGATACTCATTTCTACGACAGAATAAGATTTAATGACTTCAGTCAGAAGAAGATATGCATGGATGCTTTCTCATGTACATAAGGAAGAAAGAATCACACCTCACTGAAAAGACAGCATCAACCATGGGGAGCAGTGATCCGTTATGGAACAATAGTACTAAAATATTTTATGAAGCAATGTACCAGCTACAGAGTCCCAAAACTTTGTGGCTGATGAACCAAATGCAGATCCATAGTCAGTAGGAACGTCTGAAAACATACTATTGATAACCTATCAGCCACCCAATTCAAAATCGTGAAGTGCCTACAATTAAACAAATGATCGTAGTGTAAAAGAAAGATGACATCACGATCACAAAAAAATGAAATTGTCCAAAGTTGATAAAGGACCTCCTCACCAGAAAAAGTCAAAAGAGATATCAGTGCAAATTACTTCTAAAATCAAGTTCATCTAGAAAGTGTGATAACCCGAGATTTCGAATAATTAAAATTTTACGAATAATTTTTTTTTTATTAATATTGACATTGACTGTTAATATTGTAGTGAGAATTTGTGAGACAAGTCTCGAGAATTAGTCAATATATGTTTTGACTGAGAAATTAGAGTAGAGTTGTGCTTAACAGCTTTAGAAAACCCTAACCCTAATTTTCGGATAGGGATTCAGTAGAAAATACAAATAAAATAATTGTATTGTTGATTATGTGTTTGGACTGTATAGAAATGTTGATCAATGGTTGACTGGATAAGGTTTAATATTAATAAACCTTAATAAGGGATTTAAAACCCTAATCTTAAATTTAGAAAATAAATTGTACAATTAAAACCCTAATTATGACGTGAAACCCTAATTTCAAAAGCAAGAATTTTAAACCCTAATTAAGCAACCCTAATTTTTATTAGCATGCCTAAAGTGTTTGTAAACATAAATATGATTAGAAATCACTAATTATATTTTTGTAATTTAAATTTCTATTTTAGAAACCCTAATTTTATTTTAGAAAATTTATTTTCTAATTAAACCCTAAATTTGCAAATTATGGAATTAGAATTTTTAGACCTAAAGGGTTCAAACCTAAACCTTATTGTCAAACCCTAAACCCTAAGGGTTTGTGTATTGGACAAGAATGCCATTAAATATATTTATCAAATGTCAAAAATACCCTTTTTTACATTTTAAATGAGCTAACTTGCAAAATTGGTAAAATCTTTAGTTGTTCACCTAACCATTTGACTTGGTGACTCTAGAAATTCAAAGAAATCGGTGACCAAAAAATCGTCAAATGATCAGATCTAGCAACTTAGCATTATATATAAGATTAGAGAGAGAGAAAAGTGGCCAAAAGTTGCTAAATTTTACTCTAGCTCTCACCACTCTCTCTCTATCCTAAACCCACGAAAATCAGTAGTAGATGGGTCCTAGAAAGCTTGACCTCAATATCAATCATAAGCAGTTGGAGAGCCAAGATCAAAAATTATTCAAGAGAAGGTATAATCCTATTTTATTTTTGATCTTTGTTGCTGAGAAAATTTTATGTTTATGTGTTTAGATTAATGCTAGAGGATGTTTTATGTTGATCTATGATGATCAAACATATATCCATAGCATCAAAGTGCTTTAAATTGGTGTTTTCAAAAAGCTGTTCTTGAGAAAAATTAGGTGTCCACAAGGAATGTCACCGCTTTAAATCCTTGTGTGTTTGTTGTTTTAGTTGTTTTAAAGCTTCAATCGATAGCTTTGGTATGTAGGCTTTAATCTAAAAGTTGTAGAAAAATGACCATTAGATATTTGGATTTCAAGTTATTTAGGTCAAACAAACGTTAATGAGGTCGATTGGATGAAAATCTGGGCAGCCCAGAATGATCGAAACAACGTCTGACAATTTTTTTAAGCCTCTTGATATGTTAGACGTTTTGGTTTATGATGTTATTTTTGTAATACATGTGTAGCCTGGTATCTTGTCTATAGATTTATGGCTTTATATCATATATTTGATCAATAGATCGAGTGTAACAAGCAGTCAAAGTAGGCCAAACAACCATAATTTGAATTTCTGGAAATTCCAGAAAAATACTTGCACGAATTTTCTGACATAAGTTGACCGCTTGATAAGTTGTGATTTGTTTATTTTTGGACTGATTTGTTGGTATGGTATTGTTCCTTGACACATCGACTATATGTTTGAACTTTAATATCACATAAACAATGAACAGAAAGCAGAAATAATTAAGCTTGAAAGTGGCAACTCGAATCTGTTTTGGCCCAGAAACCGCTTGACAGAAACTTTGGAGGTCTTGATCTCCTTGTTGTGATGTTGGTTGACCAAATTGTTGATTAGATATTGTAGTGTTACATTTATACTACAATAACAAACTTTTAGTTAGTTAGCGAGAACTCGATCATGTTGTGAATTAAATCCGACAAACGATGACCCTTAAACACGAAAATCGTCAAAGTGTTCTTGAGCTCAAGAACACCAACAATGACGCTTTAATGTCGCTAAAGGCTTTTAATGACAGATTAATTAAAATTATTTTACGAAAATTTAGGAAATTGATAAAAATTAGAAATAAATTCTAAAAATTACCAAAATGATTTTAAAAATTATTTTAAATTATGAAAAATAATTTCGAATTAATTGGAATATTTTTCTTTAATATTTATAATTATTTAAATATTAAAGGTATTTAATTTATTTAATTAGTGTATTAAATAAATTAGAGAAAAGTGATTTAATATTATGAAAAATCATTTTAAATAAGAAAATGTATTTAAAAATATTTTGAGTTATAAAATGTAACTTTTAATATTTTTGGTGAATTTTCATTAATAATTTAATATTAATGATATTAGATTTATTTGATTATTAATTAAATAAATAAGATAAAATAATTTAAATGATTTAAAAATCATTTTAATTGAGAATAAAGTGTTAGAAAATATTTTAAATTATAAAATATAATTTTCAATATTTTTGGAGAATTTTCATTAATAAATTAATATTAATGATATTTGATTTATTTAATTATGATATTAAATAAATGAATTAAAAATGATTTTATTGATTTAAAAATCATTTAACAATGAGAAAAATAGTTTAAAAATATTTTAAGTTATAAATTATGACTTTTAATATTTAGATAATAAATTCATTAATATTTATATATTAATGGCGGTGATTTAAAAATGATTTTAATTACTTTAAAAATCATTTAAGTGGAATATTGTTGATTTAAAAATATTTTAAGTTATTGATAATAACTTTAATATTTTGACAAGTATGTTATTGATATTTAAATATTTTTAGATATTAATAATGATAAGATTAATTGAGAATTAAATCATTTAAAAATGATTAGATGTTTAAAAAATTATTATAAATTATAATAATTGCTTGATAAATATTAAAAGCTTAGAAAAATATTATAATTGATAATTGAGTTATCTAAATTAATATTGAAGCTTAGAGACCAAGTTTAATGGACAATCAATGTGTTAATTGCCGGATAGGGTGATCGTAATAATCGAGAATGGACCAAGTCCAACCGCACTAATATAGTTAGACTTGTTATGTGTTTATATAGGTTATAAACAACGATGTGACTATGTGGTAATGTGCCTAGGAGAAGTTTATTTGTGAACTACGATTGTTACGTGTTATGAATAATTGTGCTAATTGTAAGACCGATATTATTGATTATAGGTCTTTCAAAGCAGATAAGTATATTGTGTAGCTGTAATCAGTGGAAGAGGCAAGTTCCCTAACTCAACCTTGAGTTATTTCATTCAAATTACTATTGGTGGATAATTATTGCTAATTATGCCACGTCAAGGATTTATTGTTGAAATTAAATTATTGAATTAGAATATATATATATTCGTTGAATTCTTCGTTGTTGGATATTCATATATGTAGAAGTTAGAATTGATGATGACAGATAATTCTTGTTTATTGTCAAATTATCTTGAGAAATGTCTTAGCTAATTATTCGGCTGAGCGAATATTAGTTAGAACTTGATAAGTTCGAGAAGAGAATTCAATTATTATTGAGAGATCGATGCCAATTATTTGGCTAAGATCGAGAAGTAAATAGAATTTGAAATCACAAGATTTCGTTGTTAAATCAAAATCTTGATTTCGAGACCGAGAAGAACAACCTTTTATAAAAGGGAATATCATTAAATCGTATATTCGATCATTGCTTGTGACTTAAGTACTATGCATAATATAGGTATAATAAAGTCGATCACTTGTTATACTTGCGAGAGGGTATGATTTAATCTTTACGGTTATCTCGATACACTGGGTATATCAAAGTATAACTTTGATAGTTACTCGAGAAGAGAAGTTCAAGATCCAATGGATCATTTCAAGTATAAATCTGGAAAACAATCCACTTTGCAAATTCGTAGAATTAATTCTTGATTATTCAATTGAATATATCGTAGAACCTTGAAAGCGTTGTACCCTTTCATCATTACATTATTGTGCAGTATAAAATACGAGAAAACTTGTTATTGAATAAGGATTTGTTCAGCTATTTTAAAGTTCCCCGAACTTTGGTTTCATTCTATCAAAATAGATAGTCTGGTGATTTGAATACTTATACATTTATTGTATGTATTAACTTGCGGGGCAAATTTGTTGCTCACCCTTGCTAAATAAAACATTTCAGCTAGGGACGAAGTGGCAGGAGGTGCTGCGAAGAATAAAGGCAAAGGCGTTGTAATAAACTAGTTATGATTAACATATTTATTATGTTGTATTTGTAAACCTTTTTTTTTTGTATATCTAAAGGGTATGTTTGTAATGTTAAGGTTAGTGAACCTGGGTGATGTATTATTAGTAAACTCTGATAAAAACTTATGTAAGATACTATCTATATATATTATGGGTAGTTAAATGTTATTTATATTGTGGATCGTGAACACCAAACTCGGGAGTCAGGTAACCCGGATTTGGGGGTGTCATAGAAAGAACCTCAGGGACAAACCTGACCGTCAGCTCACTCTAAGTGGTTGGCCCTTCCTGAGGTACCTTATCCCAGAAGAATTGCTTAATCAAGTTCATCTCAAGAATCAAGTCAGTCAACGATTGCAGAGTAGAGGTTGAGAGAACTCAACGATCATGATGTAACCTCAACGATCGTAGTACAACCTCAACAATCGTAGAAACAGACTCGATGATCGCAGTCTTTCAAGAGGCTACTCTTAACTCATGAGGAGCTAAAAGAACAGGACAATTTCTCAAGCTTTCAGATAAAGGGAGACAAGTTTGAATAATATGTGGAAAGATGTCTTGCTGAAGAAAAGTACCCAAGACTTCAGGAAGCAAATCAATGGTTGAATCATGAAGATTCAAAATGAGAAGAATTGCTAAAACCATCCACTATAACATCTTTCATAGAGTTGATTGTTGAGTCAACAAAGGAAAACGTAGAGTCAATAGCTGTTCTATCAAGCTACTCTACGAACTCAAAAGGTCAAAGGTCAATCCACGTCAATCAAACGTCCACTCTTCTAAAAGAGACAGCTAACTGACAAGTTAATGGAGAGTTATAGCTTGTTACTGGGCATCGTGCAACCAATTACTGGGTGACACATCACAGCGTATGCAGAGTCAGAAGGAACTGCCATAAAGACATATTCAAATCTATAAACAGTTATCAAAACCTATTGAACCTCTTTCCCTCCCATTTTCAAACCCTAGAATCTTCTTCGAAGCCAAACCAATTAAACTTCCAGAGCCCAAATCTCATTCAGTTAAATCTCTCCGAACCACATACCATATACCTTGAACTCCTCAAATGGCAGAATGGAAAGTTATAACAGGTATTCAACTCAGCTTTACAAAGTTTGAAGGATCAGAGACAAAGTTCAAGGATATACTTGAACTCGTAAGAATGGAAAGTTATAACAGGTATTCAACTCAGCTTTACAAAGTTTGAAGGATCAGAGACAAAGTTCAAGGACATACTTGAACTCGTAAAGGAAGTTGGGTTCTCTGAGTGCCTAGAGGCCAACACTCTAGTTTATACAGAGCTAGTGAAGAAGTTCTACTTAAATGCTTCAACGAACTCTGGGCTTCTGACTACCAAGGTGAAAGGATCTAGTCTGAAGATTAGAGCATCAGACATCAATCAATGCCTAGGGTTTCCCAATCAAGGTCTGATAAACCTGGATGAAGTCGACATTGAAGAAGGCAAGAGGCTAATGTGGTACCAAAGAAACCCCAGTCTGAAGGACATGAAGAAAATGGAGTTTCCAGAGGAATTCGAGTTCCTTACTGCGATAGTGGGAAAATGTATACTGTGCAAAGACACTACACATGACACTGTACTCGACCAGCAGTTGAAGATTATGTCCGCCGTAGTTATGAAGAAGAAAATCAACTTTGGAGCTATCCTGTTCGATCAAATCTCCAAATGGATAGAAAAAAGATGAGTTGAAGAAATCTACCGATAAACCACATACAAAAGTATTTCATGGAAGACTTTTAAGAATTATGATGAAGAAGAAACTGGGAAGAAAGATCATGGATGATGAGGGAGAACCTCTGAATGTGCACAAAGTAATGTCTCCACAACTATTTGTAAATTGGAAGAAAAACTCAAAGGAAAATAGGAGGCTAACCCAAACTAGAACCAGCAGAAAAGTCTCTGCAAAGAAGAGAAAAACAAAGGAGGTGGAAAGCTCTGAGTCTGATGACTCTGCATCAGTTGCTGCAACACCGGCAAAGAAGAAGCCTAATAATGTAAAGAATGTTTCGTCAAGACATGTCTCCACTGACAAGAAGAAATAAGGAGTAGGAGAAAAACAAGCATCTACTGCTGAAAACCCAAAAAGAAGGAGTAACAGACTACTCCAAGAACCACCCAAGAAGAAAGCAAAAGTGATGAAGAAATCAGCCCCAGCTCCCCTGGAAAGTCCATCCAACCAAAAAGAACATGAAGAGTTTGAAGATGAGAAAGCAACTGAAAGTTCAAAGGTTGAATCCATGAAAGAAAGAGCCAAGGTTGATGATGAAGGAGAGGAATGTGCAAGCCCGAAGGAGAAGTCTTAGAGCATCCACTCTGATGATAAAGAAAGGCTACAGGTTGACACAATAATATCCTCTACAACAAACGCTCTAACAAACTCAAAGGATGTAGAGTCTAACTCCGATGATCTTCTGATGAGATGGTTCTTTCCATGGATGCCTTGGTTAAAGGCACATACTGATGGAGATGAAAGCTATTTCAGCTGGTGCTATTCTCAGTTTCCAAATCTAGAGTTGGTGTCACAAAACTTCCCAAGGGTAAAGAAGTTTGCAACCATGATGATAAATGACAAGCCCCACTACAAGGTCTACCAACATGCTGAAAATCTTTATATTCCTTATGATCATAGAGTTGACTCTGATGGAAAAAGGAATATGGCAAAGACACTGATTGTAGAGTCTGTTTACTCTACCATTGATGATGTTCAAATCCAAAATGAGAATCCTCCATCTGCTCAAACACAAGTGCCCAAAATTTGTTCATCCACCAACAGCGATTGGTACTCAATGATTGTTCAGATTCTCAATACCTTCCAATATCTGTCAAAGGATGAAAATCATAGAATCCAATCTAAGGATCAACAAGAGACTGCCCAACCAGACAATCAAATTCCTATGGGGCAGGAGCTGATGAGAAATTATGATAATCTGATTGCGAAGATGTCTCAAATCACAGAAGAGTCTCAGAAGCTGACAACAACAACAGATAATTCAGTTCAAAACATACTTCAAGCGACTATGGCTGATATATCTCTCAAAATCAAAGAGAGAGATCACATCTATTTAAAGGCCATAAATGATCAGAAAGCTGAAGCTATACGAGCACAAGAGGCAAATAAAGAGAAACTCAAAGTCCTTTCTGACAAGATTGACAACATGAATCAGTCCTTCTCCATACAACTTGAGTTAAGACAACAAGAACTCAAGATTGAAGTTGGTAACTCCTCCTACCTGATGGAGCAGCTTATGTCCAACATGGAGCAGCTCTCTCAAATGATTAATGACAAAAAGGGGGAGAAAAAGAGGCATAGAAAGGGGAAGAATAAGAGGCACTCTAGAAAGAGCAAGGAGAGAAGGAGCAAACAAGTCAAGAAGACGAAGAAGAAGAAAGCAGAAGAAGAAGATGGTTCACCATCTGATGGGGAGCCAAAGAGGCATGAGCCTAAGGCTGAGGGGGAGCCAGAGCCCGAACCAGAAAAAGAATAAAGGAATAGCTCCACATCCCAGGGGGAGCAGGAGCAAAGGAATCAAATAGATGAATACCTGATCAACAGACATCCTAGAAATATACATGGAGCCAAAGAGGTACATCTCTAACTAGTTAGGTATGTTTTGGATCCAGGATGTAAAATGTCAAAGTGTATTAAATTTCATATTATTATAAATGACATTCATGATTATCTGTTTTAGAAATACAGTAGCTCACTGTATATAAGATTCATTCATAACATGCATATGCACTTATTGTTTTTGTAATAATCAAATAGGGGGAGAGTGCCAGGAATAAGCATGCGAATGATATTCCTATTTACACATGATTTGATTATGATATATATATATATATATATATATATATATATATATATATATATATGAATGAATATGCAAGTATGCTTGCATTAAGAAAAGCTATAAAGTCCTTTGAAAGATAATAGAAACATATGTACAAGGACTTAGAATGAATTGATCAAATATGTTAGGTTGATCCAACATATGAAAAAACAACTTTGTAAAGTCCTTAAAAAGAAATGATGTACAAGGACTATAAATATAGAAAGATCAAGCATGTTAGGTTGATCTTATGATGTAATAGATAGGCTTGTCTGATCGTCGAGCACTGCACCAGAAATCGTAGTTTGTCAGGAGAGTCAAGGAAAATTCGAAGAGCTATCAAGGCAGAATCGTAGTCTACCAGATAGTAGATCTCGGAGTTCGTAGACTTCCATGAGAGACAAAGAAGGATCGTACTGTGTCGAGGAGAACTTCCTCAGGGTCGTAGTCTGCTGATGAAGTCATGTTCAGAATCATAGACAGCCGGCCTACGAGCCAAATGAGAATCTGCCAAAGTCAAGGATCATAGACTACACTTAAAATCGTAGAATCTACTGATTATATCAAAGGCAAAAAACATAGTCGAGCAAGATCAGATGAAGACAACAAGCACAATGACAGAAATCGTAGTGTCAAGATCTTATCTCAGAGTCGTAGTGTCTATACAGCCAAAGCTGAATCGTAGAGTGTAGAACTATGACCTCAACATAAGTACTCACAACACCAAGGCATAATCGTAGAAGCTAATACGACTACATAGATACGTCCTACCCGAAGGAAAGCAGAGAGCACTCAACGAATGGCATGCAAGCTAATAGAAGACCTAAGCACCAACCCAATTAGCATCAAGATTGAGTTATGAAGCCATTCGAGATGAAGTCTTCCACAAGGAGATCAGAAGAAGACTTCAGTAACTGACTAAGAAAAGTCAGCAAGTGTAGTAGCTGTCAAGTAGAAAGATGACAACGATCTTGGAAGTAACCAAGATCGTAGTGTTTGCTAAACGAAGAAGGAACTGATGTAGTACACACTGAGATACTGGTCAGCCTCTAAAAAATAAGGCTAAAGTGATTAAGCATTGGGTCAGTCCATTGATGATAAGTGAACGGGAGATCACAAGGAGAAAATGAGTTGGAAAAGCCACAAATCTGAAGTGTCTTGTTATTTAGAAGAGGCTAGAGTAAGGAATCAAGCCATCAATATCTGAGAACAGTTGAGGCAAATAGAAGTGATGAAGCACTGCACAAAAAGAGGGAGAGGTGTTCTACACTGGAAATCAAGTGAACACTCCTCGAGATCGTAGTGTTGACTCTACATATCAATAAGACACTACGATCAGGTCCAAGAAGAAGTGCATCAGAATCGTAGAGTTCGAACAACTAAGGATTGAAGCATTGGCAATGGTTCCATCTGAAGGTTGGCATTCGGACAAAAGCTTATTGAGAGCATCGATGCAAGGACAACCTCTGATCGAGAAATCAGAAGGGTGAAATAAAGTCATCGACCTACCCAAGATATCAAAGTGACATATCTGACAGGGTAGGTAAAACAGCAGACTGCAGTGTTAGAAAGTCAGAATAAGATGTCATGTCACATCCGCAGTCTGCAACAAATAACTCGAGATCTGTGAGGCAAAATTGATTAGCTTCCAACGACTACTTTCTAACGGGAAGATTGGGAAGCAATATAAATCAACAGAGCTTCAAAGATCGAGAGGAGTTGTTGATTGTAATGTTGAAGAATCGTTGAGTTAGTGAATGCTATTGTTGACTCTACGAGTTCCACCAAAGAACAATAGAACAAGTCTCAGTGACAGTGAGACTACCGAGGTGGAAGTGAATCAGCTTTGAAGAGGAATTCAAACAGATCAAAGCTTCACTCAATAAAAATAAGAATGCCACTTAAGATGGCAGCCAAGCTAAGAGCCGAGAAGGCCAAGAAGATAGCCTTCAGAAAAGTGGCTGAGTACAAAGAAGATCAAGAGAGCCACTCTACGAATCACCATGAACCTAAAGCTGAAACTGAACAAGTGCAGAACCATGTTTGCAAAACATTCAAGAAGGGTTCAGGGATTATTAAGTGCCGGACAAAGTCCACCAAAAGAACAGAGACTTAACAAATCCAGATGGTGATGGTGCACATCTGATACAAGATGAAGATGAGTAGAAAAGAGTAAAGATTAGTTGCACCAAAGAAGATGTGGTCCAGACTCAAAGAAGAATGCAAAGAGGACCACACCAAGTTGCTATGTACAAAAGATGTTTAGAGCTTAATTACATCTTAGCAGCTCAGCACCACCAACAACAACAACTACAACAACAAGAAGCCAGGGCCTGAGGGGTCCTTGTCCAAAAGGACTAAATGAAGTTCCAAGCCTGCTAGGCTTGAAGAGTTCCTAGGGAACTAGAGAAGTTCCAAGGCTACTGGCCTTGAAGAGTTCTTAGTGAACTGAACTCCCAGTGTCATGGCCTTGAAGGAATCTTAGTGATTCGAGGTCTTTGCCCTTCCTTAGTGGAAATCTCGCTAGTTGAAAGCAGAAGAGTGGATTAGGAGCTTGAGTTTCTGAACCACTTAAAACCCCTTGTGTCTTTTACTTTATGTCATTTACATTATGTACATTAACTGCTATAACTGCTATGTATGTGCTAACTGCTTACTACTAAGTTAACTCTACGAACAACGTATGATTGATTATGAATATATCAATGAAGGGGATCTTTTACTTATTCCGTTGTGCTTAAAAAGATTCTTATGTTTGTCATATGCTACTTAATGAGCAATACAACTTAAAAGAGAAAAAGTATTTTGAAAATCAAAGGATCTATTCAACCCCCCCCCCCCCTTCTAGATCTATATTGTGCCTACTGGGAACTAACACAATGTATTGTGCATAAATATTTCAACGCTAAGCGTAAATTATCCCCTAATATTAGGGTTGTTCATCTCAGTATTTAGAGTACAAGTCCGCACCAAAGTAAGTTTGGTTTGGATACAATTCAAGGTAATTTGGAGTTCAACGAACATCAACTAAGGATTAGTTGAATAAAATTAATAACGTTATGGTATGGAATAATCATTACTAAATCGACATTGTAAATTAAGGTTATGCTTTAGGAATAATCTAATAGCATACATATTGAATAATATAAACTACCTTGCTTAAACAACGTTAAGCTAAGGTTAAAATTTTAGAATTAAAGCTTAAGCATGCATCATAAACAATAACTTGAACGATAAAACTTGTTCATCAAAATGAAGATTATTGCATGCTAAAATAACAAGTTTAGGTTTATAAAATACTTGCATAATGTAATAACATAACTAACTCAACGAAAGTGTAGAGTTAGAAATCTTGAATAATGTAATCAAACAAGAACCAATAACTTTCTCAATAATAAACAAAATGGCTCAACGAAAGTGTAAGCTAGCATAATGTAACAATAGATTTAGAGAACTTGCAAAAATCTTAAATAAATTATCTCAACGAAAGTATGGAGATAGAAAACTTTCATAATAGTAATCAAGGTGGAGTAAGAAACTTGCCTTGAGTGTAGGCTAAACCGTAACAATTCAATTCACAATATCCTATTCATATGCCATTCAGATACAATTAGCCACTACTCATAAGTCATATCTATTTCATGTATGGTTTGATGTTTAATCACATAATCAAGTTACATCGATTAAAATAATAACAACATTTGTTAGGTCTTAATTGTATGCTCATTCACGATACCATAATAACCAAATCTATATTTTAACAATCATAGTATCGCATTACATCGACAATTAGAGACTCTGTGCAAAAAAAAAGTAATTTCTGGATAGTCTGTTAATCATGGCATGGCGGTATACGATTTGAATCGTGGCATGCATTACATGTATGAGGACCAAAGCAAGCAACCAAAGGGCGCTATGGCATGAGCTTATATTCATACGAAGAAGAGTGGGGCTAGGGCTATGATTTTGGCACCGAGGCACCAAATTACAGAACCAACCACACGAAGAACAGAACAAAGCTAATTTTCTATCTACTTAGCAGCTAAATTACAACATACAACTTATGTAAATTACACATAAACATTACCAAGAATACATATACTAGTTTAACATAACTAAACAACAATATCAGAAATCTTAAATCCTTAAAATTTAATTTTTAAACCAAAACTCCATTATTAAAATTTCTTTACACAGTTAACTGTAATTCTACAATTATAACCCAAATTGATTTATTCTAACCATGTTGTCTCTGTTTCTCACCAAGTTAATATATTCAAAGTTCAATTTATCTATTAGCATACGATTATATATATTCATACATATATTCACCATGTTCATGCATATATGCTCACTGTAAAAAAAATTGATTTCTTTTCTTGCAGACTTAATTTAAATGCAATCTTATCTATATGTTAAGCATACACTCATATATATATATATATATATATATATATATATATATATATGCTAGTATAACATTTACAATTACCAATACACATAATTTCCTAACCAATTATAAAAACATGGTTTTACAGGAAGTTTGTAAAGAACTTTATATTACAGTCAAATTCAGAAACACGGAGACTTAGAAATTATAGCGTAAAACCTATATGTTAAGGTTGTGTAATATACCTTTTGTTGCTTAAGAAATCCTTGATAATCACTGAGAATCGCTTGACGAACTCAGAACTTCCTCTTTCTTAATTCTCTCTCAGGCTCTCTCAAACACTCTCAAAACTCTTTCCTTCTTTTGTTATCAGTATAGGCCAAATACACTATACTTAATAACAAAATAAAACCAATGCACACTCGTTTAAAAAAATTGACGCCTACTACTAATTACCCCTATTCAATTTATCAATTACCAAATTAATATATATATTTTATTTATTTAATTTATATTATTACAATTCAAAATTCAAAAGAAATCCAAAAGCCATAAGACTCTGTTTGGCAAAACCCTTTTAAAAATTAAACACTTAATATTTTTAAGCCTTGTTTGGCAAACTAATTTAAACTCCTTAATTTATTTTAATAACTCCTTTATAGTATAGTTATTTGTCACACTTATTTAATTAAGTTTTCATACTTAATTGAATTAATTCTAATAACAATTTATTGAATAATATAATAATTCATTTAATCATTATAAATTCTCCAACTTAATAATTAAATTAAATTAGAATATAATTAATTTCCTTAATTACTTACTTAACAAATAATTAACCAAATTGAATCAAATTTTGAAAATTATGTATTCAACAATAAATACATCCATTAAATATTTATATAATTTTATAAATATTCAAAACTACAACTTGCAAATTTTGGATTTTTACATCATTCCCTCCTTACAAGGATTATGTCCCCAAAAACACAATTCAAACAAATCATTCGTTACATTCTTCCTTATATACAAGGATTATGTCCCCCAGAATCGAAGACATGGATTAAACAAATAGCTCAGGGTAATCTTTCATCAATTTATCTTCGAGTTCCCACGTCACTTCTTCAGCATTGTGGTTCCTCTACATCACCTTCACAGAAGGTATAACTTTATTCCTGAGCACATGTTCTTTCCTGTCGACTATTTGGATAGGAATCTCTTAATACGACAAGGCTTTATCAAACTGCAACAGTTCATACTCGATCAGGTGCTTGTAATCGGGTTTATACAGTCGCAACACTGACACATAAAAAACGTTGTGCAAATGTTCTAATTCTGGAGGTAAAGCTACTTCGTAAGCCACCTCTCCCACTCTTCGTAGAATCTCGAAAGGTCCAATAAATCTTGGGCTTAGCTTTCCTTTCTTATCAAAACGAATTTTCCCATTCCAAGGAGAAACCTTCAGGAACACGAAATTTCTTGCTTCAAATTTATGGTTCTTCCTGTGTTGATCACCATACTTCTTTTGTCGATCTTACGCAGTATTTTAGCGATCTGTTGTACCAGTGATGGTCCTAGAAGTTGACGTTCACCAACTTTATACCAGCATATTGGAGTTCTGCACTTTCTGCCGTACAATGCTTTGTAAGGCGGCGTACCGATGCTTGTGTGGTAACTTTTATTGTAGGAAAATTCCACCAACGGTAAATATTCATCCCAGTTTCCTTTGAAATCCATGATGCATGCTCTCAGCATATCTTCCAATGTCTGGATTGTTCACTCACTTTGTCCGTCTGTTTGCGGATGATATGTCACACTCATTCGCAACTGTGTTCCCATACATTCTTGTAGTCTCTTCCAGAAGTTAATATTAAATTATTAATGAAATTATCCTTTAAATATTAAAAGTTATATTTTATAACTTCAAATATTTTAAAACACTTTAATTTCATTTAAAATGATTTTTATAATATTAAAATCATTTTCAATTAATTAATTTAATATAATTGCTAAATAAATCTAAATATCATTAATATTAAATAATTAATGAAATTTACTTTAAAATATTAAAAGTTATATTTTATAACTTAAATTATTTTTAAATAACTTATTATCATTTAAAATGATTTTTAATATAATAAATCATTTTTAATTAATTTATTTAACGATTTATTAAATAAATTAAATATCAATAATATTTAAATAAGAACTAATATTTTTGAAAAATATGCCAAATTATTAAAAGTTAATTTTATAACTTAAAATATTTTTTGTAATTTTTAGAAATTAATTTCTATTTTTAAATGATTTTTGGAAAATAAAATAAATAAAATTAAAAAGTCTGTCGCTAAACCCTTTAGCAACAGAAAGTGTAGTGTTAGGTATTCTTGAGCTAAAGAACATTCATAAATAGTTAACGAGGGACTATGTTTAACTAAGCATAAATCTTTGATCAATGTGTTTCTGGACATGTTAATGGCTAGATGTTGTAGTACTAATGTAATACTACAAGATCCAACAACAAACAGGGTCATAACATGTACCCAATGCAAGATCTAAGCTCAAGAACAAGCTGCCAGAGTTGTTCTTCATTTTCTAGGTTACCCAAAAATGAAGAACAGTTCATGTAAGTATATTTGGGCTTCCACAACTTGTTGTTAATGTAATGTTTTTCTGATCTAATGCTTTCAGTATGTAGCTAGCATGACAAGGAAGAGATCTATCACATAAAATCACTATAACAACATCACAATCACTAGATCTGGTCCAGTCAAAGCTTGTCATCAAATGTGTTCATGCATTTTTTGGGTTTCCCATAAAATAGAAAACGTGATGAACTAAGATACTTTGGTCGGCCACTACTTTCTGTCAGTTATTCATTTAGGTGATCTAAATGCATAAACATGTAGTCCAAACAACATACAATAACTTAGATGCAAAGACAAACATAGATCATCAACCCACTGTCAGATCCTAGCCCATAAAGATCTTGTCAGAGCCTTCTAGGCACGATCTAGGTTTTTCAGAAAGCTGAAAGTTATGGTCGGTCAACTATGTTTGACCAGCCATAACTTTCAATCTGTACATGCTATGGGCTTGATTTGAGTTCTAAAGCAGAGATCTCATAGCATACTACAAGATCAAACCTTTAAACAACTAAAAGTATCAACAAACTGAGATCTAAGAGACTTGACATTTAACTATCAGAAACATTTTAAAATTTTTCCAGATTTTTAAAAACATCAAATCCGAGCCTATAGATGTTATGGATTTAACATCTATCAACCCAAATCATCAATATACACTACATACAACATAGTTTAACACAAAAATCTAACATCTAACGGAGGATCAACGATCGGATTTTAGGTTTAGGTTTTATACCTTTATGAACAAACTCTTGAATCTAAGCTTCTGATCTGTTATGAGTGATAGTGGGGCTTGTTTTTGAGACTGATCCACTATTAAATTTCGTTGGTTTGAGCTTGAGAGAAATTAGTTGGGTTCTTGGTGAACAAATGGCTAAAAATGAATACTTTTCTCTCTCCAATGCTATATATATGTTAATGCAATGTGTATGGATGATGTTTGTAGCTGATTTATGTTATATTTCAATCACATGGCTCGACTAGGGTTGGCCAACAACTCCACATAGGGAAAAATCTACAAGTTAGCTTCAATAATGCAAGAAGGGTAAAATTATCTTTTCGTTTGTGATTTTAATGGCAACAATAAAACGTGACAAACCCTTAGGGTTTGACCCATAGGGTTTAAGCCTAAGGTGAAAAAAAATTATTTTCTAGGAATTTTTAAATTAGAATAAAATGAAAATTAAAGTATCTAAAATTCCAAATTAGGGTTTCTTAATTAACATAGGTTATCTAATTACATTAGACTTGAACATTAGAGTTTAAGGTCCACTAATTAGCATTAAGCTTTATAATTTAGCGATTAGGGTTTTATTTTAGCAATTAGAGTTACTAATTTAGAAATTAGAGTGTCTAGTTAATTAGGGTTTTTAAATATCAATTAGAGTTTCCCTAATTAACATTAAATTCTAAAGTACACATAATTTAACACATAACACAGTTACACATAACATAGTTATATGTCAAGAGAAGACTCACCATTGGAAAGAACATGATAGTAATCTTCTCATTCTTTTTGGGGTCTATTGGGTCAACCAAGGATAATTCTGTGGACATATGATATCTATCATAACCTAGACGTATGGCCTCCCATGTACGAAGGTTTCCTTGAGTACATCCCAAAGATTTTAATTTTTAAACAGTTTTTGACTGTACTTTTATGTAAAGTACCATTGTAAGGTTGTGGTCGAGGCACCATCAGAGTTATATACATTTGTATTATAACTCACAGTTTAACTGTGGTCGTATTCTGCACAACAGTTCAATAGTTGTATAAATGAAGTTTGTATTTGATTTTTATAGTATGATATATGGCGACTCAGAATGGGTTGTGTAGACCTATTTTTGGGGTGTCGCACTTTCCTATTCATTTAAAGTTCCCTTGGGTATAATCAGAATTTCCTAAATCACGGTCATTCATCTTTCTTTTCCCCTTCCTGCTTAGAAATTTGGATTTTCAACTTATCTTGTTCTTCCTTTATTTCGATTAACACCTTTTGCAATTGACTATTTAATAATCTTTCTATTTTCCATAACTTGTCCAAAGAAGAAACCTTGTTCCACAGATTCTTCACTTCCGTTGATGCTTGATCAGCTCCAACTTCCGTGCCCAAATCACTATCTATTAGTACCACTGTTTCTGGGTCCGTTACTACATTTTCCAAAATAATCACCTTATCAAAGTTACTTTCAATATGAGCATCTATTTTAGCTATTGTCTTAGATATTAGCTCGGGTGGAGTGATTTTCTCCTTCTTAATGATATAAGCGTATCCTAATCCTTTTTCACCTGACTTCTACACATAAATTATCTTGATTAGTATATAATAGATATTATATACACACAACAAATAATAATTTTATACAAGTTACTTTTATTTCATTTTACGATGAATTTATTTAATTCATCTCCTTTAAACTCAATTTTGAGTTATTTATGTTTTCAAAGTTCTATCTATCCTAAGGTTATAGCCTAAGGTATATCCCTACCTAGGGTTTCTAACCTAAAGCTTTGATACCATGTTGTGACGCCCCCAAATCTGGGTACTTGAAACCCGTACTTGGTGCTCCACGATAACATTCATTCAAATTACTTAATGTATTAATTAAATAAAAGTGTTATATCAAAATTGTCTACCTCCCCAGATTCGAGAACCTTTAAGTAATTCATTACATGATAATTAGTATCATATCATACATACAGTTATTACGAATAACATTATATAACCTAGTCCTCCAGTATTCCTTTCCCTTTGTCCTTGTTGGGACATTCAGGTTAATCTAGCTTAGCTAAAAACATTTAAATTTAAAACAAGAATGAGCATTTAATTGTCCATCAAGTAATATCAATTAATAAATATTAGCTGAAAGAAATAAATAGTTTTGGAGTACACTTCTACAACTAGGCAATAGTTGTGAAGTAGCCTGAAACAATACTGAACAACATATCAAATCAATTACATTTTTTGAAACTACGTACTGACTATGAATGATGAGTGGTCGATAGACTATGAACTTTTATTTTTAATTTTTGAAAAGGTTATACAGAAATTCATCTGTAAACCGTTATGACTTACGGGCACGGAGGGTGATCAATGTGTTATGCCTTTTATTGATCAATACTACTTGTAAGAATGATATTTTCGCTCATCATATCCGCCTTTGGCGCACAAAAGTTTCCCAAGTTCGAGATGTTCATACTTAGTCTGGTATCCTAACCAAAATAATTCAGTTGGATGACAATAATGTTATATCATGTTCAACGATATATTTTAATCTATGTCTAGCCGAGTCAAATAGCTTAGATGACTTTTAATTAATGTATACATTCCGGAATTCAATAAGTATGTATCAACAAGTTTTAAAATACAATAATTATCCAAGTGAGGACACTTGCATAACCAAACTTAGCTATTAACAAACAAAATATATCTTGATCAATGAAAGTAGAGTTAAAAAACCTATACAACAAGAATATAATTCAATAACTTACCTACACATGTTAATTGCATAAAGTAAATGCAAAGGTTAAGTGTGACGCCCCCAAAATTGGTATACATCACCCATCTTGAGTCGCCAAATACATGGTACAAAATTCAAATACAACTTAATTATACAACAGTCGTGTAAAATATGACAAAATATATGCTGTGAGTTTTAATACAAATATTGTCATCTAGACAATATCCACACTCAATCGAGTCCTCGTTACATTAATTATCACACTATTTAACAGAATAGTGAGGACTACTAATGCTATTATCTGGACCCGCCACCCGCTCCCCGACTAGTCCTCTGCTGCCACGTTCTCATTTCCTAAAGAGAACAATGAAAGTAAAAGGTGAGCTCAACTTGTCCAAAGAAGAAATATTATGACTAAGATAATACGTAATAAATTATCGTTAGCCTTCAACAGTGTTAAACTGATACAATATAACAAACATCAAGCTTAATCTGCAGTGAATAAGCAATCCATTAAAAGAGTCAAGTAGAGAATAAAATCTACTATCTTTTATGATTTAAAAGGTTTTTCATCACTTTTATCGCTGGGACTCAGCTTAATAAATAATCCACATCATCCCTGCACTACGACCAAGGATATTCATTAGTATAACAACCACAAATTATCCATACACTACGTGCCAAGGATATTCGTGTATTCATCAATGGTCATGATCATGCCAACAACTGTCCATCAATGCACTACGGGCCAATGAGGACTTTTACCACATCATTTGTAACATTACGATCATGATTATACCGATTAATCCCTGGTCATAATCATACAAAGTCCATCTATGCACTACAGGCCACAGATGACTTTCAACATAATATAAACATGAGGACGATGACAATGATATAAGAATTCAATAAAACAAGTTCAAGAATTAATTTATCCAGAAACCAATAACGTCCAAATTGTCAACATGATACTGCTTTGTGGGGTAAAACTCAAGAATGCTCAGAAGAATATTTCCATGAAAAGATACTAGACGAAGTGCAAATATCAAGGATATTTCACTAATTTCATGGAGTATAAAAGCCAAAACTTTAACCAACTGAGTATAATAAAGAATGGAATAAGAAAAGAAATCACCAGGCATGCGATAGCCTGCACAGACATGTTATTCCAACAGAGTAATAAATAATAGAACTAGGTCATGCGTAAATGCACAGACAGGATATTTCAACAGAATAATAAATAATGGAACCAGGTCATGCGTAAACGCACAGATATGATATTCCAATAGAATAATAAACAACGGAACTAGGTCATGCGTAAACGCACAGACATGATGTTCCAATAGAATAATAAATAATGGAACCAGGTCATGCGTAATGCACAGACAGGATGTTCCAACAAAATAATAAAGAATGGAATAACAGAAGAATTTCACCATGTATGCAGTACTTCGCATAGACATGTAATTCCAACATAATAATAAAGAATGGAATAATAGAAGAATTTCACCAAGTATGCGGTACTTCACATAGATAGGTTATTCCAACATAATAACAAAGAATGGAATAACATAAGTTCTCTTCATGAAGACGAAAGAAAGAAATAATACCCCTTACCTTAGAACAACTAGATATAGGAGTAGTGAAGTAGCAAAATACTTTTCTTCTTTCTCTCTATAGTTTCTCTCTCTAAAGTTTCAGTGAATTCGTAAGAAATAACGAAGGAATGAGCTTCTATTTATAGGAGAATGGACTGAATAGTAAGTAATTCCTGAACGGTCCAAATTGATTTACTTTTAAATGGACAATCCAGATTAGTTTACTATAAAATATTCTAATAAAACAAAATCTTTTAAATAGAATATAATATATTCTATTTATATTCTAATAAAATAAATAACTTTATAAAAGTATTCTGTTTTATATAAAAAGCTTTTCTGTTTTATTACATTAATAATACTGATAAAACAAAACTTCATCATCATTATTATAATTCACTCTATTAATTGACCAGATCGTTCCCAAGAAAGAGAGGGCTTTCCAATAAGGATTTCTCCCTATTGGCGTGCAATTAGCTGACCAAACCTCTCCTTGGCAAAACTTCCAGACATCGTTAATATTGCAAATAATAATATTAATAACTTCGTCATCTCAATTATTGATTTAATAATATATAAAATATCGACAATAATTGAATCAATTAACGTGAGATACTATGCAACAATTACTGAAGCAATAATTGAACAAAACTGAGTGACTTCTCACATAAGCATCAATAATCAATACTGTGTGCTACTATGCAACCACGTGTATTCCGGTACTTTTAACACCGGGTGTTACAATAGTTAACGATAAAACTTCCGCCGTTATTTTTATAAAATATTTTTGTCGTTTTCTCAAACCGACAATAATTCCGTTGTGGGGTCCACAAATGATTGTGTCATCGTACGAATATTTCCTGTTAAAACAAATATTCCCCGACCAATCAAATATTATATAACAATTTGCGTACTTTGCAAAATTTATAATTATTACCCACAGCTATAACATTATATCAAATTCATTCCATAATATTCAAAAAATGATAATTATAGAAAATTCATCTTTATTCATAAAAGTTAGGGTCTTACAATCTCCCCTTCTTATGAAATTTTGCCCTCGAAATTAGGGTACGTATATGGTATGTCCAAGAGGTAAGGATACCTTGATTTCATTTCAGATTCTGACTCCCAGGTCATTTCCTCAACATCGTGTTTCCTCTATAAAACTTTGACTTGAGGTATAACCTTGAAGCGTAGAATATGTTCCTTCTTATCCAAGATATGAACATGAACCTCTTCATACGTTAAATCTTCCGCTATTTCGTCCGGTTCTAACTCAATAATGTGGTTCGGGTCTTTCATATATTTACGTAACATGGATATATGTAAAACATTATGAACACGAGACATACTTGGCGGGAAAGCGAGTCTATAGGCTACAGTCCATACTCGGTCGAGGATTAAAAATGGGCCAATGAATCAAGGATTGAGCTTTCCTCTCTTTCCAAATTTCGTAACTCCTTTCCATGGAGCAACGCGTAACAACACATGATCTCCAATATCGAATTCCACGTCCTTTTGATGAAGATCAACATAACTCTTTTGTTGGTCTTGTGAGGTTTTTATACGTTGTCGGATCATTTGAATCTTTTTCGTAGTCATACGTACCAACTTCGGTCCCAAAAACATTGCTTCACCCACCTCATCCCAGCATACTTGAGAACGACACTTTCTTCCATTCAACGCGTTGAATGGAGCCAGGCCAATACTTGTTTCATAACTGTTGTTGTAAGAAAACTCCACCAAAGGTAAGAACTTGTCCCAACTTCCCTTGAAGTCAAGGACACAGAGTCTTAATAAATCTTCAAGAATTTGAATAGTCCTCTCTGATTGTCCGTCCGTCTGAGGATGATATGCCGAACTAAATCTTAAATCCGTGCCCATAACTTTTGTAAACTAACCCAAAATCGTGAAGTGAATCTTGGGTCTCGATCAAAAACTATGGATACTAGCATACCATGCAGTCTTACAATCTCGTTTATGTACATACGAACAAGACGTTCAAGTGTATAAGTTTCTCGTATTGATAAGAAATGAGCAAACTTGGTCAATCAATCAACAATGACCCAAATTGCATCTATGCCTTGAAAAACCTTGGAAAGACCAGTAACGAAATCCATGGTAATGTGCTCCCACTTCCATTATATAATTTCAAGTGGTTGCAATGGACCTTTTGGTACTTGATGCTCTGCCTTGACTCATTGACAAGTTAAACACCTTGAGATAAACAACGCTATCTCTCTCTTCATATTGCCCCACCAAAATGTATGTCGAAGATCATGATACATTTTGGTACTCCCAGTATGGACTGCAAATGGTGTGTTGTGCGCCTCCATCATGATTTTATACTTTAACTCAGGATCGTTAGGAACACAAATTCTGGAGTTAACTCAAAGTATTCCTTCTTTATCGATTTTTTCTTCCAGCATAACACCTTCTTGTACTTTTTTCCTCATATGCATCAGCTCCAGGTCTGTAGCTTGAGTAGCTTTAACTTTATCGATTAAAGTCGGTTCTACTCGTATATTCACCATCATCACGTGGGTCCCTGGAGTCTTTATCACTATCTCCATCATTTGCAAGTCATACAAAATGGGCCTCTGCGTTGACAATATCGCACTCGTACCCGCATATGATATTTTACTCAATGCGTCAGCTACCACATTTGCTTTTCTTGGGTGGTATTGGATGGTATGATCATAATCTTTCAACAGTTCAAGCCAACGTCGCTATCGCATGTTATGTTCCTTTTGAGTGAATAAATATTTGAGGCTTTTATGATCCGTAAAGATCTCCACTTTCTCCTCATACAAGTAATGCCTCCAAATCTTTAGTGCAAAAACAACAGCTGCCAATTCTAGATCATGAGTAGGATAATTCCTCTCATATTCTTTGAGTTGTCGAGAGGCATAGGCTATGAATTTCCCATGTTGCATGAGAACACATCCTAACCCTTTGCCTAAAGCATCACTGCAGATGACAAATCCCTCCGAGCCAGATGGTATTGTCAGAACAGGTGCTAAAATGAGTCTCCTCTTGATTTCTTGAAAATTCTTCTCACATTCCTCGTTCCAACCAAAATTTGTATCTTTCCAAGTCAGCTGAGTTAAGGGAGTAGCGATTCGAGAAAACCCTTCTACGAATCTCTGATAATAACAAACTAATCCGAGAAAGCTACATACTTTGGTCACTGATTTAGGTTGCTCACAGCTTTGAATAGCTTCAATCTTTGCTGGGTCAACAGATATTCCATGACTTGATACCATGTGCCCAAGGAATGCTACTTCCTCAAGCTAGAACTCGCATTTCTTTAACTTGGCATAAAGCTTATATTCACGAAGCTTTTGAAGTATCAGCCTCAAGTGTTGCTCATGATCTTCACACCTTTTGGAATAAATAAGGATGTCATCAATAAAGACGACCACAAAGTGATCCAAATATTCCTTGAATACTCGGTTCATCATATCCATGAAGGAAGCAAGAGCATTAGTCAATCCAAAAGACATGACTAGGAATTCATAATGTCTATACCGAGTTTGAAAGTCGTCTTTGGAATGTCATCGGTTCTAATCTTTAATTGGTCATATTCGGAATGAAGATCAATCTTTGAAAAGAATTTGGCGCCTTGCAAGTGGTCAAACAGATAATCAATACGTGACAATGGATACCTATTTTTGATGGTGACATGATTCAACTCCCGATAATCAATACAAAGTCGCATACTCCCGTCTTTCTTTTTCATGAATAGAACAGGAGCACCCCAAGGAGACGTACTAGGATGAATGAAAGTGATGTCTAACAATTCCTGCAGTTGGGTCTTTAACTCCTGAAGTTCAATAGGAGCCATTTGATATGGGGCTTTGGAAATAGGTTTTGTACCGGGTTCAAGGTCGATACAAAATTCAATTTCACGCTCTGGGGGTAGGCCAGGAAGTTCTTCAAAGAATACGTTAGGAAATTCATTAACAATAGAAATATCATTCAAAACTGACGTATTTTTGTTTAGATCCGTGACATGAGCTAAGAAAGCTTGACATCTATTTTTCAATAAACCAATAGCTTTATGGTTTGAGATGACAGTGATTGATTTTAATGGTTTGGTTGCTTGAATTCACATAATAGGTTGGTTAAGAATAAGAAAGCTAACAACCTTACGAAAACAATCAATTTTTGCATGATGAGTAGTTAACCAATCAATCCCTAGAATTACGTCAAATGCAAGTATTTTTAATGAAATAAGATCGACAGGTAATGTGAGGGTACCGATTTGAACCAAACAAGACTTATAAACAGTGGATGTAATGAAGGTTTCTCCCAACGGAGTTTCAACCGATAAGTCAAAGTCCAATTTCTCCGGAGTTAAATTTAAACGTTGAGCGTAAATAGGAGAAATAAAAGAATGGGTAGAACTGGTATCAAATAAGGTATATACTTTGCTAGAGTTTATGATAAGCTTACCCGTGATGACCTCGTTCGGGTTCCTTGCTTTCTGGGAGGTCACTACAAACGCTCTCCCTTGCACTACTGGCTTTGACTTTTCTGGGACGTCCTTTGGTGCCTCCATCCTAGCTGAACTTGTCTTCGATGAACGACAAAATCGGGCTAGGTGACCTTCTCTTCCACAATTATAACATGCTTTGGACGGCATCGCGCAGTTTGGACTGATGTGTCCCTCCCCTTCGTATTTGAAGCATATGATAGGTGGTCGTTCTCCTTCCTTAACAACGGGTGCTAGTGCTGACGTCTTTCCATCATTGTTGAATCTCATCTTCTTGAAATGTCCATTCTTATTATTTTAGCCATGATTACCACCGAAGTAGTTACCATTTCTGGCATGTTGATTCCCTCCACGCTTATTGTCACCGCTCGATGATCAAGTTATCACTGGTATTATCATTTTGCCGGCTGCTCTCTTTTGGTTGGGTTGACTCATTATCGCGCTCCAATAATTGAGCCCTGTTAACAACATCTGAATACAAACACAATTTATGAGAGATAAGATATTGACGTATCTCGAGTTTCAAACCTCTTAGAAACATTCGTGTCATTCTCTCCTCATTATCAACCAAATGGGACGCAAACCGGGACAACTCGGCAAACTTGGGTTCGTACTGCGACACAGTCATGTTTTTTTGCTCCAGCTTGATGAACTCTACCTCTTTCATGTGACGAATACTTTCGGGAAAGTACTTGTCGTTGAACAATTCTTGGAACTTCTCCCAAGTCATCTTCAATGTGGCGAGTTGAGTACGCGTTTCTGATTCCCACCGATGTCTGCCTCTGCACGCAACATGAAGGTGGTAAAGGGAACCTTTTACTCCTCGGAGCATCCCAGGACATCAAATATCTTGCAGATCTACTTTATCCACGTTTTTGCCTTAAGTGGTTTTGGCCAAAAAAACTTCGGTGGTCCTAGTTCCTTGAACTGTTTAGCGGTGACCGTCCGAGAGTTGCCAGTGTTTCCACCTGTATTTTGTATAGGAGCCACTCTTGCCTGATGTTGCATGAATTGCATAAAGCCTCTGAACATTCCATCGTTCATCATTTGGTTAGTGTTGTTGTTTGCATAAGGATTATCGCCTTCCTGATGCACATTATCCTGATTATTTATCTGTGGAGACTCAATGGTCTCCTGTGCTCCATTGATGTTCTACACATTCTTGGATGTTATTTTCAAATACTGCCACAAAATAAGGGTTAATTAACATATCACATATTATCCCTATACTCTGACCGACCAATTAAATACCAAATAAACTTAGGTAGGTCATACTAGTGAAGGAATTCCCCGTCTCTCCCCTCCTAGTTCTTGTCTCACATCTTAGCCAGGGATCATATCCCTAAGCTTTGATACCAACTATGACGCCCCCAAAATAGGTATACATCACCCATACTTAAGTCGTCAAATACATGGTACAAAATTCAAATACAACTTAATTATACAATAGTCGTGTAAAATACGACAGAACATATGCTGTGAGTTTGAATACAAATATTGTCATCTAGACAATATCCACACTCAATTGAGTCCTCATTACATTTATTATCACACTAATTAATAGAATAGTGAGTCAAGTAGAGAATAAAATCTACTATCTTTTATGATTTAAAAGGTTTTTTTATCACTTTTATCGCTGGGACTCAGCTTAATAAATAATCCACATCATCCCTGCACTACGGCCAAGTATATTTATTAGTATCACAACCACAAATTATCCATGCACTACGGGCCAATGATATTCGTGTATTCATCAATGGTCATGATCATGCCAACAACTATCCATCAATACACTATGGGCCAATGAGGACTTTTACCACATCATTTGTAACATTATGGTCATGATTATACCGATTAGTCCCTGGTCATAATCATACCAAGTCCATCTATGCACTCTGAAGCCACGAGATGACTTTCAAAGATAATATAAACATGAGGATGATGACAATGATATGAGAATTCAATAAAACAAGTTCAAGAATTAATTTATCTAGGAACCAATACCGTCCAAATTGTCAACATGATACTGCTTTGTGGGGTAAAACTCAAGAATGCTCAGAAGAATATTTCCATGAAAAGATACTGGATGAAGCGCAAATATCAAGGATATTCCACTAATTTCATGGAGTATAAAAGCCAAAACTTTAACCAACTGAGTATAACAAAGAATGGAATAACAAAAGAAATCACCAGGCATGCGATAGACCGCACATACAGGTTATTCCAACAGAATAATAAATAATGGAACTAGGTCATGCATAAACGCACAGACAGGATATTCCAACAGAATAATAAATAATGGAACCAGGTCATGCGTAAACGCACAGACAGGATATTCCAACAGAATAATAAACAACGGAAGCAGGTCATGCGTAAACGCACAGACGTGATGTTCCAACAAAATAATAAATAACGAAACCAGGTCATGCGTAACGCACAGACAGGATATACCAACAGAATAATAAAGAATGGAATAACAGAAGAATTTCACCATGTATGCAGTACTTCGCATACAAGTTATTCCAACATAATAATAAAGAATGGAATAACAAAATAATTTCACCAAGTATGCGATACGTCGTATAGACAGGTTATTCCAACATAATAACAAAGAATCGAATAACAGAAGTTCTCTTCATGAAGACGAAAGAAAGAAATAAAACCCCTTACCTTAGAACAACTGGATATAGGAGTAGTGAAGTAGCAGAATACTTTTCTTCTTTCTCTCTATAGTTTCTCTCTTAAGAGTTTCAGTGAATTTGTAAGAAATAATGAAGGAATGAGCTTCTATTTGTAGGAGAATGGATTGAATAGTAACTAATTCCTGAACGGTCCAGATTGATTTACTTTTAAATGGATAGTCCAGATTGGTTTACTATAAAATATTTTAATAAAATAAAATCTTTTAAATAAAATATAATATATTCTATTTATAATCTAATAAAACGAATAACTTTATAAAAGTATTCTGTTTTATATAAAAAGCTTTTCTATTTTATTACATTAATAATACTGATAAAACAAAACTTCATCATCATTATTATAATTCACTCTATTATCGACCTGTGTCGTTCCCAAGAAAGAGGGGCTTTCAATAAGGATTTCTCCTATCATGGTAGCAATTAGGTGACCAAACCTCTCCTGGCGTAACTTCTAGACATCGTTAATATTACAAATAATAATATTAATAACTTTGTCGTCTCAATTATTGATTTAATAATATATAAAATATCGACAATAATTGAATCAATTAACGTGAGATACTATGCAACAATTACTGAAGCAATAATTGAACAAAACTGAGTGACTTCTCACGTAAGCATCAATAATCAATACCGTGTGCTACTATGCAACCACGCGTATTTCTGTACTTTTAACACCGGGTGTTTCAACAGTTAACGATAAAACATCCATCGTTATTTTTATAAAATATTTTTATCTTTTTCTTAATCCGACAATAATCCCGTTGTGGGGTCCACCAATGATTGTGCCACCGTACGAATATTTCCTTATAAAAAGAATATTCCCCGACCAATCGAATATTATATAACAACTTGCGTACTTTGCAAAATTTATAACTATTACCCAGAATTGTAACATTATATCAAATTCATTCCATAATATACAAAAAATTATAATTATAGAAAATTCATCTTTATTCATAAAAGTTGGGGTCTTATATTAGGATACTTGCCTGACTTGCTGCTTACGGCTACACAACTTAGTTCTATCTATTATATAAAGACCTATCATTAATAAGATTATTCTTTCGATTAGAATAATATATCATAACACATAATGTTGCTATTTGTAGTCATCACATAACTTAAGCACATTGTAACATATTTATATCTGTTACTAAAACATAAACAACCACTTATCAGGTTAAACTATGCAGATCCGGATTAATTTTGGAAACAATTCGGTGTACCAACGGCTTTATCAAATAATTATCGAGTTTATTTTTAATTAAACTCTATTAATTTAAAACCTTCAATATTCCTTTAGATAATTCAAATATCAGTCATATTATTTTTTAGTGGCTTACAATAATTTTCAAGTAATTATTATCATTTATAATAAATTTTTCAAACACAAATATCATTGTTAAATGATTTAAATACTAAACAATCCCATTATCATTAATAATATTATAATATTAATGAAATACTTGACAAAATATTAAAGTTATTTATAATAACTTCAAAATATTTTAAAACACTAATTTTCCCCTTAAATGATTTTTAAAAATTTTAAAATTATTTTAAACTAATTACCATTAATATTAAAATATTAATATATTTTTCATTAAAATATTAAAAGTCATTTATTATAACTTAAAATATTTTTAAATCATTTATATCATTTTTTAATCGATTTTAAAATCAATAAACCATTTTTAAACCATTTATTTAATATAATTATTAAATAAATTTATTATCATTAATATTAAATTATTAATAAAATGTACCTCAAAATATTAAAATTCATATTTTTATAACATAAAATATTTTTAAACACTTTATTATCATCTAAACTAATTTTTTTAAATATATGATGGAATATCGTATATGAAGAATTTGTATACGAGTTAGAATACGAGAATAATACGTAAACAATATGTTATATGTATTAAGTAATAATATTGGACTTGTAGGATTTGTTAGAATTTTGTACAAGCCTAAGTGAAGAAATTATAATGCCCAAATGTTGGTTAATGAACAAGTTAATGTTTTTTAATGCAAGCCCAAAAGTTAAATAAATTAATCCAAGTTAAGCTAGAATCCAATGGGTTGCAGTGACCCGTGGGGCAAACCATATTAATATGGTTAATCTTGGTGAACAAGCATTTTGTGTAATGACCAAGACTTAAGTGTAATGGCCAAGCAAGAGATAAGTGTTGTGCTTAACAAATAATGTATAGGAAGGAGGTGGCTTAAGGAGGTGGGATGATATAATGACCAAACTACCCTAACTTTTGGAATTCTCTAAATAGAGAGTGTTTTCTAGTCATTTGCTACTTGTTCAAATCATCCAATAACTTATAAAGTGCTTAAGTGTTAGAGAGAATAAGCAAGAAGAAGCTAATTTCAATTAGGAGAAGAAGAAGAAGACTTATTTCAAAGAACTTCAAGGGTAAGACTTCTTGTCCAATAATCTTCTACCTCTACGATGAAAGGTTGATAAGAGAAGTATGGATTAATGAACATGGATGTTAAGAAGTAAGAACAATGATTAATCAACGGACTTAAGCCGCATAAGTCGGAAATAATTCATTTGTACTTGCAAAAGTTATGAACTTATAAAGAATCTATATGAATTTATTATAAGTTAACCTTGAGTGTTTGTATGAAAACAAAGAATTTGTATGAACTTGTATCATGTATACATAAATGAAATTATATGTTGAGAACATATAAGAATGATGATTAAAAGACCTTAATTATCATAAGTCATGAGCAATAAAGCTATAAGTAGTTTATACCTTAATAAGTTAGAAGCTCATGTAAGAATAATTCAAAATCCAACATAAAAATAAGTTTTTGTAATAAGTATGTTGAGATGTTAATATGATGAATTGAATTCATTTGAAGCAATGAACAAATCATAAGTAATGAAGTTATGCTGGAAATAGTACGATTGGACGATAATCGTTGAATTCGTGAAATTCTCGGAATAAAAGTTAAATTTTGTGTGTGAACTCGGAAACATTGGTTTTTGATGGAGGCAAGTCATAATTGGTATTTAATAGAACTGGGGCTAATGTACCCATAAATCCTAGGGTAGTACGAGCTACTACCTTTAAGGAGTTCAAAAATGCCGGTCCGCCGGAGTTCAAAGGAACTACAGACCCTATAGAAGCCCAAACTTGGGTGAAAGAGATTGAGAAAACATTTGTTATAACAAATGTTAACGAAGGTCAGAAGGTTGTTTTTGGAACCTATATGATGAAAGGGGAGGCCAACTTTTGGTGGGAGGCAAACCAGGCTAGAGCTGGTATAGAAAATCTAACGTGGGTATGGTTCAAGGAGATTTTCTTCGAGAATTACTTTCCCACGAGCATGCAGGGAAGGATGAAGATGCGGTTTCTTGATTTGAAATAAGGGGATATGACAGTTCCTTAGTATGCTTCCAAGTTTAATGAACTGGCAAGGTTTGCTCCACATCAAGTGGACACGGAGGTAAGAAAGGCTAGACAGTTTGAGCAGGGCTTGAAACCCTGGCTCTATAGCTGAATTTCTGTCTTCCAAAGTACTTCCTTTGGGACCATATTAGAAAAGACAATAATTGCCGAGGGTGGGAATGAGGCTCTCAGCCAGTACCTCAAAGATAAAAAAAAATAAGGGTAAAGTTGATGGGGGAATAAAGACCGAGGGAGCCAGCGGTAGTGGCGACGGTCAAAAGGGGAAGGGATTTAACTATGGGAATATCGGAGTGAAACAAGGGGATTCTAAGAGGATGATGAAGGCCTACAAAACCTGTGGGAAGACTCATTTAGGAGTCTGTCTCAAGGGGAAAGCAGTATGTTATAACTGTGGACAGGAAGGGCACATTTTGCCTAATTGTCCAAGTCCGAAGAAAAATCACGGATGTTTTGTATGTGGATCGACTAACCACATAGCAAAGAACTGCCCGAAGAAGGGAACAGATGGGAATAAGGGCACTAATAGCTGTAAGTTAGTTATTGGTGGTCCAGCACAGCTGAGTAGGCTGATGGCCGACACCTTTAATATGACGGTCCAAGATGCAGTGGCATCAGGGGATGTAGTTGCAGGTATTATCACGATCAACAACATAAATGCTTACGTGCTATTTGATTCGGGTGCTACTTGTTCGTTTATAGCATGTGATTTTGCTAGATGATTAGAATTACTTTCCAAAAAGTTGCTTATACCTTTAAAATATTAAGGTAGCAAACGAAGAGATAATTCCTATTGAAAATATTAATAGGATTTGTTAAGTAGATATACGTGGTTGTAAATTATCGGTAGATTTGATACCTATAAAGTTAGGAGAATTCGATGTAATTCTCGAAAAGGATTAATTGATTAACCATGGAGCAATTAAAGATTGTCAGAAGAAATGTGTGAGCATTAGGACGTTGAAATAACCTCCTGTAACATTTTACGGTAATAAATCATCGGGACGCTCGTGTTGTCTTACGATGAAACAAACTATAAAACTTTTAAGAAAATGATGTGTAGGTTATCTATGCCATGTTGTTGACACCCAGCGAGTGGGAGCAACCATGGAACAAATACCCGTAGTAAACAAATTCATGGACGTGTTTCCAAGTGAATTACCTGGTTTAGCATCGGATAGGGAGATCAAATTTGTAATAGACATTGTGCCAGGAGCAGCACTAGTATCTAGGGCACCCTATCGTATGGTGCCTGTGGAAATGAAATAGTTAATTGTTCAGTTACAGGTACTATTGGACAGAAAGTACATTCAACAAAGTGTTTCCCCGTGGGGGGCACCGGTATTGTTTGTCAAAAAGAAAGACGTATCGTTAAGGATTTGTATCGACTACCGAGAGTTGAACAAGTTAACGATAAAGAATAAATACCCATTGCCAAGGATCGATGATCTTTTTGATCAGTTGAAAGGGGCAAAGTATTTTTCTAAGATAGATTTGCGGACGGGGTATCACCAATTGAAGGTTAGGAAGGAGGATATTGTTGCCTCTTTTATAGTTCTAATAAAAGAGCTCTAACTCTTGCAAGCATACATGTGTCAACAAGTAATACAGAGTAAGTAGAGTATCGATCCCACAGAGAAAGTTGTTAAACTTAAACTATCATGCATCAATTAACTCACCATATTTATATGCTTATACTAATGACTAAAAGTGTTGAATTAAACTAATTGTGAATACAAACTAAAAATAAGAATACAAATGGAATAAATATAATCTGGAAATAATGGGACCCTAACTTCATTTAATATTTCATCTAATCGCCACTATCATGCAAGAAGTGTTCACATATCACAGGAAAATAGCCAAGAACACGAATAAAGTTATATCCATTTTTCAATGCAATATAACCTACTTACACAGCATCTACAGATGTTAGACTCCATGTAATCACCAATAAAACCAAAATCACTATATGTCTATGTGAAATTGTAATTATATTGATTTTAAGCACAAGCCCTTACTATAGCTCATACGGTGAAACAATATATGTCTATCTGGTTCACAAAATACGCAAGCCATATAGAACAGCCCCATATTCGCATGTTATCATGATTACAATCCATACTTGCATGTTCATTATCAATTCCATACAAATACTGAGACGAATGGTGATCAAGCATTCATACATTTAAACAATCATGATAAATATCCCATATGATATGCAAAACAACCCTAGCATTTAAGCGTGCAACCAAACTACATATTAAAATCCGTTAGAATCCCATAATGGAGTTTAGTTCATAGCTGAACTAGAAGCCATTATGGGATCAATGCTAAACACGATCAATAAGCAAACGATTGAAATAAGAAAGATAGAACGATCAAACCCAGTCGCTGAATAAAAACCAATGACAAACGCTTAAATCTTCATAGAAATCCACTAGATAATAATGAAAATCCACAATGACAGAGAATCCCAAGAAGAATTGGAGAAGTAGACGTTTTGGCTTCGTTCTCCGTTGGAATCTCTCCCAAGGTGTAAACCCTAGTTACAATATGAAAAATACGTCAAAAGTCTCGATCCTCCCTCTGACACACGTCAGAATCGTTTATAAAAACCAAGTACACATCATTTAATTAAAATTAGAATCGAATAAAATCACAAAGATCAAGATCATGGCGCGCAGACGCCTCTCCGAATATATCTCGCGACGAAAGCGAGACTTGCAGAATGTCTTGCCCAGTCTAGCCGAGTCATCACGCGGGCGGGCGTTTCCTACGCTTGACATGCTCATGGCAGCATGAACTTCTTGTCAGAGGTCGTCGATGTAATCCGGCTAGGTACTTTCATGCAAGCGCGCGTTGTCCGCAAATTTCGTTACGGTTACGTCATCTTGCTTCTGCTTTGGTACTTGTTCATTCATGCTTAATCTTCTTCCATGCTTGATCTCCTTGCTCTATTGCACCTTCACCCCATGAATTCTGTGGCGACCCCAAATCCGGGTACTTGCAACCCGAACTCGGTTCTCCATGATACCATTTCTTTAAGCTGAATAATACTAAATAATAATACATTTGAACTTAATTTACATACATCAAAGTTTACTTCCCCAGGTACGTGACCTTCAAATACATTCCTTACAATACCTGACAATAGATTCCATTGTCTTACTAACTATAACCATTAACTCATACTAAATCTCATTCGAACAGCTTTTCTTTTCCCTTGTTCGTGCCTGAGCCTTCAGGTCGATCGTACGTAACTGAAAACATTTAGTTTAAGCAAGGATGAGCATTTGAGTGCCCAGCAAGTAATAGCAATTATATATATAAGCTGAAAGAATATAAGTATTCTCTTTCCATAACACTTCTACAACGAATCGAAAGTTGTGAAGTAATCTGTACTGATAAAAATTCACATAACAATTCTCTTTCAATTTCTTGAAATTAGGCTCCACCCATGAATAGGGTTTAAGAAACATACTATGAACATGGTTTTTCATTTTCGAAAAGGTTTAGCAGAAATTCATCCCAAGAAACCGTTATAACTTACTTGCACGGAGGGTGATCATTTCATTGTACCTCAGATTGATCAATACTACATAACTTGAACGAAATTCATCGCTCACCCTTTGTCCGCCGAAGCGCATAAAAATTTTCCCATTATCGGGATGTTCATACATGCCTGGTTCCAAACCAGAAGGTTTTAATCTTACTCAACAATAATATGTAATTCAACATATATGTATATACGGGTAATTGACAAAGGTATATCAACATGTGAATAAATGCTATGATTATCCAAGTGGGGACACTTGTATAACCATTTAGAAATCAACAACGAGAATATATATATCCGAGCTAACATGTTGATAATCAAAGCGCATAATCATGTAGACAGAATAGAATAATTTCGAAACTTCTTGTCCATGTCCATTGCATAAAGAAAATGCAAAGGTAGGATACTTACTCGATTCATTGATTACAAATCTCAACTTAGGTTTTATCTCTTTATCACAACCTATCAATAATCAGATCATTCGTTCGATTAGAACAATATATCATAACACATAGTACTGTCTATTACAGTCAGCACATAGTCTAATCACGTCATCACATAATCGCAGTGATCATACTTTCTATTCTATACTTTTATACATTTTTCAAATATCTCATCCATGTTCTTACAGTAGCCTTTTCTTTCTATTATAGGGTCTGGCATTTGTCGGCGTACCGACAGCTTTATCGGGTAAATACTGAGTCTAAGACTCTTATTCTATACCTCAACATCTGTAAATATCAGACATTTTACTTTTAATCATTTTCGAATTTTCCAGAAATTGAAAAATTTAAAATAAATCAAATCTGTCACTCAAGGGCTTATAGTGATATAACTGTTACTATGGGTGCTCTTCATCAAATCCTGGACTTCATAACTTGGTTCTCTAATCGACTAGTTTGGCTAAATTTATAACTTTCAAACATCGAATCATAATTAAATGACTTAAACATTAAAAATTCTATTATCATTAATAATTAATTTATATTAAACTATTAATGAAACCATTGCAAAAAATATAAAAGTTATTTATAATAACTCAAACTATTTTTAAAACATTTATAATACCCTTTAAATGATTTTTAAAATAATTAAAATCATTTTAAATAATTATCATTAATATTTAAATATTAATGTAATATTTATCCAAATATTAAAAGTTATTAATTATAACTTAAAATATTTTAAATCCTTAATATCCTCTTTAAATGATTTTTAAATAAATAAAACCATTTTTAAACTATTTATTTAATATAAATATTAAATAAACTTAATATCACAAATCATTAACTAAATATCATTAATATATAATTATTAATGAAATTATCTTTTAAATATTAAAAGTTATATTTTATAACTCAAAATATCTTTAAACACTTTATTTTCATTTAAAATGATTTTTAAAATATTAAAATCATTTTTAAACTAATTATTTAATATAATCAATAAATAAATTTAATATCATTAATATTAATTAATTAATGAAATTCATCACAAAATATTAAAAGTCATGGAAAATAACTCAAAATATTTTCTTATACCATAAAATAATTTTTCATGATTTTTCATGAATTAAAATTATTTTAAATCATTTATTTAATATTATAATTAAATAAATAAATACTTTTATATTTCAAAAATATTAAATATTTATGAAATATACTCAAAATAATTAAAAACTATTTTCCGGACTTTAAAATAATTTTTCATAATTTATTTGGTATTTTTAATAATTAAAAACTAATTTTCTAATTTTTAAATTAATTTCGGAAAATCGAAATTAAAATAATTAAAAGCTAAGCTAAAGGCCCCTATAGTGATGAACTGTCGTATTATAGGTGTTCTTGAGCCTACCAGGATCTTCATATAAGGCGTAACAAGGTGGCCTACTTTGACCGTGAATAACTCTCTCATATTAACGAATTTGGACAATCTATAAATTAGGTCTTGTAGAGGAATTACTGGACTACAATCTCCAATAATCATACCCTCTAAACAAACATCGATCTCGGGATAAATCAGCCATCAAAATAGCTACCAAAGTCGTTCTTCACGAAGAAACGATTCGAGGTGCCTACTTTGGACCTCTATAACTTGATGATCGTCGTAACGTTTATGTGATCTATCAATTCAAGTGTGTAGAAAACATGTAGGAATACAACGCTAACACTTAACATCATCATAAAAACAATAAATCAAGCATCTAAAGTATGGTCAAACCTTGTCGGAAAACTTAACACTTAGAAAATTTCGGTCGCCTGAGAATTTTTCGGTCAATGCCCATCAACCCACTTTAACCTTAAATAACTCTTAATCCGTAATATATATGGACTGATTCTTTTTGGAGGTTAAATACCACATAACAAGCTACACATATCAACCTTTATAACACAAAACACATTAAAGATGACCGAGATATAAGGCCCGACATTTGCCAAAAATATATTTACGGACACTTAGAATATTTTCTAGGTTTGAAAAACAAATGGTCAATGCCTAATCAACCCACTTTTGACCGCTTATAAATCCCGATCTACAATAGATATAGACCGGATTTCTTTTGAAGTTTAAAGACCACATATTAGGCTACCTATAACAACTTTTAAACAACAAAACTCATGATCGATTAAAGAGTTATAGCTCGATATTTGGTGAAAAATAACGAATTCGGTTTTTCCAACTTGCTCAAATCTTCAAATTGCGTGCACTTTGATGTTATTGGTTCATGATTTTATAACCCGAACATTAATAGACTCTCTATTACACTACTTTAAACAATCAATTGCATCAATTAACATCGAATCAAAGGATTTCTAGAATTTAGGATTTCTACCTTTTCAAGCTTGATTTTGATTTCGGCTTCTTGATGCTTTCGATTTGTTGTTTGTGATGGTTGGGCTTTGTTTAGGGGTGATATGCTACAATAATTAAGTAGGTTTTAGAGAGAGAAGCTTAAGGATGAGAGTTGGATGAATTTTAGTGTACAAAAATGCTAACTCTCTCCAATCTATTTATAGAATAATTCAAATGACTTGGATGCTAGATTGGTTGATTGAATCTCGAGCATAATTGAGTCTTGGATGCTCAATTGGTAGGGTAGTGATGTTGGCCATGCTTTTCTAGCAAGATTCCTCCAATAATACACTAATAAGCCAAAAGGGCATTTTGGTAATTTCACATATAATTTCATGGGCATTTTTGTACATAGCAATTAAATGTAGTATTTAATCACTAGATTATAATTCTTACCATTTACCAATTAATTCTATCCTTTGGTAAATTAAAGCATTTATACAATAACATCGTAATTAAACTCAATAATTTTAAATTAGGGTTTGATTGAAAAATTAGGGTTTTCTAATTAGGGTTTTTTCTTAACGTAGTCAATTAGGGTTTCTAATTGACCATTAGGATTCTCTAATTATCTCGTGTATGTTCTAACACACGATCATTGCGATCTCTAACTTCAACCGATTAGGGTTGTAATAATTAGGTTTGTCCTAATTATCGACAAACAATAGTAATTAGGGTTTTCTTCTAATTACCGACATCTTATACACAGTAACCTTCATATACACAGTAAACTTCATATACACAGTCACTACTCAGTCATTTCTCATAACTAAGTTTAATAATTAGGGTTTCACAGCACGGTAATATGCTATGACCTAATTGACCGTCATTGCTCAATATTATCTCATCACTTTATACACAAATACATAATTATTTGTATCAGAAAATCATTATAATAATAATATAATATTATTATTCTCATCTCTTGATCACAATCCCAATTCAGGTTTGGATCTCATATCTGACTTCTCTTTCGCATATCAAGTTAAAATACTTGATTTAAATATTCTGAACAATTCATATAATAAAATATATATTATATAAATTCTAATTATCACTTCATATATTATTTCCAATCATGTTATCATGGAAAATAATTAATAAAAAATATTTCGCTTATGTAAATTAATTACCATAAAATATAATTTGTAGTAATTAATAATTCCAAAATTATTTCTAATTTTAAAGAAATAAATATATTCGTATTTATCGCTCACTTATTCTCGCCATTAAATAAAAAAAAAAATTATACGCAAATTTTCTTATTTATTTTATTTAGGAAATCTCGGGTTATTACATTCACCCTCCCTTATAAGGATTCCGTCCCCGGAATCACCGCTTTAAAAACTCATATGCGTATGGGTACATAGCATATAATCATCAGACGTAGATCTCGATCATACTTGATCGAACCGATCTTTTAACTATTCTCCATAACGCTTGTCTATCTCGATAAATGTAAATTTGATCTCTAAAAGAACTCAAATTCCTTCCTCAAAATTTTTTAATAAAGTAATTTACTATATGTATATATACGGAAAATCATATAAGACACATAAGTTATTCAAATAGCACTGGAGTTCATTTCCAAATTGCCATCAGATCCTCAATCGCTCACGATATCTTGAAACGACCATAATAAAGACACTTACGGTTTATTTCGTTTGTCGCTTTATATCTTGTTTGTCATTTCTCGTATTCACATTCCTTATCTCATTTCTTCTTCTTTCACCTTATACTCTTTCATCTTATACTCCATTGATTCATAAATAAAACATTCGCTATACATTCTTGAATTGGGACAATTGGAAGAGATATGTCTCTTACGCCCACAAACTTTCTCTTTATCTCATTTCCTTTTATCGTATAGGTGATAAAAGTTATCTTTTGCCTTTTCGTTATCCTAACTTTCATAAACGCTTCTACCGAGTCACTTAATCCTCTATACCCTAGCAATAAGATTGCCTTTAAAGTCTTTGGCGTTCGACGCTCGATTATCCTGGTTGATCTTCGCTAATTTGGTTTTCGTTTTTGTCTCGGTGACATAATCGTAAATTATTCTTCATTTCTTACATTCTAAGCCTCATCGTAAACATTAGACATATAACACAAAATTTTCTACTCAAATAATCATGTAATCAAAATATTGGATTTGAAACTTGGTTTACTATATTAACCAATATTTAGATAAATATCTCGCTACTTTTTATAACAACTTACTTCATTAATCCAACTTGTGACACTCATGGTACTTCCAACCATAGCACCTCACATTAATAGAACTTAACATACCATAGCACATATATTGCTTTTAAACATCACTATCCCTTTGTGACTACAAAAAGTAATGGATTTAAAATCTTGACCAACATAAAAGTTGAAAATAGTTCATTACTTATCACACATATTACATAACATAACCCATACTACTTATCTACCAAGCCTTTCTTCTCGGACATTCATTCGCTCGATGTCCTTCCATTCCACAATTAAAACATCCACCTTTCTTATAGTTGGGGAGCAACGAGGAGAGGTATGTCCCTCATGTACGCTTAAATATAACATATCTTCTTCCCTTTCTTCTTATCGTGTGTTCTAAGTCGGGGATCTTCTACCTTTATTTTTCCTTACCTCTCTTGAGTTGAACACGATGTGTTGCTTGAGGCTCCCATCTAGTCAATTTGGATCTTAAGCTTATCATGCTCTTCCATTGTTTCTTTTAATGCTTTTCGCAGTTGAATATTAAGTAACTTTTCTATCTCCCACAACCTTTCTAGTGAAGAAACCTTGTTCTCCAGATCCTGCACCTCTGTTGATGCTTGAGCAGCTTCAACTTTAGTGTCTGAATCACTATCTGTCATTTTCTCCTTTTGAGCTTCTATTTTAGTTTGTTGGCCTTGATATTAGCTCTGGGGTATGGATCTCGATCCTTCTTATTCTACATATCTTTTCCACGGACATCTACATACATAAGTTACCCTCGATTAGCATATAGTATATATACACAAAGAATCAAGAGTTTTATATACGTTGTCTCTTATTTTGTTTGACGATGAATTTATTCAATCCATCTCTATAAACACATCAATGCCTATCTTTTCTGCCGAAAGGCGCTCCATCCACTTCAGATCGAATCGCATAAAGGCAATGTCTAAAGCTCGCCTCCAAGGTATATATCCCGGTGTCTTTGGCTTCTATCTCAACCTTCAATCTGTCTCTATTCAGATCTCCCTTTGTTCCAACCTCCCTCGTAACTCGCTAACTCCATCTATGTTCGTGATGAGCAGCTGGCGTCCTTATCTTCATTGTTCCAAAATCTGGAGAATACGATTCTGCACCTCCTACCGCCTTTCACTATAACCCTTAAGTCGCGCTCCTAACTATCAAATCTCTTATCATCTCACCGTCTGCGTGTACTCCTCGCTAGAGTCCATCATCTCTTGGGTCAAGGAATTACTATTTTGACTTTCGCCATCCATCCTATGACCACAATAAACGAGACAACATCATTATGAAATAAAATATATTCATCATTAAAATGAAGTAATATTTTATTTAGTACCACTAAAACTCGATGAATCTCTTCAACTCATCATATCCTATAACTTCTCACCGAGTACTTCGCCTCATGGTTCACCGAATATCTATCTTACTTTCGTCCTCCATTCTACTAAGGTTATAATTCTTCACCAGAGTTCTTCGTCTACCGAATATCTATCTTAACTTTCGTTATCCATTCTACTAAGGTTATAACCTAGGTTTTGCATTCCTAACGTTTATAACCTACAGCTTTAATACCAACCTGTGGCACTCATGGTGCTTCCAACCATAGCACCTCACAAGGGTACCTATCAACTTGCCACCGACTCGCTTTCGCGTCCCCCCTGGAAAATAAAGCCGGTGTTTTACCTTAAAGGGATGTCACCAGATAAAGGCTCGGGGCTCTTTGCAAATTCATGCTTATGGCTTTGATACCAACCTATGGCGACCCCAAATCCGGGTACTTGCAACCCGAACTCGGTTCTCCACGATACCATTTCTTTAAGCTGAATAATACTAAATAATAATACATTTGAACTTAATTTACATACATCAAAGTTTACTTCCCTGTGCACGTGACCTTCAAATACATTCCTTACAATATACGACAATAGATTCCATTGTCTTTACTAACTATAACCATTAACTCATACTAAATCTCATTCAATGACTTTTCTTTTCCCTTGTTCGTGCCTGAGCCTTCAGGTCGATCGTACGTAACTGAAAACATTTAGTTTAAGCAAGGATGAGCATTTGAGTGCCCAGCAAGTAATAGCAATTATATATATAAGCTGAAAGAATATAAATATTCTCTTTCCATAAAACTTCTACAACGAATCGAAAGTTGTGAAGTAATCTTTACTGATAAAAATTCACATAACAATTCTCTTTCAATTTCTTGAAATTAGGCTCCACCCATGAATAGGGTTTGAGAAACATACTATGAACATGGTTTTTCATTTTCGAAAAGGTTTAGCAGAAATTCATCCGCAAACCGTCATAACTTACGGGCATGGAGGGTGATCAGCCCCGTTGTACCCTGTATTGATCAATACTACATAACTTGAACGAAATTCATCGCTCACCCTTTTGTCCAAGCGCATAAAAATTTTCCCATTATCGGGATGTTCATACATGCTCGGGTTCCAAACCCAAGGTTTTAATCTTTCTTTCAACAATAATATGTAATTCAACATATATGTATATGGGTAATTGACAAAGGTATATCAACATGTGAATAAATGCTATGATTATCCAAGTGGGGACACTTGTATAACCATTTAGAAATCAACTTAACAAAATATATATCCGAGCTAACATGTTGATAATCAAAGCGCACATAATGCAGACAGAATAGAATAATTTCAAACTTCTTACTCATGTCCATTGCATAAAGAAAATGCAAAGGTAGGATACTTGCTCGATTCAACGATTACAAATCTCAACTTAGGTTTTATCTCTTTATCACAACCTATCAATAATCGGATCATTCGTTCGATTAGAACAATATATCATAACACATAGTAATCATTGTATTACAACAAGACATAGTCTAATCACGTCATCACATAATCGCAGGTGATCATACTTTCTATTCTATACTTTTATACATTTTTCAAATATCTCATCCATGTTCTTACAAAGAGCCTTTTCTTTCTATTATAGGTCCGGCATTTTGTTTGTACCGACAGCCTTTATCGGGTAAATACCGAGTCTAAGACTCTTATTCTATACCTCAACATCTCAGTAAATATCGGACATTTTACTTTTAATCATTTTCGAATTTGCCGAAATTGAAAAATTTAAAATAAATCAAATCATCACTCAAGGGCTTATAGTGATATAAGCATTATTATGGGTGCTCTTCATCAAATCTCGGACTTCATAATGGGCCTTCTAGTCAACTAGTTTGGTTTATTATAACTTTCAAACATCTAATCATAATTAAATGACTTAAACATTAAACAATTCCATTATCATTAATAATTAATTTATATTAAACTATTAATGAAACCATTGCTAAAATATAAAAGTTATTTATAATAACTCAAACTATTTTAAAACATTTATAATACCTTTAAATGATTTTTAAAATAATTAAAATCATTTTTAAATAATTATCATTAATATTTAAATATTAATGTAATATTTATCCAAATATTAAAAGTTATTAATTATAACTTAAAATATTTTTAAATCCTTAATATCCTCTTTAAATGATTTTTAAATAAATAAAACCATTTTTAAACTATTTATTTAATATAAATATTAAATAAACTTAATATCACAAATCATTAACTAAATATCATTAATATATAATTATTAATGAAATTATCTTCTAAATATTAAAAGTTATATTTTATAACTCAAAATATCTTTAAACACTTTATTTTCATTTAAAATGATTTTTAAAATATTAAAATGATTTTTAAAATATTAAAATCATTTTTAAACTAATTATTTAATATAATCAATAAATAACTTTAATATCATTAATATTAATTAATTAATGAAATTCATCACAAAATATTAAAAGTCATGGAAAATAACTCAAAATATTTTCTTATACCATAAAATAATTTTTCATGAATTAAAACTATTTTTAAATCATTTATTTAATATTATAATTAAATAAATAAATACCTTTTATATTACAAAAATATTAAATATTTATGAAATATACTCAAAATAATTAAAACTATTTTCAGGACTTTAAAATAATTTTTCATAATTTATTTGGTATTTTTAATAATTAAAACTAATTTTTCTAATTTTTAAATTAATTCCTAAAATCGTAAATTAAAATAATTAAAATCGTCAGCTAAAGGCCCCTATAGTGACAGTAACCGTCAATATAGGTGTTCTTGAGCCTACCGAGATCTTCATAAGGCGTAACCAAGGTAGCTACTTTGACCGTGAATAACTCTCTCATATTAACTTAATTTGGACAATCTATAAATTGGGTCTTGTAGAGAAATTACTGACTACAATCTCCAATAATCATACCCTCTAAACAAACATCGATCCGGGATAAATCAGCCATCAAAATAGCTACCAAAGTCGTTTCTTCACGAAGAAACGATTCGAGGTGCCTACTTTGGACCTCTATAACTTGATGATCGTGTAACGTTTATGTGATCTATCAATTCAAGTGTGTAGAAAACATGTAGGAATACAACGCTAACACTTAACATCATCATAAAAACAATAAATCAAGCATCTAAAGTATGGTCAAACCTTGTCAGAAAACTTAACACTTAGAAAATTCTGGGCTGCCCAGAATTTTCTGGTCAATGCCGGTCAACCCACTTTAACCTTAAATAACTCTTAATCCGTAATATATATGGACCTGATTCTTTTTGGAGGTTAAATACCACATAACAAGCTACACATATCAACCTTTATAACACAAAACACATTAAAGATGACCGAGATATAAGGCCTGACATTTGCCAAAAAATATTTCTGGACACTTAGAATATTTTCTAGGTTTGAAAAAGCAATGGTCAATGCTTTGGCCAACCCACTTTGACCGCTTATAAATCCCGATCTACAATAGATATAGACCGGATTCCTTTTGAAGTTTAAAGACCACATATTAGGCTACCTATAACAACTTTTAAACAACAAAACTCATGATCGACCAAAGAGTTATAGGCTCTGATATTTGGTGAAAAATAACAGAATTCGGTTTTTCCAACTTGCTCAAATCTTCAAATTCGTGCACTTTGATGTTATTGGTTCATGATTTTACAACCCAGAACATTAATAGACTCTCTATTACACTACTTTAAACAATCAATTGCATCAATTAACATCGAATCAAAGGATTTCTAGAATTTAGGATTTCCTACCTTTTCAAGCTTGATTTTTGATTTCTGGCTTCTTGATGCTTCTGATTTGTTGTTTGTGATGGTTGGGCTTTGTTTAGGGACTGATATGCTACAATAATTCGTACGTTTTAGAGAGAGAAGCTTAAGGATGAGAGTTGGATGAATTTTAGTGTACAAAAAATGCTAACTCTCTCCAATCTATTTATAGAATAATTCAAATGACTTGGATGCTAGATTGGTTGATTGAATCTGAGCATAATTGAGTCTTGGATGCTCAATTGGTAGGGTAGTGATGTTGGCCATGCTTTTCTAGCAAGATTCCTCCAATAATACACTAATAAGCCAAAAAGGGCATTTTGGTAATTTCACATATAATTTCATGGGCATTTTTGTACATAGCAATTAAATGTAGTATTTAATCACTAGATTATAATTCTTACCATTTACCAATTAATTCTATCCTTTGGTAAATTAAAGCATTTATACAATAACATCGTAATTAAACTCAATAATTTTAAATTAGGGTTTTGATTGAAAAATTAGGGTTTTCTAATTAGGGTTTCTTAACGCCGTCAATTAGGGTTTCTAATTGACCATTAGGATTCTCTAATTATCTGTGTATGTTCTAACACAGTCATTGCGATCTCTAACTTCAACCGATTAGGGTTGTAATAATTAGGGTTTGTCCTAATTATCGACAAACAATAGTAATTAGGGTTTTCTTCTAATTACCGACATCTTATACACAAGAACCTTCATATACATGTGAAACTTCATATACACAAATACTACTCGGTCATTTCTCATAACTAAGTTTAATAATTAGGGTTTCACAAAGACGGTAATATCTTTATGACCTAATCAATCGTCATCATTTTCAATATTATCTCTGTCTCACACATACACAAGACATAATTATTGTAATTTGTAAAATCATTATAATAATAATATAATATTATTATTCTCATCTCTTGATCACAATCCCAATTCAGGTTTGGATCTCATATCGACTTCTCTTTCGCATATCAAGTTAAAATACTTGATTTAAATATTCGAACAATTCATATAATAAAATATATATTATATAAATTCTAATTATCACTTCATATATTATTTCCAATCATGTTATCATGGAAAATAATTAATAAAAAATATTTCGCTTATGTAAATTAATTACCATAAAATATAATTTGTAGTAATTAATAATTCCAAAATTATTTCTAATTTTTAAAGAAATAAATATATTCAGTATTTATCGTTCACTTATTCTCGTCATTAAATAAAAAAAAATTATACGCAAATTTTCTTATTTATTTTATTTAGGAAATCTCGGGTTATTACAAATTCCCTCGTATGTGCCTTGCTTTCACGCATCCATTCACCTCGTGTCCTCTAATACCACCAAAATTAAGTCGATTCCTGCACTTATTCACCAAAAGGAGTTTTAAGTAAATGCAATGCAAAATAACATGAAATGCAACTAAAACATAATAAAATTTACTTGAGATGGGCACAATTCGCATGAATTGGTATTCAATAAGTAGGTAAAAATACCACTTATCAGATATACCAAAGACAGCATTCAGGACACCTTATGGTCATTATGAGTTTCTGGTAATGTCATTTGGATTGACGAATGCACCGACTGCATTAATGGATATGATGAACACAGTGTTCAAACAATATTTGGACAAGTTCGTTTGTTGTGTTTATTGATGATATTCTACTATATTCTAGGACGCCAGAAGATCATGCTGAATACCTAAGATTAGTTTTGGAGTCACTAAGAAAGGAGAAGTTATATGTAAAATTCACTAAGTGTGAATTTTGGCTAGAGAAGGTGCAGTTTTTAGGTCATGTCATTGACCAAAAAGGGATTTTAGTTGATCCAGCGAAGGTGGAAGCAGTGATGAGCTGGGAATAACCGAAAACACTGACAGAGGTACAGAGTTTCCTAGGGTTAGCTGGATACTATCGAAGATTTATCCAAGATTTTTCGAAGATAGCTACTCCGTTGACTAACTTGACAAGGAAGACGGATAAATGTGAGGACAGTTTTCAAGAACTGAAGAAAAGATTAAGTGAAGCGCCTGTTATGTCATTACCCGATGACACAGGAAATTTTGTAGTTTATAGTGATGCTTTGCATAGAGGAATTGGTTGCGTGCTCATGCAGCATGGCAAGGTCATTGCGTATGCATCACGACAGTTAAAGGATTATGAGAAAGTTTACCCTACTCATGATCTAGAACTGGCTGCGGTAGTATTTGCCTTAAAGATATGGAGACATTATCTTTATGGGGAGAAATATGAGATAGATACGGACCATAAGAGTCTAAAATATATCTTCACACAGAAGGAGTTGAATATGAGACAAAGGAGATGGCTAGAGTTGATAAAGGATTATGATTGTGAGATCCTGTATCTTCCTGGAAAAGCCAATGTAGTTGTCGACGCCTTAAGTAGGAAGGGTCGGGAAAAATTATCTATGTTAACGACTCAAGATGAGTTAATAACAGAGATGGCTTGAATGGAAATAGTAGTGAAGATGCCAAGTGACTCGGGGTAGATACCTTTTACGATGGAAATGAAATCTACCATCGTAGAGAGAGTCAAGGAGGTACAACTCAAAACTGATGAGTGTAACCAAAAGAAGAAGCGATTAGCCGATGAAAAAGATATTAAGTATAGTCTTGATAATGAGGGATTATTAAGATTTGAAGGAAGAATTTGGGTTCCGAATGAGACGGAATTAAAGGAACAAGTGTTACAAGAAGCTCATAGTTCAAGGTACTCTATACATCCTGGTAGCACTAAGATGTATCAAGACCTTCGACAGAGTTTTTGGTGGCCGAATATGAAGAGAGAAATAGCTGAATATGTGAGTAGATGCTTAACTTGTCAAAAAGTTAAAGATGAACATCAACGACCAAGTGGCTTGTTACAGTCATTAAAAATTTCAGAATGGAAGTGGGAGCATATCACGATGGACTTTGTGGTGGGACTTTCGACTATGACTAAAGGGTACAATTCAATTTGGGTAATAGTGGACCGATTAACAAAGTCTGCTCACTTCTTGCCAATTAGGGTCAAGTATAACTTAGACCAATTAGCTAAACTTTATGTTAAGGAAATTATTTCCAGACATGGAGTACCAGTATCGATTGTGTCAGATCGTGATCCAAGATTCACATCGAACTTTTGGAGGAGTTTGCAAGAACAGTTGGGAACACAGCTGAAGTTAAGTACAACGTGACATCAATAAACCGATGGATATAGTGAAAGGACAATTTAAACGTTGGAAGATATGTTGAGATCTTGCGTCATGGATTTCAAGGGTAGTTGGGATGATCATCTACCACTAGTAGAGTTTGCGTATAACAATAGTTATCATGAAAGCATAGGCATGCCACCTTACGAAGCTTTGTACGGAAGAATGTGCAGAACACCATTATATTGGGAGCTGGGAGAATGCCAAATGCTAGGACCAGAATTGATGCAGCAGACAACGGATGTAGTGAAGTTAATACGAATACGTCTTATCACCGCTCAAGATAGACAGAAGAAGTATGCAGACTCGTATAGAATAAATCCAGAGTTTGAAGTAGGCTCATATGTGTTTCTAAAGGTATCTCCCTGGAAAGGAAAGATACGCTTTGGAAAGAGGGGAAAGTTAAGTCCAAGGTTTATAGGACCTTTTAAAGTATTAAAAAGGGTGGGAGAGGTAGCTTATGTGATAGCATTACCTAGAACGGATACATAACGTGTTTCACGTATCTATGTTACGTCCATATAAGCCAAATTATAAGCACGTAATCGAGTATGAGCCGATTCATATCGAGAAGGACTTAACGTACGAAGAATTACCAATTCAAATCCTCGATAAAAAAAAGCAAGTTCTGCGGAGCAAAGTTATATATTCGGTAAAGGTGTTATGGAAGAACCACAATGCCGAAGAAGCAACGTGGGAAATAGAAGAAAAGATTAAGAAAAATTTTCCTCAATTATTTGATTAAAGTAAGATGAGATTATAGGGACAGAATCCTTATAAGGGGGGAAGGATGTAACGACCGAGAAATTCGGATCTTGTTGTAAAATAATTTTATTAAATTAAATAATAAATAAAATTATATTCTATGTGATATCAAGATGGTTGTCATTCTATAACCTAATAATGTTGGAATGTCGTAGTATTTAAGCTACATGAAGGAATTAAAGTGTTTGAATTTCTAAGACGAAAATAAAAGTTTTTCGAGAAATTTTCCGAAAAACACTATTCATCAGTATTTGCTTGGGAATTATTTTTGAATTTTCGAGAAATACGTAATGATAGAATATCAAGGTAAGACAGATTATGTAATAATAATCTGAGTATGGAAAATGTAATATTTTGCTTGAGGACTTAATTTGAGAATATTAAGGAAAGCGAAGTATTAGTGAATTAAGTAATAATTGTATGATACATAAGTATTGTAAGAGGTAATGAATACGAGTATAATACGAAGTATTATACGAGTTAGTATGAATGAAGGAATATCGTATATGAATAATTTGCATACGAGTTAGAATACGAGAATAATACGTAAACAATAGTTATATGTATTAAGCAATAGTATTGCACTTGTAGGATTTGTTAGAATTTTGTACAAGCCCAAATGAAGAAATGATAATGCCAAAATGTTGGTTAATGAACAAGTTAATGTTTGTTAATGCAAGCCCAAAAGTGATATAAATTAATCCAAGTTAAGCTAGAATCCAATGGGTTGTAGTGACCCATTGGGCAAACCATATTAATATGGTTAATCTTGGTGATCAAGCATTTTGTGTAATGACAAGGACTTAAGTGTAATGGCGAAGCAAGAGATAAGTGTTGTGCTTAAAAAGTAATGAATAGTAAGGAGGTGGCTTAAGGAGGTGGGATGATATAATGACCACACTACCCTAACTTTGGGAATTCTATAAATAGAGAGAGTTTGCTAGTCATTTGCTACTTGTTCAAATAATCCAACAACTTATAAAGTGCTTAAGTGTTAGAGAGAATAATCAAGAAGAAGCTACTTTCAATTAAGAGAAGAAGAAGAAGAAGAAGACTTGTTTCAAAGAACTTCAAGCGTAAGACTTCTTGTTCAATAATCTTTTATCTCTACCATGATAGGTTGATAAGAGAAGTAGGGATTAATGAACATGGATGTTAAGAAGTAAGAACAATGATTAATCAATGGACTTAAGCCATATAAGTCAGAAATAAGTCATTTGAACTTCCAAAAGTTATGAACTTATAAAGAATCTATATGAACTTATTATAAGTTAACCTTGAGTGTTTGTATGAAAACAAAGAATTTGTATGAACTTGTATCATGTATACATTAATGAAATTATATGTTGAGAACATATAAGAATGATGATTAAAAGACCTTAATTATCATAAGTCATGAGCAATAAAGCTATAAGTAGTTTATACCTTAATAAGTTATAAGCTCATGTAAGAATAAGTCAAAATCCAATATAAAAATAAGTTGTTGTAATAAGTATGTTGAGATGTTCATATAATGAATTGAATTCATTTGAAGCAATGACCAAATCATAAGTAATGAAGTTATGCCGAAAATAACACGATTGGACGATAATCGTCAAATTCGTGAAATCTCGAAATAGAAGTCAAATTTTGTGTTTGAACTCAGAAACATTAGTTTTCGATGGAGGCAAGTCAAATGACCGAATTCCAACTTAGAACGAAGAAACGAGCGTTGAACGTAATTTGTGAACCGTAGGCTTTTGAACGATCCAATTCGGACTTATAACGAAGAAGTTATGCGTTCGGGAAGTTCTGGTGCACAGAGCTGGCGCCGCGACGCAAGCCAAGAGTAATTCATCGCGCTGCAGCACCGTGAATAGTTTATGACCTACTGAAGAGTGGCACCGCAGCGCGGACCACTGAGTAAGGACTCACGCCGCATCGCCAAGTCCGGGACATACCTATCGTAATCTCATATAAATACGGCTTAAGGAGAACAAGTTTGGCCACAGAACAAATTCTAGATAAAAGATACTAAGGAATGTTTTTGAATACAAAGTAAGGAATGTGAATAATTCAAATTAAACTTATCTTAAGGAAATTAAAGTAACATTGTTAAACCTTAAGAATAGTATGTAAAGGTTGTTGATAACCTATTCAATTATGAATGTAAGTATAAATGACAAACTGGAAATATATTAAACGAATCTAATGTATGATTAGATTAAGAAGAAGGGTAAGATATAATCATATACATATTTGATTATATATGTAACCTAATATGATACGTTATGTGATCATGTATTGTAGAGACTCTAAAGACTTGAACATAAAGTAATGATACTGTAGCAGATGCTGAAGGCAAGTATTCTAACTCTTGTCTCATTTCAATCTGAACAAGTTTTGAAATTCATGTATCCTTATGCATGGATTGATATATGATGGAGTTTAAGCCAACTCTTTTGGCTAGACTTAATGTGTTTAGTGGATTATTGATAATATATCCAATTCTTATCAAATGTTGTTATCTTTTGTCAACTACTTGATATTGTTTTCAAAAGAAGACTGAGTATGTTAAACAAATGTTTTGTCGTCAAACGACAGGCACGTGAGGTTGCCACAACTTCAACGTACATACGTTTAATGAATGTAGTGTTGATCAATATAGAGTATTATAGGCTGATCACCTAGAAGTGCTCATAAGTAATATCGAACTTACAGACTTAGTGTCGGATTGTCATTTTCAAAGAAGAAAGAAATGCTAAAGGTCTTGGACCGGAATTGATGTTTTACTGAATATTATTACTTTAAAACATTTTTTTCAAAGAAAGGTGAAGTGCTATTTTAAATCATCAATAGTACTTCATAACTATTGTTCAGTTATTGAAGATATACGATTCTTATGTGTCAAGCATGTTGTTAATAAAATTGTCATACTTGTTGAGCTAGTTATGCTCACTCTTGTTTGAACCATATGAATGTAGCTAAGATTGAATGTCCCGAAGGATCATAAGGATAAAGGAAAAGCTAAGGCAGATCGTTAAGTTGTCTGTGTAATTGTATAGGTTTAATGTTGTAATGTAATTGATATTATGACAACAAACTTTTTTAATGGGTATAGAAATTGGGAAATATAAATATTACTTTGAATATATAAAAGACATGTTCGTTCTTTTGAGGCTTTTCAATTGAATGAATGCATGAATGGTAGTACCGTATAGCACTATATGTTGGGTTGGAAGATACCCAGATTTGGGGGCGTTACATTGTTATAGTTAAAAAATGACAGAAATATTTTTTTATAAAAATAACGACCAAAGTTTTACCGTTAAACTGTTGAACTACTCGGTAGTAAAAGTATAGTAATACGCGTGGTTGCATAGTAACACACGGTATTGATTATTGATGCTTACGTGAGAAGTCACTCAGTTATACTTAATTATTGCTATAGTAATTGCTGCATAATATCTCTCATATTATTGATTCAATTATTTTCACAGTATCATCTGCATAATATTATTAAATCAACAATTGAGACGACAAAGTTATTCATATTATTATTTGTGATATTGACGTTGTCTAGAAAGTTCTGTCGAGGAGAGGTTTGGTCACCTAATTGTGCGCCAATAGGGAGAAATCCTTATCGGAAAGCCCCCTCTTTCCTAGGAATGATTTGGTTGTTAAATATTGTGAGTTATAATATTAATGATGAATAAATTCATGCTGATTAAAGATGAAATTGATATTTTCATTCTGTTGAGATTATTAGTGTTAGCAGAAATAAACATTTATTTTGAAAATAATTGATGTCTGGAGGTTATATTGACAAATTGGGTAATTAATCGGATAAATGAGCAATTAATTGTTATTAATTCACATGCTTATAAATATTTGTTCACATCTGCGTACTATTGATTCACACGATGTACTATTAGGGGAGGTGCTGCAAGATTGATAATACTTGAATGACTAAATTAAAAATGGAGGTATAGATGAAGGTACTATACTGTAATTTTGTTCACATGATCATTAATTTGAATTTCAAATGACTTTCTCTCAACTGGAGCACTCTCTAAGGTGAGAATTTCAGGTAGCTCCCCCTCAGCTAGAGCATTCGCTAGAGTAGGAATTTCAAAAAGCTCCCCCTCAAATTGACCTATACTCTTTTAACTTGCTTCAGATAGCCTCTTTTCTGCAGCTATCCTTTTATCTTGCTCATTTAAGGCCTTTTCATTAACAAGAATGTATTTCTTGACAAGTTTTCTTCTTGACTTTTTAGGCTGAGCCATAGCCTCAACACTTCCTTCAGCTTCAGCTCTGAACTGTTGATCAGCCAGAGTATCTTTTGCAGCAACCAATTTGGGAGAGGCTTTCAATCTGGTCTCTACGATCAGTAGAGATTCTACGATCGAGGAGACAGATGGTCTCTTGAACTTGTGACTATTTTTATTCTTCTTCAGCAGCTAAGAGATGGTAGCTCTGTCTTCATCTGCCTCAGCCAGTTGTTCTTTCCTTCTCAATATCCTCAGATTTTCAATGTCAGAAAGCTTTTATGGTATATCAGTGGTTGACCCCTGGGGTTCTTCCGCCATTTGAGCCTTCAACGTTCTTTTGCCCTTGCTTTTTATGGCTAAGGCAATGGGTTCCTCCTTATTGGTTTCTTATTCATTTTCTTCAGTCTCCTTCACAACAGACGTGTTCGTTGGAATTCCTGACTCCTTTGCATCATCGGTCCTACCACTGGACTCAGACATCATTTGTATATTCTCTGCTGGATTCCTTTTCTAGTTTTTGAATAGTTACTGGGTCATTCGTCTATTCGGATTGATGGACTCTCCTTTATCATCCCCTATCTTATCTCCCAAAGCATACTGTAGGATAATACTTATGAGTCGTCTGTAGAGCAACTTTTCAGAGCTCTTTGACTTCTTCGAGCAAAGAATCCACTTCCCAATCCATTCAAGTAGTAGGGCTCCATAGTTAAGCTGTATCCCACAACTGATGGCTGTCATGAGCTTGAGCTGCACTTCATTTACAGAGTCATGGCCTGAGCTCTTGCAGCATATGCATTTTCTAACAATATCTGTCAGAAATTTGTACCTCTGAGGGAACTATTTCTTCTTGTACCCTTTGATAGTGGGGAACTTTTTGTTGTGCATTCTCTTAAGTCCATCATGGAAATTTATGCCATCTATGATAGAAAACCCTTTCGATTTGAAGCCTAGGGCTAGATTTATATCCTCAGCCTTGAGCTTGATTTCCACGTCCTTGACCCTTATAGTGATGACGTCGTTCTCGAACACACCATTTCTATAAAATTCTTTTATCAGCTTAGGGTAGATCCAAGTGTTTGTACCCAGGGCCTCATCAAGACTAGCTTTCTTTATCAAAGAAAGAGTTTTGAAAAACTTGGGGTCAGCTGTCTTGAACTCATCGAAACAGAGTATGTAACCAGAGATGATATTTGAGGCTACCATTGATTTCTTTGTTCTGAGAATGATTTTGTGATTTTGAAAGCTAGGGTTTCTGCTGTTGGAGATATATATATATATATGAGCTTTTTAAACTTCTGAGTTTTCAAAAAGGGTTTTTAAACTATTCTTGTAACTTCCCACCACAAGATTTGATTAGAGAAATATCTGTCGAGTTCTGCTTGGCTCCATGATTTTAACTTGTGGGAAAATACTAATTTTCCCCTTAGCTCCTCCTGAGCTGATGTGTCCTTTGGGAAGACCACGATCGTTGAGGTAGCCTTTATGATCGTCGAGTTTTCTCTGTATTCGTTGAGTCTGCTCTACAATCATCGTGTCTGTTCTGCAATCATCGTGTCTGAACTGCAATCATTGAGTCTGTCTGGATCCTTGTGATGAACTTTTGACATAACATTCTTCTCGGTTTAAGGTAGCTCAAGAAGGGCTAACCTCATAGAGTGCATCAAGGGTTAGGTTTGTTCTTGAGGCGCTTGACAGAGAGATTGCTTTGATTTATTGAACTTTTGTCATCATAGAATGCTCCTTTGTTCTACCATCATTGAGTCTGTACTATGATTGTTGAGTCTTCACTGCGATCGTTGTCTTTCATGTTACTATAGCTCTACGATAGTGGACTTCCTTTCACCGTGTCTATGATTTCGAACATAGCATTTATATCTGCATGATTAGCACAAATTAGAGCATAGATTTCACGGTTTTAAATTAAGAATGCCTAGCTCACTTATTAATTTGTTAAACCTGGATTCATCTTAAGGCTTTGTAAAGACATCAGCAAGTAAATTTTCAGTAGGGATATATTGTAAAGATATGGTTCCATTTTGCACATGATCCCTAATGAAATGATACCTTATTTCTATATGTTTAGTCCTATAATGCATGACAGGATTATGTGTTATTGCTATGGCACTTGTGTTATCACAGTGAACAGGTATATATTTGAATTCAAACCCATAATCTGCTAGCTAATTTTTCATCCAAAGGATTTGAGCCCAGTAGCTAACATCAGTAATGTATTCAGCTTCTACAGTTGAAGTACATATTGAGTTTTGCGTCTTGCTGAACCAGGACACAAGTCTATTTCCTAGAATCTGACAGGTGCCACTGCTACTCTATCTGTCTATTTTGCAACCTGCAAAGTTAGCATTTGTATATCCTGTTAGTTCAAATGAGGATTCCTTGGGATACCAAAGCCCCAAGTGAGGTGTACTCTTCAGGTACCTGAAAATACTTTTTACGGCAGCTAAGTGTGATTCCTTAGGATTAGCTTGAAATCTAGCATATATGCATGTTGCAAATATTATGTCTGGTCTACTGGCATTCAGATATAGAAGAGAGCCTATCATACCTCTGTATTGAGTTATGTCAATACTTTTACCTTTTTCATCTTTGTCAAGCTTGGTTGCTGGAGCAATTGCAGTTTTCATGGGAGAGGCTGATTCTATGCCATACTTTTTAAGTAAGTCTTTGATGTACTTGGCTTGGTTTATAAAGATTCCTTCATCAGTCTACTTTACTTGCAGTCCAAGTAAGAAGTTCAGCTCACCCATCATACTCATTTCAAACTTGCTCTGCATAAGCTTGGAAAATCTCTTGCATAAATTTTCATCAGTAGATCCAAAAATAATGTCATCAACATATATATGAACTAATAAGACTTTGTCTTTATGCTTTATAAGAAATAAGGTGGTATCTACTCTACCTCTAGTGAACCCATTTTCAATAAGGAAGTTAGTCAACAGGTGCAAATGTCTCATCGTAATCAATGCCTTCTCCGTGAGAGTAACCTTTGTCCACCAGTCTTGCTTTATTCCTGATTATTACTCCATCTTCATCCATCTTGTTCCTGAAGACCCACTTGGTGCCAATGATAGGATGATTTTTTGGTATTTGAACTAATCTCCATACTCTGCTTCTTTCAAACTGATGTAGTTCTTCTTACATGGCTTCTATCCAGCTAGAGTCTTCCATAGCATCTTCTATCTTCTTGGGTTCCATCTGTGATAGAAAGCTCAGATAGAAACACTCATTTTGGGTGGCAGCTCTTGTTTTGACTCTTGCATTTAGGTTTCCAATGATTAAGTGTTGAGTGTCATCTCTTTCCCATCTATTTCCTATTGGAACATCAGTCCTGATGCCTTCTTGTTTGAGACCTTTGAAATTAATTTCAGCTTCTAGATGTGGTGGTTCGCTATCTTGCATAGTCCTCTCTATGATCTCCTCTTCTTGCTCAATGATCTCATTTTCTGGGACTACGATCGTAATGTTGACCTCGACGACCTCATTTGTAGTGTCTGAATTGTTGGTTGTAGTATCTTGAGGCATTGTTTTGTCTAAGTTTGTCTCATCAAAGGTGATGTGAATTGAGACTTCAACACTTCGTGTCTTTTTGTTAAACACTTTGTAGGCCTTACTGTTTGTCATATACCCAAGAAAGATTCCTTCGTCTGACTTTGGTTGAAACTTTGTCAAATACTGCTTTCCATTGTTGAGAATGTAGCATGCACAACCGAATAAATGGAAGTAGCTAACACTTGGTTTTCTTCCTTTCCACAGTTCGTAGGGAGTCTTTTTAATCGTAGAGTGTACTAGTGATATGTTCTAAGTGTAGCATGCAGTGTTGACAGCTTCTGCCTAGAAGTACTTAGACAGATTGGTTCCTGCTAGTAGAGTTCTTCCAACCTCTATTAGCGTCCTATTCTTTCTTTCAGCTACTCAATTTTGTTGAGGAGTTCGTGGAACTGAGAAGTTGTGACTGATGCCATTGTCTGTGTAGAACTGGTCCATTTTAGAGAAGTTGAATTCTCTGCCATAATCACTCCTTATAGCCTTAATTTTCTCCTATTTCTCATTCATTACTCTTCTGAACATCTTGATCAGTTCAGAACTTGTTTCATCTTTCGAGGTCAGAAAGAATACCCATGTGAATCTGGTGTAATCATCTACTATAACTAGAGAGTATCTCTTCCCTCCAAGGTTCGTTGTTGGAATTAGCCCAAATAGATCCATGTGAAGCAGATGCAGGGGCTTGTCAATTGAGTTGGTAATTTTGCTCTTGAATGATCTTCTGGACTGTTTTCCAAGCTGACAGGCATTGCATGACCCTTCTTTGATGAAGTTGAACTTGGGTAAGCCTGCAACTAGATCTTTTGAGGCCAGTTTAGACATGCTCTTGAAATTGAGATGAGAAAGTCTCTTATGCCATAGCCAGCTCATTTCTTTAGATGCTTTAGCCAGAAAGCATATTGTCTCATCTGAGCTTAGTTATCCAAGATTTACTATATAGTTATTTCCTTCATTTGTTCAAGTTAGCTTTATGGTAGATGTCTTCAGATCTTTGACTTGACATTGATTGTTGAGGAATGTTACTTGATGACCCTTGTTGCAGAGTTGACTTGTGCTCAAAAGATTGTGTTGTAGTCCTTCCATATATGCCACTTTGTTGAAGGACACTGCACCATTTCCAGATGAGCCATATCTTCTTGTCTTACCAGACCAATTATCTCCAAAGATAACCGCAGGACCCTCCTTCTCTATATAGTTAGACAGAAAGGCCTTGTTTCTTGTCATGTGCTTTGAACATCCACTGTCTAGATACCAGGTTGTGGTCGTGGAGCATGGTTCTTGTGGTAAGATGAAACTCTCATTTTGGTACCCATACTTGCATGGGTCCTACTTTGTTAGTACCATTAGGAACCCAAATATGCTTGATTTTGGGTTTCACATGAGATGGATTATAAAAGCACATTGCAGCCTTGTGACCAATCTTAGTGCACACAAAACATCTAATATGATGCATGCTTGTGTGTGTGCGAGGATTCTTCACCCATTTGAACTTTTGTGGATCTTCAATCATCTTTCTGTTAAACTGATTTTCCTTTTTCCATGTGTTTTTGTGTTTCATGATTTGTGAGGAGTGTATATTACCTCTACTGTTCCTTCCCAGTTGGTTCGTGGAGTTGATTTTACTTGACTCTACAATCCTTCATGGTTGGTGAGTAGTGGTTGGGTTACTCTTCTCTTTTCTGAAACCCAAGCCAGCATGAGATCCTTTACTCCTTGGAGTGTGAATTAAATTAGGACAGCAGAGTTAGACTGGCTTATCCTTCTGTGAGGATTTAATAAATATAATGCATCTACTAAAACTTGAGGCATTACTAGTACTAGTTTCCTTTACCTTTTCCACACATGGATTTGAGTTAGATTCCCCAAAGCTTAAACATGTTATGTCCATGACACTTCTCTGAGTAGAGATTAAGGAGTCCATTGATGAAGAGGATTTATTCCATGTAGAGATCGTCTTTACTAGTTCCTCAATTTTAGAGGTTAGACTTGGTTCTCTTTGTGCATTGAGCTTATTGGTCTGTTTTAAGAGCTTATTCTCATCTTAAAACTGGGAGAGCGAGTCAGTACTTAGAACAGCTATTTCTAGTCCTTCTTGAACTTTCTCTTTCTCCTTTTGAAGAAGTGAATAGTCCTTGGACAGAAGTCTAAACCATTTCATGTATTGATGCAGATCAGATGTTATGCCATGCAGTGCAATTCTTAAATCATCAATGTCTACATCAGGAGAGTTGAAGTCAAATACCTCATCTATACTTACTTCATGTATGTTGGAGTTCTGTTTGTCCTTTGCATGCTTGGCCATCAGGCAAAGATTTTCCTTTTGAGGATCTTCATCATCTCCAGATTCGGGAATTGAATCATTGTCTGAGTCACTCCACGATCCTCCTGCTACAATGCCTTTGTCTCTCTTCTGAGGTCTTTTGTTGCCTTTGAATTCCTTCTTTGGGTGTGATTTCTGCTTTAGTTCTTCTCTGAGAGGTTCGTTGCAGTTAGCAATGAAATGGTCAGGCTTCTTGCAGTTGTAGCATAGATCATTTATCTGCTCCTGGCTACTGTAGTTGTTAACTTTCTTTAGCTTGCTGATTTTGCCTTGACGCATGAACCTTCTGAATCTTTTCACCGGCATTACAAAGTCCTCATCGTCATCTTCATCATAGTCAAAGTCAACTTCAGTGTTGATTTTGGAGGTGTTTTCAATTTTTTTTTAGAGCAACACCTTTATTCTTCTTTCTTCCTTCAGATAGAGTTTCTGCTCGTTGAGTCAGCTCCAGTTTGTATGTAAGAAGGTTGCCATATAACTGTTGAACAGTCATTTCATGTAGATTATTTGACTCTTTAATGGCAGTGGTTTTTGCATCCCACTTACTTAGTAAAGCTCTCATGAACTTTATGATTAGATCTTTGTTTGGATAGATTTTTCCATAGGCTCATAGAGAGTTGAACAGAACATTAAATCTCTCATAGGTGGCAGTAACGTTTTCTCCTTGAACGTGTGAAAACATCTCATATTGCTGAGTTAAGAGAGATTGTTTGTTTTCTCTGACTTCTTCTGTTCCTTCATACATGATGACCAACGCTTCCCAAACCTCCTTTGTTGTTTTGTTGTTGACCACATTTTCGAACAGATCATCTTCTAAGGTTTGGAATAAAATATTATTGGCCTTTTTTGTCGAGTTGAACAGCACTCTTCTCGTTTTCTGTCCATTCTTCTTTGACCTTGATCTGTATCCTATTTGGGTCGTCTGTAGTTGGTGCAAGCTTTGTAGGGACGTAGGGCCCATTCTGAACAGTTTCAAATAGATCTTCATCTATTGAGTCCATGTAAGCTTGCATCCGAACTTTCTAGTTGGCAAATTTATCTTTGTTGCACATAGGTGGCTTGCTACCTCCTCCAGTCTTTGATTCGCTTGGTAAGTGTCCCATTAGATCTACTTAAGCTTTGTAGGCTATAGAATAGAACCTGTTCTGATACCAATTGTTAGTTCCCGGAGGCACAATAGTTATCTAGAAGGGGTGGGGGGTTAAATAGATAATTAGAATTCTTTTCGTTTTACTTAGTTAGTTTTGATAATGATTAAAACACAGCGGAATTAAGATTTGTTTGATCTCCTTATTTTTTGATATAGTGAGTTAATGAGAGTGAGGCAGTTATAACAATTATAGCAGTTATAGCAAGAATGCAATAGATACAGCAGTTTTAAGTGGTTTAGAGCACTTAAAGCTCCTAGTCCACTCTTCTACACCTCGAGTAGGAAATCCACTAAGGATATCTTTTACACTTTCTGAATCTCACGGATTCAAAGTTCACTTTAGAACTCTTCAAGTCCTTCTCACTTAGAACTTCTTACTTCACTTGTTTGGCTATTGTTGAGTTCTTGATTGGTGCTACTCAGTTGCTTTTAAGCTCTTGTTCGAAAGAACTGAGTAGCTGAGCAAGCTTTCTCTTTTTCTTAGATCGTAGAGTTGAGCGTTGACCGTTCTTCATTTTTTATGTTCAATGCTTGCTTAGTTGAATCATATGCAGATGTCTTGTATATATGTGATCCTTGAAATATGTCCATTGAATCCATCCGTTGAAGCATTTAATGTGTTTGACGTTTCTGAAGTTTGATGGAGACTTTTCTGCATATCTTCTGAATTGCATTCTGGCCCACTGATATAGCAGACTGCTTTCTCACCTAACACCTGAAAAGGTGTTTTCCTCTGACCCATGGTCCTTTCCTTAGCTTCTTCAATACGTTTTTTTGTTACATACTATGGATATTTTTTATGCCATTGGGACTGGTGAGTACTTCAACGTTTGTAACCCATTCCACATTTGTTAAGATTTTATCATTGAACAAATGGTCAAGGCCCACTGCTTCTGACATAGCCAGATGATACTCTACGATTCAGATCGTGGTGTCTTGCCACCTTGGTGCTTTATCCGATGCTAGCAAACGAGAACACTATGATTTCAAAATGTGTGTGTCAACGACATTCTTATTACATTAATAATATTACATCATGTTCCCAGATTCTAAAACCATTACATTCTTTGTTCATAATACTATAATATATATATAACTTACTAGTTTATTGCAAGGTAAATTAATCGTTCATCTTCGTCTTGCCTTTATCCATGTCGGATCCCTCAGTTCGTTCAGTTTTAGCTGCATTCATATGGTTCAAGCAAGAGTGAGCATAACAAGCTCAGCAAGTACAACAATTTCTTTTAAACGACATGCTTGAAACATAGGAATCGTATATCTTCAATAACTGGATAATAGTTATGAAGTACTATCAATAATTCAAAATAGAATTTCTTTTCCTTCAAAACGTTTTACAATGACAATATTCAGTAAAACATTTATTCTGGTCCAAGACCATTAGCATTTCATAATTTCTTTGAAAAGGACAACCCGGCACTAAGTCCGTAAGTCCGATATATCTTACGAGCACTTCTGGGTGATCAGCCCATAGTACTATATGTTGATCAACACTACATCCATTAAACGTGTATACGTTTAAGTTTTGGCAACCTCGCGTGCCCATCGAATAATCGATGAAAATACATTTGTTTATTCATACTCAGGCTTACCTTGAATCCTTACCAAACAATTGGCGTAGGATAGCGTTAGCAATTCTATATTGAAAGACTTGTAAATCAATCAATTAATCTTCAAGATTAGTCTAGCCGAGTTAAAAATGGCATCAACCATTTCTTTAAAATCATTCATGCATCTCATAACATGAATCATAGAAAACTTGGCTAACATGAAGGTTAGACAAACGATAAGAAAAACTTGCCTTCAGCGTCTGCTACAGTATATTAACTTTTCCTTTGAGTCTTTACAGTCTCTACAACACATAACCACATAATATACCACATTAGGTCATGAATGAACATACATGGTTCCGAATGTATTACCCTTCTTCTCAATCTAATCATATATTAGATTTGTTATTATTAGTTCCAGCTTGCCATAATATTTTACATCGTTCTTACCAATTTCTTTCTCTTCTATAACTTAACTGAAATTATTTCATTAATACAACTCGTTTCGAGTTAATAATCCTTCATCACGGCTTACTACCCTTTCTACTTTACTATCCGAGACTGAATCGTAATTAGTTAAGTACACTTTATTGCGTACTGTTCACATTCACTTATTACTCACCAACCTTTAGTTGTAACTCTCAACTTATAGTCATTATCATTTTTGAATATAGTTCATGTTCTTATACTTTACATTCATAATTTAACTATTCGTTAAACAACATTAAATTCCTAAGTCATCACTATAAAAGTGATTTAGGAAAGGCCTTTATCGTGTTCATTAAGTAATTACATGTCCCATACTTATTTTGCAAACCAATAAGTTCACAAATAACTTGGTCAACAAAATTCAACTGTTTCCGCCACGACGACGCGATCGCTTTTGTACTAGTGGTATTTGTACGCCACTTTCAAAATACCAACATCCGGTCCTCATACTGCACATGAGACTTTTGCCTATGAGTGGCTGTGCCAAGCATGACTTTGCAAAGAGCTAATCTCTTTCGCTCCAAATAGCGGTTCATATAGCTTTGTTTGGCACTGCGGCGCCAGATTTTAGTCCCAGAAAAATTTGACAGAAAAATTTTTATATGAGATTCCTAGGCTCATAACTTCTTCGTTATAAGTCCGAATTAGCTCGTTCAAAAGCCTATGGTTCACAAAATACATACTCTACGCGTTCATGCACTAATTTTGTCTATTTGACTTCGCTTGCTAAAAATTCACCTATTAGTCCATTTTAACGAAAACGATAAACGTTCGTGAACGTTCAACGCTCGTTTCTTTGTTCTAAGTCGGAATCCGGTCATTCTCGAGTCCGCAAATCTAAAATTCCAAATAAGACTTGTCTCCATTAAAAACTAATGTTTCCAAGCTCAATATCAAAATTAGACCTCCATTTCGAGAATTTTACGAATTCGACGATTATCGTCCGAACTCGTGAATTCCGCCATAATTTCATTGCTTAAGAGTTGTTCTTCGCTTTAAATGGATTGAATCCATCATATTAACATCTTGACATACATAATTCATTAACTTAGAAACTTAATATGTTATTACTTGTTCTTTGTGAGCTTATAACTTATAAAAGTATAAACTACTTATGACTTCCTTTCTCATTACTTATTATAGATTAAGTCTTTTAACCACCATTCTTACTTCTTATTATCATACAATTTTATTAAAGTACACATATGAGTAGTCCATTTAATCTCTGCATAAATTCATAACTTAATTAAGTTTGAATTACCTATTCATGACTTATACGGCTTAAGTCCATTGATTATTCATTCTTATCATCCCTTAACATACATGTTCTACCTCTACCCAGTTATCTAACAATGGAAGAGAAAGAGATTCATGGTTTAAGTTCTTACCCTTGATAATCACTTGGTTAATCTTTACTCTCCTTCTTGCTTCTTGAATTCTCAAAGGCTAACTTATTTTAGCTTTTGTAGCTTATTCTCACTTCTTCTTTCTAACCAATAAGCTATAAGTTATTGGATGAAAATCTAACAACTAACAAATGAACTAGCAAGCTTCTTATTTAAAGGAAATCCTAATTAAGGGCTTAATGGCCAATAAGCCATTCCACCTCCTCAATAAACCTCCATACTATTCATTACCTAGCTATTAAGTAAACTTGGCCACCACACTTACTTAGCTACTAAGTTAACTTGTTAATCACATAGCTTATCCTTTGCTTGTTCATCACATAAAAGCACTTTGCTTGCTCATCACACATAAGCACTTTACTTAGCCTTTAAGTTACTTAACTTATCCTTTGCTTAACACATAAATCTATTTGCTCAACATACTTAATTCTTGTTTACCAATTCACCCATGGGTTTCCCAATGGATCACCCTAACCCATTTGATTAATGGTTTGGGCTTAAGGTTTAGTTAACCTAACTTATACATTGGGCTTGCAATTAAACAAACACTTCGGCTTGTTTAATTAAATTACATTGGACTTAATCATTCCTATATTTGTGCTTTAACATTAATTTGTATTTGGGCTTTATTATTATCCCAATAGGTCATTACAATTTCCTACACAATTCAACAAATCCATTACATATGGCTTAAAGCCTTATAACGTATAATTTACGTATTAATCTCGTACTCTAACTCGTATACTTATTCATGTATGTCATACCATCATTCATGCATACTCGTATGATACTTCGTATCACACTCGTATCCATTACGTCGTACAATACCTACGTATTATATGGTCGTTGTTTTAATTCATTATATGCATTTAAATTCCTTCTCAGAACTCACTTTTCCTAACCGTTAAGTTTTAAGTCCGCAGGAGAAAAACTATGTTTGCCATAACTGAAATATTATTGGATATTCTATCACACTTCGATATTCTATCATTACGTATTTCTCGGAAGTTCAAAAATAATTTCCGAGCAGAATGCGTGAATAGCATTTTTCGAAAAATTTCTCGGAAAGTTTTTATTTTCGTCCTGGAAATTCTAACACTTTAATTCTACCACGTAGCCAAAATACTACGACGTTCCAATATGTCTACGTCATAGAACGACCTTCAATTAGCTTACTCCCATATATAATTAATTAAATTCATTTTAATCCACAAAATCAAATAAAAATTTAATTCTCAAAAATCCAAATTTTCTGGGGCGTTACAGCTACAAAGTTGTAGAGAATTGAATTTCCTATGAAATGGATTTAAGATTCGAATTTTTCTGATAAAAGAGCTATTTATTATAAATTATTGAAGTTTTGGAATATTGGGTCTGAATTAATTTTGTTAAAAAAATGTTTAAAACAAGTTTTGTGTGTGGTGGGCACCACTTGTTGTTGCAAAATGATGAATTTTTTAATAAATATTATTATTTTATTAAATTTTCTGCTTTGGTTTTCTAAGCATTTTCCTATAAATAGGGTGCTTAGGTTAGAATTGAAAATCACACCAAAAAACTGAAGTTTTCTCTCTCTATACCATCGAGCGTATTTTTGTGAGTATTTTGATACTTTGAGTGTTGCTATACGGTGAAAGTTCCCTTTAGCGTTATATCTGATATTCCATCGGAAGTACTATTCTTTTGAGGTAAGAGATGTTATTTTCTTCGTAAATGATATTATTTCTTTTAATATCATTATGCCAAAATATTAGTATAATTTTCTTGTGAAATTTCTACATTTTTGTGTCAGGGTTACTATTCACGTATACGGCACTATTCATGAATACGACACTATTCATAGAAAAATTAAATTTTTGTTCTTTGTCCAAGATGTTTATTATGGGTACTATCTTTGATTGTATCCATGTTTTGATCTTCATTCTTGAATTTTACTCCACTATGGTTTATTAAGAAGTATTTTTGAACGTGGATTATTTAAATACGAATCCCTAAACTTCATCCTTTTATTTCACTGGATTCGTTTCTTTAAAATTATTTTTCATCATCCTCAGTCCTAAATGATGATATTACTGAATATCTTTGGCCTGTTGTGCAAAGATGAATGATTTTCTGATGAATATCTTTGGCCCGTAGTGCAAATGTGAACAGGTGTTGAGATGAACATGACCAACTGATGAATATCTTTAGCCTGTAGTGCAAAGATGAATATTTGATTTGAGATATATATTTATTGATGGTACAGAGATAAAATATTGATGATGGACTTTTAAATCATAGAAGATAGTAGATTTCATTCTCTACTTAACTCTTCTAATGAATTATTATTTTCGTTGCGAATATTGATCTAAAACTTGTTGTTTATTATATTCTATCAGATATTTCCCTGTTGAGGACTAACGATAATTTGTTCTATATTATCTTAGTCATAATATATTTTACTGGGCTAGTTGAGCTCACCCTTTTCCTTTTTGTTCCATTTTTCTTCTCAAAAAGCGAGAATATAGCGAGAAGTAGTCGGGGTGTGGAATCATGGTTCTAGAAAGTTGTTTAGCAGTCCTCACTATTTTGTAAAATAGTGCTTCAATAATGTAATGAGGACTTTATCTGAGTGTGGATATTGTCTAGAAGATAATATTTGTATTTAAACTCACAGTTTATGTGTTGTCGTATTTTGCACGACAATTGTATTAATTAAGTTATAGTTATTTCTATACCATATTTTTGGCGACTCAGAATGGGTGATGTATACCTATTTTGGGGGCGTCACAGATACGCCATCTCGGGTGGTAAAGCTTCAACACTTAGAATGGTCCTATGAATCTCGGACTCAATTTTCCCTTCTTATCGAATCTTATCTTCCCCTTTCAAAGAGATACTTTCAAAAATACGTAACTTTTAACTTCAAAGTCGCGATCTTGACGATTTAAATCAGCGTATTTCTTTTGGCGATCTTGTGTAGCTAACAATCTGGCTCTTATCGTTGTCACTATGTCGGTTATTTGTTGATCTAAGTTGGGTCCTAGCATTTTTCGCTCTCAAACTTCATCCTCACACAACGGTGTTTTGTACTTTCTCCTATAAAGAGCTTCGTACGGTGGCATGCCTATACTTGCATGATAACTATTGTTATATGTAAATTCCACTAGGGGTAGGTGATCGTCTCAATTTCCCTTGAAGTCTATCACACAAGTCCTAAGCATGTCCTCTAGCATTAGTATCGTTAGCTCACTTTGTCCATCTGTTTGGGGATAATAAGAAGTACTCAACCTCAACTATGTTCCCATCCTCTCCTACAAGTTTTTCCAGAATTTTGACGTGAAGTGCGGATCTCGATCAAAGACAATTGACACTGAAACTCCATGTCATGAAACAATTTCTTTTACGTACAAGCTCGCTAATTGATTCAAATTATATCAGATATTTATTGGTAGAAAACGTGTCTTCTTCGTTAGTTGATCTATGATAACCCAAATGGTCAAAACCTTTTTGTGTGACTGGAAGTCCCACCACGAAGTCCGTCGCAATGTGCTCCCATTTCCACTCTGTTATTTCCAACAGTTGATATAGACCACTCGGCCTCTGGTGTTCTTCTTTAACCCGTTGGCAAGTAAGACATCTACTGACGCACTCTATGACTTCTCATTTTAGATTGGGTCACCTAAAAATTACCTCAAATCTCGGTACATTTTTGTGCTTCCTGGATGAATGGAATACGTCGTATTGTGTGCCTCGTGAAAAATTTCGTCCATCAACTCGATTGCCGCTGGCACCCACTCTCTCCTTTTGAATCTCAAAATACCATCTTTATCCACCTTGAACTTTTCTTCCTCATTTTCTACTATTCTCTCCCTTATCTTCTTACATTCTTCATATTTCTCTTGTGATTCTTTTACTCTATAAAACAATGTTGGATGAGCTTCCATTACGAATAATTTTCCTCTCGATTATCCTAGTTCCTTCACTTCTATTTCCAATTTCTCCATTCTCTTATTATCTCTTCTTGAGTTGTCAATTGCAACAACTTCTCGATTAATTCCAACCACCCGTCAGCTACTACGTTAGCCTTTCCCGGGTGAAAAAGAATTTCGCAGTCATAGTCCTCGATTAATTCCAACCACCTCCTTTGACGCATGTTCAACTCCTTATGTGTGAAGATATATTTCAGACTCTTTTGGTCGGTGTATATCTCATATTTCTCTCATTTCTCAAAGAACAAAGTGAAACCTTTCCCAGGTTATAATCCCCTCTCTCGCTCTCTGCTGATTTTCTTCCCACTAGTAGTTTGCTTCACTCCTCATCAGGTACGTAGCGAACACGGTCTTCTGATCTTCATCCACACGAGCAATGGCGAAGGCTTTTTTAATTTCTCTGATCCATGTTTATAGTACGATAGGATCGGTAGTACCTACAAATTCCGGAGGTCCTACACTCCTAAAATCCTTAATGTTCATAACTGGGACAACTTGAGGGTTAGGTGGTATTGGTTCGTTGTTTCTTCCCCGCAGGGCCGCTCCTAGCAAATCTACTAGCCTCTGAATAGGGTCAACTTGTCCTCTCTCGTTATTGATCGATTCTTATGGAGATGTTGGTCTACGTCTAGGCGGCATTTTCTGCATCAGGAAATTTCATTCTTATTATTTAATTATCTTACTTACGTATTTATTTGTAAAAGGGAAACAAAATTTCATGACACACTTTCTGAAATAAGGACATTTATATTCATATGCCAAATCATTACATTTACATGATCATTCCTAGCATACTTCTATAAATGTTAACATCCATCCCCAATATCACAAAAGATGGGGAAAAACTAATATACTACCCCTCTAACATGAACCTACTCGAGGTTTACATAACTATCCCATATCTCACACAAAATATTGGGATTACATTTCATTCATAACAAACCTATACAATTGGACACTGAACCAAAAAGTTATTCCTACACCCTGCGCTCCACGGCTCTCTTGTACTCAGCCTGGATCATGTGAACAATCATTTCCCTGCTCAAGGTGTAGCGGGTTTGCCCTTGTTCCGCAGGATAATGGTACACACCATCAATCAATCCTTCCATAGCCTTGTGAAAAGCTTAGCTCATTTGGTTCATCCTCCTTCTCTTACACCTCACCTCATCTTCCAAGTCTCCTACCCTCTCATTAACTTCTTCCCACTTTTCCTCGAAGTGGATCTTATACATGACCTCCATCTCTAACTGGGTACGAAGTACCTCCTTCTAAGCTTTCTCACTCATCTCCATCTGCTCGGACTCCTCTAACTTTCCTGCCAATTCCACATTCCTGGTTATATATCGATGAAAAAGGGTTCCCATCTATACGCCTGCTTCCTTGCTATATGCAAGTTCCACTCCCAACTCCTGTATTTCCATCTTCCTCTTAAGGTCTTCCTCCCTCAACTTCTGGATCTCAGTTTCTCTCTCCTGAGCTTGGGTCTCTAGTTCCTCAACCCGACACTTAAACCCCATAATCCGCTTCTCGTATTCTCCCAACATCTGATCCACGAATGTAGCCTCGTCGGAGTCTTTCCATGGGCTCATCCTCCATGGGATCTTCCTCAGAATCTTAATCTATAGCGATCAACTCCATCTCCTCCTCATCATCCTCATCATCTATAGGGGCTACCACCGAGAAGGGCTCTACTATTAGAGGTGCCTCATACTCTACGTGTATGTCATGTTGCTCCTCCTCAACCTCTCTACTAGGTCCTCCCAAATCTAACATCCTATAACCACAAACACTGTGACAACCCGGGAATTTTAAAAAAAAATTAAAATCATAATTGATTGATTTAAGGTTCAATATTAGAACCTAGACAGAAAATAAGTGAATGGATTTGACATTTCTGGAAAGAAATTTTATGGATTTAAAATTTTTTGTGGTGAATTAATCAAGATTAAGTATATAAGTGTATATGTTCTGTGTATGGTCATATATGTGTATAGAATGTGGTTAAGGGTCAAGGTTTGACCAGATAAACTATATATGTGACAAACTCTAAGTATATATTAAGAACGTCAATGTTTAGTTAGAAAACCCTAGCGATTTGTAAGAAACCCTAATATCGGGCCGAAAACCATAATTTTAGTTCCAGGAATCCGAAACCCTAATTCGGATATTCAAAACCCTAGTTTGGGAATTTAAATGCTATGTATAAAGCTTTTGTGTATTAATTACAATCTAATTAGGGATAACCCTAATGATTGATTACAAATTCTAATAATTAGAAAACCTAATTTGTAAATTAGAAACCCTAATTGGTAATTAGGTAGTTTTAATTTTAATTACGTAATATTAATCCTAATTAGAACTTCTAAGTGATTAGGAAACCTAATTTAAATTAGGAAACCCTAATTTATATTTTTAGCAACTAAAATTTTTATTTTAGCCTAATAAGAAAATCCTAGAAAAATCAAATTGTGAAATTTTAGGGTTAATGTGACGACCCCAAAATAGGTATACATCACCTATTCTGAGTCGCCAAATACATGGTACAAAATACAAATATAATCTTAAATATACAACATGAGATGTGAGTTTTAATACAAATAGTGTTTTCTAGACAGTATTCAAACTCAAAATAAGTCCTCAATACATTTATTATCACACTATTTCATAGAATAGTGAGGACTACTAATGCAATCATCATCATCAATCACTCGTTCCCACGACTAGTCCCCTGCCCACGTTCTCATTTCTTGAAGAGAACAATGAAAGTAAAAGGTGAGCTCGACTAGCCCAAGAAGAAATATTATGACTAAGATAATGGAGAATAAATTATCGTTAGCCTTCAACAAAGGTGTTAACCGATACAATATAACAAACAAGAAGTTTAGCTCATAGTGAACAAGTAATCCATTAAAAAGTTAAGTAGAGAATAAAATCTACTATCTTTTATGATTTAAAAGGTTTTTATCACTTTTATCGCTGGGACTCAGCTTAATAAATAATCCACATCATCCCTGCACTACGGCCAAGGATATTCATTAGTATCACAACCACAAATTATCCATGCACTACGGGCCAAGGATATTCCTGTATTCATCAATGGTCATGATCATGCCAACAACTGTCCATCAATGCACTACGGGCCAATGAGGACTTTTACCACATCATTTATAACATTACGGTCATGATTATACCTAATAATCCCTGGTCATAATCATAACAAGTCCATCTATGCACTATAGGCCACAGATGACTTTTAACATAATATAAACATGAGGATGATGACAATGATATAAGAATTCAATAAAACAAGTTCAAGAATTAATTTATCCAGGAACTAATAACGTCCAAATTGTCAACATGATACTTCTTTGTAGAGTAAAATTCAAGAATGCTCAGAAGAATATTTTCATGAAAAGATACTGCATGAAGCGCAAATATCAAGGATATTCCATTAATTTCATGGAGTATAGAAGTCAAAACTTTAACCAACTGAGTATAATAAAGAATGGAATAACAAAAGAAATCACCAGGCATGCGATAGACCGCATAGACAGGTTATTCGAATAGAATAATAAATAACGGAACTAGGTCATGCGTAAACGCACAGACAGGATATTCCAACAGAATAATAAATAATGGAACCAGGTCATGCGTAAACGCACAGACAAGATATTCCAACAGAATAATAAATAACGAAACTATGTCATGCGTAAACGCACAGACAGGATGGTCCAACAGAATAATAAAGAATGGAGTAACAGAAGAATTTCACCATGTATGCGGTACTTCGCATAGACAGATTATTCCAACATAATGATAATGAATGGAATAACAGATGAATTTCACCAAGTATAGGGTAGCCCGCGTATACAGGTTATTTGAACAGAATAATAAAGAATGGAATAACGGAAATTCTCTTAATGTATACGAAAGAAATAATACCCCTTTCCATGGAGAAATGAATCGAGGATTGAGCTTTTCTCCTTTTCCAAATCTTATAACTCCTTTCCATGGAGCAACACGTAACAACATATAATCTCCAATATCGAATTCCACGTCCTTTCGATGAAGATCAGCATAACTCTTTTGTCGATCTTGTGAGGTTTTTATACGTTACCGGATCGTTTGAATCTTTTTCGTAGTTATACGTACTAACTCTGGTCCCAACAATGTTACTTCACCAACCTCATCCCAGCATATTGGAGAACGACACTTTCTTCCATACAATGCTTCAAATGGAGCCATGCCAATACTTGTTTGATAAATGTTGTTGTAGGAAAACTCCACCAATAGTAAGAACTTGTCCCAACTTCTCTTGAAGTCAAGGACACAGAGTCTTAATAAATCTTCAAGAGTTTAAATAGTCCTCTCTGATTTTCCGTCCGTCTCAGGATGATATGCCGAAATAAATCGTAAATCCATGCCCATAGCTTTTTGCAAACTAACCCAAAATCGTGAAGTGAATCTTGGGTCTCGATCAGAAACTATGAATACTGGCATACTATGCAATCTTACAACCTCGTTTATGTACATACGAGCAAGACGTTCAAGTGTATAAGTTTTTTGTATAGGTAAGAAACGAGCAGACTTGGTGAATCTATCAATAAAGACCCAAATTGCATCTACGCCTTGAGAAACCTTGGGAAGACCAGTAACGAAATCTATGGTAATGTGATCCCACTTCCATTCTGGAATTTCAAGTGGTTGCAATGGACCTTTTGGTACTTGATGCTCCTCCTTGACTCATTGACAAGTTAAACACCTTGAGATAAACAGTGTTATCTCTCTCTTCATATTGCTCCACCAAAATGTATGATGAAGATCACGATACAATTTGGTACTCCCAGGATGGATTGCAAATGGTGTGTTGTGCGCCTCCATCATGATTTTATACTTTAAATCAGGGTCGTTAGGAACACAAAGTCTGGAGTTGACTCGAAGTATTCCTTCTTCACCGATTCTTGCTTCCGGCATAGCACGTTCTTGCACTTTCTTCCTCATATGTATCAGCTCCAGGTCTGTAGTTTGAGCAACTTTAACTCTGTCGATTAAAGTTGGTTCTACTCGTATATTTGTCATCATCACATGGGTCCCTAAAGTCTTTAACTCTATCTCCATCCTTTGCAAGTCACACAAAATAGGCCTTTGCGTTGACAATATCGCACTTGTACCCGCATATGATCTTCTACTCAATGCGTCAGCTGCCACGTTTACTTTTCCAAGATGCTATTGGATAGTATGATCATAATCTTTCAACAGTTCAAGCCAAAGTCGTTGTCACATGTTGAGTTCCTTTTGAGTGAAGAAATATTTGAGGCTCTTATGATCCGTAAAGATCTCCACTTTCTCTCCATACAAGTAATGCCTCCAAATTTTAAGTGCGAAGACAACAACTTCCAACTCTTGATCTTAAGTAGGATAATTCCTCTCATATTCTTTGAGTTGCCGAGAGGCATAGGCTATGACTTTCCCATGTTGCATGAGAACACATCCTAACCATTTGCCCGAAGCATCACTGTAGATGACAAATCCCTCCGAGCCAGATGGTATTGTCAGAACAGGTGCTGAAATGAGTCTCCTCTTGAGTTCTTGAAAAATCTTCTCACATTCCTCACTCCAACCGAATTTTGTATCTTTTCGAGTCAGCTGAGTTAGTGGAGTAGCGATTCGAGAAAATCCTTCCATGAATCTCGGATAATAACCAGCTAAGCCGAGAAAGCTACGTACTTCGGTCACTGATTTAGGTTCTTCCCAGCTTTGCATAGCTTCAATCTTTGTCGGGTCAACAGATATTCCATAACTTGATACCATGTGGCCAAGGAATGCTACTTCCTCAAGCCAGAACTCGCATTTCTTCAACTTGGCATAAAGCTTGTTTTCACGAAGCTTTTGGAGTTTTAGCCTCAAGTGTTGCTCATGATCTTCACGGCTTTTGGAATATATGAGGATTTCATCAATAAAGACGACCACAAAGTGATCCAAATATTCATTGAAAACTCGGTTCATCATATCCATGAAGGCAGCATGAGCATTAGTCAATCCAAAAGACATAACTAGGAATTCATAATGCCCGTACCGAGTTCTGAAAGCCGTCTTTGGAATGTCATCGGTTCTAATCTTCAATTGGTGATATCCGGAATGAAGATCAATCTTTGAAAAGAATTTGGCACCTTGCAACTGGTCAAATAGGTCATCAATACGTGGCAATGGGTACCTATTTTTGATGATGACGTGATTCAATTCCCGATAATCAATATAAAGTCGCATACTCCTATCTTTCTTCTTCACGAATAGAACAGGAGCACCCCAAGGAGAAGTACTAGGATGAATGAAACCGATGTCTAACAATTCTTGTAGTTGGGTATTTAACTCCTGAAGTTCAATAGGAGTAATTCGATATGGGGCTTTGGAAATGCGTTTTTTACTGGGTTCAAGGTCGATACAAAATTTAATTTCATGCTCTGGGGGTAGGCCAGGAAGTTCTTCAGGGAATACGTCAGGAAATTCATTAACAATAGAAATATCATTCAAAACTGACGTATTTTTGTTTAGATCTGTGGCATGAGCTAAGAAAAGCTTGACATCCGTTTTTCAATAAACGAATAGCTTTATCGCTTGAGATGATAGTGATTGATTTTAATGGTTTGGTTGCTTGAATTCGCATAATAGGTTGGTTAGGAATATGAAAGCTAACAACCTTACGAAAATAATTAATTTTTCCATGATGAGTAGTTAACCAATCAATTCCTAGAATTACGTCAAATGCAAGTTTTTCAATGAAATAAGATTGACAGGTAATGTGAGGGTACCGATTTAAACCAAACAAGACTTATAAACAGTGGATGTAATGAAGGTTTCTCCCAACGGAGTTAAAACAGATAAGTCAAAGTCTAATTTCTTCGGAGTCAAATTTAAACGTTGAGCGCAAGTAGAAGAAATAAAAGAATGGGTAGAACCGGTATCAAATAAGGTTTATACTTCGCTAGAGTTTATGATAAGCTTACCCGTGATGACCTCGTTCGGGTTTCTTGCTTTCTCGGAGGTCACAACAAACGTTCTCCCTTGAACTACCAGTTTTGTCTTGTCTGGGATGACCTTTGATGCCTCCATCCCAGCTGGACCTGTCTTCGGTGCACGCTAAAATCGAGCCAAGTGACCTTCTCTTCCACAATTGTAACATGCTTTGGATGGCATTACGCAGTTTGGACTGATGTGTCCCTCCCCTCCACATTTGAAGCATATGATAGGTGGTCGTTCTCCTTCCTTAACAACGGGTGCTGATGCTGACGTCTTTCCCTCACTGTTGAATCTCCTCTTCTTGAAATGTCCATTCTTATTATTTTGGCCATAATTACAACCGAAGTGCTTACCATTTCTGGCATGTTGATTCCCTCCACTCTTATTGTCACCACTTCGATGACTGCTCTCACTGGTATTATCATTTTGTCGGCTGCTCTCTTTTGGTTGGGTTGACTCATTATTGCGCTTTAATAACTGAGCCCTATTAACAACATCTGAATACAAACATAGTTTATAAGAGATAAGATATTGACGTATCTCGGGTTTCAAACCTCTTAGAAACATTCGCGTCATTCTATCCTCATTATTAACAAAATGGGACGCAAACCGGGACAACTCGGCAAACTTGGCTTCGTACTGCGACACGGTTATGTTGTTTTGCTCCAGCTTGATGAACTCTACCTCTTTCATATGACGAATACTTTCGGGAAAGAACTTGTCTTTGAACAATTCTTGGAACCTCTCCCAATTCTTGGAACTTCCCACCAGTAATCTGCCTCTGCACGCAACATGAAGGTGGCAAAGGGAACCTTTTGCTCCTCGGAGCATCCCAAGACATCAAATATCTTACAGATCTGCTTTATCCACGTCTCTGCCTTAAGTGGTTTTAGCTCTCCAAAAAACTCCGGTGGTCCCAGTTCCTTGAACTTCTTAGCGGAGACCGTTCGAGAGTTGCCAGTGTTTCCGCCTGAATTTTGTACAGGAGCCGCTCTTGCCTAATGTTGCATGAATTGCATAAAGCCTATAAGCATTCCATTGTTCATCATCTGGTTAGTGTTGTTGTTTGCCTGAGGATTGTCGCCTTCCTGATGCACATTATCCTGATTATTGATCTGTGGAGACTTAACGGTCTCCTGTGCTCCATTGATGTTCTCAACATTCTCGGATGTCATTTTCAAATACTGCCACAAAACAAGGGTTAATTAACATAGCACATATTATCCCTATACTCTGACCGATCAATTAAATACCAAATAAACTTAGGTAGGTCATACTAGCGAAAGAATTCCCTGTCTCTCCCCTCCTAGTTCTTATCTCACATCTCAGCCATGGATCATAACCCTAAGCTTTGATACCTATTGTGACGACCACAAAATAGGTATACATCACCTATTTTGAGTCGCCAAATACATGGTACAGAATACAAATACAATCTTAAATATACAACATGAGCTGTGAGTTTTAATACAAATATTGTCTTTTACACAGTATTTAAACTCAAAATAAGTCCTCAATACATTTATTATCACACTATTTCATAGAATAGTGAGGACTACTAATGCTATCATCTGGACCGTCACTCCGTTCCCCGACTAGTCCCTGCTACGCTCTCATTTCCTGAAGAGAATAATGAAAGTAAAAGGGTGAGCTCAACTAGCCTAGTAAGATATATTATGACTAAGATAATGCATAATAAATTATCGTTAGCCTTCAACAGTGTTAAACTGATACAATATAACAAACAAGAAGTTTAACTGCAGCGGAACAAGTAATCCATTAAAAAAGTCAAGTAGAGAATAAAATCTACTATCTTTTATGATTTAAAAGGTTTTTTTATCACTTTTATCGCTGGGACTCAGCTTAATAAATAATCCACATCATCCCTGCACTACGGCCAAGGATATTCATTAGTATCACAACCACAAATTATCCATGCACTACGGGCCAAGGATATTCATGTATTCATCAATGGTCATGATCATGCCAACAACTGTCCATCAATGCACTACGGGCCAATGAGGACTTTTACCACATCATTTATAACATTACGGTCATCATTATACCTAATAATCCCTGGTCATAATCATAACAAGTCCATCTATGCACTATAGGCCATGAGATGACTTTTAACATAATATAAACATGAGGATGATGACAATGATATAAGAATTCAATAAAACAAGTTCAATAATTAATTTATCCAGGAACTAATAACGCCCAAATTGTCAACATGATACTTCTTTTTGTAGAGTAAAATTCAAGAATGCTCGGAAGAATATTTTCATGAAAAGATATTGCATGAAGCTTAAATATCAAGGATATTCCATTAATTTCATGGAGTATAGAAGTCAAAACTTTAACCAACCGAGTATAATAAAGAATGGAATAACAAAAGAAATCACCGTGCATGCGATAGACCGCAGCATAGGCGGAGTTATTCGAATAGAATAATAAATAACGGAACTAGGTCATGCGTAAAACGCACGCATGTGATATTCCAATGTAATAATAAATAATGGAACCGAAGTCATGCGTAAACGCCTTGCATACATGATATTCCAATGAATAATAAATAATGTAACCGAAGTCATACGTAAACGCACAGACAAGATGTTCCAACAAAATAATAAAGAATGGAGTAATAGAAGAATTTCACCATGTATGAGGTACTTCGCCTAGACAGGTTATTCCAACATAATGATAAAGAATGGAATAATGTAAGAATTTCACCAAGTATAGGGTAACCAACAGATACAAAGTTATTCCAATGTAATAATAAAGAATGGAATAATGTAAATTCTCTTCATGAATACGAAAAGAAATAATACCCTTACCTTTAAAGCCGGATATAGGAGTAGTGAAGTAGCGTAAAACTTTTCTTCTTTCTCTCTATAGTTTCTCTCTAGAGTTTCAAATTGAATTCGTAAGAAATAATGAAGGAATGAGCTTCTATTTATAGGAGAATGGACCTAATAAAATTAATTCATGAACGGTCAGATTGATTTACTTTTAAACGGATGGTCCATATTGATTTACTATGCAAAGATTAATAAAATATTCTAATAAAACAAAATCTTATAAATAAAATATATTATATTCTATTTATAAACTAATAAAAACGAATAACTTTATAAAAGTATTATATTTTATATAAAAAAGATTTTACTATGCAAACACTATACATGCACTATGCAAACACTATGCATAATAAAATATAATATATTCTATTTATTGTCTAATAAAACAAATAACTTTATAAAAGTATTCTTTTTTATAAAAAGATTTTACTATGCAAAACACTATGCATAATAGAATATAATATATTCTATTTATAGTCTAATAAAACAAATAACTTTATAAAAGTATTTTGTTTTATATAAAAGCTTTTCTATTTTATTACATTAGTAATACTAATAAAACAGAATTTATATATATATATATATAAACTTACGTGACTTCATATAAAGACACCTCAATATATTTAACAACAATTATCATCATTATTATAATTCACAATATTAATCGACCAGGACGTTCCCAGGAAAGAGGGTGTTTTCCAATAAGGATTTCTCCCTATTGGCGCGCAATTAGGTGACCAAACCTCTCCTTGGCAGAACTTCTAGACATCGTTAATATTACAAATAATAATATTAATAACTCTGTCATCTCAATTATAAAATATTGACAATAATTGAATCAATTAACGTGAGATACTATGCAACAATTATTGAAACAATAATTGAATAAGACTGGGTGACTTCTCACGTAAGCATCAATAATCAATATATGTGCTATTATGCAATCACGCGTATTCCTGTACTTTTAACACCAGGTGGTTCAACAGTTAACGGTAAAACTTCCGCCGTTATTTTTATAAAATATTTTTGTCGTTTTCTCAATCCGACAATAATTCCATTGTGGGGTCCACCAATGATTGTGATGTCGTACGAATATTCCCTGTTAAAACGAATATTCCCCGACCAATCGAATATTATATAACAACTAGCGTACTTTGCAAAATTTATAAATATTACCCACAACTATAAAATTATATCAAATTCATTCCATAATATTCAAAAATGATATTTATAGAAAAATAATCTTTATTCATAAAAGTTGGGGTCTTACAGTTAAACCCTAAACCCTAAGGGTTAGGGCAAATGATAAGTTAGCCATTAAAATTATATGCAAAATGACACATTTACCCTTGTTGCATTATTTGGACATAACTTGTAAATCTTGCCAAATGTGAGTTGTTCACCAACTACAACAACTCCATGTGACTAAAAATCATAGCCTTCAGTCATTTATCTTAGCCAACTAGCAACAATAAATTCAAAGTATCAAATATAAGGCATTAAAGTGAGAGAAAGCTCACTTGACTTTTCAAAATAGCCACGACCAATCTCTATCTAGATTTTCGGATTTGAGAGTGAAAGGGTGTGATAATAGAAGACAATATCATAACTTAACACTCCATGATCAGCAACAAAGGATCAGATTCAAGAATCAAAGCATAAGAATGTATAAAACCCTAAACTTAGAAATCCTTATTATTCATGTTAATCTTTGTGTTTAGATGTTTAAAGTTATGTATAAGGGTGTCATTTAGTGATCTGGGTTGTTATAACTTAGATCCATAACATCTAGATGCTCAAAATTGAAGATTTCTTAAATCTAGAAAAATTTTATAACATCGTCTGACAAGCAAATGTCAGACTTCATAGATCACTGTCTGTTAAGGGTTTTAGTGTTTTAAATGTTTGAACTTGTATTATGTTATGTGGTGTTTGTTCTCCAACTTGAATCAGGGTTGAATCATGTCTAGATTTCATATTATAAGCAGTCAAACTGCGTTGACCGATCACGAAAATGTGTTTCTGGACAACCTAGAAACCCAGATCTTCTCTAACAACATTTTTGCAGGCTTTGATCTTGCTGTTGTTAAGTGTTTTGATCATGTTGTTGTTATATATTGGTAGACTGACATGTAGGCTACCCATTTATGCCTCTAGAACCCCAAATCATTCACGGAATCAAAGTTATTCAAGGTCAAACCTAAGTTGGTCGTGTGCCTATGAACATTTTTGGGTTTTCCAGAAATGTTCAAGAACAGTTTTTCTGGCCTAGTTTGACTGGTCCAGATCTTACGATGGTGATGCTGTTAAGTTGATATTATGTTATATAATTATTCCTTGACATGTAGTCTACATGGTTAAACTTTGTAATCACACTAAGCAAGCTCAGGATGCAAGTTATGAAGATCGTAAGTGGCCAACTCGGACTATTCTTTATTTCTTGAAAACCCAGAAAAGAAGAACAACTTCTGACAGTTTTTCTGAAGCCTAGATCTCTCTGATTTCTTATGTTATGGCCATGGAACTTGATTAAGATTGTAGTATTACATAAATACTATAATACTAACACTTTAGACAAATTAGAAACTTAACGAACATGAATCTATGGGTGGTCAAACCACATACCGTACACACTAACATGAAGATCTGGGTTTATGATCAAGAATACCAATAGCGACGGATTTTTCGCCTAAAAGCGACAGTTAATTTCAAAAATTAATATTTTTATTAAATAAATAGAAAAAATGGGTTTTAATTATTAAAATTACATAATAAATTCCTAAAAATTATTTTAAAGTCTAAAAATTAGTTTTTAATAATTTTGAGTATATTTCATAAATATTTAATATTTTAGGAATATTAATGGTATTTAATTTATTTAATTATAATATTAAATAAATTAGTTAAAAATTATTTGAATACTTAAAAATCATGAAAAATTATATTATGGTATATGAAAATATTTTAAGTTATTTTGATAACTTTTAATATTTTGTAATGAATTTCATTAATAAATTAATATTAATGGTGATTAGTTTATTTAATAAATAAATTATGGAAAAATAGAATTATTGATTTAAAAAAATCATATAAAAATCATATAAGTGTTATAAAAATATTTTAAGTTATAAAATATAACTTTTGATATTTTGTCATTAAAAATATTAATATTCTAATATTAATGGCATTTATTTAATAATGATTTTAATTACTTTAAAATCATTTAAAGGATTATAATAAAGTATTAAAAATACTTTGAGATATTATAAATATATTATAATATTATGACATATATTTCATTAATATTTAATATTAAATAAATATTAATGATAAAGGAATTATATGGTATTTAAATTACATAAATACGATATTAATGGCTGAAAAATCATGATAAATGGTAATAATTATCTAAAAATTATTACGAGCTTAAGAAAAATATTTTGACTGATGATAAATTATCTGAAATATTTGTAAACCAGTTTAGACCGAGTCTTACTAATATTAGGTTTGTGAATTATCTGATTAGACCGTTGGGATATTAGAATTTTGTCAGATTCAACTCAGACTTAAATAGCTTGACTTGATATCAAGTTTTAGTAGTTTGGGGACTGATAGGGTTATGTGTTATGTGTTTAGGTTATTCTATGAATATATATAATAGTATTATATTGTGATGATATTATTCTAATTTTTATATCGATACTTTTTATATATTAGGTCTTCGATTAAAGATAAATAAATCATGTAATGATGAATCTAATCTAACGAGCAAGTTTTTCTTAACTCGACCTCGCGTTGTTTCATTCAAGTATGCTTGTGGTTAATCATTATTAATTGCCATGTCTATGAATTATTTATTCGCACTCTATGCATAATGCATGTATTCATCGGGTATGAAAGGCTGGTCACTTTCATTACCATTCGGTCCAGATATAATTGTTATGTTTATGTTCAATGTTCGTTCAGCTATGAAAGTTTGTTCGTGCTAGTTCTCAATTATATTGTAGAATTATAGCCAGCTTATTTTTCAATTCTTTCCATCATGATATATCCATAAATAAACTTATACTTGTTGGGAAAACTTATTGCTCACCCTTGCTATATCATGATGAACTTTGTAGATAAGGCAAATATGTTCGGATATAGGAAAGGATAAAGCCAAGTTCAGTTTGGGACTATGTGTGCAGCTAAATTATAATAGTATAGTAAGACAATAAAGTTATATGTTAGATAGTTTATGAATTGTGTATAAGTTAAGGTTACTCGACCTTGGGAATAGTGTATAAAGTTTAATGTATAAACAATTTATATTTATATCTTCCATAATAGTTATAGAAATAGTATACCAGATCCGTGGTGATTTGGGACCCAGATTTGGGGTTCTCACAGTTGGTATCAAAGCTGTTGGTTATGAACCTTAGGTAGGAATACCTGAGACCAATAACCGCAGTGATTAGGATAAGATCTAACTCATATAGAGTTAGTTGGTTGGTAAGATTCAGAGACAAATCTTAGTAAGTTGTAAAGATATGGAGTTCCCTAACTCTGATAATAAAGTTGAACAGTAGTGGTGAATAGATAGAGTCTAAAAGACTAAAAGTGCAGGGATAGAAGATCGTAAAACAAAACGATCATAATATAGAAATGAATCGTAATATATACGATGAGATCACCCCGTGATCTGATAAGGTGATAGCAGGGAAAAGAATCAATCTAATGATTGAAAATTTTACAGCAAAGATTGTTATGTGACGGTTGTACTATGAATTGGTACAGATTCAGGAAAGGATTATGAATACGAGTTGAATGAAATTCGTATTTAGAAGGGAGCTAGGATTAAGTGGGGATTTCAATTGAAGACTCATGTCAGCAGCTAAGTTGTATGATTCTTCATATGGGAATTGAATTGTACTTGGTGTAACAACCACTTAGTTTCTGGTACTGATAATCATTAAAATGTCGGTGTCACGCTATTTGCTATATACCTGTTGGGAAAGTGATTCTTTTCTCACGTGTATAACAGATAGATTGGTTATAGTTAGAGAATATAAGGTTAAGTACGAGTTCTTAAAACTCATACTTATGTTACGTTCGTGACTCATGGTTATGTGAAATGTTTATGAACCCCTAGGCGAATGGACGCCAAAGGTCTGACTAGGACAAGTTCTTAAACTAATATGATTGTGGAAAGTTCCTGAACTCATGAGTGTGGTTTGACGAACTGGGAATAGTCATGTGTGAATAAAGAATTGAAGATAATAGGAATAGATAGACTATTTAAGAAAATGATTATTAGTGGAGACATAGGTTTTCCAAAACTCCTACCTATGATAGACTTCAAAATTTTGACATCAAGCTAAATTCGCATTATGTGTTTTTGAAAAGAAAAAGTAATATATATATATATATATATATATATATATATGTAATGATTTTTGAACGGTTTAAAGTATAATCTATGCTACTTGTTTCGGCTAGACGATAATGATTGGAAATATCAAAATATATTTTTTATTTATCACTTATGTACCATGTAACCTAGTGCAGAGATGATAAAAAGTTGATAGTTACAAATACAGGAATACTTAGTGTAAATTCGATCTAAAAATCATTGTTCCACTATTGTATGATGTGTTATGACAAAGTCATAAAATGACGTCATCCTCAAACGGACTATTAATACAGTACGACATCATGACGTCGTTCTCAAAAATATTTTCAAAAATTTAATTTGCCAACGGCGTTTGGCTGTACACATTTGTATATCGATTGAAATTGATTATTGATATGAGTCTACGCTATTCGATTCAGCTAGACTAATGTTTATGAAAACTCTAAGTGTTCATTGAAAAAAAAATTCTCGAACCAAATTGTTTTGGTGCGGAATCCAATAAGACTGAGGTAAAATTTTTGTGCGTATGACAGTGACGAGAAACAGATAAAACCAGTATTATTGGGCCAATATTGGGCATATCGGGCTAATCACCCTCTATGTCTTCAGGGTAAGACGGTTTGCGGATGAATTTCCATAAAACCTTCATGAAAATGAAAATCATAGTCTATATGACTCCTCGGCACAATTTGAAATTTTTTACTTTTGTGAGTGGTGTATTGGATAGCATGTGATGATGTGTATGAATTGTGTAAGCAATATGTGTAAGGTGTAAGGTAAATTTCGGGGACGAAATTCTTAGAAGAAGGGGTGAATGTGACAACTTGAGAAATAAAAAAAAATTAAATCATAATTAATTGATTTAAGGTTCAATATTAGAAACTAGACAAAAAATAAGTGAATGGATTTGACATTTCTAGAAAGAAATTATATGGATTTAAAAATTTTTGTGATAAATTATTCAGGATTAAGTATATAAGTGTATATGTTCTGTGTGTATGGTCATGTATGTGTACGTAATGTGGTTAAGGGTCAAGGGTTGACCAGATAAACTATATTTCAGAAAAAACCTAAGTATATATTAAGAACGTCAACGTTCAGTTAGAAAACCCTAACGATTTGTAAGAAACCCTAATATTTGGTCGGAAAACCTAATTTTAGTTCTGGGAATCTAAAACCCTAATTCGGATATTCAAAACCCTAGTTTAGGAATTTAAATGCAATGTATAAAGCTTTTGTGTATTAATTACAATCTAATTAGGGATAACCCTAATGATTAATTAGAAATTCTAATAATTAGAAACCCTAATTTGTAAATTAGAAACCCTAATAGGTACTTAGGTAATTTTACTTTTAATTAGGAAATATTATTCCTAATTACAAGTCTTAAGTGATTAGGAAACCTAATATAAATTAGGAAACCCTGATTTATATTTTTAGTAACTAAAATTTTCATTTTAGATTAATAAGAAAATCCTAGAAAAATCAAATTATTAAATTTTAGGGTTAAACCCTAAACCCTAAGGGTTAGGACAAATGACAAGTTAGCCATTAAAATTGTACGCAAAATGACACATTTACCGTTGTTGCATTATTTGGACATAACTTGCAAATCTCGCCAAATGTGAGTTGTTCACTAACTACAACAACTCCATGTGACTAAAAATCATAGCCTTCTGTCATTTATCTCAGCCAACTAGCAACAATAGATTCAAAGTATCAAATATAAGGCATTAAAGTGAGAGAAAGCTCACTTGACTTTTCAAAATAACCAAGACCATTCTCTTTCTAGATTTTTGAATTTGAGAGTGAAAGGGTGTGATAATACAAGATAATATAATATCTTAACACTCCATGATCAGCAACAAAGGATCAGATTCAAGAATCAAAGCATAATAAGGTATAAAACCCGAAACTTAGAAATCCTTATGATTCATGTTAATCTTTGTGTCTAGATGTTTAAAGTTATGTATAAGGGTGTCATTTAGTGATCTGGGTTGTTATAACTTAGATCCATAACATATAGAAGCTCGAAATTGAAGATTTCTTAAATCTCGGAAAATTTAATAACATCGCCTGATAAGCAAATGTTAGACTTCATAGATCGGTGTCTGTGAACAGTTTTAGTGTTTTAAATGTTTGAACTTGTATTATGTTATGTGGTCTTTGTTCTGTAAATCAGGGTTGAATCATGTCTAGATTTCATGTTATAAGCAGTCAAACTACGTTGACTGATCACGAAAAATGGGTTTCTGGGCAACCCAGAAACCCAAATCTTGTATGACAGCATTTTTGCAGGCTTTGATCTTGCTGTTGTTAAGTGTTTTGGTCATGTTGTTGTTATATATTGGTAGACTGACATGTAGGCTACCCATTCATGCCTCTAGAACCCCCATATCATTCACGGAATCAAAGTTATTCAAGGTCAAACCTAGGTTGACCGTCTGCCTATGAACATTTCTAGGTTTTCCATAAATATTCAAGAACCGTTTTTCTGGCCTAGTTTGACTGGTCCAGATCTTACGATGGTGATGTTGTTAAGTTGATATTATGTTATATAATTGTTCCTTGACATGTAGTCTACATGGTTATACTTTGTAATCACACTAAGAAAGCTCAGGATGCAAGCTATGAAGATCATAAGTGGCCAACTCGGACTGTTCTTCATTTCTGGAAAACCCATAAAAGAAGAACAGCTTCTGACAGGTTTTTAGAAGCCTAGATGTCTTTGTTTTCTTATGTTATGGCCATGGAACTTGATTAGGGTTATAATATTACATAAATACTACAATACTAACACTTTAGACAAATCAGAAATTTAACGAACATGAATCTATGGGTGGTCAAACCACCTACCCTACACACTGACAGGAAGATCTAGGTTTAGGCTCAAGAACACCACGAACTCCAATAGCGACAGATTTATCGCCTAAAGCTCATTTAGCGACAGTTAATTTCGAAAATTAATATTTTTATTAAATAAATAGAAAAAGTAGTTTTTAATTATCAAAATTACTTAAATTCCTACAAATTATTTTAAAGCCTAAAAATTAGTTTTTAATAATTTTGAGTATATTTCATAAATATTTAATATTTTTAAATATTAATGGTATTTAATTTATTTAATTATAATATTAAATAAATTAGTTAAAAATTATTTTAATACTTGAAAAATCATGAAAAATTATATTATGGTATAAGAAAATATTTTCATTTATTTTTGATGACTTTTAATATTTTGTAATGAATTTCATTAATAAATAAATATTAATGGTGATTAGTTTATTTAATAAATTATGGAAAAATAGAATTAATGATTTAAAAATCATATAAAATTATTTTTAAGTGTTATAAAAATATTTGAAGTTATAAAATATAACCTTTGATCTTTTGTCATGAAAAACATTAATATTCTAATATTAATAATGGGTTATTTAATAATGATTTTAATTACTTTAAAATCATTTAAAGGCTATAATAAAATATTACAAATACTCTAAGATATTAAAAATATATTATAATATTATGACATGTATTTCATTAATATTTAATATTAAATAAATATTAATGATAAAGGAATTATATGGTATTTAAATTACATAAATACGATGTTAATGATTGAAAAATCATGATAAATGGTAGTAATTATCTGAAAATTATTACGAGCTTATGAAAAATATTTTGACTGATAATAAATTATCTGAAATATCTGTAAACCAGTTTAGATCGAGTCTTAGTAATATTAGGCTCGTGAATTGTCTGACTAGACCGTCGGGATGTTAGAATTTTGTCGGATTTAACTCAGACTTAAATAGCTTGACTTGATATCGAGTTTTAGTAGTTTTTGTACTCATAGGGTTTATTTGTTATGTGTTTAGGTTATTCTATGAATATATATATATATATAAGAATATTATATTGTGATAATATTATTCTAATTTGTATATCGATATTATTTATATATTAGTTCTTCAAACAAAGATAAATAAATTGCATAACAGTAATCGACCGAACATGCAAGATTTTCTTAACTCGACCTCGAGTTGTTTCATTCAAGTATGCTTGTGGTTAATCATTACTGATTTCCATGTTTATAAATTATTTATTCGCACTCTGTGCATAATGCATGTATTTATCAGGTGTGAAAGGCTGATCACCTTCATTACCATTCGGTCCAGATATAATTGCTATGTTCATGTTCAATGTTCGTTCAGCTATGAAAGTTTATTCATGCTAGTTCTCAATTATATTATAGAATTATAGCCAGCTTATTGTTCAATTCTTTCCATCATGATATATCCTTAAAAAAACTTATACTTGATGGGCAAACTTATTGCTCACCCTTGCTATATCATCATAAACATTACAAATAAGGGGAATACGTTATGATGTAGGAAAGGATAAAGCCAAGTTCAGCTTGGGACTATGTGTGCAGCTAAATTGTAATAGTATAGTAAGACAATAATGTTATATGTTAGATAGTTTATGAATTGTGTATAAGTTAAGGTTACTCGACCTTGGGGAACAGTGTATAAAGTTTAATGTATAAAAAATTTATGTTTATATCTTCCACAATAGTTATAGAAATAGTATACTAGATCCGTGGTGATTTGGGACCCGGATTTGGGGTTCTCACAAACACAAGACATCAAACAACAACTCCATTTTGTAATGCCACTAAATCTTTATAGAAACTCTATATGAGTTTCATCCCTTCCTATCGATCTTCTAAGTTCTTCTAAGTTATAATCTATAGACTCGCTCCTAAGGTTTATAACTGCAACTTTGATACCAACATGTGATGCCCCCAATTTTAGACACTCATATCTCGAATTTGGTTCATCGCGTACTAACTCCAATAATACATCAAAATCTTACACAACGGAAAAAAAAATACATTGCTATAACATATTTATTCTCGTCCCAAGCTCTTGCAACCGTTACTATTACATTACAACTTAAATTAAGCATAGCTTAATACATCACAGTAAATAAGTCCTTCTACAACATAATAATAGTATATTTCTAACACTAGGAAATAAAGCTATTTTGAAGCCCTCTCTTTACCCTTACCCTTGTCCTTGCCCGAGGGTTCACCACGTTCTACCTTAACTGAAAGTTTTAAGGAAAGCAAGGATGGGCAACATTTTTTCCCAACAAGTAATATCACAATAAGGGTAATCATATATAGAGTTCAAATATTCAAGGGTATGACAATGAATAATAATTCAGGAATTATCAACAATTCTCAATACAGGTCGCTATGGAATGAAAGATATCAATGCTTAACCATTTCTAGATTTCAAAGTAAAGAATACGTAGCAGTCACTAAGGACTATGAACTTCTACTAAAATTAATAGGATTATATTGAAAATCAAACAAAAATGAGTACAACAGGTGATCAGCCTAAAGTAACCTATGTTATGCATAACATTTAATCATACTTATGTGCGCACGTCGGTCTCCCGACAATCATATAGTTTCCCCTTTAAGGAGGGTTATTCGTCTCAGTAAATTATAATAGTCTGCACCAAGTCAATTTGGTTTGGATAGCTTTCTAACATACGATAATAGTCTATCCGAATCAATGGCTTAGATAGCTTTTATAATGCATTCAAGGACGATAAATTCAATGCTTGCAATAATCATCAAGATATACTAATGATTTTCAAATAATATTAGACATTTATTGGAAATAAATATGGTTGATATGACAATAATTCAGATTATATAATATATATACAGTGTAAAGAATTTAGGAAACTTGCATTCAATATGAGACTCAAATGAAGTTCGAGAACTTGCACAAAATCCAAAGTTGTGTAAGTTAGGAAACTTGCCTCAAGCGTAGTTTACCAAAGTATAGCTTATCAAAACTTTTTGAATCTTATCATTACATAGGTACGCGAATAGGATATTAATTAGTTACATATACTCATACATGATATGTAAGTTTAAACACATACATAAGAGTCTAACTTAGTTGTATAATACTTTACATACTTCATCACGTATTTTACACATGTATAACACAAAAATCGGTTTGTAAGACACTATGAAATTAAATAACATAGTTCAAAATTATCCTTTGACTTAACTTTTGAAAAATTATAAACACTCATCAATTATATGATTCTATCGTTAGCATTCTTATTGACACTTTGAATAATGTATTTAGACACGTATTACAGATTAAGAAAATAATACAAAAATGCATCACATCTCATATCACAAATAGATTAGACAGAAAATACTGTTGGATGGCGTAGTTGCGCCCTGGTTAGGCTTAGGGACGACGCAGCTGTGATGTCCTCTTGCCTGACCAGAGTTGAGCTTTGAATTTTCTGTTTCTGTCCCATTCTTTAACACACTAAGACAAGTACACTTATCATGCATACATGCTAGAGGATTTTACATAAACGTATGACCATCTTAAATTCACCTTTACATATCATTGTTTTAGTTTGGGATTTCTAAGGCATTAAGGCCAAATAGGGTCATGGAATCACAAGGCCTAATAGGTTAATCATATGTACATGTGAGAAGGTCATATAATCTGTAATATGCATGCTTATAAGTGTTCACATCATTTATTCATAGCTAGCATCATTTATCACTTTAACACATACTTCAACTCATGCTTGGTTAACTTTAATTATGTCTAACACATAAGAATCATGTTTGAAGACACAATGAACATAAATATGCCATCTTAAATCTTCAGAACTTAACTACTCACACAAATGCAACTTTGTTTGAAAATATTCGAGTTTGATTTTGAAATCATTTTAAACTTGAACAATGCAATTTAACACATACAAAATATCTTTAAATATCTTTTCATGTGTAGTTAAGTCATGTTTGCATACTCACAAATTCAGAATATACTTCATGTGGTATTCATGGATATTAGTTTCAATATGACAAGTTTTCTTTGAAAAAGTCATTTAGCTCAAAGCCTAAACATGTTGGACATGAACAAAGGAACCTTAAATCACAACTCATGCTCCTTAATGTCCATAAATTAGTCATATATGTATACTATTGTGCTTAGAATTTTGCAGAATATGAGTTTTATTAAAGTTCGTTTTTGAAACTTTATGTTTTTGAATAAAACTCCTACTAAATCATGCTGGACAATTCATATCTCATAATAAAGCTTTATACCACATGTTATACTTCTTTTTCATGTATGTATAGGTCATAATACCAGGTTAGAAACAACATAGTACAACAGAAGCCAGAATCAGGTTATGGGAATGGCTCAGCTGTGCTTCACCCTAGTACAAATTGGGCACAACTGCGCTGTGACGCCCCCAAAATAGGTATACATCACCCATCTGGAGTCGCCAGATACATGGTACATAACTCAACTACAAACTTAATTATACAAATGTAGTTTAAAATATGACAAAATATAAGCTGAGAGTTTTAACACGAATATTGTCTTCTAGACAATATCCACACTGAATGGAGTCCTCATTACATTTATTATCACAATATTTTATAGAATAGTGAGGACTACTAAAACAACCATTTGGACCGTCAATCCGTTCCCCGACTCGTCCCAACTATATTCTCATTTCCCAAAGAGAACAGTGAAACAAAGGGTGATCTCAACTAGCCCAGTAAGAAATATTAGGACTAAGATAATGTAGAATAAATTATCCTTAGCCTTCAACAGTATAACAACCGATAGAATATAATAGACAACAAGTTTTAGACCAATAATTGCAGCAAAATAAGCAATCCATTAGAAGAGTCAAGTAGAACATAATGTCTACTATCTCCTCTAGATTAAAAGTCCATCGTTAATATTTATTTCCTGTAATACTCATCAACAGTTCTTTGTTATACCCAATACAAAAAGAACGATCATCACCTGTCTTCACCTAAACACCAAAGATTATAGTTAGATCTACAATTCATATTTACAATCATGTAAATCAACAGTGTCTTCTTGCCACAAAGGCTTAATAGAACGTTTAATCAATATCCTTACCCCAAAGGCTAAAGATATTCAAATGTAATAACAATGATCATACCAATCACTTGTCTACCTTTGCACTACGGGCCAAAATTATTCAACTATAAAACTAATGGTCATGATCATACCAATCAATTGTCTGTTAGTGCACTACGGCCAAAGACATACAACTGTAAAACCAATAACCAACAATCCATCTATGCACTACGATCCAAAGATGACTTTTAAAGCAATATAAGCATGAGGATCATGACAATGATATAAGAAATCAATCAAATGAGATAAAGGATAAATATTAAATATTTATATTTCAATTTATCTAGAGTTCAAGAATATCCAAATTGTCAACATGATCACCAATTGTGGAGTAAAATTCAAGAATAATATTCACGTATCAAAAATAATTTCGATAGAAAAGAAATATATTTTTAGGGTGAATAGTACCCCGTAAATAGTACCCTATGAATAGTACCTCGTGAATAGTACCCCGACATGAAAAGTGCCCCAAATACTCGAGTGAATAATATTCGAGTGAATAATAAATGGGTGAATAGTAACCCGTGAATAGTACTCCGACACGAAAAGGGCCCCGAATACCCGAGCGAATAGTAACTCGGTGAATAGTAACCCGTAAATAATAACTCATGAATAGTAAGAAATAATAACCCTTATGAATAAGAAATAAATAACATCCCTTACGAATATTGAACGAAAATAATATTCCTTACGAATATTAAATGAAAACAATGAATATTGAACGAAAATGATATTCCTTACGAATATTAAACGAAAATAATATTCATACGAATACAAAAAATAATATCTCTTCAGGATATGAAATAAATAATACTCCTTACGACTGTTGAATGAAAATAATATTCCTACAAATATTGAATGAAGATGATATTCTTTACGAATATTAAACGAAAATAATATTCATACGAATACGAAAAATAATATCTCTTCATAATATGAAATAAATAATACCCTTACCTCAAAAGAAGACTGGATACTAGAATAGTGAGGTAACAGACTTCTCTTCTTCTTTCTCTCTATAATAATTGCTCTATAGCTTTAGTGAATTGGTGAAAAATAATGAAAGAATGAGCTTCTATTTATAGGAAAATATAGTTTCGATAATTGCACGTTTTGGGGCTCAAAATATTACAGTATAATACCTTCCTCTTTTCCTTCATTTTTAATTTAGTCCTGCAAGTATTATCAAACTTACACTATCTCCCCTAATAGTAAATCATGTGAATCAATAGTTCTAGACATATGAAAATAGGAATTACAGTATAGTACCTTTATCTATACCTCCATTTTTAACTTAGTAATGCAAGTATTATCAATCTTGCACCAACTCCCCTAATAGTAAATGAATGTGAATCAATAGTACACACATGTGAACAAATAGCTATAATCATGTGAATCAATAGCAATTAATTGCTCATTTATTCAGTTAATTACCCGATTGGTCAATATAACCTCCAAACATCAATTATTATCGAAACAAATGTCGATTTTCATTAACACTAATAATTCCAACACAATGGAACTATCAATTTCATCTTTAATCAACACGAACTTATTCATCATTAATGTTATAACTCACAATATTTAATCAACCAGGATGTTCCCAGGAAAGAGGGGGCTTTCCGATAAGGATTTCTCCCTATTGGCGCGGAATTAGATGACCTAACCTCTCCCTTACAGAACTTCTAGACATTGCCAATATTGAAGATAATAATACGAATAACCTTGTCATCTCCATTATTGATTTAATAATATAACATATTATGCAGATGATACTGCGACAATAATTGAATCAATAATATGAGAGATATGATGCAACAATTCATCGTAGCAATAATTGAGTATAACTGAGTGACTTCTCACGAAGCATCAATAATCAATACCGTGTGCTACTATTCAACCACGCGTATTACTATACTTTTATCACCGATTATTTTATGACAACTTGTTTACTTTGAAAATTTTTCACATATCAGCCTTAACTTTAACCTTTATCAATTTAACCATTTACTAAATAGAATAATAATTATAAAAATTGAATACTTTCATTTCGTAAAATTCAGGGTCTTACAATCTCCCCTCCTTATGAAATTTCGCCCTCGAAATTTACGTACCTAGTAGTTCGAAGAGATGAGAATACCTTGCTTTCTTTTCAGATTGTACTTTCCCGGTTATTTCCTCTATATCATGATTTTCCCATTTATCATCTCCTATATTTCAGATATCATTCTAGAATATAGTTTCAAAATAAGGGTTAATTGACATGCCACATATTATCTCTATATTCTGATCGACCCATTAAATACTAAATAAACTTAGGTAGGTCATACTAGCGAAGGAATTCCCCATCTCTCCCCTCCTAGTTCTTATCTCATATCTCATCCAGGGATCATATCCCTAAGCTTTGATACCAACTGTGATGCCCCCAAAACAGGTATACATCACCCATCTTGAGTCGCCAGATACATGGTACAGAACTCAACTACAAACTTAATTATAAACTGTCGTGTAAAATACGACAAAACATAAGCTGAGAGTTTTAACACGAATATTATCTTCTAGACAATATGCACACTCAATGGAGTTCTCATTACATTTATTATCACACTATTTTATAGAATAGTGAGGACTACTAAAACAACCATCTGGACCGTCGATCCGTTCCCCGACTCGTCCCAGCTATATTCTCATTTCCTGAAGAGAACAGTGAAAGAAAGGGTGAGCTCAACTAGCCCAGTAAGAAATATTATGACTAAGATAATGCAAAATAAATTGTCCTTAGCCTTCAACAATATAACAACTGATAGAATATAATATACAACACGTTTTAGATCAAAAAATGCAGTGGAATAAGCAATCCATTAGAAGAGTCAAGTAGAACATAATGTCTACTATCTCCTCTAGATTAAAAGTCCATCGTTAATATTTCATTCTTGTAATACTCATCAACTGTTCTTTGTTATACCCAAGACAAAAAGAACTATCATCACCTGTCATCACCTAAACCACCAAAGATTATATTTAAATCCACAGTTTCTTCTTGCCACAAAGGCTTAATAGAATGTTTACTCAATATCCTTACCCCCAAAGGCTAAAGATATTCAAATATAATAACAATGATCATACCAATTAGTTGTCTACCTTTGCACTACGTGCCAAAATTATTCAACTATAAAACTAATGGTCATAATCATACCAATCAATTGTCTGTCAGTGCACTATGGCCAAAGACATATAACTGTAATGTGATGCCCCCAAAATAGGTATACATCACCCATTTTGAGTCGTCAATAACATGGTACAGAAAGAACTACAACTTTATGAATACAACATATAAACTATGAGTTTAAATACAAATATTGTCATCTAGACAATATTCACACCCAAATAAGTCCTCATTACAATTATTGGTACATTATTTTACAAAAATGGTGAGGCTTACTAAACAACTTTCTAGAACCATCATTCCACACCCCGACTAGAACTCGTTACATTATCGTCTCCTGAGAAGAAAATTAGATCAAAAAGGAAAAGGGTGAGCTCAACTAGCCCAGTAAAGAATATTATGACTAAGATAATGTACAACAAATTATTGTTAGTCCTCAACAGGGGAAAATCTGATAGAATACAATAGACAATAAGTTTAGATCAACAACTACAGCGAAAACAACAATTCATTAGAAGAATTAAATAGAGAATGAAATCTACTATCATCTATGAAGTTAAAAGTCCTTCATCGATATTTTATCCCTGTATCATCAATCAATATACATCTTTAATCAAATAGTCATCTTTGCACTACGGGCCAAAGATATTCATCAATAAAATCATTCATCTTTGCACTATAGGCCAAAGATATTCAGTTATATCATCATTTAGGATTGAGGATGATGAAAAAATATTTTAAAGAAAATAAATCCAGTGAGACAAAAGAACAAATATTAAGGATTCGTATTTTAGACAATCCAAGTTCAAAAATACTCCATAATAAACTATTGTGGAGCAGAATTTAAAAATGAAGATCAAAAGATAGATCCAATCAAAGATAGGATCCATAATAGACAATCTTGGACACAGAAAAGAAAATTTAATTTTTCTGTGAATAGTGTCGTATTCGTGAATAGTGTCGTATACGTGAATAGTAACTCCGACACTAAAAGGTAGAAATTTCACTAGAAAAATCATCATGCTTCGTGAATAGTACTCATGAATAGTAACTCGTGAATAATAACTCATGAATAGTAACCCCAACATGAAAATATAAGAATTTCACAAGAAAAATCTTACCATTATTCCGGTATAATGATATTGAAAGAAATAATATCATTTATAAAAAAATAACATCCCTTACCTCAAAAGAATAGTACTTCTGGCTGGAATATCAGATATAACGCTGAAGAAAACTTGCACCGTATAGCAACACTCAAGATATCAAAATACTCACAAGAATAAGCTTGATAACATAGAGAGAGAAAACTTCAGTTTTTGGTGTGATTTTCAATTCTAACCTAAGCACCCTGTTTATAGGAAAATGCTTAGAACACCAAAGCAAAAAATTTAATAAAATATTAATATTTATTATAATTTCCTACGCCAACCTTTGAATGCTGATTTTAACATCTTTAACAACCCACTAATCATAACAAAAAGATTTTTATTAACAAAAATATTTAAAACTTCAAAAATTAATTATTCTAGAACTTCGGAACTTCAATAATTCATAATAAATAGCCATTTTATCAGAAAAATTCAACCCTTACATCCTTTCCATAGGAAATTTCATTCTCTAAAACTTTTTAGAAGAAAGTTTTTCCCAATTCCAAACAAAAATTGACCGAAATTCACAAACGGGAGATTTTATAGGCTATAATCAAATTTCAGTCCAGAAATGGGGTCCACAAACATGAAAAATATGTTTCAAATATTTTTAGTAACAAAAATACTCCTCCTCCTTATAAACTCATATATCCCACATTCATTGTAAAAATATCACCATTATTATATTATTAAAATATAATAATATATTTAAATGAATTATTTTATTAGAAAAAGATAAAATATTAATTTTCAACAATTGTTAAATTAAAAATTTTCTTCATCTATATTCACATAAAATGAATATATTCCTTATCATATAAATCAATAATTAATTATTCACAAATAATATTATAGAATCACAATAATGATAACTAGACTGTTCCCAGGAAAGAAGGGGCTTTCCAATAAGGATTTCTCCTTACTAGCGCACAATTAGGTAACCAAACCTCTCCTTAGACAGAACTTTCTAGACATTGCCAATAATGTTATCTAATAATATTATTCCAATAATATGAATTATTGATCTGATAATGATAAATACAGTGCAGTGATAATTATTGAAACAACAATAATATAAAATATCAATGTAGCAATTATTGAATTAATAAAATAAAATATTGAACATTAATTAATGTAACAATTATTGAGTAGTGCCTTCTTACGTAAGAATCAATAATTGGTGCAATCTGGGTGCGTGCTACTATGCGCAACAATGTGTATTATCGTGTTTTAACCACCGTGTATTCCAACAAAGATAATTCAGTAATAACTACGCCTGCTATTTATAAACAACTTATATTTGTCGTTTTTTTCATTCAATCGCTTTCCGTTATGTGGCCCACACAAGGCTGCGCCATCGTACAAATATTCTCCGACAACAAGAATATTCCACGACCAAACGAATATTCCCTGACAACAATGAATATTTTATAACCACTTGCCTATTTTGCAAAATTTGCACATTTTACCCATAACTAACCACATTAATCAAATCAACCCCTTTACTATTTCAAAATAATAAATAGAGGAAATTCCATTTAATTAAAAAAAAAATTAGGGTCTTACAACCTCCCCTCCTTATGAAATTTCATCCTCGAAATTGACGTATGTACCTAGTGTTTCGAAAAGGTGAGGATACCTCGCTTTCATTTCTAATTCCTACTCCCAGGTCATTTCTTCAATAGCATGGTTCCTCCACAAAACTTTGACTAGTGGTATGACCTTTGTACGTAAGATATGCTCCTTTCTATTTCATCTGGTTCTTACTCAAAAACGTGGTTCGGGTCGTCCACATATTTACGTAACATCGATACATGAAAAATGTTATAAACACGCGACATACTTGGTAGTAAAGTGAGTCTATTGGCCACAGTTTCTACTCGATCAAGGATTTCAAATGGACTAATAAATCAAAGGTTTGAGCTTTCCTCACATCGCCGATTCTAGCTTTTGGAATAACAACTTCTTGCAACTCCTTCTTCATATTCATCAGCTCCGGTGTGTAGCTTGAGTGGTTTTAACTATCAATTAGAGTCGATTCTACTCGCATATCATCACGTGGGTCCCTAGAGTTTTTAACTCTATCTCTATCAGTTGTAAGTTATACGAAATGGGTCTTTGATAATATCTTACTCGTATACGATCTTCTACTCAACACGTCAGCTACCACGTTCACTTTTCCATAATGGTATGGTGAAAACATGTGCCGAAATGAGTCTCCTCTTGAGTTCTTCGAAACTCTCCCCACATTCCTTGCTCCATTCGAATTTTGTATCTCTACGAGTTAGCTAAGTTAATTGAGTAGCGATTCGAGAATATCTTTCAACGAATCTCCGATAATAACCAGCTAAGCCTAGAAAGCTACGTATTTCAATTACTGACTTAGGTTGCTCTCAACTGTGACTCATATCCCAATCTTGGATATCACGTCACAATGGCACCTATCAGTTTACTACCGCACGAATATGGCGTCCTTTACACAGAGTCTGGATTCGGTGCATTCCACAAAAGAAGTCACCAGATAGAGGCTCGGGTACCAACTTCTATAGTTGGATTTTTAACTCCAGAAGTTCAATAGGATCCATTCAATATGAGATTTTAGAAATGGGTTTTGTACCGGGTTCAAAGTCGATACAAAATTCAATATCATGCTCTAAGAGTAGGCCAGGAAATTCTTCAGGAAATACGTCAGGAAATTCACTAACAACAGAAATATCATTCAAATCTGACGTATTTTTGTTCAAGTCCATAACATGGGCTAAGAAAACTTGACATCCATTTTTCAATAAACGAATGACTTTATGGCTTGATATGAAAATGTTTGACTTCAATGGTTTGGTTGCTTAAATTCGAATAATAGGTTGCTTAGGAATATGAAAACTAACAACCTTACGAAAGCAATCAATTTTGGCATGATGAGTAGTTAACCAATTAATCCCTAAAATCACATCAAAAGCAAGAATCTTTAAAGAGATAGGATCAACAGGTAATGTGATGGTGCCAACTTGGATCAAGCAAGATTTATAAACAGTGGATGTAACAAAAGTTTCTCCTAGCGGAGTTTCAACAGATAAGTCAAAGTCTAATTTCTCCGGAGTTAAGTTTAAACGTTAAGCACAAGCAGGAGAGATAAATGAATGGGTAGAACCGATATCTAATAAGGTATAGACTTCGTAAGAATTTATAATTAACTAACCCATGCTAACTTCATTCGGGTTACTCACTTTTTGAGAAGTCAAGAAAAATGCTCTTCCAGGAACCGTTGACTTTGACTTTTCTGGGATAACCTTTTGAGTCACCATCCCTGCTGGACTAGGTTTCGCTACCGTATAATCTCGAGCGATATGACCTTCTTTTCCATAATTATAACATACCTTGGAAGGCTGTGAACAGTTTGGACTTATATGTCCCTCCTCTCCGCATTTGTAGCATCTAACTGGCGGTCGTTCTCCTCCCCTAGAATTTGTTCTTTGGTCTTTGGTGTCCTTTGTAGACGCGTCTTCCCATCATCGTTAAATCTTCTCTTCTTGAAATTACCACTTGAATTATTTCTTCTATTATCTTGGCTATGATTACCATCGAAGTGGTTACCATTTCTGGCATGATAATTTCCTCCACGATGGTTATCATTGTTCCGATGACCATTACCACTGGTACGATTATCATCGAGTTGTTGGTCGTTATTCTTCGGTTGAGCTGACTCATTATCGCGCTCCAATAACTGAGCCCTATTCACAATATCTGAATATAGAGAAAATTTATGAGAAATGAGATATTGACGTATGTCGGGTTTCAAACCTCTCAAAAACATCTACGTCATATGTTCCTCATTCTCCACCAAATGAGGTGCAAACCTGGATAACTCCGCGAACTTCCCCTCGTACTGGGACACCGTCATGTCATTCTGTTCTAGTCTAATAAACTCTACCTCCTTCATATGACGAATACTTTCAGGAAAGTACTTGTCATTGAACAGTTTCTAAAACATTTCCCAAGACATGCTTTGAAAGGGTTTGGATGGAGTACGCTTCGCAGATTCCCACCAAGAATCGCCTCATTACGGAACATAAAGGTGGCGAATGGAACCTTCATTTCTCCGCATCCCAAGACATCGAATATCTTGGTAATTTATTTGACCCACGTCTCGCCTTTAATCGGATCAAAGCTTTCCCTAGAATTTCGTGGTCCAAACTCTTTGAATCTGTTTGGTGTGACAAACAAAGTGCGTTACTATCATTTCCACCTGTATTTTGTACACGAGTCTCCCTCATTTGATTTTGCATGAACTGCAAAAAGCTTCTAAACATCCCGTCGTTCATCGTCTAATCATTGGTGTTGTTTACAGGAGGAACATTGTCAGCCTGTTGCACGTTCTCCTCATTGTTGAGCAAAGGTGTCTCCACGGTCTCATTACTCCACTGTTAACATTCTCAGTTGCCATTCTCAATTACTGCCATAAAATAAGGATTAATTAAAGAAATTAACATGCAACATAATAACCCTATACTCTAACCAACCAACAAATAAGCTTAGGTAGGACATACTAGTGAAGGATTTACCCGTCTCTCTCCTCCTAGTTCTATTCCCCGATCTTCGCCAGAGACCATATCCCTAAGCTCTGATACAAACTATGACGCCCCCAAAATAGGTATGCATCACCCATTTTGAGTCGTCAATAACATGGTATAGAAACAACTACAACTTTATTAATACAACATATAAACACCTGTTCACACCCAAATAAGTCCTCATTACAATTATTGGTACATTATTTTAAAAAAATGGTGAGGACTACTACACACCTTTCTAGAACCATCATTCCACACCCCGACTAGAACTCACTACATTCTCGCCTCTTGAGAAGAAAATTGGAACAAAAAGAAAAAGGGTGAGCTCAACTAGCCTAGTAAAGAATATTATGACTAAGATAATATACAATAAATTATTGTTAGTCCTCAACAGGGAAAAATCTGATAGAATACAATAAATAATAAGTTTTAGATCAACAACTGCAGCGAAAACAATAATTCATTAGAAGAATTAAGTAGAGAATGAAATCTACTATCATCTATGAAGTTAAAAGTCCATCATCGATATTTTATCCTTGTAACATCAATCAATATAGATCTTTAATCAAATAGTCATCTTTGCACTATAGGCCAAAGATATTAATCAGTCGGTCATGTTCATCTCAACACCTGTTCGTTTTTGCACTACGGGCCAAAGATATTCATCAAGAAAATCATTCATCTTTGCACTACAGGCTAAAGATATTCAGTTATATCATCATTTAGGACTGAGGAGGATGAAAAATTATTTTAAAGAAAATGAATCCAGTGAGTCAAAAGAACAAATATTAAGGATTCGTATTTTAGACAATCCAAGTTCAAAAATACTCCATAATAAACTATTGTGGAGCATAATTCAAAAATGAAGATCAAAAGATAGATCCAATCAAAGATAGGAACCATAATAGAATATCTTGGACATAGAAAAGAAAATTTAATTTTTCTGTGAATAGTGTCGTATTCGTGAATAGTGCCGTATACGTGAATAGTAACTCCGACACTAAAAGGTATAAATTTCACGAGAAAAATCATCATGCTTCGTGAATAGTACTCATGAATAGTAACTCGTGAATAATAACTCATGAATAGTAACCCCAACATGAAAATATAAGAATTTCACAAGAAAAATCTTACCAATATTCCGGTATAATGATATTGAAAGAAATAATATCATTTATAAAAAAATAACATCCATTACCTCAAAAGAATAGTACTTACGGGTCGAATATCGATATACGTCAAGAAAACTTGCACCGTATAGCAACACTCAAGATATCAAAATACTCACAAAAATAAGCTTGATAACATAGAGAGAGAAAACTTCAGTTTTTGGTGTGATTTTCAATTCTAACCTAAGCACCCTATTTATAGGAAAATGCTTAGAACACCAAAGCAAAAAATTTAATAAAATATTAATATTTATTATAATTTCCTACGCCAACCTTTGAATGCTGATTTTAACATCTTTAACAACCCACTAATCATAACAAAAAGATTTTTATTAACAAAAATATTTAAAACTTCAAAAATTAATTATTCTAGAACTTCGGAACTTCAATAATTCATAATAAATAGCCATTTTATCAGAAAAATTCAACCCTTATATCCTTTCCATAGGAAATTTCATTCTCTAAAACTTTTTAGAAGAAAGTTTTTCCCAATTCCAAACAAAAATTGACCGAAATTCATAAACCAAGCGATTTTAAATTTATAATCAAAATTTCAAAGGTCGTAAATGGGGTCCACAAACATGAAAAATATGTTTCAAATATTTTTAGTAACAAAAATACTCCTCCTTATAAACTCATATATCCCACATTCATTGTAAAAATATCACCATTATTATATTATTAAAATATAATAATATATTTAAATGAATTATTTTATTAGAAAAAGATAAAATATTAATTTTCAACAATTGTTAAATTAAAAATTTTCTTCATCTATATTCACATAAAATGAATATATTCCTTATCATATAAATCAATAATTAATTATTCACAAATAATATTATAGAATCACAATAATGACAACTAGACTGTTCCCAAGAAAGAAGGGGCTTTCCAATAAGGATTTCTCCTTACTAGCGCACAATTAGGTGACCAAACCTCTCCTTAGACAGAACTTTCTAGACATTGCCAATAATGTTATCTAATAATATTATTCCAATAATATGAATTATTGATCTGATAATGAAAAATACAGTGCAGTGATAATTATTGAAACAACAATTATATAAAATATCAACGTAGCAATTATTGAATCAATAAAATAAAATATTGAATATTAATTATTGTAACAATTATTGAGTAGTGTCTTCTTACGTAAGAATCAATAATTGGTGCAATACTGGTGTTATTCTTTGTGCAACAACGCCAGACATCGTGTTTTAACCACGGGTATTCCAACAAAGATACTTCAGAATAACTACGCCATTATTTATAAACAACTTATATTTGTCGTTTTCTTCATCCAATCGCTTTCTATTATGGGGCCCACACAAGGCTGCGCCATCGCATTTAATATTCTCCGACAAAGAAGAATATTCCACGTCCAAACGAATATTCCCCGACAACAATGAATATTTTATAACCACTTGCTTATTTTGCAAAATTTGTAAATTTTACCCGTAACTAACCACATTAATCAAATCAACCCCTTTATTATTTCAAAATAATAAATAGAGGAAATTCCATTTTATTAAAAAAAAAATTGGGGTCTTACATGTATATCCAATAACCAACAAACCATCTACGCACTACGATCCAAAGATGACTTTTAACGCAATATAAGCATGAGGATCATGACAATGATATAAGGAATCAATTAAATGAGATAAAGGATAAATATTAAATATTTATATTTCAATTTATCTAGAGTTCAAGAATATCTAAATTGTCAACATGATCACCAATTGTGGAGTAAAATTCAAGAATAATATTCACGTATCAAAAATAATTTGGATAGAAAAGAAATATATTTTTCTGGTGAATAGTACCACGTGAATAGTACCCTATGAATAGTACGTCGGGAACAATACCTCGTGAATAGTACCCCGACATGAAAAGTGTCCCAAATACTCGAGTGAATAATAACTGGGTGAATAATAACTCGTGAATAGTACTCCGACACGAAAAGTGCCCCGAATACCCGAGCGAATAATATTCAAATGAATAGTAACTAGGTGAATAGTAACCCGTAAATAGTAACTCATGAATAGTAAGAAATAATAACCCTTATTTAATAAGAAATAAATAACATCCCTCATTTAATATTGAACGAAAATAATATTCCTTACGAATATTAAATGAAGACAATGAATATTGAACGAAAATGATATTCCTTACTAATATTGAACGAAAACAATATTCATACGAATACAAAAAATAATATCTCTTCAGAATATGAAATAAATAATACCCCTTATGACTGTTGAACGAAAATAATATTCCTACGAATATTGAACGAAGATGATATTCTTTACGAATATTAAACGAAAATAATATTCATACAAATATGAAAAATAATATCTCTTCAGAATATGAAATAAATAATACCCCTTACCTCAAAAGAAGACTGGATACTGGAATAGTGAGGTAGCAGACTTCTCTTCTTCTTTCTCTCTATAATTTATCTCTATAATAATTGCTCTATAGCTTTAATGAATTGGTGAAAAATAATGAAAGAATGAGCTTATATTTATAGGAAAATATAGTTTTGATAATTGCACGTTTTAGGGCTCGAAATATTACAGTATATTACGTTCCTCTTTTCCTTCATTTTTAATTTAGTCCTGCAAGTTTTATCAAACTTGCACCATCTCCCCTAATAGTAAATCATGTGAATCAAAAGTTCTAGACATGCGAAAATATGAATTACAGTATAGTACCTCTATCTATACTTCCATTTTTAACTTAGTCATGCAAGTATTATCAATCTTGCACCAACTCCCCTAATAGTAAATGAATTCGAATCAATAGTACACACATGTGAACAAATAGTTATAATCATATGAATCAATAGCAATTAATTGCTTATTTATCCAGTTAATTACCCGACTGGTCAATATAACCTCCAGACATCAATTATTATCAAAATAAATGTCAATTTTCACTAACACTAATAATTCTAACACAGTGGAACTATCAATTTCATCTTTAATCAACACGAACTTATTCATCATGAATTTTATAACTCACAATATTTAACAACCAGGTCGTTCCCAGGAAAGAGGGGGCTTTCCGATAAGGATTTATCCCTATTGGCGCGCAATTAGATGACCTAATCTCTCCTTGACAGAACTTCTAGACATTGTCAATATTGCAAATAATAATATGAATAACTTTGTCGTCTCAATTATTGATTTAATAATATAACATATTATGCAGATGATACTGTGATAATAATTGAATCAATAATATAAGAGATATGATGCAGCAATTACTGTAGCAATAATTGAGTATAACTGAGTGACTTCTCACGTAAGCATCAATAATCAATACCGTGTGCTGCTATGCAACCACGCGTATTACTATACTTTTATCACCGATTATTTTATGACAACTTGTTTACTTTGAAAAATTTTCACATATAACCCTTAACTTTAACCTTTATCAATTTAACCGTTTACTAAATAGAATAATAATTATAAAAATTGAATACTTTCATTTTGTAAAATTTGGGGTCTTACATGCGCCCTTTCCTGAATAGAACAAGAAAAGAGCTATGTTCTGCAGAGTATTAAAGCAACTTTGAATTTCTTCTTCATTCTAAACATGCTCAAGTTCATTATTAAAGGGTCCATACATGCACATAAACTTTGTAAACACATGGATACCAATTTCCAACCAAATTCTCAAGATTACATGAAAACGTTTAGGAGTTTATCAAGTTTGGAGACTAAGGACACAAAACATAAATGTTACCTCTTGAAGCTTAAATGGCTACTCCTTACAATCTTAGACTTCTTCTTACTCAACACAACAACTCACACTCTCAATGTATAGTTATCAAGCAATCTCAGCAACAAGAAAATGAATAACAAAGCTACTATTTATATAGGAGTTGTGGTAGTTAAAGGCTTTACACCAAAGTCTGAGTCCATGAGGTAGAAGAAGAATACAATGGTTATAGAAGAGTTGTTCAACCACCACTCCATAGCACTGATCACCTAGTTTAAGGTTACTGTGCATAGCTCGATAGTTTGCGTAAAGAAGATATAGCACACTGTTTGGGAACTGATTTTGGGAAAATGGTTTAAAAGCTTAGCAACTTCATTAAATAATGCTTAGTTTGGTTTATATAATCCCCAAAATATGATTTTAATGTGTTAATGCTACTACAATATGAAAAGTTAGGGATTTAATACATACCCATATCATATAATCTATGTACAATGGGTCCACATAATTTAATATTTAATGTAGATAAAATAACGTAGTTAGGTATTATTGATCGGGTATTCCCCATAGATATTATTAGTACTCACCTAACCACATTATGACACTATCCAATATTAAATGTCCATTTTAAACATTTAATCTCTTTTTGAATTTCTAGAATACATAGTTAATTAATTATTTTTGTTTTAGAATATCAGACATGATTTTATTGTGCTGATGGGTACCTCGTACCATTTAAATGTACTCTTATCACATGATTTTAATAATGCACACATTACAATAATGTTCCATTTAACAACCATTGTAATAACTAACGTTTCAAGCTCTAACAACTGGTGCAGATGCGACAGTTTGTACTGCAGGGAGGGCGCAACTGCGTCGGTCATTGGCATTGTCAAACTGGTTTAGTTCATTCCAGTTCTGACTTCTATCACCATACTAGTTTCACATAAAATGAATTAAATTCCAAATCGATAATACTACTAGTTAAAGAGTCTATTCATTTCATACATGAAATTATACACTTACACATAATTAACCTTCCTCTTATTAAACTATATATCTTCTAATTCACTTAGTGAATTTCTTAGTTCCTCATTATGTCACACTAGGCAATTCTCCTAACTTTATGTTAAGATCCTCACCAATTTCATTTTAATGCTTCGCTGTCATAAAGATTTCAATACTTATTTAATTGGATCTAGGTTTTACATTTCACGCCACAATAATTCTTAATTATATTCAAATAAATATTTGAATTTCATTAATTTATTCATTAATAATATTCAAAAATTCTTGGGTATTACACTAACACCTTCCCCCGCTTAAATAAGCCCCCGAACTCTATGAATCTCGGTTTCCAAGGCCTGTTAAATAGAGTCAAATAATTGGGCTTTTCGAAAAACCTTTCTTAAACTCGGTTTAATTGGTACAACCATTTCACTCCTACCAACTAGTGGCTCTATAAAAAACCAAGATTTTCAAATCGTCGACATTTCATTTTGGACTCTTTTGTCAATTTCACCCTTTCAAACCAAATTCAAACCACATAGAAAACATAAAGGGTAAGAAATATTTAAAAGAAGAATTCCAAAAGTAAATTTTTCCCAACGTCGACACGTGACGACTGCTGGGGACAGTAGAGGGCTTAAGCCACTTTTCAAATTCCCTTTTTTATCTACTTGTGTGTGGATGGTGTCTTTATATGGAATGGATATAAATAAATGTTTTACTTCTTTATATTAGTACCTCAGACAATGTCATCATTACATACGGTGAGACGCGTTGTATGAGAATGTATGTTGTGTGATTCCTCTACCATGAGGCGAACCCGTCGGCGTTTGATTATTGGACTCAAAGAAGACTAATCATGCGAGGCTCGAGAAAGGTTCCACTAAGATCCGCTCCAATTGAAAGATCAGATTAACTTCCCATCTTATAAATTACGATGATATGGGGACCTTCATGCCGAAAAGCCGTTAGAGTAGCCTAATATAGGTCAGGCTTTGATAAACCAAACACGAAGGGGAGTCGCTTCATGCCTTTCCCTTTCAATTCTATATAAATTTCGATTCAATGTAAAATATGATTCCATGTAAATGTAAAGAAAAAGAAAAGAAACGAAAATGTGAATATCATATCATTCCATGTCAATGTTATTGTTGTACATATATTAAATCATGTCATGCTATTTTGTCAGTAAAACAACTAAAATTTGTTTTGCAGGAAAATATTAAAAACCATAAAAACCCAAGACGGTGCATCAATACATGTTGTTAATTCTTATCAAAACTAAACTACCTACTCTTATTGTAGGTAAGAGTGGTCACATTACTGTATCATAATCTAAGAAGGCACAAGGCCTATCCACCAGAATAGCTTAAAGTGCCTACCATGAATTAGGTTTCGTGTCTCGAAAGCAGTTTGAGGGTTTCAAGAATCAAATAGCAGAGTTAGCTATCCTCCTGAAAGAACAAAGTAAAAACAATCAAGGCCAGAAAAAGCCCACTCAACCAGAGTCCTCCTCATAAGGTGGCAATCAAAGTCTTGACAAAAAGGGGGAAGTACAAGTACCTAAACCCCACTTTAGTGAGGGAACCAATAAAACCCCTGAAATCAATAACTTCGTGGATGATCGAGAAACTAGGGACATAAGAAAGAAAGTCCAACAATTGGAGGAAACCATCTGGTCAATCAAAGGGACTAGAAACCTTGTAAGGGTCACCTATTCAGATCTCTGCATATTTCGAAGCCTCGATATCCTGACAAATTCCAAGTCCTAGAGTTTAAAAAGTACAATGGGGTAGGTGTAATACCTGTAAATTTTATGATTTAATATTATTATTAAATAGAGCCGGCAAATTATTTATTTTACAAATGCTTACGTGGCACGAGGAGAGTAACTCAATTGAATTAAAATTGAGTTGTTGATGATCGATAAGATAGGTTCATGAAATGTCTTGTGTGACACAATAATGGACTTAGTGAAGGATGATTAAGTAATTGCATGTTTAAGGTCCAAATAATAAATTGGGAGTCTAGCCCAATAAGTTAATTGATGGACTTTTGAGTTAGCCCAATAAACTTGGGATATTTAGAATCCAATCGAAATCCAACAAAATAGTTAACTGAGAGTACAAGTATTGGTTAAATTAGAAATGTGGCGCAAGGCAATGGGCTTTGACCAAGCTAGCCCTTGTCTATGTCTGGAGATCTACTCTCTTGTCCCCAAATTAGGGTCACCAAGTACAAAGAACAGTAGCCTAAACTCTCTTTAGGCAAATTTCAAGCTGCTGATCCTAGGCATGCATGGCTAGCTAAGTTACCGATATGGAGTGATTGAACAACTCCTTAAATAACCATTGTTCATTTCTATTGCACCATGAATCCCAATATTGGGTAAAGCAAGTGTCTGGTCCATGTTTTCTCTTTAAATACAAGCCACTAGGGCAGTCTGTTTTAGTGATAAGAGTGTTGGAGAAATCTGAGTAAAGAATTCTTAGTTGCTAAGCATTACCAAATCAGTGTGTGAGATATCAAGGTTAAAGCTCGAGAAGATATAATCTCTACTCCGTTCTTAACTTGAGTCTTGTTGATTCTCGTTTTTCAGATTATTAGGTCAAGTATGATGAATTAGCAGGATAAAGGGTGTTTAGAAAGTTTACCTTCGCATGAATACGTTAAAAATTGTCTCGAATCAAGTTGTGGCTACTCGCAAAAGCAGAGCATGTTCACCGCTTCGAAATCCATGGGTGCAAACAAGACCATAGTGCTTAGGAACTAATCGATGGGTTCGGCCATGTTAGACCTTGTATTAAGAAATTCCCTTAGGTTGTATGCATATAGTAAAGTCTTAAATTAACCCGACGAACTTAAACTTTGTCAAAATAGTGTAGACCGAAGTCTCTGAAGGAGCTGCTTCGGGCAGAGCGTAATGTCTTCGGACAAAGCGTGATGTCTTCGGACAGAGCGTAATGTCTTCGGACAAAGCGTGATGTCTTCGGACAGAGCGTAATGTCTTCGGACGAAGCGCGATGTCTTCGGACGAAGCATGTTGTCTTCGAACAAGTCATAATATCTTCGGACATGGAGAGATGTCCCGGAACTCGGAGACAGCATCGTGACTTGATGTAAGGATGGATTAATAAATACTCCTATACTGTTGTAAACTATTAGTACACGAATGAGTTCTAAGTAGAGAATTTTACCAACTTCAAGAAAATAAATCTAATACTTGCAAGCATGCGTAGAAAAAAAAAAGGTCGGTGGGATTAATAGACGATATGGTCTACTTAAAGCAATGAACCTCTTAGAACTTCGAGGAAGAAAGATTATGAATAAGCTAGCAGTGGTCAATAGTATGACCATGTTAGCGTACCATTATGAGTTTTGATGGGTACAGCAGATAGAAAGAAAAATGTGTTATGTGTACATGTGTTGATATATATCAAGTGTGTTTGGCTAATGAATACCTATACTTACATGAATAGGACAGACATAGTTCGTTGAGGAGATTTTCGCTATTAGTAGTAATCAACGCTAAAGGCAAGTTTCTTACTCTACCTTGATTTCAAGTATGCAAGTTTCTTACTCTACCTTGATTTCAAGTATGCAAGTTTCTTACTCTACCTTGATTTCAAGTATGCAAGTTTTTACTCTACCTTGATTTCAAGTATGCAAGTTTTCTATCCCTAACTTATTGTTATTGTTGGGCAAATTCTAACCTCACTCAAATTTACAATGAGCAAGTATCCCAACACTATTATTCTTGTGTTGCAAGTTCCTTAATTCACACACTTTTATCGTTGAATTGTTGTCATATCAATCATATTTTATCAAGCAAGTATCTGCTTCTATTCGAAAATCACTTGTATACCTTGACGTTGTTGTAAGCATTTGACTTATCATTCCTCAATGCATGATGAAAAACTGTCTAAGCCCTTGATTCGGCTAGACTATTATTATGAGTTAAAGAGATATCCAAACCGATTGATTTGGTGCGGACTATCGTAAATTCATCGAGATGAACAACCCTCATAGAGAGGAAACTATATATTGCTCGGGAACCGAGCGTGCGACATAAAGTATGATTAAATGTTATGCATAACATGGGGTACCTTAAAGTCGATCACCGATGTACTCGTGGATGTTGGATTACGCAGTAATAATCGTTAATTCTAATAAGAGTTCTTGGTCCTTAGTGACTGCTCAGTATTCAATTATGTTGAACCTCGAAATGAATAAATCCTGAGATTTTGTTGATATCCTTCGTTCCATAGCGACACCTGTTGAATACTCTTGGTATTCTTGATATCCTTGAACTATCAATTATTATTATACCTTTAAAAGATTCAAATGCTATAACTACTTGTTCTTCTAGCTATATTGCTTGCTGGGCAAACTTGTTGCTCATTCTTGCTTCCTAAAACATTACAGTTAAGGCAGAGCAAGGCGGTACTTCAGGAAAGGACAAGGGAAAGGGCAAGGCGACAAAATAATTTAGCCCTTAAGACTAGAAGTATTATTATTATTGTTATTATGATGAATTCAAGAATGATTAAGCTATGTTAAGCTAATCACAGAATTGTTGTAGTAATGGTTACGGTACCTTGGGACGTGAATATTTATATTACATCAATGTAAATTATTCTATTATTTCCGTTGTTAATGATTTTGTAAGATATTCGTAGTAGTAGCGTGATGCAATCAAATTGAGATATGAGTGTCCGGAATTTTGGGGCGCCATGAGTTGGTATCAAAGCCATAGTTATAAACCTTAAGAGCGAGAGCCCTTGGATTATAACTGAGGAGAACTCAGAAGATAGAAAGGGATGAAACTCATATAGAGTTTTCGTAGAGATGGACTTAGCGTGTTACAAAATGTAACTTCATTCTATACAATGAACTTATGATTCTAATGGAGTTGTTGGTTGTTTTGTCTTGTGTCGGTGATTGTAGGATGACTGACGTGGGAGGACCTAGCCGAGTAGTAGAAGAGGAGCCGCGTGACATACACGTGGTATATGAGGCACCATTGATAGCAGAGCCTATATCAACTGTAGTTCCTATCGATGATGATGACGAAGAAGAGGAGATAGAGCCAATACCAAGAGTCTCGATCCGGAGGAGGAGGCAGTGGTGGATGAGCCCATGGGGGACTCCGACGAGGCTACTTTTGAGGATAGGACGTTGGGGGAGTATGAGGAGAAGATCTTAGAGTTAGGGTGCAAAGTTGAGGAGTTAGAGGCTGAGGCCAAAGACAGAGAGTCCGAATTCCAAAAATTGAAGGACGAAGACCACCAGAGAAAGTGAGTAATGCAGGAGATGGAAGTAGAGATTGTTCACCGTAAGGAGGCAGGAATCCAGATGGGGGCTTTGTTTCACAAGGCGGTGGCTAGGAATGTAGAACTGGCAGGGAAGTTGGAAGAGATGGAGCAGAGGGGGTTGAGCGAGGGGACAGAGAAGGAAGCTATCCGTACTCAGTTAAGGATGGAAGTAATGTATAGGATCCATTTCGAAGAAAAGTGGAAAGGGGCCAATGATAGGGCTAACGATCTAGAAGATGAAGTGAGGTGCAAAAGGAGGAAGATGAATAGGATGAGCTATGCATTGCGCATACGACCATGGAGGGGACTGATTGATGGGGTAAATCACTACCCAACAGAAAGCGAGGGATGGACTTTAAGCACACCATAAGTCGAGATGTGGTGGTGCACATTACTCGAGAGGAGTACCAGAGCTACTGTGGAGCGGAATGATAGATTAAGTCTAGACGCTAAAAGTTATTAGTTGTAGTTCGTTGTGTAGTGTATTATCTGTTGTGGTAATCATTATGTAGAATGTGAGATGTTGTAAACCCCAAACTTTTGAGTTATGTTAGAGGGTAGTATGTTAATGGTTGTCCCCATCTTTTGTGATATTAGGGGATAAGTTGTGTCATTTATAGAAGTATGCTGGAGATAATCATGTAATGTAACAATTTGGCATATGAATATGAATGATCTTGTTCTGAAATGTATTCCGAAATCTTATTCCTTTTATGGAGAATTGTTTAAGTAATATAATTAGATAATAAAAATGGGAGTGTCCTGATGTAGGAAAATGCTGCCCAGACGTAGATTAACTACTCCAGAAGAGTCGGTTAATGATGAGAGAGGACAAGTAGATCCCATTCAGAGGCTTGTAGATTTGTTAGGGGAGGCTCTTAGGGGAAGAAATGAACAAGTACCACCCGTTCCCCAAGTAGCTCCGGTCGCAAACTTCAAGGACTTTAAGACTGTAGGACCTCCGGAATTCATGGGTACTACCGACCCTATCGTAGCGCAAACGTGGATCAAGGAAATGGAGAAAGCCTTCGCCATTGCTCGTGTGGGTGAAGACCAGGAAAACCGTGTTCGCTACATATATGATGAGGGGTGAAGCAAACTACTCGTGGGAAGCAAATCAACAGAGAGAGCGGAGAAGGGACTATAACCAGGAAAGGTTTAAGACTTTGTTCTTCGAGAATTACTTCCCAAGAGCGTGAAAAATAGGATCGAGGTAAAATTTCTAGAACTAAAACAAGGGAGATGAGCGGTGGCACGATAAAGATGCCAAGTTCAATGAACTCGCGCGATTCGCAACACATCAAGTAGACACTAAAGAAAGGAAAGCTCGACGCTTCGAACTTGGACTAAAACCTTGGTTGTTCAACAAGGTGTCAGTCCTTCAAATTGACTCTTTCGCCACATTATTAGAGAAGGCGATAATTGCTGAGGGAGGTAGCGAGGCATTGAGCCAATACAACAAGGAGAAGAATAGCAAGAATGCTGGAGGAGAGACTCGTGGAGGGAGTAGCAGTGGTGGAAGTTATTTGGGAAAGAGGAAATGGAAAACCGCAACAACGACAACAACACCAACCACCGAAGCATCAACCAGTCAGAAAATTTTCAAGGCGGATTCAAGAAAAGAAGTGAAGCTTGCTCGAAATGTGGGAAAAACCATCAAGGGGAATTGGAAGGGCGCAACATCTGCTACAACTCATGCCAAGAAGGGCACATTTCACCTAATCGCCCAAGCCGGTAAAAGGAGCAAGGATGTTTCGGTGTGGCTCAACCGAGCATCAAATCAAGGATTGCCCAAAGAAAGGGAGCAGCGGAAGAAGCGCCCAGGAGGGGGCAAAGAAGTCGATGATCGGCGGACCAACATAATCCAACCAATCGAACGCCTCAACCTTTAATATGACCGTCCGAGACGCAGTGAATGAAAAGGACGTGGTGTCGTATTCTCCCAATCAATAATATAAACGCCCATGTATTATTTGATTCGGGTGCTACCTATTCCTTTTCAGGTTCAAGAATTTTCTAATCGACTAAACATACCTCGAACATTTGGAAAACTTATTGAACGTAGAGATTGCGAATAAGGAAGTAATTTCATAGAGTTTATTTATCAAATCTGTTGTGCAAACATTAGAGGTCACGAATCAACGTGAGACTTAATTCCATTAAACCGGGAGAGTTTGATGTGATATTAGGAATGGATTGGTTATCCGCCACGCTGCGATAATCGATTGCCGGAAGAAGAGTGTGAACCTTCGCACCTCAAATTGGTCTAAGGTAGTGTTTACTGAGAGCTCATCGCTCAAGCAATCGTGTTGCCTTTACGATGATGCAAAGCAAGAAATTTTTAAAGAAAGGATGTGGGTTATTTAGCCTATATAGTGGACATTCATCAAAAGAGGATAGAAATGAAAGATATATTAGTGGTAAAAGATTTCCAAGACGTGTTTCCAACGAATCGCTCGGCCTTCCGCTGCATGTAGAAACCAATTCATAATAGACTTAGCACCGGGAACCGCACCAATTTCGAAAGCCCCATATCATATGGCGCCAGTAGAAATGAAGGAATTGATGATTCAATTGCAAGAGTTACTAGATAAGGGTTACATTCAGCCAAGTGTGTCTCCTTGGGGAGCACCAGTGTTGTTTGTAAAGAAAAAGGATGGATCGATGAGACTCTGTATCGATTATCGGGAGTTGAACCGAGTGACAATTAAGAATAAATATCCATTGCCAAGGATAGACGACCTTTTCGATCAACTGAAGGGAGCGAAGTGTTTTTCCAAAATAGATTTACGAATGGGTTATCATCAGTTGAAAGTGCGAGAGGAGGACATACAAAAGACGGCGTTTCGAACTCGCTACGGACATTACGAATTTTTAATGATGTCATTTGGGTTAACCAACGCTCCGGCAATGTTCATGGACTTGATGAACCGGGTTTTCAAGCCATACTAAGATAAGTTCGTAGTAGTATTTATCGATGACATTTTGATTTATTCAAAGACAAAGGAAGAGCACGCCGAGCACCTGAAGATGGTATTGGAAGCATTGAGAAGGGAGAAGATGTATGCAAAATTTTCAAAATGTGAATTTTGGATGGAAAAGGTCCAGTTTCTAGGACACGTGATAGATCAAAATGGAATTTCCGTTGATCCTGCAAAGGTGGAAGCGGTAAGTAACTGGGAACAGCTGAAGACGCCAACAGAAGTTAGGAGTTTCTTAGGTTTAGCCGGGTACTATCGAAGATTTATCCAAGATTTTTCTAAGATAGCAACCCTCACGACCAAACCTAACGAAGAAAAGAGAGAAGTTTGTATGGACTTGAGAAATACGAGGAGAGTTTCCAAGAATTGAAGAGGAGGTTGAGTGAGGCGCTGTATTATCATTACCGGATGATACTGGGGGATTTATGGTGTATAGTGATGCATCGCATAGAGGACTTGGTTGTGTGCTAATGCAACATGGCAAGGTCATTGTGTATGCCTCTGACGGTTGAAAGATTTTGAAAAACGATACCTACCCATGACTTGGAGTTAGCGTGTAGTCTTTGCATTGAAGATTTGGAGGCACTATTTGTATGGAGAAAATATGAGATATATACGGATCACAAGAGTCTGAAATATATCTTCACACAGAAGGATTTGAACATGCGACAAAGAAGATGGTTGGAACTAATCAAGGATTACGACTATGAAATTCTTTATCACACGGGAAAAGCAAATGTTGTAGCCGATGCTTTGAGTAGAAGAGGAAGGGAGAAGTTATTCAAACTGACGACTCAAGAGGATTTAATAAGAGAAATGGAAAGGTTGGAAATAGAGGTGGAGGAACCAAGAGAAGCGGAAGGAAGATTTCTCATTATGAGAGCTCACCCGACGTTATTGGATAGAATGAAGGAAGCACAAGAGAAAGATGAAGAATGTGAGAAGATAAAGAAGAGAATAGTAGAAAATAAGGAAGAAAGGTTCAAAGTAGATAAGGATGGTATATTGAGATTCGAGGGTCGAGTATGGGTGCCAGCTATAATCGAACTGAGAGAGGAAATCCTACACGAAGCACACAATATGACGTATTCCGTACATCCGGGAGGCACAAAATGTACCTGGGATCTTGACACCATTTTGGTGGCCTAATTTTAAAAGAGAGGTTGCGGCGTGTGTTAGCGGATGTCTTACTTGTCAAAGAGTCAAAGCAGAACACCGAGAGGCCAAGTGGACTACTTCAAATCACCGGAAATACGAGAATGGAAATGGGAGCACATTACGATGGATTTTATGGTTGGACTTAGGTTATACGTAAGAGTTACGATGCCATTTGGGTTATTGTGGACCGACTAACAAAGACGATTTCATTTTCTAACCATCAAGATTCGATTCAATTTAAACCAATTAGCAAACTTGTATGTAAAGGAAATCGTACGCGACATGGAGTGCCGGGGTGTCGATTGTCTCCGATCGAGATCCGCGCTTTACGTCAAAATTCGGAAAAGTTTGCGAGGAACGAATGGGAACTCAATTGAGATTGAGTAACGCTTATCACCCTCAAACCGACGGCAAGAGTGAACGAACCATACAAACGTTGGAGGACATTCGAGAGCTTGCGTGATGGACTTCAAGGGAATTGGGACGACCATTTACCATTAGTAGAATTCGCCACAATAATAGCTATCATGCGAGTATCCAGATGCCGCCATATGAATTAGTCCAAAGAATGGTCGACGTGGTAGCAACAATAAGGGCAAATTGGTTGACTCAAGATCGCTAAAGAAGTACGCCGACTTGCATCGTCGTAACAAGAGACTTTGAAGTCGGTAGTTGTGTGTTTTTGAAGGTATCTCCTTGGAAGGGAAAGATCAGATTTGGAAAGAAAGGAAAATTGAGTCCGAGGTTCATAGGGCCATTCGAGATATTGAAGCGAGTGGGCGAAGTGGCATACAAAGTTGCTTTGCCACCCGAACTGGAACACATCCACAATGTGTTTCATATTTCCGTACTACGACCGTACAAGTCTGACTATAAGGATGTAATTTCCTATGAGCCCATTCAAGTAGAGAAGAATCTGGCATATGAAGAGATTCCTGTTCAGATAATAGATAAGAAAGAGCAAATGCTAAGAAACAAAGTTATATCTTTACATTAAGGTTGTTTGGCGAAACCACGATGTCAGAAGAGGCCACGTGAGAATTAGAAGATAGGATGAGGAGAGACTATCCCCATCTTTTAAGTATAACCTCATGTATCAATTCCGAGGATGGAATTTTATATAAGGGGAGAGGATGTAATACTAAGTAAATTTTATGATTTAATATTATTATTAAATAGAGTTCATGAATTATTTATTTTACAAATGCTTATGTGGCATGAGGAGAGTAACTCAATTGAATTAAAATTGAGTTGTTGATGATCGATAAGATAGGTTCATGAAATGTCTTGTGTGACACAATAATGGACTTAGTGAAGGATGATTAAGCAATTGAATGTTTAAGGTCCAAATAATAAATTGGGAGTCTAGCCCAATAAGTTAATTGATGGACTTTTGAGTTAGCCCAATAAACTTGGGATATTTAGAATCCAATCGGAATCCAACAAAATAGTTAACTGAGAGTACAAGTATTGGTTAAATTAGAATGTGGCATGGGGCAGTGGGCCTGACCGGCTAGCCCTTGTCTATGTCTGAGATCTACTCTCTTGTCCCCAAATTAGGGTCACCAAGTACAAAGAACAGTAGCCTAAACTCTCTTTAGGCAAATTTCAAGCTGTTGATCCTAGGCATGCATGGCTAGCTAAGTTACCGGTATGGAGTGATTGAACAACTCCTTAAATAACCATTGTTCATTTCTATTGCACCATGAATCCCAATATTGGGTAAAAGCAAGTGTCGGTCCATGTTTTCTCTTTAAATACAAGTCACTAGGCAAATTCTATTTTAGTGATAAGAGTGTTGGAGAAATCTGAGTAAAGAATTCTTAGTTGCTAAGCATTACCAAATCAGTGTGTGAGATATCAAGGTTAAAGCTCGAGAAGGTATAATCTCTACTCCGTTCTTAACTTGAGTCTTGTTGATTCTCGTTTGATTATTAGGTCAAGTATGATGAATTAGTAGGATAAAGGGTGTTTAGAAAGTTTACCTTCGTGCATGAATACGTTTAAAATTGTCTGGAATCAAGTTGTGGCTACTCTGCAAAACAGAGCATGTTCACCGCTTCTGAAATCCATGGGGTGCAGCTACACCGTGCTTAGGAACCAACTGATGGGTTCGGTCATGTTAGACCTTGTATTAAGAAATTCCCTTAGGTTGTATGCATATAGTAAAGTCTTAAATTAACCCGACGAACTTAAACTTTGTCGAAGTAGTGTAGACTGAAGTCTCTGAAGGAGCTGCTTCGGGTAGAGCGTAATGTCTTCGGACAAAGCGTGATGTCTTCGGACAGAGCGTAATGTCTTCGGACAAAGCGTGATGTCTTCGGACAAAGCGTAATGTCTTCGGACAAAGCGCGATGTCTTCGGACGAAGCATGTTGTCTTCGAACAAGTCATAATATCTTCGGACATGGCGAGATGTCCCGGAACTCGGAGACAGCATCGTGACTTGATGTAAGGATGGATTAATAAATACTCCTATACTGTTGTAAACTATTAGTACACGAATGAGTTCTAAGTAGAGAATTTTACCAACTTCAGGAAAATAAATCTAATACTTGCAAGCATGCGAGAAAAAAAAAATTCGGTGGGATTAATAGGCGATATGGTCTACTTAAAGCAATGAACCTCTTAGAACTCGAGGAAGAAAGATTATGAATAAGCTAGCGGTGGTCAATAGTATGACCATGTTAGCGTACCATTATGAGTTTTGATGGGTGCAATGCAGATAGAAAAAAAAATGTGTTATGTGTACATGTGTTGATATATATCAAGTGTGTTTGGCTAATGAATACCTATACTTACATGAATAGGACAGACATAGTTCGTTGAGGTGATTTTCGCTATTAGTAGTAATCAACGCTAAAGGCAAGTTTCTTACTCTACCTTGATTTCAAGTATGCAAGTTTCTTACTCTACCTTGATTTCAAGTATGCAAGTTTCTTACTCTACCTTGATTTCAAGTATGCAAGTTTCTTACTCTACCTTGATTTCAAGTATACAAGTTTCTTACTCTACCTTGATTTCAAGTATGCAAGTTTCTTACTCTACCTTGATTTCAAGTATGCAAGTTTCTTACTCTACCTTGATTTCAAGTATGCAAGTTTTCTATCCCTAACTTATTGTTATTGTTGGGCAAATTCCCTAACCTCACTAAAATTTACAATGAGCAAGTATCCGAACACTATTATTACTGTGTTGCAGGTTCCTTAATTCACACACTTTATACGTTGAATTGTTGTCATATCAATCATATTTTATCAAGCAAGTATCTACTTCTATTCGAAAATCACTTGTATACCTTGACGTTGTTGTAAGCATTGGACTTATCATTCCTCAATGCATGATGAAAAATTGTCTAAGCCCTTGATTCGGCTAGACTATTATTATGAGTTAAAGAGCTATCCAAACCGATTGATTTGGTGCGGACTATCGTAAATCTACTGAGATGAACAACCCTCATAGGAGGGGAAACTATATATTGTCGGGGAACCGACGTGCGCACATGAGTATGATTAAATGTTATGCATAACACGGGGTACCTTAGGCTGATCACCTGATCTACTCGTGGATGTTGGATTACAGTGTAATACTGTTAATTCTAGTTAGAGTTCTTGGTCCTTAGTGACTGCTCAGTATTCAATTATGTTGAACCTCGAAATGAATAAATCCTGATATTTTGTTGATATCCTTCGATCCATAGCGACACCTGTTGAATACTCTTGGTATTCTTGATATCCTTGAACTATCAATTATTATTATACCTTTGAAATATTCAAATGCTATAACTGCTTGTTCTTCTAGCTATATTGCTTGCTGGGCAAACTTGTTGCTCATTCTTGCTTCCTAAAACATTACTGCTTAAAGGCAAGAGCAAGGCGGTACTTGAGAAAGGACAAGGGAAAGGGCAAGGCTGACGTAATAATTTAGCCCTTAAGACTAGAAGTATTATTATTATTGTTATTATGATGAATTCAAGAATGATTAAGCTATGTTAAGCTAATCACAGAATTGTTGTAGTAATGGTTACGGTACCTTGGGACGTGAATATTTATATTACATCAATGTAAATTATTCTATTATTTTTGTTGTTAATGATTTTGTAAGATATTCGTAGTAGTAGCGTGATGAACCAAAATTCGAGATATGAGTGTCTGGAATTTTGGGTGCGCCACAGTAGGCAATCCCTATACGCACCTAAAAGTATACATTGGCGAGCTGGGGTCTTATGCTGAAGATGAAGGCCTTAGAATGCAGCTTTTCCAAAAGAGTCTCACTACAGAGGTTAAAGCCTGGTATGCCCGACTTGACAATGCCAAAATCTAGAATAGAGAAGAGTTAGCCCACGCATTCCTAAATTACTACAACTTCCAGTCATAAATGCCACCAAACAGATATCAAATTACCAAAGTTAAAAAGCAGAACATGAAATCTTTCTGTGAATATGCCCAAAGATGGAGATGATCAAAAATAGCGAAATAGCAGAGATTAGCCTAATAGCAGGAAAGATCAAAGATCTCATGACCTTAGAAGCCGTCGCCGAGTATATACAGACTGGAAATTATGCGAGCACTCCCAAAAGGATACCCGAGAAAGGCGATGAAGATGCATCCCTTGTTTTACAAGGGCATGCTAAGATACCAACCTATAGTCCCCCCATTTGGAAGAAGCAAGGCAATCTGACATTTCAATAACAGGATTAATTCAACCAATGCCAGGACCTAAAGAGAAAATTTGAAAGAACAGAAAGTTGGGTTTTCACTCAACTAGGCGATTCCTTGGAAAATATATTAGAGTTATTAATCAAATAGAGGAAAAATACTAAATTGGCTCCACTTCTTGATCCAAAAAGAAAAAGATACGATCCATGCCAGAGATGTGCTTACCATTCAGGGTCTTCAGGACATGATACACAAGTTTGTTCGTCCTTAAAGCATAAAATCCAAAATTTGATCGAAATTGGAAGTATTGTGGTCCAACGACCTGACCAGCAAAATGTCAACACCAACCTTCCGTTACAGCATGATACAGAGGGAGTGAACATGATCGGGCCAGGGAGCGCTGAGATCCATGCAGATCGTAAGTACATACGAAGGATGGAGGAGTTCCCCCAAGGGAGCAGAACAAATGTTCCAGAGCGAGAAAATTCGAAGGACTATATGACAGTAAGTCAAAAATTGGAGATGATCCAGCATCAAGTAACTTTGTTAGCTAATCTGATAGTGCGCCAATATCAGGTTACAAGGTAACTTTTCACTCAATTATAAGAAAGCCAAAAGGAAAAAGAGGTTAGCCAAAATGTAAGCCTATCTTCGTCCAAAATAATCTAGCTGACTGAAGAAAATCAAAGCATGCTAAAAGGACAGGAAAAATTGAATGATAAAATTACTACAAGATCTCGCCAGTAGAAAAATTGCTCGGGAGAATGTGAATTCTCAAAGAAGAAAGATCAAACAACCTCTAAAAGAGACCGAAAATCCATTCCTCTTAATAGATCAAATGAAGAAATGCTACACTTTTTGATAAGTGAATGAAAGATTCCTGAGTTGCTTCTTCCTTAAAATCCTTAGATGAAAAGTCATGATTCCACCAAGATATGTCTCTACCATTCTAACTCACCTCGACATGCAACTGATGAATTACTTGTAATTCAGGAAACCAAAACAAAAGCCTCATTTGTGTTCATACACTAGCCAAACCTTTCTCACTCTCAAGCCACGAAAAATTACTTGTAATTCAGTCTGTAGATAAGTACCTAGCACCCCAAGATCAGATTAGGAAGCAAATATTAAACATTGTTCAAAGAGAGGTATAAACCCTAAACAAATTTATTCTTGTATGCTAAGATAGATTATGTGTTTTGTGTTTATTTATGTGTTATAAGATGTTACTTAGTGATCTATGATGATATATCATAGATCCATAACATCAAAGTGCTTAAAAATAAAGTTTTCAAAACTATCAAGAACCCTAGATTTATGGCCTGAGAGTCAAATGTCAGAGGCCATAGATCTAGATCTGTTAATTGTTAGACTTGTTTGTTGTATTAGTGTTGTAGTATGTTATGAGGGGAGTAATGTGGATGTGGAATCATGTTCATAGCATGTCCAGAGTCCAACATATTAATGGTCAAAGTGGGTTGATTAGTCATGGATTTGAGTTTTTGGGTAACCCAAAAATTCTCTAGCAGTGTCTGACGAGCAGTTCAAAGGAGGTGACGACTATGAGCACCAATCTGGGTCGAGGACAAGGTGGACTGGTCGTAATCAAGTGGGAGTGGCAGAGGATACAAGACAATCCCTAAGGAAATTCCTCCACAATTGTCAAACATTTTTTTGCCAAAAGTTAACAACCACATACCTAATTCTACCCTCCTAGATGATGAGGAGGAAATCCTGATCCTTCCCAGTGTGGAAAAAGAAAAAAGGAAAAGTTCCTTTCAAGAAATACAACAACAGTTCGAGAGAGATTTCATAGTTAAATCCTCTCAAACCTATGAGAAAGGTGAAGGAACAGATGAAGAAAAAGGTAGTGGAATTGTTAAGGAAGCCAACCTATCGAGGAATCTAGAGTTCACCCCTTTTGGCGACGAGTCCAGTTTGAGCCTCCTTAAGGGACATGTTGATTCAGGAGACGATTAAGTTATAACCATGATTGAAGATATTCAGAACCAGGAGGTAATCTCTATCACGTGTGAGGACCTAGAATTTTAAATAATACAATTTTTATGAATAAACTATTTTTTTTTAATTAATATTGGTATTGATTATCAATATTATAATCGAGAGTATCGTGATATGAGCTTAGCAAGATGGTCAAACTATTTATTGATCGAGAAATATGAGTGAAGTTTTGATAAACAACTAATGAAAACCCTAACCCTAGTTATGGATTGGGATTTGATAGTTAATACAATTATTATAATTGTAACTATGAGTATGTGTTAGTACAATATGGAATTAATGATCAAGTGTCGATCGATAAGGTATAACCTTAGTAAATCCTAATATTAAGAAACCCTAATATGTTATTAAGAAACCCTAAAGATAAGCAAGGAACCCTAATTGTATTTTTGGAAACCCTAATTTCTAATTCAGAACCTTAAACCCTAATTAGTAAACCCTAATGGTAATTATTAAACCCTCAAGGTTAAGATTAAAGAGAATCATGTCAAATGACTAGATCGCCCTTAAAATCATGTTGGAAATTACAAAATACCCTTTTAAAAGTGAAATTACTAAAATACCCTTTTACTTAACTTGTAAGTTAAAAGATTTTCTAAATCTTGTGACTCACCATTTGGATAACATATGTGCTTAAAATCTACACCAAATCGATCTTAAGTGCTACCTTGCAAGATTGAGATTCATTGAATCAAAGATAAGAGATTAAAGAGAGAGAAAACCAAAACAAAAGCCTCATTTGTGTTCATACACTAGCCAAACCTTTCTCACTCTCAAGCCACGAAAAATTACTTGTAATTGATGCACGTAGATAAGTACCTAACACCCCAAGATCGATTAGGAAGCAAATATTAAACATTGTTCAAAGAGAGGTATAAACCCTAAACAAATTTATTCTTGTATGCTAAGATAGATTATGTGTTTTTGTGTTTATTTATGTGTTATAAGATGTTACTTAGTGATCTATGATGATATATCATAGATCCATAACATCAAAGTGCTTAAAAATAAAGTTTTCAAAACTATCAAGAACCCTAGATTTATGGCTTCGAGAGTCAAATGCCGAGGCCATAGATCTAGATCTGTTAATTGTTAGACTTGTTTGTTGTATCAGTGTTGTAGTATGTTATGAGGGGAGTAATGTGGATGTGGAATCATGTTCATAGCATGTCCAGAGTCCAACATATTAATGGTCAAAGTGGGTTGATCAGTCATGGATTTGAGTTTTTGGGTAACCCAAAAATTCTCTAGCAGTGTCTGACGAGCAGTTCAAAGGAGGTGACGACTAAGAGCACCAATCTGGGCCGAGGACAAGGTGGACTGGTCGTAATGCGGGGAGTGGCAGAGGATACAAGACAATCCCCTAAGGAAATTCCTCCACAATTGTCAAACATTTTTTTGCCAAAAGTTAACAACCACATACCTAATTCTACCCTCCTAGATGATGAGGAGGAAATCCTGATCCTTCCCAGTGTGGAAAAAGAAAAAAGGAAAAGTTCCTTTCAAGAAATACAACAACAGTTCGAGAGAGATTTCATAGTTAAATCCTCTCAAACCTATGAGAAAGGTGAAGGAACAGATGAAGAAAAAGGTAGTGGAATTGTTAAGGAAGCCAACCTATCGAGGAATCTAGAGTTCACCCTTTTGGCATTTGAGTCCAGTTGAGCCTCCTTAAGGGACATGTTGATTCAGAGACGATTAAGTTATAACCATGATTGAAGATATTCGAACAGGAGGTAATCTCTATCACGCGTGTGAGGACCTAGAATTTTAAATAATACAATTTTTACTGAATAAACTATTTTTTTTTAATTAATATTGGTATTGATTATCAATATTATACTGAGTATCTGTGATATGAGCTTAGCAAGATGGTCAAACTATTTATTGACTGAGAAATATGAGTGAAGTTTTGATAAACAACTAATGAAAACCCTAACCCTAGTTATGGATTGGGATTTGATAGTTAATACAATTATTATAATTGTAACTATGAGTATGTGTTAGTACAATATGGAATTAATGATCAAGTGTCGATCAGATAAGGTATAACCTTAGTAAATCCTAATATTAAGAAACCCTAATATGTTATTAAGAAACCCTAAAGATAAGCAAGGAACCCTAATTGTATTTTTGGAAACCCTAATTTCTAATTCAGGAACCTTAAACCCTAATTAGTAAACCCTAATGGTAATTATTAAACCCTCAAGGTTAAGATTAAAGAGAATCATGTCAAATGACTAGACCGCCTTTAAAATCATGTTGGAAATTACAAAATACCCTTTTAAAAGTGAAATTACTAAAATACCCTTTTACTTAACTTGTAAGTTAAAAGATTTTCTAAATCTTGTGACTCACCATTTGGATAACATATGTGCTTAAAATCTACACCAAATCTGATCTTAAGTGCTACCTTGCAAGATTGAGATTCATTGAATCAAAGATAAGAGATTAAAGAGAGAGAAAACCAAAACAAAAGCCTCATTTGTGTTCATACACTAGCCAAACCTTTCTCACTCTCAAGCCACGAAAAATTACGTGTAATTCAGTCTGTAGATAAGTACCTAACACCCCAAGATCAGATTAGGAAGCAAATATTAAACATTGTTCAAAGAGAGGTATAAACCCTAAACAAATTTATTCTTGTATGCTAAGATAGATTATGTGTTTTGTGTTTATTTATGTGTTATAAGATGTTACTTAGTGATCTATGATGATATATCATAGATCCATAACATCAAAGTGCTTAAAAATAAAGTTTTCAAAACTATCAAGAACCCTAGATTTATGGCCTGAGAGTCAAATGCCAGAGGCCATAGATCTAGATCTGTTAATTGTTAGACTTGTTTGTTGTATCAGTGTTGTAGTATGTTATGAGGGGAGTAATGTGGATGTGGAATCATGTTCATAGCATGTCCAGAGTCCAACATATTAATGGTCAAAGTGGGTTGATCAGTCATGGATTTGAGTTTTTGGGTAACCCAAAAATTCTCTAGCAGTGTCTGACGAGCAGTTCAAAGGAGGTGACGACTAAGAGCCCCAATCTGGGCCGAGGACAAGGTGGACTGGTCGTAATGCGGGGAGTGGCAGAGGATACAAGACAATCCCCTAAGGAAATTCCTCCACAATTGTCAAACATTTTTTGCCAAAGTTAACAACCACATACCTAATTCTACCCTCCTAGATGATGAGGAGGAAATCTCGATCCTTCCCAAGTGTGGAAAAAGAAAAAGGAAAAGTTCCTTTCAAGAAATACAACAACAGTTCGAGAGAGATTTCATAGTTAAATCCTCTCAAACCTATGAGAAAGGTGAAGGAACAGATGAAGAAAAAGGTAGTGGAATTGTTAAGGAAGCCAACCTATCGAGGAATCTAGAGTTCACCTTTTGGCATTTAGTCCATTTGAGCCTCCTTAAGGGACATGTTGATTCAGGAGACGATTAAGTTATAACCATGATTGAAGATATTCAGAACCAGGAGGTAATCTCTATCACGTGTGAGGACCTAGAATTTTAAATAATACAATTTTTACGAATAAACTATTTTTTTTTAATTAATATTGGTATTGATTATCAATATTATACTGAGTATCTGTGATATGAGCTTAGCAAGATGGTCAAACTATTTATTGACTGAGAAATATGAGTGAAGTTTTGATAAACAACTAATGAAAACCCTAACCCTAGTTATGGATTGGGATTTGATAGTTAATACAATTATTATAATTGTAACTATGAGTATGTGTTAGTACAATATGGAATTAATGATCAAGTGTCGATCAGATAAGGTATAACCTTAGTAAATCCTAATATTAAGAAACCCTAATATGTTATTAAGAAACCCTAAAGATAAGCAAGGAACCCTAATTGTATTTTTGGAAACCCTAATTTTTAATTCAGGAACCTTAAACCCTAATTAGTAAACCCTAATGGTAATTATTAAACCCTCAAGGTTAAGATTAAAGAGAATCATGTCAAATGACTAGACTGCCCTTAAAATCATGTTGAAATTACAAAATACCCTTTTAAAAGTGAAATTACTAAAATACCCTTTTACTTAACTTGTAAGTTAAAAGATTTTCTAAATCTTGTGACTCACCATTTGGATAACATATGTGCTTAAAATCTACACCAAATCTGATCTTAAGTGCTACCTTGCAAGATTGAGATTCATTGAATCAAAGATAAGAGATTAAAGAGAGAGAAAACCAAAACAAAAGCCTCATTTGTGTTCATACACTAGCCAAACCTTTCTCACTCTCAAGCCACTTAAAAATTACGTGTAATTCAAATCGTAGATAAGTACCTAACACCCCAAGATCAGATTAGGAAGCAAATATTAAACATTGTTCAAAGAGAGGTATAAACCCTAAACAAATTTATTCTTGTATGCTAAGATAGATTATGTGTTTTTGTGTTTATTTATGTGTTATAAGATGTTACTTAGTGATCTATGATGATATATCATAGATCCATAACATCAAAGTGCTTAAAAATAAAGTTTTCAAAACTATCAAGAACCCTAGATTTATGGCCTGAGAGTCAAATGCCAGAGGCCATAGATCTAGATCTGTTAATTGTTAGACTTGTTTGTTGTATCAGTGTTGTAGTATGTTATGAGGGGAGTAATGTGGATGTGGAATCATGTTCATAGCATGTCCAGAGTCCAACATATTAATGGTCAAAGTGGGTTGATCAGTCATGGATTTGAGTTTTTGGGTAACCCAAAATTTCTAGCGATGTCTCGACGAGCGATTCAAAGGAGGTGATTTACTAAGAGCCCCAACTGGGCCGAGGACAAGGTGGACTGTCAGAATGCTGGGGAGTGGCAGAGGATACAAGACAATCCCCTAAGGAAATTCCTCCACAATTGTCAAACATTTTTTTGCCAAAAGTTAACAACCACATACCTAATTCTACCCTCCTAGATGATGAGGAGGAAATCCCGATCCTTCCCCGGTGTGGAAAAAAAAAAAGGAAAAGTTCCTTTCAAGAATATACAACAACGAGTTCGAGAGAGATTTCATAGTTAAATCCTCTCAAACCTATGAGAAAGGTGAAGGAACAGATGAAGAAAATGGTAGTGGAATTGTTAAGGAAGCCAACCTATCGAGGAATCTAGAGTTCACCCCTTTTGGCGACGAGTCCAGTTTGAGCCTCCTTAAGGGACATGTTGATTCAGGAGACGATTAAGTTATAACCATGATTGAAGATATTCAGAACCAGGAGGTAATCTCTATCACGTGTGAGGACCTAGAATTTTAAATAATACAATTTTTACGAATAAACTATTTTTTTTTAATTAATATTGGTATTGATTATCAATATTATACTGAGTATCTGTGATATGAGCTTAGCAAGATGGTCAAACTATTTATCGATCGAGAAATATGAGTGAAGTTTTGATAAACAACTAATGAAAACCCTAACCCTAGTTATGGATTGGGATTTGATAGTTAATACAATTATTATAATTGTAACTATGAGTATGTGTTAGTACAATATGGAATTAATGATCAAGTGTCGATCGATAAGGTATAACCTTAGTAAATCCTAATATTAAGAAACCCTAATATGTTATTAAGAAACCCTAAAGATAAGCAAGGAACCCTAATTGTATTTTTGGAAACCCTAATTTTAATTCAGAACCTTAAACCCTAATTAGTAAACCCTAATGGTAATTATTAAACCCTCAAGGTTAAGATTAAAGAGAATCATGTCAAATGACTAGACCGCCCTTAAAATCATGTTGGAAATTACAAAATACCCTTTTAAAAGTGAAATTACTAAAATACCCTTTTTACTTAACTTGTAAGTTAAAAGATTTTCTAAATCTTGTGACTCACCATTTGGATAACATATGTGCTTAAAATCTACACCAAATCGATCTTAAGTGCTACCTTGCAAGAGATGAGATTCATTGAATCAAAGATAAGAGATTAAAGAGAGAGAAAACCAAAACAAAAGCCTCATTTGTGTTCATACACTAGCCAAACCTTTCTCACTCTCAAGCCACGAAAAATTACGTGTAATTCAGTCTGTAGATAAGTACCTAACACCCCAAGATCAGATTAGGAAGCAAATATTAAACATTGTTCAAAGAGAGGTATAAACCCTAAACAAATTTATTCTTGTATGCTAAGATAGATTATGTGTTTTTGTGTTTATTTATGTGTTATAAGATGTTACTTAGTGATCTATGATGATATATCATAGATCCATAACATCAAAGTGCTTAAAAATAAAGTTTTCAAAACTATCAAGAACCCTAGATTTATGGCCTGAGAGTCAAATGCCAGAGGCCATAGATCTAGATCTGTTAATTGTTAGACTTGTGTTTTGTATCGGTGTTGTAGTAGTATGTTATGAGGGGAGTAATGTGGATGTGGAATCATGTTCATAGCATGTCCAGAGTCCAACATATTAATGGTCAAAGTGGGTTGATCAGTCATGGATTTGAGTTTTGGGTAACCCAAAATTTCTAGTGATGATGTCGAGAAAGCGGTTCAAAGGAGGTGACGACTAAGAGCCCTAATCTGGGCCGAGGACAAGGTGGGTGGTCGAATGTCACGGGGAGTGGCAGAGGATACAAGACAATCCCCTAAGGAAATTCCTCCACAATTGTCAAACATTTTTTTGCCAAAAGTTAACAACCACATACCTAATTCTACCCTCCTAGATGATGAGGAGGAAATCTCGATCCTTCCCGGTGTGGAAAAAGAAAAAGGAAAAGTTCCTTTCAAAAATACAACAACAGTTCGAGAGAGATTTCATAGTTAAATCCTCTCAAACCTATGAGAAAGGTGAAGGAACAGATGAAGAAAAAGGTAGTGGAATTGTTAAGGAAGCCAACCTATCGAGGAATCTAGAGTTCACCCCTTTTGGCGACGAGTCCAGTTTGAGCCTCCTTAAGGGACATGTTGATTCAGGAGACGATTAAGTTATAACCATGATTGAAGATATTCAGAACCAGGAGGTAATCTCTATCACGTGTGAGGACCTAGAATTTTAAATAATACAATTTTTACGAATAAACTATTTTTTTTTAATTAATATTGGTATTGATTATCAATATTATACTGAGTATCTGTGATATGAGCTTAGCAAGATGGTCAAACTATTTATTGACTGAGAAATATGAGTGAAGTTTTGATAAACAACTAATGAAAACCCTAACCCTAGTTATGGATTGGGATTTGATAGTTAATACAATTATTATAATTGTAACTATGAGTATGTGTTAGTACAATATGGAATTAATGATCAAGTGTCGATCAGATAAGGTATAACCTTAGTAAATCCTAATATTAAGAAACCCTAATATGTTATTAAGAAACCCTAAAGATAAGCAAGGAACCCTAATTGTATTTTTGGAAACCCTAATTTCTAATTCAGGAACCTTAAACCCTAATTAGTAAACCCTAATGGTAATTATTAAACCCTCAAGGTTAAGATTAAAGAGAATCATGTCAAATGACTAGACTGCCCTTAAAATCATGTTGGAAATTACAAAATACCCTTTTAAAAGTGAAATTACTAAAATACCCTTTTACTTAACTTGTAAGTTAAAAGATTTTCTAAATCTTGTGACTCACCATTTGGATAACATATGTGCTTAAAATCTACACCAAATCTGATCTTAAGTGCTACCTTGCAAGATTGAGATTCATTGAATCAAAGATAAGAGATTAAAGAGAGAGAAAACCAAAACAAAAGCCTCATTTGTGTTCATACACTAGCCAAACCTTTCTCACTCTCAAGCCACGAAAAATTACGTGTAATTCAGTCTGTAGATAAGTACCTAACACCCCAAGATCAGATTAGGAAGCAAATATTAAACATTGTTCAAAGAGAGGTATAAACCCTAAACAAATTTATTCTTGTATGCTAAGATAGATTATGTGTTTTTGTGTTTATTTATGTGTTATAAGATGTTACTTAGTGATCTATGATGATATATCATAGATCCATAACATCAAAGTGCTTAAAATAAAGTTTTCAAAACTATCAAGAACCCTAGATTTATGGCACGAGAGTCAAATGCCAGAGGCCATAGATCTAGATCTCATTAATTGTTAGACTTGTTTGTTGTATCGGTGTTGTAGTATGTTATGAGGGGAGTAATGTGGATGTGGAATCATGTTCATAGCATGTCCAGAGTCCAACATATTAAATGGTCAAAGTGGGTTGATCGATCATGGATTTGAGTTTTTGGGTAACCCAAAATTTCTAGCAAGTGATGTCGACAAGCGATTCAAAGGAGGTGACGACTAAGAGCACCAATCTGGGCCGAGGACAAGGTGGATCTGGTCAGAATGAGGGAGTGGCAGAGGATACAAGACAATCCCCTAAGGAAATTCCTCCACAATTGTCAAACATTTTTTTGCCAAAAGTTAACAACCACATACCTAATTCTACCCTCCTAGATGATGAGGAGGAAATCCTGATCCTTCCTAGTGTGGAAAAAGAAAAAAGGAAAAGTTCCTTTCAAGAAATACAACAACAGTTCGAGAGAGATTTCATAGTTAAATCCTCTCAAACCTATGAGAAAGGTGAAGGAACAGATGAAGAAAAAGGTAGTGGAATTGTTAAGGAAGCCAACCTATCGAGGAATCTAGAGTTCACCCCTTTTGGCGACGAGTCCAGTTTGAGCCTCCTTAAGGGACATGTTGATTCAGGAGACGATTAAGTTATAACCATGATTGAAGATATTCAGAACCAGGAGGTAATCTCTATCACGTGTGAGGACCTAGAATTTTAAATAATACAATTTTTACTGAATAAACTATTTTTTTTAATTAATATTGGTATTGATTATCAATATTATCTTCGAGTATCCGTGATATGAGCTTAGCAAGATGGTCAAACTATTTATTGGTCGAGAAATATGAGTGAATTTTTGATAAACAACTAATGAAAACCCTAACCCTAGTTATGGATTGGGATTTGATAGTTAATACAATTATTATAATTGTAACTATGAGTATGTGTTAGTACAATATGGAATTAATGATCAAGTGTCGATCAGATAAGGTATAACCTTAGTAAATCCTAATATTAAGAAACCCTAATATGTTATTAAGAAACCCTAAAGATAAGCAAGGAACCCTAATTGTATTTTTGGAAACCCTAATTTCTAATTCAGGAACCTTAAACCCTAATTAGTAAACCCTAATGGTAATTATTAAACCCTCAAGGTTAAGATTAAAGAGAATCATGTCAAATGACTAGACTGCCCTTAAAATCATGTTGGAAATTACAAAATACCCTTTTAAAAGTGAAATTACTAAAATACCCTTTTACTTAACTTGTAAGTTAAAAGATTTTCTAAATCTTGTGACTCACCATTTGGATAACATATGTGCTTAAAATCTACACCAAATCGATCTTAAGTGCTACCTTGCAAGATTGAGATTCATTGAATCAAAGATAAGAGATTAAAGAGAGAGAAAACCAAAACAAAAGCCTCATTTGTGTTCATACACTAGCCAAACCTTTCTCACTCTCAAGCCACGAAAAATTACTTGTAATTCAGTCTGTAGATAAGTACCTAACACCCCAAGATCAGATTAGGAAGCAAATATTAAACATTGTTCAAAGAGAGGTATAAACCCTAAACAAATTTATTCTTGTATGCTAAGATAGATTATGTGTTTTGTGTTTATTTATGTGTTATAAGATGTTACTTAGTGATCTATGATGATATATCATAGATCCATAACATCAAAGTGCTTAAAAATAAAGTTTTCAAAACTATCAAGAACCCTAGATTTATGGCACGAGAGTCAAATGCCGAGGCCATAGATCTAGATCTGATAATTGTTAGACTTGTTTGTTGTATCGGTTGTTGTAGTATGTTATGAGGGGAGTAATGTGGATGTGGAATCATGTTCATAGCATGTCCGAGTCCAACATATTAATGGTCAAAGTGGGTTGATCGATCATGGATTTGAGTTTTGGGTAACCCAAAAATTCTCTAGCTTGATGTCTGACGAAGCGGTTCAAAGGAGGTGACGACTAAGAGCACCAATCTGGCCGAGGACAAGGTGGATAGTGGTCAGTAATGCGAGGAGTGGCAGAGGATACAAGACAATCCCCTAAGGAAATTCCTCCACAATTGTCAAACATTTTTTGCCAAAAAGTTAACAACCACATACCTAATTCTACCCTCCTAGATGATGAGGAGGAAATCCACGATCCTTCCCGGTGTGGAAAAAGAAAAAGGAAAAGTTCCTTTCAAGAATAACAACAATGATTCGAGAGAGATTTCATAGTTAAATCCTCTCAAACCTATGAGAAAGGTGAAGGAGCAGATGAAGAAAAAAGGTAGTGGAATTGTTAAGGAAGCCAACCTATCGAGGAATCTAGAGTTCACCCCTTTTGGCGACGAGTCCAGTTTGAGCCTCCTTAAGGGACATGTTGATTCAGGAGACGATTAAGTTATAACCATGATTGAAGATATTCAGAACTGTGGAGGTAATCTCTATCACGTGTGAGGACCTAGAATTTTAAATAATACAATTTTTACTGAATAAACTATTTTTTTAATTAATATTGGTATTGATTATCAATATTATATGAGTATCGTGATATGAGCTTAGCAAGATGGTCAAACTATTTATTGACTGAGAAATATGAGTGAAGTTTTGATAAACAACTAATGAAAACCCTAACCCTAGTTATGGATTGGGATTTGATAGTTAATACAATTATTATAATTGTAACTATGAGTATGTGTTAGTACAATATGGAATTAATGATCAAGTGTCGATCGAGATAAGGTATAACCTTAGTAAATCCTAATATTAAGAAACCCTAATATGTTATTAAGAAACCCTAAAGATAAGCAAGGAACCCTAATTGTATTTTTGGAAACCCTAATTTCTAATTCAGAACCTTAAACCCTAATTAGTAAACCCTAATGGTAATTATTAAACCCTCAAGGTTAAGATTAAAGAGAATCATGTCAAATGACTAGGCGCCCTTAAAATCATGTTGGAAATTACAAAATACCCTTTTAAAAGTGAAATTACTAAAATACCCTTTTACTTAACTTGTAAGTTAAAAGATTTTCTAAATCTTGTGACTCACCATTTGGATAACATATGTGCTTAAAATCTACACCAAATCTGATCTTAAGTGCTACCTTGCAAGATTGAGATTCATTGAATCAAAGATAAGAGATTAAAGAGAGAGAAAACCAAAACAAAAGCCTCATTTGTGTTCATACACTAGCCAAACCTTTCTCACTCTCAAGCCACGAAAAATTACTTGTAATTCAGTCTGTAGATAAGTACCTAGCACCCCAAGATCAGATTAGGAAGCAAATATTAAACATTTTTCAAAGAGAGGTATAAACCCTAAACAAAGTTATTCTTGTATGCTAAGATAGATTATGTGTTTTTGTGTTTATTTATGTGTTATAAGATGTTACTTAGTGATCTATGATGATATATCATAGATCCATAACATCAAAGTGCTTAAAAATAAAGTTTTCAAAACTATCAAGAACCCTAGATTTATGGCCTGAGAGTCAAATGTCAGAGGCCATAGATCTAGATCTGTTAATTGTTAGACTTGTTTGTTGTATCAGTGTTGTAGTATGTTATGAGGGAAGTAATGTGGATGTGGAATCATGTTCATAGCATGTCCAGAGTCCAACATATTAATGGTCAAAGTGGGTTGATCAGTCATGGATTTGAGTTTTTGGGTAACCCAAAAATTCTCTAGCAGTGTCTGACGAGATGTTCATGGACCTTGTATTATGTGTTTAAATTGTGTTAATGTATCAATTTTATACTCTGGTATATGGACTATAGAATCATGTCTTTAGAACACTTAAACAAACAATATAATCAATGTTGCAAGCAGTCAAAAACTAGGTTGACCGAGCACAAATTTGGTTTTTTGGAAATTCGAGAAAACTAATGAACAAGTTTTCTGACAAGGTTTGACCGACTCAGATCTTGAGATTGTGATGTAGTTAAACTACCTAAGTGTAGTACTTTTGTTCTTTGACATGAGATCTACAAGCATGTATCACTTAAACACCTAAACAATAACCATAATCCATGTTAATGAGACTGCAAAGTAGTTACCAGGAACTATCTGGGTTTCTAGGTAACCTAGAAAGCCCAGGACATGATTGACTGCCACTTTGAGCTTTTAGATCTTGCAAGTGTGATGTTGATTGACCTTGATTATTGTTGGTACATATAGTATTACATCAATACTACATAACCACTACACCTACATGCCCAGAAACATCATGAGCAATGAATTAAAGCTGGTCAAACTAGGTACTTAAGGACTGACTTTGAATGTTCTTGAGGCTCAAGAACACCAATAGTGATAGTTTGTGTCGCTAAAGTCTTTAGCGACGATTTTATTAAAATTAATTAACTTAATTTCCAATAAATCAATAAAAATAGAAAATAATTCCTAAAATTTCAAAAATGAGTTTTAAAAATTATTTGAAGTTATAAAAATTAACTTTTGATAAATTGACATAATTTTCATTAATAATTTAATTTATTTAAATATTAATGATATTAAATTTATTTAATAAATATATTAAATAAATTAGTTAAAAATGATTCTAATATTTTAAAATAATTTTAAAGGATAATAAAGTGTTAAAAAATATTTGAAGTTATAAAAGTTGACTTTTAATATTTTGAGATAAAGTTCATTAATAATTTAATATTAATGATACTAGATTTATTTAATAATTATATTAAATAAATGGTTTAAAAATGGTTTTATGATTTAAAAATTATATAAATGATTTAAAAATATTTTAAGTTATAATAAATGACTTTTAATATTTTGAAGAAAAATATATTAATATTTAAATATTAATGGTAATTATTTAAAATGATTTTAAATGTTTTAAAATTATTTAAAGGCAATATTAGTGTTTTAAAAATATTTTGAGTTATTATAAATAACTTTTATATTATGACAAGGATTTCATTAATATTTTAATATTATTTAAATATTAATGATAATGAGATTATTCAATATTTAAATCATTTAAAAATGATATCAGTGTTTGAAAAATTATTATAAAAGATAATAATTATTTGAAAATTATTATAAGCTTGCGAAAAATATTATAAAAGATAATTAAACTATCTAAAATAATATTGAAGCTTTGGAATAGAGTTTAATGGACAATAAAATCATTTATTATCTGACCTAGCAATCAAGACCTAGTATTGATACTGAAGTCCAACCAGACTGAAATAGTTAGACCTGATAAGTGTTTGTATAGGTTACAAACACTGTTATGACTACATGATTATGTGTCTAAGCTATATAGTGATGTTAAATGATAGTGTTATATGTTATGATGTGTTACGCTAATTGTGATACCAATATTATTGATTATAGGTCTTTCAAACGCATCTAAATTATATTATATAGCAGTAGTCAACAACCAAGGTAAGTTTCCTTAAGTCAATCTCAAGTTATAACTTTTCAAATATAGTAGTGGGTAATTATTAATGATTATTCCACATGTGAGAATTATTATTGATGATTCGCAGTTATTGCAAGTTCATTAACTTAAACTGAATTTTTAATTTCGAAAGTATGACTAGGGAATAAATGTTGTTGGTTATTCACAATATTATTGTTGATTGCCAATCGTGCAGTTGATTTCTATCTATTATTAAATAGTTTTTGAGTTATGTCTTAGCTAATTGTTTTGCCTAAACAAATATTTGTTGAAACTTGATACGTTCTAACTCAATTGTAATTGAAAGATCAATGCCAATTATTTTTACTAGATCGAGATAGATATTATATGTTGAAATCGTAGTATTTCTTTAAATTAAAACTATATTGTTGCGATTCAAATTCCTGGTGTAAGACTGAGATGAACAACCTTTATATAAAAGGGAACTTTGTGGTCGGATATACGACGGTTACGCGAGTTTGAGTATTATGCATAACATTGAGTACAATGAAACTGATCACTTTATGTACTTACGGAGGGGTATGGTTTAATCTTTATGGTTATCTGATACACTTGGGTAATTTCTTCATTAAATAACTATTAATTACTCGATTTGTTCAAGATCCATTGTGATCGCTTAGCAAAAAATCTGGAAATAATCCACTCTATTATTGCATACTATTATCTCTTGATAATCGATTGAGCATTATTGAAACTTCGAAAGCGTTTTAGTCTTTCATCATTGAATTGTTGTTTAGCATGAAATTCGATAAAGTCTTGTTGTTGGTAAATAATTTATTCAACTAATTCAAAGTCCTTTGAATATCGTTGAAGTCCTGCCAAATATAGACTCTAATATTCTTGATTCATATCCTTTATTATATGTTTTAACTTATGGAGCAAACTCGTTGCTCACCCTTGCCTAAATATAACATTTCAGCTAAGAACGAAGTAGCAGGAGGGTCAGAGAAGGAAAAGGGCAAAGGCAAATTGTAGGAGTAGTTAATATGAAAATTACTTATTATGTTGTTATGTGTAACCCTTTTTGTATATCTGAGGGTATGTTTGTTATGTCAAGGTTAGAAAACCTGGAATATTGTATTAGTCATATTAGTTAATGGTATGTATGATGTTATTCATAATTGAATAGGTAGTTAGATGATGGATTATGAGCACCAAACCCGGGGGGTTAGGTAACCCAGATTTGGGGGCGTCACATCATGAGCCTCGAAGGCAACATAACCACTGACAACCGGATTATCAGGCCTAAACTAGCTAAAAAGACGTAGATCCAGAGGAACGTTGCGAGTTCCAAAAGATGTTGGGATGTTATCACTTTCTTAGCATTATGCCTTTTATTTTTCATGCAAGTAAATATCAAAAAATTAAAAAATCAAAAAAATTAAAAAACCAAAAAAAAAATTCAAAAAATCAAAAAAAAAAAAACTCAAAACATTCAAGCCAAACCTAAACTACGAAATACTTGATCTCCCCCATTAATGGGAGTACGTAGGCATCCATCTATAGTGTGGTCAAACCAAACAAAAAATCAAAAAAAAAACCTCAAACTAAGCTTAAACCCAAAAAAACACTTTTAAACGGTTCAGGCCAAGCCTGAACTACGAAAGACCTGATCTCCCCTCATCAATGGGAGTACGTAGGCAGCCATCTATGGTGTGGTCTACCCCTCAAAAGAAAAAACCAAATAGTCTACCCCTCAACCAAAAATCCAACCCAAATATAAACCCAAAGACCAGTCTTAAGACACCAAATCAAACCTGAAAGCCTACACCTAATAAAAACCCTCAAAGTCAGTAACCCATGTTAAAAAGACCCAACGACACCTCAATGTAATTCCATCAAATCTGGCACAAGTCCCAAAAAGAAAAAGACAACAATACATCAAGACAACTAGTAACAGGGATGAAATCGCCATCATCATAAGATACAACTTGTCAGCAACTCATCACACCTGAAGTGCGAGAAGACTTGATCTCCTTTGACATAAGAAGTACATGGGCAACCTTCGTGGCAAAGTCTATCTCATACCTGTCGACTTGTTCTCCCATATCAAGACAACAAATCAAACCTTGTAGATCAAATCAAACTCAGGTGAAGTCATCACCAACCAAGATGAGATCTGAAGGCCAATTAAGTGGAGTCTGAATTCCTCTCGACATCAATCATCAAAGTTGAAAAATAACACAATAATATATCAAGCATGGTCATCAGCAACGAACTTCAAAGAGTTAACACCCTCCATCTGAAGCCTTCATAAAATTAGAAGAAGAAAATTAGCAAAAAAATTGTGCCTACAAGTCAAAAATAAGGATTGGGTCAAACCAAGCATCAAAGCCCAAATCCTCTACCTGTTCACCATATGCGTCCAGAGGTAAAAGGCTATTGCGATCTCGACAACTTATCAGCCCATCTGTTAAAGCAACTACCCAAATAACAAGAAAGACTGTGACACCCTCAAATTCGGGTATCTTCCAACCTGACATATGGTGCTACACGGTACTCATAACTATACAATCATTCCATTGAAATAAAACATAATGAATGTAATTACTATCTTTTATTACAATCAATGTGAAATCCATTCCTAGGTTCATAAACCGATTACATTGCTTGTTGTTCATAATGTATAATACATACAAACATACTAATCTATTACACGATGGTTAATTATCCATCTTAGCTTTGCCCTTATCTCTCTTAGCATTCTCAGTACGTTCATCCTTAACTGCAATCGTATAAATCACGCAAGAAGTAAGCATAACAAGCTCAACAAGTTTAACAAAGGATAAAATTAATACCATTCGGTGACCCACCGGTTCGATCCACGGTTTGGTTTTCTTGGATTGGGTTTAATCATTCTAATATTGGGCTTTAGTTTGGGCTTAACCAATTAATTCCTTGGGCTTACATATTCAATTTTTTGGACTTGACATAATCCAAATCAAATAAGTTCACATTAAGTCTTAACTTAATTCCATAATACCAATCGTATTCTATACGTATAATTCACGTATTCTTTCCGTATAATACTCGTATTATATCATATTGTACTTCGTATTAATTCTTCGTATTATACATAGATACTAAATAGTATCATACTTGTATAACACATGCTTTAACAATAACGCAATTCCTTCTACGCGTTTAATTTTCTTCTCGTAAGTCATTTCACTCAACCCTTAGGTTTTAAGACCGCAGGCGAAAACTTCGTTTGCCATAAATGAAATATTATTAGATATTTCATCTTATCTCGATATTCTATCATTAGGCGTTTCTCAGAATTTCAAAATAATTCCCCGAGCAGAAACGAATTAATAGTGTTTTTACGGAAATTTCTCGGAAAATATTAATTTTCGTCTTGGAAATTCTAAACAATTAATTCTAGCACATAGCCAGATTACTAACCATAATAGCACATTCTAGGTCATAGAATGACCTTCACATAGCTTACTCACAAAATATATCAATTAATTTAATTTAATTCATATAATTAAATAAAAATTTAATTATCATAAATATCCAATTTTCTTGGGCGTTAGAAAGACTAGGGAAAATTTAGAATTAAAGACAACCCAATGTTGGGACCCTTACATCAAACAAGATTGAGGGCAATGTCAGTTACAAGAACAATTCAACATTGGGGCATTCATCGACCATCCTAAAAAGGAAAATGCACTAGTTGGCATCATTAGCATGGTCCATCATCATCAGAGCTTCCCTCATATCATATCACTGGCGATCTGGTATGATCATGTGGTCTTTTCCAATCTTACTTTTCTTAGAATAAATAATCCAATGTGAGGTATGACTCTTTCATCTCTTTATGTGCTTTCAGTTTCCATTTACATGCATTAACGATAATATACATGTTAAGTATTCTTAGAAAAAAGGTTTTAAAAGAGAAAACTTTTGCTTAACTTGTTATGAATGGGATTAATTCTATTAAGCGTCCGTGGAGCAAGAATCAGGGGAACGTTCAGAGAATTAAGACTATTCAACCCTTTTGATTAGGCATGCCATCCTAGTTAAAAGAGCTTTTCGAATAGACTTGAACTCATATACATGTTTTCAATTTACGATTGCCCTGAATCATAGTTATGGGGTATGAAGCTATGGAAAAAACAATAATAATTGAGAAGATAAGTAACCAGCATAATGTCTCGAATCGTGGCCTAAGTTATCGGAGTTATTAAGCTTGAGGGGTGTCTTTACACCTGGTTCCCTAAATTCATCTGGTTTGGGAGTCACCGACCCAACGCTCCTTACATGGGAAACTTAGTGCCTAAGAAAATGAGCATTGAAAAAAGGAAAAGGCAAAACCTAAGTAGATCTAAATTGTGGCCTAGGTTATTTGAGTAATTAAGCTCGAGGGGTGTCTTTACACCTGGTGCCCTAAGGTCATCTGGTTGGGGAGTCACTGGCCCAACGCTCGCTACATGGGTGACTAAGAGCCTAAGAAAATAAATCTCACACAAGCTCAGGCGAGGAGAAATAGAATGGCTAGAATGGAGTTTGAGGTTTAGTTACTAAGTGAACCGGGTTAGCAATTATTTACAATGGAGACTCGACCTACCATTATAGAAAGTGTCAAAGAAGTACAACTCAAAAATGATCAGTGTGACCATATGAAGAAAATATTAGCAGATGGAGAAGAGATAAATTATAGTCTTGATAATGAGGGGTTATTAAGATTTGAAGGAAGAATTTGAGTTTCGTGTGAAACAGAATTGTAGGAGGAAATATTACAAGAGGCTCATAGTTCAAGGTACTTGTTTCATCCTAGTAGTACTAAGATGTATTAAGACATTCGATAGAATTTTTGGTGGCCGAACATGAAGAGGGAGATAGCAGAATATGTAAGTAAGTGCTTAACTTGTCAAAAAGTTAAGGCCGAACATCAACGACCAAGTAGCTTGTTACAGTCATTGGAAATTTCGAAATGGAAGTGGGAGCATATCACAATGGATTTTGTGGTAGGACTTCCGACTACAACGAAAGGATACAATGCTATTTGGGTAATAGTGGATCATTTAATGAAGTTGGCTCACCTTTTTCCAATAAGATTCAAATTTAATTTGGATCAGTTAGCTAAACTCTATGTTAAGGAAATTATCTAAAGACATGGGTTACCAGTTTCAATAGTGTCAGATCGTGATCCATGATTCACATCAAATTTCTGGTGAAGTCTGCAAGAACAGATGGGAACATAGTTGAAGTTAAGTACAACTTATCATCCACAGATAAATGGGTAGAGCGAAAGAATAATTCAAACGTTAGAAGATATGCTAAGATCTTGTGTCATGGATTTTAAAGGTCGTTGGGATGATCATCTACCGTCAATAGAGTTTGCTTATAACAACAGTTATCATGCAAGCATAAGCATGCCGCCTTACGAAGCGTTATATGGGAGGAAGTATAGAACACCACTGTGTTGGGATGAGGTAGGAGAATGCCAAATTCTAGGACCTAAAATGGTATAACAAACAAAAAATATAGTTAAGTTGATATGAATGCGACTGGTAGCGGTTCAAGACAGACAGAAAAAGTATGCAGATCCTCATCGAATAAAAAGAAAGTTTGATGTCGGCTCGTATATGTTTCTAAAGGTATCTCCCTGGAAAAGAAAATTATGCTTTGGGAAGAAGGGAAAATTAAGTCCAAGGTTTATAGGACCTTTTGAGATATTGAAAAGGGTAGGAGCGGTAGCTTATGTGATAGAATTACCCCTATATTTAGAACGCATACATAATGTATTTCATGTATCTGTGTTACGTTCTTATAAGCCATATTATAACCACGTAATAGAATATGAGCCTATTCATTTTGAGAAGGACTTAACATACGAAGAAATTCCTATTCAAGTCATTGATAGAAAAGAGCAAGCTCTAAGGAATAAAGTGATACCTTCGATGAAGGTAGTATGGAGAAACCATGATGCCGAGGAAGATGTAACGCCCCGAAATCTGGTCTATTTTAACACCCTGATTCCGTACATCACGATCCCACTTCTTTCCAAACATACATCATTATATAGCTAAATATAACAACATACATTCTCAAATCCCGGTTCTAATACCTTATAACCTAGTTCATTACAAATAATGATAATTACATTATTCTTTTCATGTTACACGACTGACTTTTATCTGTCACCAAGGATACATAACAGTTCAATAAACTATTATATAGTTTAATTACATTATTCTACATTATAAGTCTTGACTTGATCTTCAAGCTCATTCATATACTGAATGGCACCTCGTTTGGATACCGATCAACTTGATCTTTACGGGATGCTTAAGTTCTTTCTAACATCGTTCGCTGAAAATGTTTTTATTTAAAGCAAGTTTGAGCATTCAATTGCTCAGCAAAGTTATAACAATTGAACATAAAACTTCAAGAATTTAAACATTCTTTTAAGATTTCAATAACCGAACAAAGGTTATGAAGCAGCTTGAATAATAGGAATAATTTTGATTCCTATCATTTTAAAATATTACTCACATTCACCTTGAAATACTTTAATTCTTCTACCTTTTTAATACACATCTTGTCTGGCTAGAATCAATATCACAGACTTAACGATAATGGTTCATGTATAAACAGAAAATTCTTATATTGAACAATTCAATCACAGAACCGTTCATCTCATAGAAACATTGAAGTGTTAAAGTTGTGGCACAAGGACTCATACATTCTACCACCTTGTACAAATATCACACATTTGCGCATAGACAAAACTTCTCAAGTTCAACATCTAAGAAAGTTTAAGAAACAAGAATTCATTTAAAATATGAATGAAGTTAGGAAACATGCCTTACGCACAGCTACAACTTATAGTTTACGCTGAACTGCTTATTCCAAATACCTATATAGCACATAAGGAAATAACACATATACCAATTAGTAATATACTTGACTTTACGCATTGAATTAATTAACTTTACTTCTTAGGGTTTGCATTCTTGTAATCTAAGTTTACGCGACCAACTTTCTTTACCAGTTTACTGCTTTATGACATACGAAGATGTCTTAGTCATACGATCATCATCTTTGATGATTTACATTCTTATCTTCTTCTTATAACTCTCCTAGGACTCAGCACATATCATGTCTCTGCTAGTAGTCCATATGGTACTCTGAGTGGTTTTCCATAAACAACCAACAAACAAGTTCTCGTCTCATCTACATTATTTTCATAGTGAGTTAGATCGGTTGCCAGTTTCGTATATACCTCCGCTCTCTGAATGAATTGTTTAGCCCAGTTCTCACATGTCAAACATCAAAGGTTACGATTGTAGCACAACCTAACCTTATCTTAACTTATTCGAACCATTAAGACTATAATGTTCGTTAAGTCAATTTCTTATTCCTTATGGCTTTTTGACAACTAAATGTCATACCTCAAGATTCATTCTTTATATTCTAAGTTATACAATCTTTTATATACTAAGAACAATTATTCAATAATAATTCTATGCATTTATAGTGTTAAGCATTTTACGTTACCTTATTCTTAACTTACAACGTCCGGTTCATTCAACTCGAAACGTCATCCAAATTAATCATTAACTCGGCTTCTTTACGTTATACGACATTATCTTTAATTAAGTTCTTCTCCATCCACAGGTTTAATCATTGGTTTTCATTACTGTACGGTCAAACCATACACGGGGTGTAGGTTCTGCTCGTTTAATATTCACGTACACTCAACCCTCACATCGGTTTAAGTGTTTAACGCATACATTTCATTCTAACATTCTCTATCTAACTCACATTCGGCTTTCATTAATCTTATTACCGTTTGCTATCTTTGTCAACGTCTAAGTCATACAACCAATGTATACTTAGAACATTTGCCCGACGCGAATACGATTCACAAGGATCATTTACGTATTCAACGTTCACGTTGCTCGTCTCTTAGTTCTATTAAACCTTCACCTAAGGTTGTAATCTCTCTCATTCGCTATCCATTCCATGAACCCCACATTCATCATTTGTTTTTAATGCCGAAGCCATACAATTCGTTTTATACTAAAACTGATCGTTGATTATATCACAACTGCGTTGCGTTCATAGCGTCTATACGCTTTAGTCGTAACTCTCATTACTACAACATAACATCAAAATGTTATTCATTACCCTCGTCACTCAACGTCTAAGGAATCACAAGTATAGCAATCCCCCACATTCGATTTATCACGACTATGGTCCCCAGATATCGGTTCCATAATTTGTGTTTACATTCTTTATCTTTAATCTCATTCAATCTATCTATTCAACCTTCACTAAAGGTTTAAAACACTTGATTATGTGTTACATTAGGTGAACTACATGTTCTTTATCTTCCTTTACACTTTCCCCAAGAGTTGAGCAGTTAAAAGCTCTTCTTTGGGTCTAGCTCTGCACCGGTGCTGAGGCGCCGGTTGCATTCTCTTTTTCCTCGTCTTTGTCACCACTCTCCAAAGAGGTTCCTTCCTGAGCTAATGACTGCTGGCTTTCACCATCCAAGGCATGATGGTGGCAATGTGGTGCCAAGCATCAAACTTGGAAATTTTTTTCTAAGTGTTGCACTATTTTGAGACGCTTACTTCACAATCTCATAACTTATTCATTATAACTCGGAACAAGGTCATTCCAAAACCATTATCTTCCTTATCTTAAGTACTTCTATTTCCCTTACATACAAATTTATTCTGAATCCATTAACATGCCTTTCGATTGGCTTAAATTACATTAATCGTTCATTTTACGTTATTAACATTCTTCGTTCGTTCGTCCTTAATTCGGTCATCAGAACTCGTTAATCGTTCATTTTACGTTAATCATTCGTTAATCATTTGTTCATTTCTCCTCTTACATTAATCATTCGTTTTACGTTATTAACTTGTTTATTCTTGAGTCCACGACTCACGTTTTCTATGTTTTCTTACATTCTTATGAAACACTACACCTTCAGGTTCATTTACATACTTTTTACTTCTCTTTCATCTTTTACGAAATTTTCCCCATAACTTCATTATAGTTAAGTTTACTCCATATTTTATGAACGTTTCTACCGTTCCTAACCAAGAAATAAGCATGTAACTTATACGCGAAGGTTTTAAACTTGTCCATCAACAACAATTATACTATGATTGTTTTAAATTTGTCCATCAACAACGTTCTTCGTGTTCTTCGTTAGTTATTCATTTTTAATCGATATTTTTTTATTACAATTTCACTTTTTCTTGGAATTCGGTGTTATAAAACACCATTCCTTACTTATTTGATTGAATCGTTCGTACGATTCATTTAGATCGCTCAAATTCATTACAAAATTTATACCTCCTTAAGAAATTTATAAACTAAACTTCTAATTCTTATTTCTTCTTTTTCTCATGATTTTAAGCACATGAAATCATTAGTAACATCTTTTACTTCTATTTTCATTAAGCTATGTTTCTAACATAAAAAACTTAAAGAAAATTTATATGAGAATAGGTTTTAGATTACCTTTCTCCTTTAATCTCCTTCTGTTGGACAAAGTTTGCACTTGGGCTAGCTTTTCATCTTCCTTTTCCTCCTCATCCGACTTCCCTCTCTCTCTCTCTCTCTCTCAAGTGTTGGTGATTTTTCAAAATCACCAACAAATGAGCTAAGGATCTCTTATATAGAAAACCAAGGTTAGGGGTAAAACAGTCATTTTGTCCCCAAAGTTAATATTCGCACCTCCTTGCTATTCACGAAGCTTCGTGCTTCCGTCTTGTGGAATTTTTCCGATAGTTCGAAAAACTACAATTCTCGGAATCCAAATATTTTTGGATATTTCGTCTTTCCTTTACTGATTAACTTTTACGTATTCTTCAGATCTCCAAAAAACTGAAAAACACTTTTTGATGTTGAGTGTTTTCCATCACGTTTTCCCTTAACGTTGCTAAACGAATGAAAAGTACATAACAGTACTTTTCGTCATTTTTATTTTGTCCGATTTTTGCACGTTTTTCGAGAAAAAACTTTTATCGGCTTACTTAAATTTTTACGATATATTATCGTCAAATCTTTTGACGGAATATCATTTCGGCATACTTAACTCTCAGAAAGGCTTAGGTTATTCAAACCCTAACCATTAGGATTTCGTCAGATGAATAGTGCCTATTTCGTCTTTTTTCTCGAAAATATTTTTGTTCCCAAATTTTTTTTATTTTCGTCTTTAAAATTCTTACTCGTTCAGTCTAGCTTGTAGCCAGAATCCTCCCGTATTATAATCATCCTAGGTTCTAGAATGATTAATAAACACATAGCACATAATATTATTAATAAAAATTTATTTTATTAATAAATAATTCTTTAAACTTAAATTATGGACAATCCGGTTCTCCAGTTTGTCGCACTTCCCCTATTATAAAAATTATGTCCTCTGAATTTCTTAAAACCACACCCATACCCGGGTCGTCAAATTCACCCCTTCTTCACAGAATTTCGTCCTTGAAATTTTAGCTTACTCTTCTTCTCAACTTCTCTTCAAAGAAGTTCTTATCTTTCACACATTCCCTAACCATCATAATTTATCAAGAATTATGAAGTAGAAGGAATAAATAGGAATATAAAGATTCCTTTAAAACATTTCATACTTTTGCTGAGGGGTTAAATCGACCATGAAATCTTACCAGGTTTAACATCATTTCACCGTAAACCCTTCCATCACGGTCAGTTTACAATCACCCAGAAAGCAAACTACCTCTTCCATACGTAGGCGATCAACCCATCGTATAACCCCATTTCAAGATATGTTCACCTCAGACTTAATCATTAGATTTCACACCAAAACAATTTTGTTCAGCACAACTCTTCAAATAAAGCTCAATTTTCTTATAACATGACATACCATTTGTCTTAGCCAAATCAAATAGCTTAGACCATACCAATAAATTGTACATCAACTCGAAACATTCATCTAGTCAAATCAGTTGACATCGATTACTTCTTTAAATTCTTTCGTAATACATCAAACCATTTTATGACGTCATGATACCGTACTTTGCACAGTACGTTGAGGACTTCGTCAATTTATGACTTCATCATTATACATCATACCATAGCGGGTTGTTGATCATAAGATCACATCCAACACCAGGTTCAATTGCATTAATAACTCCATCCTTTTAACATCCTTGCATCAAATGCACTGATGATATAAATTTCATTTTGATATTTCAAATCAATTTATGTCTAGCCAAAACAATTAGCACAGACATATAAATAATATTTCTTTTTAAAATCCATTGGTTCCAAAAGTTGAAATAATTCTTTAATTTTCAAAACGTGCACTCATAAGCACGATTTCAATAAACTTTGAAATCTAGCATAGCTAGATGACTTGGAATATCCTATTTCTCCATCTTCCTTCATTGTCTTACTTGTGAAAATACTTAATCTTCTCTAGCACCTTCAATGCTAAGTATACTGAAAATAACTCGTTTTCAGTCTAAACATTCCTATACCTTAGTATAGTATATCAACTCACCACACTTTATGTGTTTAGGAACTTTTCACAACCATATGCGTTTAAGAACTTATCATCGCAATATATAATCCAAGAATAAATCAAGGACTATCCATATGCTCATGGCTCAGAAACATAGCATATAACTATGAGTCACAAACTTTCCATAAGTATGATTTTTAAGAACTCGCACCTATCTTATCATTCTCTACCTATCAAGTATATACATGAGAAAAGATTCACCTTCTCGCCATATGCATATTGATAGTGCGGCCACTTATTCCAATGATTATCACTATAATAAGCTAAGCAGTTTTTACACCAAAGCACAAACCTCTGCCTAGAACAAAGGTTCATACAACTCAGCTATCACATGAGTCCTTAATTGAAATCATACAACTTCTAACTTTATCTTTACTTAATACGAATTTTCTTTAATTCATATGCTATCCTTTACAACTCAATGTGAGTTTTTCTTCCCGTACTACTTCGTAGTACCATTCATTTATAACATTAGCTATAAACCATCCATGGTTTAATAGAATATCTGTTATTACGATTCAATATGATCACGTGGTGATCTTCTTCCTTAATCGTTTAACTCAACAATCTTTTTATCCTTCTCTCAACGATTATAGCCTTAGGTGTGACGCCCCCAAATTCAAGTATCTTCCAACCTGACATATGGTGCTACACGATGCTGCAGTTCACACATACATTCAATTGAAAAGCCTCAAAAGAATGTATATGTCTTACATATATTCCAAATAATATTATCATTCCCCAGGTTCTTAATAACCATTACATTTGTTCTTGTTATAATATCAAATAATAATAATATTAACCTATACTATTACAAAGGAACTCTAAAGGTTCGCCTTTGCCTTCCCTTTATTTTTTTTAGATCCTTCGGTCCGTTCGGTCTTAGCTTCATTCATATGGTTCAAGAAAGAGTGAGCATAACTAGCTCAACAAGTATGACAATTCCATTTAAACAATATGCTTGAAACATAGGAATCGTATATCTTTAATAACTGAACAATAGTTATGAAGTACTATCGATAATTCAAAATAGCACTTCAGTTTTCTTTAAAACGTTTCACAATGAATAATATTCAGTAAAACATCAATTTCGGTCCAAGACCTTGAGCATTTCACACTTTCTTTGAAAAAGGACATCCCAACACCAAGTCCGTAAGTCCGGCATTACTTACGAGCATGTGTAACGACCCCAAAATTCATACAATTTAATTCTAGACTTCGGTCGTTAATAATACATTCAACCTCTAATTTTACATCATTAAAGGATAATTCAACCATTGAAATTTGCGGAATAATTAAAATTTTCTATTACAAACTATCCTCATTCCCAAAACCTTCAACCTTTACATCTAAATACCTCAGAATCATTTTAATACTACAATAGTTTACATCTCAAAATAATATTACAATTTGACACTAATACATTATTCGGAACCTTAAATATGCTTCAAATAATAATAACAGAACCAAAGTGTATAAATCTTCAAGCATCACATCTGACTCATGTCTTTCAAGTAAGACATAACTTTACCTTGAATCTAGAACCTGCAAAAGTGGTTATTCGTAAGGTTGAGCTCGACAGCCCAGCAAAATATAACAGTTTTCATGCATCATGTAGCACATAATAACATGCTCAACATATATCTCATAAACATCGGACTAACATAACATACTTGCTACCATTCATATAACAAGTATAAAGATTGAGTTTCTTACTCAATCAGCATGCTTTAGTCAAATAACATAGGCATAAATTGACTTTAACATTTCATACATTCAACATATATATAACACATCATGCTCTTTGCAATAAAGATTTAAAACAATTAATCATCAAGTTAACATAGCAAATAGGAACCGAAAGACTTGCCTCGATAGTTGTTTACCAATAATAGTTTAACAGCTTACGGTTATCTGTACTGCACGTGCCGTACACTATTATATAATCATTCACATCAACTATTAGTCATATAGAAATGCATAGTAGTTGTAATATAAACTTTAATCTACATCCTATAACCCTTCTTATTAATCAATACACAATGTTCAATTTGATTGTGTTAACTTTAGACTTATAACTCCATATATTTCATATTCGAAGTTCATTCAAGTGCTTAAGTCTTGCTAGGACTACTTATTGGTTTTATATTAAATCCATTCCATATCTTATAATATTTATTTCAATTGAATTGAAACACTTTTAAAGTTTATTTACACTTGGCACGACGTTTCGACGTTCATTCGTCACACGCCCGATTCGTCTCTCATGTGTGTGCTTAGTAAGCTTATATAACTTATCTAATACATCATTTATTAATGTTTAGCATCGTTATATTTACTAATATTAATGTTTTATAACTTAGGACAACATCTTTAATCGTCAAGAGCACTACACTTGCATGTGTGCATTCCCGACACCCTCCGCTTGCCTCCTAATACATATAAGTCCTACAAATGACAATTTTGACCCCTGTTCCTGACCTCAAATTGAAACACTTAAAGAACAAAGGTCTTTTTGTCCTCGTTCCGGATCATCTTGAACAACCTCAATCAAAGTTCGTATGAATACGTTATGGCTGTTTTAGTAAAACATGTCCTGTCAGATTTTTTTTTTTCCAAAATTGGCTAGACAAACTACCCCCCGCCGGGGCGGGGGTCCTTTCTACTAACTCGCGAATTTTGATCTCGAACACTACAGAAAGCCAAATTAGGCCTACAAACTCCTTTCTAACAACCATACCAACCTACCCAAGGTGTAATATGTTTACAGAAACATCAACTAATGTTTCTAACACGTTTCTAGCCACATAAACAACATAAACATCAAAGATTACAACCTTTAATTTTACTATTTCTCTTATTACCTCTTCTTTTGACATTCATAGCGAAATTCTTCATTGTGAATTCGTTTTACATTCGTTTTGACTCGTTCAACGTGGGTTGTTTTCGTTTTTCCAATTTAAGGTTTTCATCCTGATTTTATAACTAAACTTTGACTCCAAATAAGCCATAAAATACATATCATGAATTCATTGGCTATACTCATATATAAACTTATGAAAACAGCTTCACAACAACTAATTTATCATATAAACTATATATAACAATTAATTCAACCTCTACAAAGATTTTACAGAGAATTTTGGGAGAGAACACAACCACAACTTTTAGAATTTTAAAAGGGTAAGAGGATGCCTTGTATGCTAGAAGGTGAAAATTTTCTTCCTTTGATCAATAAAACTTCTTTTCCCCAATTCCTTTCTCAAAATCTCTCTAGGATTCTCTCAAGTTTTCTCTCAATTTCTTCTTTTCGTCCTTTTCTTTCTTTTGAGTCTTTCTCCCTAACTTCTAACTAACGCACTAACAAAAATATAACGTATAATAATAATAATAATATAGATATTAAGTATATAACTTTAATCAGTTATCAAATTTTGAAAATCAAAAGCCATGAGGCTTGTTTGGCTAACATAATTAAAATTAATCAATTAATTCTTATATCTTATTTGGTAAAACCACTTAAAATAATGACTTAATCATTTCTTAAACCTTGTTTGGCAAAACAAGATTAAAATAAAAATTTTAAAAGCTCTAAGGCTTTGTTTGGTAAAACCAAATTAAAATTCTTTTAATTTATTTTTATAACTCATTTATAATATAGTTTATTGTCCCACATTGTTTACTTGGATTTCCATATCCAATCTTAATTAAATAAACTAATTTCCACATACTAAATAAATTTCCCACTTAACCAAATATCACAAAATTATAATTTCATTATAATTTTATTTAATAACTTAATATACCACCTTAAATTATTAAATTAAAACAACAATATAACATCTCATGGTATATTATAACTCCAAATTATAAATTAATTTAATTTAGAATATTATCTAATGAATTTAGATTCATTAATATTTACTAGCAACAGAATTACATCAATAAAATATTTATCTTATCAATTTCAACAATTAACACATCAAATAAATATTTATATTTTAATAAATATTTAATATTAGAATTTGAAATTTCGGATCGTTACATCCTTCCCTCCTAACAAGGATTATGTCCCCAGAATCACAACTCAAATAATCAAATCGTCACATTCTTCACCATTTTTATCTTAATTAAGTTAATTTCTATAACTCATTGATTATTTACTTACTAATAAATAATTCAATAAATATCTACTAAACAACAACCACATCAATTAAAAATATTTATTTAATTCAATAAATATTTGAAATTATAAATAAAATCCTGGATTGTTACATTCTTCCCACCTTATAAGGATTCCATCCTCGGAATCACCGAAACCCCACCTTCCTCAGGTTTCTTACCAAATCTCTTCATTGAATAACTTCAACTCATTACCTTAATATAGGTTTTATATTTCTTACTCCCTCCATTCTTCATAATAAATTCTTGTAAGTTTCATTTCATAACCTTTACTTAGACTCAATTATATTTGAGTATTACATATTCTTTAACCCGTTCATTTCATTCTCTAAGGATCGTTATCATGAACACTCGGGATATTACATTCACCCATTCTTCTAAGAATTTCGCCCTTAAAATTTTATTTATTACTCTTCATTCATTCAATCTTTCAAAATAAATTTTATGTTGATATCTATTTATTTATTAGGTTCTTCAACCAAATTCTTTCTCTAAGGATCTTTCTAAGATCATCATATTCCTCACCTCTTCCTCTTCTAAGAGTTTCACATTTCTCCTCTTTCTAGAGTTTCAATTCCTTCTTCAAATTATTATGTTTTGCTAAATTTTCTCATCCTTTCCACTTTCACCTTTCAGAATAACAAGATTCTTCCACAATTGCTCAATAATTGGGAAGCAATATGAACAACAGGAATTTAAAAGATTCCAAATCATGCTGAGGGTCATAAGACCTTGAACTACGTCCATGGTTATAAGTACTCTTTCAACTTAAAACAGTCATTAGACTATAAGGACTCCCGTACTTAGGGTGTTAAGCCCTTCGTACGATGTATTGTGCACAAATATTTAAACGCTATATGTATGTCCATAGTTATAAGTAATCTTTCAACTTAAACTTTCACAGTCATAAGACTATAGGGACCCCTCGTACTTAGGGTGATCAGCCCTTCGTACAATGTATTGTGCACAAACATCTAAATGCCTCCGCGTAATCCCCTATAAAAGGGTTGTTCATCTCAGCTTTTCAACATCCGAATCCGCACCAAAACAATTTGGTTTGGCATAACTTTTTAAGAAACGCTTGAATTTCATGAACATCTTTCAATGTTCGTCTAGCTGAATCAAATAGCATAGACTTCTACAATATTTCGGACATCAATCGAAATATACATATACATATATATATTTTCATATCTTAAAGAAATCTCAAAAATATTTTTATGACTTCATGATACCACACTGTATTTACAGTCCGTTGAGGATTCCATCCTTTGGTGATTTTATCATACTACATCATACCATAGTGGGCTGACGATCCTTAGATCACATCCAACACTAAGTAATACTGCATTGATGACTTCATCATTTTTATCATCTCTGCACCAGGTTCCATGATGCATTGATGATATAAAAAAAATACATTTTGATATATTTCAAATCATTTTTGTCTAGCCAAAGCAATTAGAATAGACATATGAATAATAGCACTATTTTTAAAAATTCTTTGGGTCACTAGTGTGACCCAACATTTATTTTTCCAAAAAATCAAAAGTATTACCATCGGCACGAAGTCAATAAATTTCGAAAGTCTAGCATAGCTAGTAGATTTAGAATATCCATGTATCCATCAACTTCAATCATTAATCCATTACTTCATTACTTAACCATTCTATCAATCTTCAACTTTATCAATACTCTCTATACTATACCCTTTTCCTAGCTAATATAGTTCATCAAACTTACCGCACATTAGAAGTTCAGGAACTTGCCACAATAATATGAGTTTATGAACTTATCCTAGTCAAACCATAAGCGTCCATTCGCTGAGGGATTCAAAACATACCATATTATTGTGAGTCACGAACTTACCATATGCATTAGTTTTAAGAATCGCACCTAATCCTAATAATATCTAACTAATCTTAATAGTTTCTAACTATCAAATATACTCATGAGAAAAGAATCATCGTTTCGCCACATAACGATTGATAGCGCGACACCAACATTCCAATGATTATCAATGTGATAAACTGAGTGCAACAAAAAAACCCTCGCCCATACAAAGATTTGTATAACTCAACCATCACATGAGTCCTCAATTGAAATCCCACCTAATTCTATCTTGCTCATAACTTGCTCTTAACTTGCTCAATACGAATTTCTCGTATCACATTATCTATAACTCCTCTTGAGTTTATCTTGTACTATATCATAGTACATTAACTTCATAGCATCAAGCTATAATTATTGAAACATTGCAGACCATCTTTATTTTATAACTTAAACAGATCACGTCGTGATCTTATTCTATAATCATCTCCCTTAAAATTCTTTTCTTAACTCATGATCGTTTTGTTTTACGATCCTTTTTCTTTCCTTTTTCATCATACGTATCCATTTCTATACTTGGTACACATCGAGTCTCTAACAGTTTCAATATGGTACGCTGAGTGGTTTCCCATAAACAACCAACAAACTAGGTTCCGAGTTGCTAGTTCGTATATACCTCCGCTCTATGAAGGAATCGTTTAGCTCAGATATCATACATCAACTATTAAATAGTACAATTGTACCATACTTAAATAAAAAATTTTGATTCTTACTTCTTTATCATTTTCTTCTTATAGACATTGTCTATTTATTATCAACTTACATCCTTATTATTGAAGTTGGGTAACCCAACATTCTTACTCCTTATAACTTTGCGAGATTTTTCTATGAATCCTTTCACGCATGTTTTAATCCCTCCTTTATAAATTTTTTTAAATTATTTCTTATTGTTCAAACTTTATTTGAGCGTATTCTTTCATTATCTTCATATCCCTTCTCTAAGGTTATAGCCTATGGTACTCTTACCTAAGGTTTATAACCTACAGCTTTGATACCAACTATAACGACCCCAAAATTCATACAATTTAATTCTAGACTTCGGTCGTTAATAATACATTCAACCTCTAATTTTACATCATTAAACGATAATTCAACCATTGAAATTTGTGAAATAATTAAAATTTTCTATTACAAACTATCCTCGTTCCCAAAACTTTTCAACCTTTACATCTAAATACCTCAGAATCATTTTAATACTACAATAGTTTACATCTCAAAATGATATTACAATTCGACACTAATACATTATTCGGAACCTTAAATATGCTTCAAATAATAATAACAGAACCAAAGTGTATAAATCTTCAAGCATCACATCTGACTCACGTCTTTCAAGTAAGACATAACTTTACCATGAATCTTGAACCTACAAAAGTGGTTATTCGAAAGGTTGAGCTCGACAGCCCAGCAAAATCTAACAGTTTTCATGCATCACGTAGCACATAATAACATGCTCAACATATATCTCATAAATATCGGACTAAGATAACATACATGCTACCATTCATATAACAAGTATAAAGATTGAGTTCCTTACTCAATCAGCAAGCTTTAGTCAAACAACGTACTCATAAAATGACTTTAACATTTCATACATTCAAAATATATATAACACATCATGCTCTTTGCAATAAAGATTTAAAACAGTTAATCATCAAGTACACATAGCAAATAGGAACCGAAATTCTTGCCTTGATCGTTGTTTACCAATAACAATTTAACAACTTACACAATTATATAATCTTTCACATCAACTATTAGTCACATAGCAACACATAGTAGTTGTAATATAAACTTTAATCTACATCTTATAACCCTTCCTATTAATCAATACACAATGTTCAATTTGATTGTGTTAACTTTAGACTTATAACTCCCTATATTTCATGTTCGAAGTTCATTCAAGTGCTTAAGTCTTGATAGGACTACTTATTGGTTTTATATTAAATCCATTCCATATCTTATAATATTTATTTCAATTGAATTGAAACTATTTTTAAGTTTATTTACACTTGGCACGGCGTTTCGGCGTTCATTCGTCATACGCCCGATTCGTCTCCCATGTGTGTGCTTAGTATGGTTATACAACTTATCTAATACATCGCTATTAATGTTAAGCATCATTATATTTACTAATATTAATGTTTTATAACTTAGAACAACATCTTTAATCGTCAAGAGCAGTACACTTGCATGTGTGCATTCCCGACGCCCTCTGCTTGCCTCCTAATACATATCAGTCCCACAAATGACCATTTTGACCATTTTGACCACTGTTCCTGACCTCAAATTGAAAAACTTAAAGAACAAAAGTTGTATGTCTATTCGTCCTCGTTCCAGATCATCTTGAATCACCTCAATTGGAGTTCGTATGACAAAGTTATAGCTGTTTTAGTAAAACATGTCTTGTTTGAATTTTTTTTTCCAAAATTGGCTAGGCAGACTACCCCCCGCCAGGGTGGGGTCCCTTCTCCTAACTCGCGAATTTTGATCCCGAACACTACAGAAAGCCAAATTAGGCCTACAAACTCCTTTCTAACAACTATACCAACCTACCCAAGGTGTAATATATTTATAAAAAACATCAACTAATATTTCTAACATGTTTCTAACCACATAAACAACATAAACATCAAAGATTACAATCTTTAATTTTACTATTTCTCTTATTACCTCTTCTTTTGACATTCATAGCGAAATTCTTCATTGTGAATTCGTTTTAAATCCGTTTTGACTCGTTCAACTTGGGTTATTTTCGTTTTTCCAAGCACTATCAGAATACATCATCAATTTAAGGTTTTCATCATGATTTCATAACTAAAATTTGACTCCAACTAATCCATAACATACATAACATGAATTCATTGACTATACTCATATATAAACTTATGAAAACAGTTTCACAACAACTAATTTATCATATAAACTATATATAACAATTAATTCAACCTCTACAAAGATTTTACAGAGAATTTTGGAAGAGAAGACAACCACAACTTTTAGAATTTTAAAAGGGTAAGAGGATACCTTGTATGCTAGAAGGTGAAAATTTTCTTCCTTTGATCAACAAGACTTCTTTTCCCCAATTCCTTTATCAAAATCTCTCTAGGATTCTCTTAAGTTTTCTCTCAATTTCTTCTTTTTCTTTCCTCTGAGTCTTTCTCCCTTACTTCTAACTTACGCACTAACAAAAATATAACGAATAATAATTGTAAGACCCCGAAATTTTTTTAAATAAAAAGGAATTTCCTTTATTTATTATTTTGAAATAGTAAGGGTGGATTTGATTAATGTGGTTAGTTATGGGTAAAATGCGCAAATATTGATATAATATTAATTATTGTCTGGAGAATATTCGTTTGGTCGTGGAATATTCGTAATGTCTGGGGAATATTAAATACGCCAGTAGCTTGACCATGTGTGGGCCCCATAATGTAAAAGCGATTGGAGGAAGAAAGCGACAAAAATAAGTTGTTTAAAAATAACTTGGCGTAGTTATTCACAGATTTACCTTTGTTGGAATACCCGGTGGTTAAAACACGAATACGCTGCTATGGCGTTAAAGAAGATACTGCAGTATTGCACCAATTATTGATTCTTACGTAAGAAAGCACTACTCAATAATGGTTACTGATAGTCTTATTCAAATATTTTATTTTATTGATTCAATAATTGTTGCGTTGATATTTTATATTCTTTGTTGTTTCAATAATTGTCATTTACAAGTATTTTTCATTATCGAACCAATAATTCATATTATCCGAATAATATTATTAGATAACATTATTGGCAATGTCTATAAAAAGTTACATCTAAGGAGAGGTTTGGTCACCTAATTGCTTGCGAAGGAGAAATTCTTATTGGAAAGCCCCCTCTTTCGGAAGCGCTCGGTTGTCATTATTGTGATTCTATAATATTATTTGTGAATAATTAATTATTGATTCATATGATGAGGAAAATATTGATTTTATGTGGATATAGATGGAGAAAATTTTTATAGTGACAATTGTTGAAAATTAATATTTTATCTTTTTACGATAAAATAATTCATTTAAATATATTATTTTAATAATATATTAACGATGATATTTTTACGATGAATGTGGGATATATGAGTATATGTGGAGGAGGAGTATTTTTTGTTACCAAAAATGTTTAAAACATGTTAAACATGTCGGTGGACCCCATTTATTGAGTTGAAATTTGATTATATTTTGTAAAATCGCCCATTTGTGGATTTCGGTCAATTTTTGTTTGGAATTTGGAAAAACTTTCTTCTGTAAAGTTGTAGAGAATTGAATTTCCTATAAAAACACGCGAGATTTTAATTTTCTGGCAAAAGGGCTATTTATTGTGAATTATTAAAGTTCCGAAGCTCCGAAATAATTGATTTTTGGAAGTTTAAAATATTTTTATTTACAAAAACGTTTTTTTCATTTGGTTCCCTCATTTAACACATGACAAGTTGCTGAAATTCAGATTCAAGGTTTGCATAGGAATTATTATTATAAATAATAATATTATATTAAATTTTCTGCTTTGGTGTTCTAAACAATTTCCTATAAATAGGTGCTTAGGTTAGAATTGAAAATCACACCAGAAACTGAAGTTTTCTCTCTCTATATTATCGAGCGTATTCTTGTGAGTATTTTGAGTATACTTTGAGTATTGCTATACGGTGAAAGTTCAAGTCATAGCCTATATCGGTGTTTCAACTAGAAGCACATCTTTTCGAGGTAAGGGATGTTATTTTCTTCTCAAATGATATTATTTCTTCAATATCATTATCTTTGAAATATTAGTTGGAACTTTTATCAAATTTGGAACTTTTTCATGTCGGGTTACTATTCATGAGTTACTATTCATGAGTTACTATTCACGAGTTACTATTCACGAAAGTACTATTCACTTAAGCGTGAAGATGATTTTTTGTGAAATTTCTATCTTTTTGGTGTCTGAGTTACTATTCACGATACGGCACTATTCACGATATCTGACACTATTCACGAATACGGCACTATTCACCATCCGAAAAATGAAATTTCTTCTTTTTGTCCAAAATATCTATTATGGATACTAGCTTTGATTGTATCCATGTTTTGATCATTCTTGAATTTTATACCACTATGATTATTTTTGAGGTATTTTTGGACGTGGATAAAACAAAGTACGAATCCTTAATCCTTAATCCTTGTCATTTTGTTTCACTGGATTCGTTTCTTTAAAAAAATATTTTTCATCATCCTTAGTCTTAAAAGATGAATGATTTATGATGAATATCTTTGGCCTGTAGTTCAAAGATGAATGATTTCTGATGAATATCTTTGGCCTGTAGTGCAAAGATGAATGATTTTTGATGAATATCTTTGGCCCGTAGTGCAAAGATGAACAGTGTTTAAATGAACATGACCAAATTGTGGAATGTCCTTGGCCTGTAGTGCAAGGATGAATATTTGATCCCGGATATATATTGATTGATGTTACGAGGATAAAATAGGCGATGAACTTTAAAATTCATACATAGAAGATAGTAGTTTGCATTCTCTCTTAACTCTTCTAATGAATTATTATTTCATTGTGAATATTGATTTAAAACTTGTTGTCTATTGTATTCTATTATATTTTTTCCTGTTGAAGACTAACGATAATTTTGTTGTATATTATCTTAGTCATAATATTCTTTCTTGGGCTAGTCGAGCTCACCCTTTTCTTTTTGTTCCATTTTTCTTCTCGGGGAGGCGAGAATGTAGCGAGTACTAGTGGGGTATGGAATAAAGGTTCTAGAAAGAGTTGTTTAGTAGTCCTCACCATTTTTGTAAAATAATGTATAAATAATTGTGATGAGGATTTATTTGGGTAATTATATTGTCTAGAAGACAATAATTTTTTTTAAACTCACAATTATATATGTTGTCGTATTTTGCACGACAAATGTATTAATAAAGTTGTAGTTATCTCTGTACTATGTATTTGGCGACTCAGAATGGGTTGGATGGAATGGACCTATTTTGGGGGCGTCACAGTTGGTATCAGAGCTTAGAGATATGATCTCTGGCGGAGATCGGGGAATAGAACTAGGAGGGGAGAGACGAGTAAATACTTCGCTAGTGTGTCCTACCTAAACTTATTTGATAGTTGGTCAGTATATAGGGATATTATGTGATATATTGATTTCCTTAATTAACCCTTATTTTATGGCGTATTTAAGAATGTCGATGAGAATATTAATAAATGGAGTAAATGAGGCCAAGTGGAGACGCCTTTTAAATTACTCACCAACGAGGAGAACGCGGTAACAGTGGCAATGTTCCTCCTATGAACAACGCCATGAAAGCGAGATGATGAACGACGGGATGTTTAGAAGCTTTTTATAGTTCATGAAAAATCAAACGAGGGAGACTCGTGTACAAAAAATACGGAGGAAATGATGATAACGCAGCGGTTTGTCACTACCAAACAATTCAAAGAGTTGGGACCACCAGATTTCCATGGAAAGCCGGATCCGATCAAGGTGAAACGTGGGTCAAGCAAATTACCAAGATATTCGATGTCTTGGAATGCCTGGAGAACGAAAGTTCCATTCGCTACTTTTATGTTGATAGAACGAGGCGATTCTTGGTGGGAATCTGTGAAGCGTACCCATCCAGCTGCACTCAGCATGTCTTGGGAGATGTTTCAGAAACTATTTAATGACAAATACTTTCCTGAAAGTGTTCGTCATATGAAGGAAGTGGAGTTTATTAGGCGGAGCGAGAACAACATGATGGTGTCTCAAAGATGAGGCGAAGTTTGCGGAGTTGTCCAGTTTGCACCTCATTTGGTGGAAAATGAGGAGCGAATGACGCGTATGTTTACGAGGGTCTAAAACCGAGATTCGACAATATCTTATCTCTCATAAATTTTCTTTATATTAGGATGTTGTAAGCAGGGCTCAATTATTAGAGCGTGATAACGAGTATGTTCAACCGAGGGACCACAACTGAGGTCATATCGGTGGATGGCCCGATCATCAAAACGATGATAACCGGCGGAGAAAGAAGAATACGGACAAAAGCCAGAACCACTCTGGTGTGGTAATCGTGGCCATGAAAATAGAAGAAGCGAGGGGAGGAGATTTTAAAAGAGGAGATTCAACAAACGACCATGTGAAGACGTCGGTACAAGAGTAAACCTGGTTCCAAGGGAGGAGAAAGACCACCGGTCGTATGTTACAAAATGCGGAAAGAGGGACATATCACCCAAACCGCCTAGCAGTTTAAGGTATGCTATAATTGTGGAAAGGAAGGACATATAGCTTGAGAGTGTACTAGTGAGCGAAACCAAGTCCAATAGGATGGTGACTCAAAAGGATGTCCGTAAAAGTCAAAGACAACGGTTCCTAGAAAGCGTTTGTCGTGGACTTCCATTCAAAATGCGAGGAACCCGAACGAAGTTAGCAGGTTAGTTAATTATAAATTCTTGCGAAGTTTATACCTTACTAGATACCGGTTCTACCCATTCTTTTCTCTCTTGCTTGCGCTCAACGTTTGAATTTGACTACGGAGAGAAATTAGACTTTGACCTATCTGTGGAGACTAAGTTAAGAGAAACTTTTATTACATCCGTTGTTTAGAAATCTTGCTTGATTCAGGTTGGCACTATCACATTACCTGTTAACCTTATTTCTATAGAGATATTTGTTTTTGATGTGATTTTAAGGTTAACTACTCATCATGCCAAAATTGATTGCTTTCGTAAGGTTGTTAGTTTTCATATTCCTAAGCAACCTGTTATTCGAATTCAAGCAATCAAACCATTGTAGTCAAACATTTTCATATCAAGCCATGAAGTCATTCGTTTATTACGGATGTCAAGTTTTCTTAGTCCATGTTATGGATTTGAATAAAGACACGTCAGATTTGAATAATATTCCTGTTGTTATTGATTTTTCCTGACGTATTTCCTGAAGAATTTCTTGGCCTACTCCCAGAGCGTGATATTGAATTTGTATCGACTTTAAATCCTAAGACAAAACCCATTTCTAAAATCTCATATCGAATGGCTCTATGGAACTTGAGAGTTAAAACCCAACTGTAGAAGTTGATACCCGAGCCTCTATCCGGTGACTTCCTTTGTGGAATCTGTTTGAAGCCAGACTCTCCGTAGGGGACACCATATTCGTGCGATAGTAAACTGATAGGTGTCATTGTGACGTGCTATCCAAGATTGGGATATGAGTCACAGTTGAGAGCAACCTAAGTCGGTAATCAAAATACGTAGCTTTCTAGGCTTAGTTGGTTATTATCGGAGATTCGTTGAAGGATATTCTCGAATCGCTATTCCATTAACGCAGCTGACTCGTAGAGATACAAAATTCGAATGGAGCAAGGAATGTGGGAAGAGCTTCGAAGAACTTAAGAGGAGACTCATTTCAGCACATGTTCTGACCATGCCATCCTGGAAAAGCTAACGTGGTAGCTGACGTGTTGAGTAGAAGATCGTATATGAGTACGAGTACGATATTGTCAAAGAATCATTTCATTATAACTTACAAATAATAGAGATGGAGATGAAAACTCTAGGTACCCACGTGATGATATATTGAGTATAATCGACTTTAATCGATAAAGTTAAAGTCGTATTCAAGCTACACAATCGAGTGATGAATTTGAAGAAGAAGGTGCAAGAAGTTGTTATTTCAAAAGCGAGAATCGGTGAGGTGAGGAAAACTCAAACCTTCGATTTATTAATCCATTTGAAATTCTCGATCGAATAGGGGCTGTGGCCTATAGACTCGTTTTTTACGCCAAGTATGACGCGTGTTCATAACGTTTTCACGTATCGATGTTACGTAAATATGTGGACGACCGAACCACGTCATTGAGTTAGAACCGGACGAGATAGTAGAAGACTTAACGTCACGAGGAGGTACTATCAAGATCTTGGATAGGGAAAGAACATGTCCTATGTACCGAGGTTGTACCACAAGTTAAAGTTTTGTGGAGAAACCATGCTATTGAGGAAATGACCTGGGAGTTGGAAACGAAAATGAAAGTGAGGTATTTTCATCTTTTCGAAACACCAGTACGTCACGTCAATTTCGAGGATGAAATTTCATAAGGAGGGAGGTTGTAAGACCTCAAATTTTTTAAATAAAAAGGAATTTCCTTTATTTATTATTTTGAAATAGTAAGGGTGGATTTGATTAATGTGGTTAGTTATGGGTAAAATGCATAAATATTGATATAATATTAATTATTGCTCGGGAGAATATTCGTTTGGTCGTGGAATATTCGTAATGTCTGGGAATATTAAATGCATTTGTAGCGACCGTATGTGGGCCCATAATGTAAAGCGATTGGAGGAAGAAAACGACAAAAATAAGTTGTTTAAAAATAACGGCGTAGTTATTCAGATTTACCTTTGTTGGAATACCGGTGGTTAAAACACGATGTCTGGCGTTGCTATTGCACAAGAAGATACTACGGTATTGCACCAATTATTGATTCTTACGTAAGAAAGCACTACTCAATAATGGTTCTGATGATTCTTATTCAAAGATTTTATTTTATTGATTCAATAATTGCTGCGTTGATATTTTATATTTCTTTGTTGTTTCAATAATTGTCATTACACGGTATTTTCATTATCGAACCATAATTCATATTATCTGAATAATATTATTAGATAACATTATTGGCAATGTCTATAAAGTTCTGTCTAAGGAGAGGTTTGGTCACCTAATTGCGCGCCAGTAAGGAGAAATTCTTATTGGAAAGCCCCCTCTTTCCTGGGAACTGCCTGGTTGTCATTATTGTGATTCTATAATATTATTTGTGAATAATTAATTATTGATTCATATGATGAGGAAAATATTGATTTTATGTGGATATAGATGGAGAAAATTTTTATAGTGACAATTGTTGAAAATTAATATTTTATCTTTTTCTGATAAAATAATTCATTTAAATATATTATTTTAATAATATATTAACGATGATATTTTTACGATGAATGTGGGATATATGAGTATATGTGGAGGAGGAGTATTTTTGTTACCAAAAATGTTTAAAACATGTTAAACATGTCTGGTGGACCCCATTTATTGATCGAAATTTGATTATAGCACGTAAAATCGCCCATTTGTGGATTTCTATCAATTTTTGTTTGGAATTTGGAAAAACTTTCTTACGTAAAGTTGTAGAGAATTGAATTTCCTATAAAACACGCGAGATTTTAATTTTTTACGGCAAAAGGGCTATTCATTGTGAATTATTAAAGTTCCGAAGCTCCGAAATAATTGATTTTTGGAAGTTTAAAATATTTTTATTTACAAAAACGTTTTTTTCATTTGGTTCCCTCATTTAACACATGACAAGTTCTTTGAAATTCAGATTCAAGGTTTGTATAGGAATTATTATTATAAATAATAATATTATATTAAATTTTACGCTTTGGTGTTCTAAACAATTTCCTATAAATAGGTGCTTAGGTTAGAATTGAAAATCACACTTTAAATCAAGTTTTTTCTCTCTATATTATCGAGCGTATTCTTGTGAGTATTTTGAGTATACTTTGAGTATTGCTATACGGTGAAAGTTCAAGTCATAGCTTATATCAGGTGTTTCAACTAGAAATCTTTGTCTTTTCGAGGTAAGGGTGTTATTTTCTTCTCAAATGATATTATTTCTTCAATATCATTATCTTTGAAATATTGGTTGGAACTTTTTATCAAATTTGGAACTTTTTTATGTCTCAAGTTACTTATTCATGAGTTATTATTCATGAGTTACTATTCACGAGTTACTATTCACGAGTACTATTCACTTAAGCGTGAAGATGTTTTTTGTGAAATTTCTATCTTTTGGTGTCGGAGTTACTATTCACGTATACGGCACTATTCACGAATACGGCACTATTCACCGAAAAATGAAATTTCTTCTTTTTGTCCAAAATATCTATTATGGATACTAGCTTTGATTGTATCCATGTTTTGATCATTCTTAAATTTTACACCACTATGATTATTTTTGAAGTATTTTTGGACGTGGATAAAACAAAGTACGAATCCTTAATCCTTAATCCTTGTCATTTTGTTTCACTAGATTCGTTTCTTTAAAAAAATATTTTTCATCATCCTCAGTCTTAAAAGATTAATGATTTATGATGAATATCTTTGGCCGTAGTAGTGCAAAAGATGAATGATTTCGATGAATATCTTTGGCTGTGTAGTGCAAAGATGAATGATTTCGATGAATATCTTTGGCCCGTAGTAGTGCAAAAGATGAGCAGTGTTTAGATGAACATGACCAATCTGGTGAATGTCCTTGGCACGTAGTGCAAGGATGAATATTTGATCCCAGATATATATTGATTGATGTTACTGGGGATAAAATAGGCGATGAACTTTAAAATTCATACATAGAAGATAGTAGTTTGCATTCTCTACTTAACTCTTCTAATAAATTATTATTTCATTGCGAATATTGATTTAAAACTTGTTGTCTATTGTGTTCTATTATATTTTTCCTGTTGAAGACTAACGATAATTTTGTTGTATATTATCTTAGTCATAATATTCTTTCTTTGGGCTAGTCGAGCTCACCCTTTTCCTTTTTGTTCTATTTTTCTTCTCGGGAGGCGAGAATGTAGCGATAGTACTAGTCTGGGGTATGGAATAAAGATTCTAGAAAGAGTTGTTTAGTAGTCCTCACCATTTTTGTAAAATAATGTATAAATAATTGTGATGAGGATTTATTTGGGTATGTATATTGTCTAGAAGACAATAATTGTTTTTTTAAACTCAGAGTATATATGTTGTCGTATTTTGCACGACAAATGTATTAATAAAGTTGTAGTTATCTCTGTACTATGTATTTGGCGACTCAGAATGGGTTGGATGGAATGGACCTATTTTGGGGGCGTCACAATAATAATAATATAGATATTAAGTATATAACTTTAATTAGTTATCAAATTTTGAAAATCAAAAGCCATAAGGCTTGTTTGGCTAACATAATTAAAATTAATCAATTAATCCTTATATCTTGTTTGGTAAAACCACTTAAAATAATGACTTAATCATTCCTTAAACCTTGTTTGGCAAAACAAGATTAAAATAAGAATTTTAAAAGCTATAAGGCTTTGTTTGGTAAAACAAAATTAAAACTCTTTCAATTTATTTTTATAATTCATTTATAATATAATTTATTGTCCCGCATTGTTTAAATGGATTTTCATATCCAATCATAATTAAATAAACTAATTACCACATACTAAATAAATTTCCCACTTAACCAAATATCACAAAATTATAATTTCATTATAATTTTATTTAATAACTTAATATACCACCTTAAATTATTAAATTAAAACAATAATATAACATCTCATGTTATATTACAACTCTCTAAACTATAAATAAATTTAATTTAGAATATTATCTAATGAATTTAGATTCATAAATATTTACTAGCAACCATTACATTAATAACATATTTATCTCACCAATTTCAACAATAAACACATTAAATAAATATTTATATTTTAATAAATATTTAATATTACAATTTGAAATTTTGGATCGTTACATCATTCCCTCCTTACAAGTATTCTGTCCCTAGAATCACAACTCAAATAATCAAATCGTCACATTCTTCACTTTTTTTATCTTAATTAAGTTAATTTCTATAACTCATGGATTATTTACTTACTAATAAATAATCAAATAAATATCTACTAAATAACAAACACATCAATTAAAAATATTTATTTAATTCAATAAATATTTAAAATTATAAATAAAATTCTGGATTGTTATAGCATGTATAGGTGATCCCACGTTAGATTCTCTATACCAGCCCTAGCCTAGGTAGCCTCCCACCAAAAGCTGGCCTCTCCCTTCATCATATAGGTTGCAAAAGCAACCTTTTGGCCCTAATCAACATTTGCAAAGACAAATTGTAAGACCCCAAATTTTATGAAATAAAAGTATTCAAATTTCCTATTTAGTGAATGGTTAAATTGATAAAAAGTTAAAGTTAAGGGTGATATATATAAAATTTTCAAAATATGCAAGTGGTTATAAAATATTCATTTCTGTCGGGGAATATTCGTTTGGTCGTGGAATATTCTTATTGTCGGGGAATATTCGTACGACGGCGCAGCCATTTATGGGCCCCATAACGGAAAACGTTTGATGAAGGAAAATGACAAAGTATGAGTTCTTATAAATAACAGCGTAGTTGTTACCGTTAACACTGTTGGAATACTCGGTGGTTAAAAATACAGTAATATGTGTGGTTGCACAGTAGCACATGGTATTGCACAGTATTTTTGAATTATTGATCCTTACGTAAGAAGACACTACTCAATAATTGTTACAGTAATTACTGTTCAATATTTTATTTTATTTATTCAATAATTGCTGCTTTGATATTTTATATTATTGTTGTTTCAATAATTGTCACTGCACAGTATTTCTCATTATCAGATCAATAATTCATATTATTTGACAATATTATTAGATAGCATTATTGGCAATGTCTAGAAAGTTCTGTCTAAGGAGAGGTTTGGTCACCTAATTGCGCGCTTGAGAATGAGAAATCCTTATTGGAAAGCCCCTCTTTTTCCGGGAACCACACGGTTATCATAATTGTGATTACGTAATATTATTTGTGAATAATTAATTATTGATTTATATGATAAGGAAATATTTATTTGATGTGGATATAAATGATGGATTTATTTATGTGGTTATAAATGAATGAATTAATGCTGAGGTGTTTTATCAGTATTTTTGTCGGAATGGAGGTATTAAAAATCAAATCAGTATTTTTACGATATATTGCGTGAGTTATAATTTTTAATCCGACCGTTAGATCGTTGTGATTTTTTGATATGTTATACATATATAAGTTGAGTATATGTCCACAAATTTTGAAAAGTTAAAAATGAACGTATGATTTATTATACATTGTAAGAGATGACTGATTCAGAAATTAGGTTTATAAATAATTTTGGTGGAAAATTCAAGAATTTAGTGGGCCCCACTTGTGGTTGGTGAAGAAATGTGCTAAAATTCTAATTCAAATGTGGTGGGTGGCAATAGTAGCAGGTAAAGTCATCGGTGTAGTCAAGTCAAGTGCAGCTTGCGTCTTAACATTTTTCTATAAAAAGAGGGCTAAGTTAGAATTGAAAATCACACCTGAAACATAAGCTTTCTCTCTTTCTCTCTCTATATTATCAAGCATATTTTGTGAGTATTTAGATACTTTGAGAGTTGCTATCAGTGCAAGGTTACTTCAGCTTTACATTCCGGTCAGAAGTACTGCTCTTTTGAGGTAAGGGATTTTAAGGGTTATTATGTTTCTTCAATTTCATAATTTTTCTGATCTTCAAAAATTCAGGAAAAATTTGAAATGATATTTTGATGAGTTTTCTGGATTATGTCCAAAAATGGCGATTTTTGGATGTATAGATTAGGAGTTATGAATTTTATGGGAAAAGACTAATTTAAAAGAAAACCCTTATAACTCCTTGTGGTTACTCCAAAATTGATGAAATTTTTATTGGGAGTACATCTATATAACATCAGTATATATCCTGTAAATTTCAAAATTTTTGGATAAAAGTACAATTTATGATAAATGTCTAAATATTTGGTAGTTTTGGCCATATGAAAAATAGTAAATGAATTTTAAAAATTCCGAGAAAAATATATGTTCAATATGGGACTATATTCTGCTAAATCCCAGAAAAGAAATATTTTTGGAACTGATTTGGTATTTTTCATGAAAATGGACTAGTTATAAGTAAATGAATTAAATATGTTATGTGAAGTAACAAAATTGGAAAATGGGATTTTATGGCTTCGGAATCCTATATATGGTATATGCAGATTTTTGATGAGGTTGTTGGTTATTGGTGATGAAATCTTATGAGTTTGGCATTTTAGGATGATTAAATGCATTAATTAGTAAAGTGTAAACAATTAAAATAAATTGTTTATAAGTTTAAGAAATGATTAAAATATTGTGGTAATATTAATAATTTAGATTATGAGATTATTAAGTGATTTATAACATTTGGATTAAGGTGTTATGAAATCATTGATTCATGAATATTACTCTTGAAATTAAATGCAGTTGTTGATCGTATTGTTTTTATTATCATATATACCATTTTTATAATCCTAGTGATGAAATTTCTCTTTAACTTAAGTGTAAAGATGGGTAGATTATTTGTATGATCGTGACTATGGGTTCTCTTTGGCCAGTAGTGCAAAGATAAATTGTTGACTGGTATGATCATGACCATTGAATTTACAATTGAATATTTTTAGCTTAAGGTGAATTGATCAACATGGTTATAATTATTGTTTATATAAATTCTGAAATGATTATATATTTCTTTGAAATATTAACATCTTTGGCCTATAGTGCAAAGATGAATTGTTGATGAATATCTTTGGCGTGTAGTGCAAAGATGAACTGATAATGAATATCTTTGGCCCGTAGTGCAAAGATGAACTTATTAGTATGATTATGAACATGAACTGTGATTTGGTATAACCATGATCTTTGATGTTTGAGTAAAGACATGTGATGAAAAATATCTTCGTCTTGGATGAAGAGAAAATTAGAACTACAATTATGATTATGAGTTATTCACATGACTGTGAACATGATCTGTTGATTAATGTTACAAGGTTAAAGCATTGTTGGTGGACTTTTAACATGGAGAAGATAATAGACTTTATAGTCTATTTGACTCTTCTAATGGATTGCTCATTCTGCTGCAACTATGGTTGAAAAGTTTTATCATTTACCATATGTTCCAAATCTCTGATTTATTACTAATGAAAGCTATTGATAATTTAATTATCTTTAGTCATAATATTCTTTACTGAGCTAGTTGTGCTCACCCTTTTGCTTCACAATTCCTTTCAGGTAATAAGAGTGTTGCCGAGTCTAGCGGGGATAACAGGGGAATAAAATGGTGGTCTATAGCTGTTGAGGTTCTCCCTAATTATTATGGAAATAATTTTATTGAGAACGTTAGATAAGTGTGTCGTATTGTATATGTCATTTGATATTTAATTTTTGGTGAATCGAATAGGGTAAGGTGAACCCAACTTTGGAAGGGTGTTTTGCCACTATCATACAAGATGTCTAATGACCTACGAGTTATCATAAGACAGGATTGTGCACATCCACTTGCTGAGTATATCTACGAGCACTACCTATATGATCTTGGAGTTTATTTGAAATATAATTTTCAACTGGAGACAGTGGAGATAGTTATATGTCAAGAGAAGAGTCACCATTGGAAGGAACATGATAGTAATCTTCTTATTTTTCTTTGGGGTCTATTGGATCAACCAAGGATAATTCTCTGGACATATGATATCTATCATAACTTAGATTCATAGCTTCCTATGTACGAAGGTTTCCTTGAGCACTTTCCAAAGATTTTAATTTCTAAAACAGTTATTGACTGTACCATTATGTAATGTGTCAATGTGAGGTGCTGTCCATAGTTGGGACATGAGTCACAGTTGGTATTAAAACTCACAGTATATATGTGTTGTTGTATTTTGCACGACAATTATAGTAATAAAGTTGTAGTTGTTTTCTGTACCATGTATTTGGCGACTCAGAATAGGTTGGATGGATTGGACCTATTTTGGGGGTGTTACACAAATGCCTTTTTGATTCCTTTCACCCACGTTTGGGCTTCTGTGTGGTCCGTAGTTCCTTTGAACTCTGGCGGACCGACACTCTCAAAATCTTTAAAAGTAGTAGCTCGTACTACTCCAAGATTTACGGGTATATTAGCCCCATTCCTATTAAACGCGGTCGTTAACAAGTTAACAAACTCTTGCATTGGGTTTACCGGACCTCCCTCCGGTTGGTTAACATTAGCATCTTGATTACGTTGTCTCCTTCTTGGCGGCATTTTGCTGTTAAGATAAACAACACATCATTATTACTCTTTTCTTATTACTTAGCTATTATTCAAGATTAAACAATAACTTCAACTCATTACTCAATATGTTCCATAAAAAAAACTTATACTAATTTGCTTCTTGTAGTATAATACTACATTGTTCATATTACACAACCTAAGCTGATTACATTAATATCTCGCAATTGCTTTCCAAAAATTGGGATTTACAAAAGACTACCCTTTGTTATACAAAAGAGGGTTATACGTCACTACTAGATACATCATATTTACATATCTAACTCTACTCTAACTAATACTAGATTACATCTGCCGTAAGGCATTCTCAAAATTCACGTTGGCTAGACCGACAATAACATCACGGCTGATAGTATGCCTAGTCTGCCCTGCCTCTATCGGATACCCAGCTACTTGTTGCTGGAAATCCTTATGAGAACTCCTATGTATATAGGACATTCTCCCAATCTTCTGTTTCTTGGTTTTAGCTTCTGCCTGAGCTGAAAGACCTCCTGTTTTAGCTCTTGGACCTTGTCCTTCGCTAAAACTCTTTCATCATGCTCCTCCTCCCACGTCAACTCCATACTCATCTTATCTTCCAAGACAACATGAAGCTCTGCTTTTAGCTCCTTCACCTCCAGATAATAATGGATGTTTCTATCTAACATTGTCATAAACAATGACATCATCAACTCCCCCGGAGGCGTTTCATCTACAAGTGCTACTAGGTTAGAGGACACTACCTCCACCTCTTCTTCTGACATGACATCGAACATAGACATAAGGTCATGGTTCTTCGAGTCTACAGACTCAATTACTACCACTTCTGGCTCTTCTGCTAAAGGGTTCAATATAATCTCTACTTGATTAACCGATTCTTCGATTTCTACTTATATATCTCTATACATTTCGTTTCCTCCTGACATCTACAACAAAACAATTTAGTTTGTTTAGTACACATCAGTAGAATAATAAAAACACATATCATATATAATGCATTTTTAAGGTTAATTTCATCTTTTACTTCTTTAACTTCTCTTAAGGTTATGACTTAAGGTTTTAATTCCCCCCTTAAGTTTTATAACCTAATGCTTTGATACCAACCTGTGACGCCCCCAAATTCGGGTATCTTCCAACCCGACATATGGTGATACACGGTGCTATAGTTCACAAATACATTCAATTAAAATGCCTCAAAAGAACGAATATGTCTTACATATATTCCAAATAATATTACCATTCCCCAGGTTCTTAATAACCATTACATTTGTTCTTGTCATAATATCAAATAGTAATAATATTCACTTATACTATTACAAAGGAACTCTATAGGTTCGCCTTAACCTTCCCTTTATCTTTTGCAGATCCTTCGGTCCGTTCAGTCTTAGCTGCATTCATATGGTTCAAGCAAGAGTGAGCATAACTAGCTCAGCAAGTATGACAATTCCATTTAAACAATATGCTTGAAACATAGGAATCGTATATCTTCAATAACTGAACAATGGTTATGAAGTACTATCGGTAATTCAAAATAGCATTTCACTTTTCTTTAAAATATTTCACAATGAATAATATTCATTAAAACATCAATTCTGGTCCAATATCTTGAGCATTTCATACTTTCTTTGAAAAAGGATAACCCGACACCACTTAAGTCTGGAATTACTTACGAGCATGTCTAAATGATCAACCTATAATACTCTATGTTGTACAACACTACTTTCTTTAAACGTATGTATGTTTAAGTTTTGGCAACCTCACGTGCCTGTTGTTTGACGATAAAACATTTGTTTAGCCTACTCAGTCTTCATTTGAAAACCATACCAAAATAGTTTGGCAAAACATTGACAATACTTTTATAGATTATAAGAAATCCAAAACTTCTTAAGTCTAGCTGAAAGAATTGGCTTCGACTTCATCATACATCAATTCATGCGTAGGAATACATGAATCACAAAGCTTGTCTAGATTGAACATAGACAAGGGTTAGAACACTTGCCTTTAGTGTTTGCTACGATTACTATACTTTCCCTTTAAGTCTTTAGAGCCTCTACAATACATAACCACATAACATACCACATTCGGTCATAATCAAATATTTATGGTACCTAATGTGTCTTACCCTTCTTCTCAATTTAATCATTTATTAGATTTGTTATTATTGGTTTCGGCTTTCCATTACGTTTTACATCGTTCTTACGTTCACGTTCAAGAAAGTTATCTTCAACCTTTATTTGTTTTACATAAGGTTTACAGCATCTTAAACAATGTTACATTAAGTTAATTAATGAAATTTAATTTAACTTAATCAATTTACTTTCTTTCTTTGCTTAAAAGCCTTCATTACTATTTTAATTCTAGTGCTGGTGTTGCGGCACTAGCTTCCCCTCTCTATGTCGCGTATTTGTGGGCTGAAGTTAGCGATAATGGTGAGGCCAAGCTTTGGTAAGCTGATGCCACACTTAGTTCTTTTGGTCGTATTTACCGTGAATCTGCAGTAGCATTTGGGCATGGAATATATACCGCAATGCTTTTAGTTTTAGTCATGGACCTTTGCACCATATAATTTGATAATTTTTATTACACAACGAACTTTTCGAACTCCAAATTTGATAATTTTACGTCCGAATTGGCTCATTCAAAAGCCATTAGCTCAAAAATCACAAAGTCTACGTGTTCATGTAAGAATTTTATATTTTTGAATCTGTTAACTCGAAATTCACCTTTGAGTTCATTTTTAACGAAAACGATAAACGTTCATGAACGTTCAACGCTCGTTTCTTCGTTCTAAGTCAGAATTCAGTCATTTTCGAGTCTGTAACTCTATAATGCCAAATAAGACTTATCCCCATTGAAAACCAACTTTTTTGAGCTCAATGTCAAAATTCGACTTCCATTCCGAGAATTTCACGATTTCGACGATTATTGTCCAAACTCGTGAATTCCGCCATAACTTCGTTACTTAAGATTTGTTCATTGTTTCAAATGGATTCATTTCATCATACTAACATCTTAACATACATATTTCATTAACTTATATACATGATAAGTTCTTATAAGTTCTTCCTTAGTTCATAACTTATATATGAACGAATTGTTTATTCATGGCTTATTAAGACTTAAGTCCTTTGATTAATCATTCTCTTTATCTCATAGCATACAAACTCCACTAATCAACACTTCTCTATCAAACTACAATTGAAGAGATGGAAGATTAATGATATAGGATTCTTACTGTAATACCTGAGAAATTCCTCATATTATTAAATAAATATTCTAATGAAAGTAATATTTATATGAATAAAAGTGTTAACATTTTATTGAGATCAATTGATTCGTATTAGATCAATGTGCATTGAGAAGCTTAGTTTAAGCTTGGAAGATTATGCCTAGTGTGGCATTGAGATGTAAATAATTATTGCATATGATGATAAGCTTAACTTATACAATTTATTATGTGAGTGGAATTATTAATTGAGGGATAACTTAATATTAGGTCTAGGATTATCCGAGCCCAACCTTAGTATGTAGAGTGGGAGTCTAGCCCAATAACTTAATTGATGGACTTTTGAGTTAGCCCAATAACTTGGAAGATTTAAAGACCAATTCGGAACCCAACATAACAATTGGTACAAGGGTTGACTTTTAAAATATGGCGTAGGGCAGTGTGCCTGACCGACCACCCCATGCTTATGTCTGAGATCGCTTCTCTTGTCTCAAGTTAGGGGTCAACAAGTACAAAGGACAATAGCCTAAACTCTCTTTACGTAAACTTTCAAGCTGCTAATCCTAGGTAATCATGGCTAGCTGAGTGGCTGGTATGAAGTGGTTAAACAACTCCTTAAGCAACCATTGTTCCTTTCTATTGCATAGCCATGGATCCCCACATTGTGTAAAGCAATGGTCTAGTCCATGCTTTCCTCTATAAATACTGTTTGCCTTTGCGATCTGTTATATTGTTAAGAGTATTGGAGACATCCGAGTGAAGAATTCTTAGTATTTAAGCATTTACGAAGCCAAATCAGTGTGTGAGATATCAAGGTTGAGAAGGTAAAATTTCTACTTCATTCTTAACTTGAGTCTGGTTTGATCCTTGTTTTTTCCTAATTAATAGGTCAAGTATGATGAACTAGCATGTTATAAGGCATTAGGAAGTTCACTTTCATGCATGAACACGTTAATAAAAAAATTGTTAGAATTAAAAGTTAGGACTTGATGCTTCTGACATAAGTCAGATGACACTCTACTATCCAAATCATAGTGTCATGTCATATTGGTCTTTGGTCTTTTGGAAAACACTACGATTGCTCACTAAATATCGCAAGTGTCGGACGGACTACTCTACGATTCTCGGAAAGGTCCACCATGTAGATGACTACGATACCGTAGGGTAAGGTATTGATCGTAGAGTGATAGCCGACCGACTATTCTGCATCAGAGAGTAAGATTGTTGATCGTAAAGTGATAGCCGAATCGACTCGACGTAGTAGAGTAAAATTGTTGATCGTAAAGTGATAGCCAGACTGACTACGATCGTAGAGTAAGATTGTTGATCGTAGAGTAATGGCTGATTGTCGACCGTAGAGTAATATTGTTGATCGTAGAAGTAATGGCTGATTGTCGACCGTAGAATAATATTGTTGATCGTAGAGTAACGTAATAATTGGGTTTGGGCGTGTGAGGCCATGAAACAAGAAGTGTTGTCTTCGGACAAGAAGTATTGTCTTCGAACAAGAAGTGTTCGGACAAGAAGTATTGCCTTCGGACAAGAAGTGTTGTCTTCGGACAAAACGTAATGTCCTCGGACGAGTCGTAACGTCTTTGTACATGGCCAGATGCCCTCGGAGATGACAGGATAACTTCGGGTTCGGATAGGGCGAGATGTCTTGGGATTCGGAGACAGCACCATAACTTGAAATAAGGATGAACTTATGTATATCCCTCATCGCTATAAACTGTTATCACCCAGAACCAAAATATAAAGTTTTACTAGCCGGAAAACAATTCTAATACCGCAAGCATGCATAGAAAAGGTCATTAAATCAAGAGGGTATGATTAAAGAGATGTTAATGGATGCAATATTCATAGATAGAAGAATGTATAATGAGTACATGTTATTTATATATGTATATATCAAGTGTGTTTGACTAATGAATACCTATACTTATGTAAATAGGACAACATAGTTCATTGAGGTGATTTTTGCTATAAGTGGTAATCAGTGCTAAAGGCAAGTTCCCTAACCTTACTCAAATTTCATTGAGCAAGTTTCTAAACCTTATCTTGTTACATTGAGCAAGTTCCCTAACCTTACTCAAATTTCATTGAGCAAGTTTCTAAACCTTATCTTGTTACATTGAGCAAGTTCTTACCCTGAACCTCGTTGACCAAGTTTATTATCCCTACTTGTTATCGTTATATAAATTGATTGATTCATCTTTCTACATTGAGCAAGTTATCATTATTATAAATCTAGCTTTGTCTTGTATATTAAAGTTTATTAATCCTTCAAGGGGATGTTGTTATACAATAATTATTCTATTGTATACCTTTGAGATTTTATCCAAGTTGAATTATCTCGTTATTGTTAAACATGGTTAGACTAGCGAACCCCTATTGATTCGTCTAGTCCATAGTTGATGAGCATTCTAAATTTCGTAACCCTTGATGAATTATCCAAACCAAACTTCCTCAAAGTGCGGACTCGAACGTTAAACCGAGATGAACAACCCTCATAGGAGGAAATGATATGTTGTCGAAACCGAGCGTGCGCACCCAAGTATGATTAAATGTTATGCATAACATAGGGTACTTTTAATTTGATCACCTGATGTACTTTCGTTTATTGTGGATTACTGATGTAATACATCATTAATTCTAGTAAGAGTTCTTAGTCCTTAGTACTCGCTAGTACTCATTCATGATGAACCTCGAGAGGAGTAAATCCTGAAATTGTGATATACTTCAGTCTATAACGACACCTATTGAATACTCTTGATGTTTCTTGATATTCTGGAACTACTTATCATTTTTGAAATCTCGAGAATTTTAAATGCTATACTCGCTTGTCCCTCACTTGTTGGGCAAATTTGTTGCTCATTCTTGCTTCCTAAAACATTACGCTTAAAAAGCGAGTAAGGCGGTACTTCAGAAAGGACAAGGGAAAGGGCAAGGCGACAGAATAATTTAGCCCTTAAGACTAGAAGTATTATTATCGTTATTATGATGTATTCAAGAATGATTAAGCTATGTTAAGCTAATCACAGAATTGTAATAGTAATGGTTACGGTACCTTGGGACGCGAATATTTATATTATATCAATGTAATTATTCTATTATTTGCGTTGTTAATGATTTAGCAAGATATTCGTAGTTGTACGTGATGCACCGAATTCGAGATATGGGTGTCTGAATTTTGGGGGCGTCACACTTACCCTTGAATATCACTTGGTTCTTCTTCTTTTCTACTTGAATTATCAAAGTCTAGCTTTTTCTCTCTAACCAATAAGCACTTAAATGTTTGTTGGATGATATCTAACAAGTGAATTATAATCTAGCAAGTCTTCTATTTATAGGAAAACCAAAGTTAGGGTAGTTTAGTCAGTAAACCAATTCCACCTCCTTAATGAAACCTCCTTACTATTCGTTACTTAATCGCCAAGTTTACTTGGTCATCACAACTTTTATCCCTTGCTTGCTCACCAAGATCACCCATGTGATCATGGGGCCCACATGGGTTGCCCCATGGATCATCCTTACCCATTGGATTCTTAGTTTAGGCTTTAGGTTCAATTAGCTTACTTGTACTTTGGGCTTGCATTAAACTAACATTGGTTTGTTAATTAATTCACATTGGACTGAAGCATTACTACCATTGGGCTTGCATAATTTCCCATTTGGACTTTACAACTTCCTACACAATCCTACAAGTCCATTACATATGGCTTAAAGCCTTAGAACGTATTGTCTACATATTAATCTTATATTCTAACTCGTATACATATTCAACATATATGACATACCATTATTCATACATACTTGTATAATACTTCGTATCATACTCATATTCATTACCTCGTATAATACCTACGTATTATACAATCATCGCTTTAACTAGTTACCACTTTACTTTCCCTAACTTTCTCGAATTAAGTTCGCATGCAAAAAACTACGCTTTCTATACTTGAATTATTATTACATAATCCATCTTACATTGATATTCTATCGTTATGTATTTCTCGGAAGTTCAAAAATAATTACCGAGCAGAAATCAGGGAATAGTGTTTTTCAAAAAATTTCTCGAAAAACTTTTATTTTCATCTTGGAAATTCAAACACTTTAATTCCTCCACATAGTCAAAATACTATGACATTTCGACATTTCTAAGTTCTAAAACGACATTCATCTTACTAACACATAATAATAACATATAATATAATTTTATTCATTATTTAATTAAATAAAATTATTTTACAATAAATCTGAATTTCTTGGTCGTTACATTAGGTACTCATACATATGGTTTATAACATATCAACTCTGATAACATAATATAACACCCCAAAATCCGGTCTATTTTCACACCCGGATTTCATACGTCACGATCCCACTTCTTTCCCAACATACATCATTATATAGCTAAATATAACAACATACATTTTCAAATCCCAACTTCAAATACCTTATAACCTCGTTCATTACAAATAATGATAATTACATTATTATTTTCATCTTACACGAGTGACATTTATCTGCCACCAATGATATATAACAGTTCATTAAACTATTCTATAGTTTAATTACATTATTCTACATTATAAGTATTGACTTGATCTTTAGGCTCATTCATATACTGAATGGCACCTCGTTTGGATACCGATCATCTTGATCTTTACGGGATCCTTAAGTTTTTTCTAACATTATTCGGTGAAAATGTTTTTATTTAAAGCAAGTGTGAGCATTCAATTGCTCAGCAAGTCATAGCAGTTGAACATATAACTTTAATAATTTAAACATTCTTTTAAGACTTCAATAACCGAACAAAGGTTATGAAGTAGCTTGAATAATAGGAATAATTTTGATTCCTATCATTTTAAAACATTAGTCATATTCACTTTGAAATAATTTTATTCTTCTGCCTTTTTCATACACATCTTGTCTTGCTAGAATCAATAGCACAAACTTAACCATAACGGTTCATATATAAACATAACATTCTCATATTAAACAGTTCAATCACAGAACCGTTCTTCTCATAGAAACCTCAAAGTGTTAAAGTTGTGGCACAAGGCCTCATACATTCTACCACCTTATACAAATATCACACATTTGCACATAGACAAAACTTCTCAAGTTCAACATATGAGAAAGTTTAAGAAACTAGCATTCATTTAAAATATGAATGAAGTTGGGAAACTTGCCTTACGCATAGCTATAGCTTATAGTTTATGTTGAACTTCTTATTCCAAATCCCTATATAGCACATAATGAAATAACACATACACCAATTAATAATATACTTGACTTTATGCATTGGTTTACTTAACTTTACTTCTTAGGATTTGCATTCTTTTAATCTAAGTTTACGCGACAACCTTTATTTACCGGTTTACAACTCATGACATACGAAGATGTCTTACTTATATGATCATCATATTTGATGATTTACATTCTTATTTGCTTCTTATAACTCTCCTAGGACTCAGCACACATCGTGTCTCTGCTAGTAGTCCATATGGTACTCAGAGTGGTTTCCCACAAACTACCAACAAACAAGTTCCCGTCTCATCTACACTGTTTTTACAGTGAGTTAGATCGGTTGTCAGTTTCGTATATACCTCTGCTCTCTGAAGGAATTGTTTAGCCCAGTTCCCATATGTCAACCACCAAAGGTTACGATTTTACGACAACCTAACCTTATCGTAACTTATCCGAACCATTAAGACTATAATGTTCGTTAAGTCAATTTATTATTCCTTATGGATTTTTGGTAACTAAATGTCATACCTCAAGATTAATTCTTTATCATCTAAGACATATAGTCTTTTGTATACTCAGAACAATTATTTAATAATAATTATACGCATTTATAGTGTTAAGTATTTTACATTACCTTATTTTTATCTTGCAACATCCGTGTAACGCCCTGAAATTCGGTCTATTTTCACATCCAGATTCTATACGTCACGATCCCATCTTCTTCCAAACATACATCATTATATAGCTAAATATAACAACATACATTCTCAACTCCCAGGTTCTAAAACCTTATAACCTCCTTCATTACAAATAAGGATAATTACATTATTCTTTATCTCTTACAAGAGTGACTTTTATCTGCCACCAAGGATACATATCTGTTCATTAAAATATTCTATAGTTTAATTATATCATTCTATATTACAAGTCTTCGCTTGATCTTCACGCTCATTCATATAATGAATGACACTTCATCTGGATACCAATCAGCTTGATCTTTATGGAATCCTTAAGTTCTTCTAACATCGTTCGCTGAAAATGTTTTTATTTAAAGCAAGTATGAGCATTCAATTGCCCAGCAAGACTTAGCAGTTGAACAAACAACTTCAAGTATTTAAACATTCTTTTAAGACTTCAATAACCGAACAAAGGTTATGAAGCAGCTTGAATAATAGGAATAATCTCGATTCCTATCATTTTAAAACATTAGTCACATTCACTTTGAAATACTTTCATTCTCTACTCTCTTTCATACACATTCTGTCTGGCTAGAATCAATAACACAGACTTAACAATAATAGTTCATGTATAAATAGAACATGCTCATATTGAACAGTTCAATCACAGAACAGTTCATCTCATAGAAACACCGAAGTGTTCACATTGTGGCACTAGGCCTCATACGTTTTACCACCTTGTACAAATATCACACATTCACACATAGACAAAACTTCTCAAATTCAACATCTGAGAAGTTTTAGAAACTAGCATTCATTTAAAATATGAATGAAGTTAGGGAACTTGCCTTACGCACAGCTACAACTTATATTTTACGTTGAACTGCTCATTTCGATTCCTGTGTAACACATAAGGAAATAACACATACACCAATTAGTCATATACATGACTTTATGCAGTGGTTTACTTAACTTTTCTTATTAGGGTTCACGTTCTTACAAACTAAGTTTACGCGACCAACTTCCTTTACTGGTTAATGACTTTATGACATACGGAGATGTCTTACTCAATATGTTCATCATCTTTAATGATTTACATTCTTATCTTCTTATAACTTCTCTAGGACTCAGCACACATCATTTCTCTGCTAGTAGTCCATATGGTACTCTGAGTGGTTTCCCACAAACAACCAACAAACAAGTTCCCATCTCATCTACACTGCCCATAATAGTGAGTTAGATCGGTTGCCAGTTTTGTATATACCTTCGCTCTTTGAAGGAATTGTTTAGCCCAGCTCCCATATGTCAACCATCAAAGGTTACAACAGTAATATAACCTAAATTCATCTTAACTTATCCAAACTATTAAACTATAATGTTCGCTAAGTCAATTTCTTATTCCTTATGGCTTTTTGGCAACTAAATGCCATACCTCATGATTTATTCATCATTGTCTAAGTCATACAGTCTTTTGTATACTCAGCACGGTCATTCCATATTCATTCTACGCATTTATTGCGTTAAGCATTTTACGTTACCTTATTCTCATCTTACAATGTCAGGTTCATTCAACTCGGAATGTCATCCAAGTTATAAACATTAACTCAGCTTCTTTATGTTATACGTACTTGTCTTTAATTTAGCTTCTTTACCGTTCACAGGTTTAATCATTGGTCTTCATTATCCTACGATCAAACCATACACGGGGTGTAGGTTCTACACATTTAATATTCGCATACACTAAACCTTCACGTCGGTTAAAGTGTTTAACACTTAAATTCCATTCTAACATTCTCTATTTGACTCAAATTTGGCTTTCATTAATCTTATTACCATTCCCTATGGCTTTATTGATAATTCATATCTTACTTACTACCTTCGTCAACGTCTAAGTCATACAACAAATGTATACTTAGAACGTTCGCCTGACGTGAATACGATTCACGAGAATCGTTTACGTATTCAACGTTTACGCTAATCATCCCTTAATCTCTCCTTCAACCTTTATCTAAGGTTTTAATCGCTTTCATTCATTACTATCATCTGAACCCCGTGTTCAATATTCTTTCTTAATGTCGAAGCCATACGATTCGTTGAATGATAAGATCGATTGCTTATCACAACTGTGTTGCATTAACAGCGTTTAAACACTTTATATTTATCTCTCATTACCATGACATAACATCAAAATGTTATTCATTACCATCGTCACTCAACGTCTAAGGAATCACAATCATAGCAATCCCCCATGTTCATTTCATTGTGACTACGGTCCCCGGATATCGGTTCCGTAACCTGCGTCTACATTCTTTGACTTTTAATATCATTTAATCTTTTCGTTCAACCTTTATCAAAGGTTTAATAAACTTGAGTAAGTGTTACATTAGTTGAACTACATGTTTATATTTTTTTCTTGCACATCCCCTAGTAATTGAGCTGTTAAAAGCTCATCACTGGGCACTGCCTTGCACCGGCGCTGCGGCGCCATGCCCCTTCCTTTAACTCACACTACGACGCCACTCAACAGTAGCTGATGGCCCGAGCTCACGCTGTGGTCCCGTCTCCCAAGGCACATCTGGCGCTGCAGCGCCGAGCATGAAACCTAGAAAAATTTTCTAAGTCTTTTACAAGCTTGAGACGCTGATTTCGTAATCTCATAACTTCTTCGTTATATCTCAGAACGAGGTCATTCCAAAGCCATTCTTTTTCTTATCTTACGTACTTCGATTACCCTCAGATAGAACTTCGTTCTGAATTCGTTAACATGTCATTTGATTGGCTTAATCTTCGCCCTTTGTTCATTTTATGTTTGTAATATTCTTCGTTCGTTCGTCCGTAATTCGGTCATCTGAACTCGGAACTCATTCATTCTTTAGTCCATGACTCACATTTTCTACAATATCTTACATTCTTATGAAACCCTATACGTTCGGGTTCATTTACTAACTTTCTAATTTTCCTTCGTCTTTCACGAAATTTTCGTCATAACTTCGTTATAGCTGAATTTTAAATCGTTCTTCATGAACGATTCTACCTTTCCTAACCAAGCAATAAGAATCTAACTTACACGTGATGGTTTTAAACTTGTCCATCAACAACAATTATCCTATGATGGTTTTAAATTTGTTCATCAACAATGTTCTTCGCGTTCTTTGCGTGTTCTTCGTTCGTTCTTCATTTTTAATCAATATTTTGATTACGATTTTACTTTTTCTTGGAATTTGATGTTATAGAACACCATTCCTTACTTATTTCACCTACTCATTCATATAATCCACACGGATCGTTCTAATTCATTACAAATCTTACACTTCCTTAAGAAATTTATAAAATAAACTTCTAATTCTTATTTCTTCTTTTATCAATGATTTCAACCATATGAAATCATTCTTAACATCATTTACTTCTTATTCTCGTTAAGCTATATTTTTAACATATAAACTTAAAGAAAATTATCTAGAAGTTAGGTTTTCAGATTACCTTTCTTCTTTAATCTCCTTCCGTCGGACAAAGTTTGCTCCCGAGCAAGCTTTTCCTCTTTCTCTTCCTTCTCTTTCTCATCCGAAATCTCTCTCTCTCTCTCTCTCAAAAGTTGTAGGATTTTCAAAATACTAAATAAATGAGTTAAGCTTCCTATTTATAGAAAACCAGGGTTAGGGGTATTTTAGTCATTTCACCCCCAAACCTCCTTAATATTCATGACATAAGCATTAAGTTAACTTAGCCCTTAAGTTTACATAGCCCTTAAGTTTACTTACTCCTTAAGTTTACTTAGCACATAAGTTTACTGTAATGCCCCGGAAAATCGAACATTTTGTAAATACTTTTAATAATGAATAAAATAATATTATTTATTATTATTATGTGTTGATAAGATGAATGTCGTTCTATAACCTAGAAACGTCGGAACGTCGTAGTATTTTAACTACGTGAGAGAATTAAAGTGTTTGAATTTCTAAGACGAAAATAAAAACATTCCGAGAAATTTTCTGAAAAAAACTATTCATCGATTTCTGCTCGGGAATTATTTTTGAATTTCCGAGAAATACGTAACGTTATAATATCAAGGTGAGATGGATTATGTAATAATAATCGAAGTATGGAAAACACAATATTTCGCATGTGGACTTAATTAGAAAACGTTAGGAATATTAAGCGTTAAGAAGAGAAAGTATTAATCGTATGATACCTAGACATTATGCGAGGTATTGAACGTAAGTATAATATGAAGTATTATACAATTATATATGGAGAATGGAATAACGTATATTATGAATTAGTATATGAGCTAGCATACGAGAATTATACGTATAGTATATATGTCAAGGTTCTTAATTAAATGGAATGGACATGTAGGATTATTAGCATATTGGTAGAAGTCCAATAGAAAGTGATATTCAAGCCCAAGTGTTTGTTAATCATGAGTCCAAACTAATGTAATGCAAGCCCAACATGAAATAAGCTAGATTAATTAAGCAAGCCCAATGTAATAGTCCAATGAATTAGCCATGATCCATGGAGCAAACCAAGTTAATATGGGTAGACTTGATGGGAAACAACTTTATGTGATGATCAAGTGTTGTGATGAGCAAGAAGGGGAGTAGCTAGCAAGTTAACTTAGAGCCAAAGCAATGAATAGTAAGGAAGTTAATAAGGAGGTGGAGGGCCTAAATGACCATTCTACCCTATCTTTGCCAAGCCTATAAATAGAGAGCTCACAATTCATTTGTTGCTTGTTTAATTTTAGTCAACTTCTATCAAAGATAAAGTGCATAAGTGTTAGAGAGAATAAGTCAAGAATAAGTCATTCATCCTTTGATAGATTTTCCAAAGAGAAGAGAAGTAATAGTCTTCAAGGGTAAGACTCTAGTCTAATATATCTTTTATCTCTATCATTGTAGGGTGATAAGAAAAGTGTGATTGTATGTTAAGAACATATAAGAAGTAATTAATCAATGAACTTAAGCCGAATAAGTTTTGAATAAGCAACTAAAACCTAAGTAAGTTGATAAACTTGTGATGAACTCATCATATGATTGTCATATGATGTTAGTATGTTCAATATGGTATGAGAACATTGATTGAGGGACTTAAGTCCATATTAAGTCATAAGCAAGGAAATTTGTAGTTTATAAGTTGAATAAGTCATTAACTTATGAGAATAAGTCAAAACTTACTTTGATAATAAGTTGGTGTAATAAATAACTTGAAATGTTCTTATGATGATTAAAATCCATTTAGAATGATAAGTAAATCATTTGTAATGAGGTTTTGCCGGAATTCACACGATTGGACGATAATCGTCGAATTCGTGAAATTCTCGGAATGGAAGTCGTATTTTGTGTTTGAACTCGGAAAGACAAGTCATATTTGGCATTATAGAGTTGCGGACTCGAAAATGACCGGATTCTGACATAGAACGAAGAAACGAGCGTTGAACGTTCACGAACGTTTATCGTTTTCGTTAAAAATGAACTAATAGGTGAAATTTTAGTAAACGAAGTCAAATAGATAAAATTCTTGCATGAACGCGTAGAGTATGTAATTTGTGAACCGTAGGCTCTTGAACAAGCCAATTCGGACTTATAATGAAGAAGTTATGCGTCCGAGAGTTTTGCAAAATTGTAAAATTTGCAAAATTATCTGAGGCACAGAGTCTGCACCATAGCGCGACTCACAGCTTGAAGGCCCGCGCCGCAGCGCAAGCCCGAGACAGGGCACACTACTAACTGGCACCACAGCATGGCTATAATAAAGGAGACTCGCGCTACCAAAGACCGCGAGTCCGAGGATTTGCATATCTCTTAACTCATGCATGGCACGGCTTAAAAAGGAAAGGGTGGCCAGCATGACAACAACCCAAGGGTTTGGACAGTGAAGAATGTTTATAAGTATAGCATGAACAGTAACTCAGTAATAATAAACTGAGGAACTTAATAAGGTATTGTAAGGTATTGTTAAACCTTATCTATGTTGTCTAAAGGTTGAAGATAAGTAATCAATCATGAACGTAATGAAACAATGTAACAAAAACACGGAACCAATAATAACAAATCTAAGTCATGATTAGATTGAGATGAAGGCTAAGATATAGTAGTATACATACTTAATTATATATGACCTAATGTGGTATGTTATATGATCATGTATTGTAAAGACTTAGAGACTTAAAGTGTACGTGTGATAAATAGTAAGCAGACGCTAAAGGCAAGTATTCTAACCCTTGTTCCAGTTCAGTCTGGACAAGCTTTGAAATTCATGTATTCTTTCGCATGAAGTCTTGTATGATGAAGTCAAAGCCAATTCTTTCGGCTAGACTTATATTATGTTTCTATCAAGCATGTTTAATGGTTACCGAGTTATATTGGTGTGGTTTTCAAATGAAGACTGAGTATGCTAAAATGTTTTTGTCGTTTAACGACAGGCACATGAGATTTCCACAACTTAAACGTATACACGTTTTATGAATATAGTGTTGATCAACATAGAGTACTATAGGTTGATCACCTAGACATGCTCGTAAGTAATGTCGGACTTACGGACTTAGTGTCGGGATGTCCTTTTCCAAAGAACTTATGAAATGCTCAAGGTCTTGGACCAGAATTGATGTTTTACTAAATATTGTTGTTGTAAAACATTTTGAATGAAAAGAAGTGCTATTTTGAATTATCGATAGTACTTCGTAACCATTATTTAGTTATTGAAGACATACGAGTTCTATGTTTCAAGCATGTTGCTTATTAGAATTGTAGTACTTGTTGAGCTAGTCATGCTCACTCTTGCTTGAACCATATGAACACAGCTAAGATCGAGTTTTAAAGAAGGCTCTTAAATTAGGATAAGGGCAAAGAGAAGATGAACCCTTAGATTACTTATGTAATAGTATAGGTGAATGTTTATAATATATTGAATAATATGACAAGAACGAATGAATGGGTTATAAAGAACCTGGGAAAATGTAATATTATTTCGAATATATAGAAGACATATTCGTTCTTTTGGGACTTTTCAATTGAATGTATGTGTGAATGGTAGTACCGTGTAGCACCATCAGTCGGGTTGGAATATACCCAGATTTTGGGGCGTCACAGGTTGGTATCAAAGCATTAGGTTATAAAACTCAAGGGGGGATTAAAAACCTTAAATTATAACCTTAAGAGAAGTCAAATAAGTAAAAGAAGAAAATAACCTTATAAAAATGCATTATGATTATGTTATGTGTTTTTATTATTCTACTGACGTGTACTAATCAACTTAATTATTTTGTGTAGATGTCAAGAGTAAATGGAATGTATGTAGATGGACAGGCCATTAGTGAAGAGTCGGTAAACCAAGTAGAGGTCATACCGAACCCTAGAGCGGCAGAGCCTAAGATAGTGGTTATTGAGTCTGGAGACTCAGAGGATGCTGACCTCATGTCAGTATTCAATGGGATATAGAGGAGGAAGTGGAGGCAGTATCCTTTAATCCAGTAGCTATAGCAGCGGAGATAGCTCATGGGGGGTCGATGATGTCTCTATTCATGTCGGTATTGGATAGAAATATCCATTACTATCAAGAGGTCAAGGAGCTGAAGGCAGAGCTCCAAGCTGTCATAGAGGAAAAAATAGATGTGGAGTCTATGTGGGAGAAGGAGCATGATGAGGGGATTTTGGCTAAGGACAAAGTCCACGAGTTGAAGCATGAGGTCTTTGAGCTTAAGGAGGAGCTAAAGACCAAAATGTAGAAGATAGGGAGAATGTCATATATTCATAAGAGTTCTCATACAGATTTCCAGCAGCAGGTAGTTGGATATCATGTAGAGGTGGGGCAGACACGGCATACTATTAGCTGTGATAGCATTGCCGGTCTTGCCAAGGCAGATTTTGATAATGCCTTAAAGCAGATGTAGACTAGTAGTAGCTAGAGTAGTTTATGTATGTAAATATTTTTTAATTAGTAGTGATGTAAAGCCCTCTTTTGTATAGTGAAGCGTAGTCTTTTGTAAATCCCAATTTTTGGAAAGCGATAGCAGGAAAGTAATGTAATCAGCTTAGGCTTTGTAATGTAACCGATGTAGTATTATACTACAAAGAATGAATATAAGCCTTTTTATGGAAAACAATGAGTAATGGATGTTGAACTTATTGTTTAATATTAAATGATAACTAATAAGTACAGGAATAATAACGAAATGTGTTTATTGTATCAGTAAAATGCCGCCGAGAAGAGTACAACGTAACCAAGGAGCGAATGTGAATCAACCGGAGGGAGGTCCAGTTAAACCAATGCAGGAGTTTGTTAATTTATTAACAGCTGCTTTGAATAGAATAGGGGCTAATATCCCCTTAAATCCAGGAGTAGCACGAGATACTACCTTTAAAGATTTCAAGAGTGTGGGTCCGCCAGAGTTCAAAGGAACAACGGACCCTATCGACGCCCAAATGTGGGTGAAGGAAATAGAGAAGGCATTTGTGATCGCAAATGTCGATGAGGCCCAAAAGGTTTCCTTTGCAACCTATATGATGAAGGGAGAGGCCAACTTTTGGTGGGAAGCCAATCAGGCTAGGGCTGGGATAACGAATCTATCGTGGGAGAGGTTCAAGGAGATATTCTTCGAGAACTATTTTGCTACGAGCATGCAGGGAAGGATGGAGATATGGTTTCGAGAGTTGAAACAAGGGGGCATAATGGTTCCCCAATATGCCGCTAAGTTTAATGAACTGGCGAGGTTCGCTCCACACCAAGTGGATACCGAGGTTAGGAAGGCGCGACGGTTTGAGCAGGGCTTGATACCCTGGCTCTATAACCGTATTTTGGTGTTCCAAAGTACTTCATTTGGAACCATTTTAGAGAAGGAGATAATCGCCGAGGGTGGTAGTGAGGCTCTGAGTCAGTACCACAAGGACAAGAAGAGCAAGGGGACAGTGGATGGGGGAGTAAAGGTTGAAGGAGCTAGCGTTAGTGGCAAGGGACAGAAGAGGATGGTGTTTAGCTCTGGAAATACTAGAGTGAAGCAAGGAGACCCAAAGTGGAGGATGGAGGCTTGCAAGACCTGTGGGAAGACTTATTTATGAGTCTGTCTCAACGGAAAGGCCGTATGTTACAACTATGGACAGGAAGGGCACATTGCGCCTAACTGTCCGAGTTCGAAAAAGAATCACGGATGCTTTGTGTGTGGGTCAACCAACCACATGGCAAAGAACTACCCGAAGAAGGGGACGGATGGGAACTGGGGCACTAATAGCAGTAAGTTAATTATTAGTGGTCCAGCGCAGCCGGGTAGGCCGATGGGTCGTACCTTTAACATGACATTCCAAGATGCAGTTGCATCAGGGGACGTCGTTGCAGGTATTATCCTGATCAATGACATAAATGCTTATGTGTTGTTTGATTCGGGTGCTACTTGTTCGTTTATAGCATGCGATTTTGCTAGACGATGAGGATTACTTCCCGAAAAGTTACCTATACCTTTAAATATTAAGGTTGTGATGCCCCCAAATCCGGGTATCTTCTAACCCGACAGATGGTGCTACATGGTACTACCATTCAGTTGAAAAGTCTCAAAAGAAGTAATATATCTTCTATATATTCAAAATAATATTAAATTACCCAGGTTCTTTATAACCCATTCGTTTGTTCTTGTCATAATATTCAATATATTACAAACATTCAACTATTCTATTACATAAGAAATCTAAGGGTTCGTCTTCACTTTGCCCTTGTCCTTGCTTGAGCCTTCGGTCTGCTCGATCTTTGTTGTGTTCATATGGTTCAAGCAAGAGTGAGCATGACTAGCTCAGCAAGTACTACAATTCTAATAAACAACATGCTTGAAACATAGAACTTTTATATCTTCAGTAACTGAACAATAGTTACGAAGTACTATCGATAATTCAAAATAGCACTTCTTTTCATTCAAAATATTTTCCAACAACAATATTCAGTAGAATATCAACTAAGACTCAAAACTATGAGCAGTTCATAATTTCTTTTGAAAAAGGACAACCCGACACTAAGTCCATAAGTCCGACATAGCTTACGAGCACTTTTGGGTTATCAGCCCATAGTACTCTATGTTGATCAACACTACATTCATTAAACATGTATACGTTTAAGTTGTGACAACCTCACGTGCCTGTCGTTAAACGACAAAAACATTTTAGCATACTTGGTCTTCGATTAAAAACCATACCAATATAACTCAGTAAACATAAACCATGCTTGACAGAATCATAATATAAGTCTAGCCGAAAGAATTGGCTTTAGACTTCATCGTTCAAAACATCATGTGAAAGAATACATGAATTACAAAACTTGTCCAGACTGAACTGGAACAAGGGTTAGAATACTTCCCTTCAGCGTCTACTTATTGATTAACACTCGTACACTTTAAGTCTCTAAGTTTCTACAACACATGATCATATAACATACCACATTAGGTCATATATAATCAAGTATGTATACTATTATATCTTACCCTTCATCTCAATGTAAATCCTGACTTAGATCTACTATTATCGGTTTTCGGCTTTCATTACGTCATTCATGTTTCATTTATCTTTGATTGATTATTAACTCTTAACCAATATACATTACATGTCCAATAATGCCTTAACAATGTTATATTAACACCTTACTTCATTACCAAAGAGTTCTCTTTCATCATATACTTGTAAACATTCTTGTCCAACAAAACTCTAGGATTGGCCATGCTGCCCCACGATAACTCTCAGATCTCGTGCCATGCAAGTTAGCGATATATGATGAGTTCGACCTTAATTGCATGCGGCATGGTCTTAAGCTTTTGAGTCGCAGGTGTGGCGCGGACTCTGTGCCTCAGATAGTTTGTAAAATTTTGAAAATTTCACGAAACTCCTGAACGCATAACTTCTTCGTTATAAATCCGAATTGGTCCGTTCAAAAGCCTACAGTTCAAAAATTACATACTTTATGCATTCATGCAAGAATCTTATCTATTTGACTTCGTTTGCTAAAATTTCACCTATGAGTTCATTTTTAATAAAAACGATAAACATTCGTGAACGTTCAACGCTCGTTTCTTCGTTCTAAGTCGGAATTCGGTCATTTTCGAGTCCGTAACTCTATAATTCCAAATATGACTTGTCTCCATCGAAAACCAACGTTTCTGACTTCAAACACAAAATACGACTTCCATTACAAGAATTTCACGAATTTGACGATAATCGTCTAATCGTGTGAATTCCAGAAAAACTACATTCTTAATGATTCTATGTGGAATTCAACCAACATATGATCATCACAAGTTACTTGTTACACCAACTTATAATCAAAGTAGGTTTTGACTTATTCTTATAAGTCAATGACTTATTTAACTTATGAAACTATAATTACTCATGCTTATGCCTTATTATGAACTTAAGTCCATTAATCAATATTCTTATGTTATATTCAGGATACTAACATCATATGACAAACATATGATAAGTTCTTCATGATTCTATCAACTTATTAGAGTTCAAGTTGCTTATTCAACCTATTCGGCTTAAGTTTATTCCTTAATAACTTATAACATGTTCTTAACAACCAATCCCCCTTCTCTATTAATCCTATCATAGAAGAGATAAAGATAAAAAGATATGAGTCTTACCCTTGAAGACTATGACTTCAATTCACTTTGGAAAATCCAACAAAACTTGAAGTGGCTTATAAGTGCTTAAGTGGCTTATTCTCTCTACCAAATAAGTAGCTTATCTTGAGAGGAGTTGGATGAAATTTGATCAAGCAACAAAATGAAATGAAGCTTGGTATATATAGGCCACTCAAAGCTAGGGTAAATGGTCAATACACCATCCCACCTCCTTATTCCACCTCCTCATTCCACCTCCTTAATCCTCCACCTCCTTACTATTCATTCCTTGCTCATCACATCACTTGGTCACCACACATATTATTTGTCCATCAAGACTACCCACTTTACACTTGGATTGCCCCATGGATCATGGCTTCTCATTGGGCTTTGTTAATTAATCTAACTACTTTCTTGTTGGGCTTATGCTACCATAGTTTGGACTTATGACTTATCAAACACTTGGGCTTGATTGTCACATTCTATTGGACTTATACTATTAGGTTAATAATCCTGCAAGTCCATTACCTTATATTTAATAACTTAACATATATATACCACGTATAATCTTCGTATGCTAGCTCGTATATTAATTCGTAATATACGTTATTTCATTCCCCATTCTTAATAGTACAATACGCCATATTATACTTACGTTCATTACCATCATATAATGAATACACATTATACGATCACAACTTTCTTCCCTTAACGCTTAATAAACCTAACGTTCCCAAATTAAGTCCACATGCGAAATATTACGTTTTCTATACTTAGATTATTATTACATAATCCATCTCACCTTGATATTATAACGTTACGTATTTCTCGGAAGTTGAAAAATAATTCCCGAGCAGAAATTGATGAATAGTGTTTTTCGAAAAATTTCTCGAAAAGCTTTTATTTTCGTCTTAGAAATTCAAACACCTTAATTCACTAACGTAGTTAAAATACTACGACATTCCGGCGTTTCTAGGTTATAGAACGACATTCATCTTATCAACATGTAATAATAAGAAATAATATTATTTTATTCATTATTAAAAGTATTTACAATTGTTCGATTTTCCGGGGTGTTACACTCTCTCCCCCTTATAAGGATTCTGTCCCCAGAATCTCGCTATAAAAAAAATTATAAAAATAAATGAGGGTAATTCTTTTTCATCATTTCTTCTAACTCCCACGTTGCTTCTTCTGCATTGTGGTTCTTCCATATCACCTTTACCGAAGGTATGACTTTATTTTGCAGAACTTGTTCTTTTCTATCGACAATTTGAATCGGCGTTTCCTCATATGTTAAGTCCTTCTCAATGTGAATAGGCTCATATTCTATCACGCGCTTATAAGGATGTAACACGGATATATGAAATACATTATGTATTCATTCTAGATCTGGGGGTAAGGCTATAATATAAGCTACCTCACCTACCCATTTTAATACCTCAAAAGGTCCTATAAACCTTGGACTTAACTTTCCCTTCTTCCCAAAATGTATCTTTCCTTTTCAGGGAGATACTTTTAGGAATACGTACGAACCTACTTCAAACTCTCGATTCTCTTTATATGGATCCGTAAACTTCTTCTATCTGTTTTGAGCTGCTAGAAGACGAATTTGTATCTTCTTGACAATATCCGTTGTCTTTTGCACCAATTTTGGTCCCAACATTTGGCGTTCTCCTACCTCATCCCAATACAGTGGCGTTCTGTATTTCCTCCCATTTAAAGCTTTGTAAGGCGGCATACCTATGCTTGCATGATAACTGTTGTTATACGCAACCTCCACTAATGGCAGATGATCATCCCAACTACCCTTGAAATCCATGACGCAAGATCTTAGCATATCTTCTAAAGTTTGAATTATCCTCTTGCTCTGTCCATCTGTTTGTGGATGATACGATGTACTCAAATTCAACTTTGTTCCTAACGGCTGTAATAGACTCCTCCAAAAGTTCGACGTGAATCGTGGGTCACAATCTGACACAATCGATACTGGTACTCCATGTATAGAGATTATTTCCTTAATATAAAGTCTAACTAATTGGTCTAAGTTATACTTGACCCTAATTGGCAAAAAGTGAGCCGACTTTGTCAACTGGTCCACTATTACCCAGATCGCATCATACCCCTTCTGAGTAGTCGGAAGTCCCACCACAAAATCCATCGTGATATTCTCCCATTTCCACTCTGGAATTTCTAATGACTGTAGCAAGCCACATGGTCGTTGATGTTCGGCCTTAACTCTCTGACAAGTCAAGCACCTACTCACATATTCGGCGATCTCTCTCTTCTTGTTCAGCCACCAGAAACTCTGTCGAAGATTTTGATACATCTTAGTGCTACCAGGATGAATCGAAAGCCTTGAACTATAAGCCTCTTGTAGAACCTTCTCCCTTAATTCCGTCTCATTCGGAACCCAAATTTGTCCTTTAAATCACAATAATCCCTCATTATCAAGACTATACTTAGTATCTTTTTCATTGGCCCGTCGGTCCTTCATCCGGTCACACTCATCCGTTTTGAGTAGTACCTCTTTAACTCTCTCTACAATGGTAGATTGCATCTCCGTCGCAAACAACATTTGTCGTCCTTCACTTGGCAGCTTCACTTCCAACTGCATCTTATCCATCTCTGTTATCAACTCAGTTTGAGCCGTCAACAAAGACAACTTTTCCCGACCCTTCCTACTTAAGGCGTCGGCAACTACATTGGCTTTTCCTGGGTGATACAGGATTTCACAGTCGTAATCCTTTATCAACTACAACCATCTCCTCTGCCTCATATTCAACTACTTCTGTGTGAAGATATATTTTAGACTCTTGTGGTCCGTGTATATCTCACATTTTTCTCCATAAAGATAATGTCTCCATATCTTTAGAGCAAAAACTACTGCGGCCAGTTCCAGATCATGAGTAAGGAAAACTTTCTCATAATCCTTCAACTACCTAGATGCATATGCAATGACCTTGCCATGCTGCATGAGCACGCAACCAAGTCCTTTATGCGAAGCATCGCTATAAACTACAAAATTTTCTGTTTCATCGGGCAATGACAAAACAGGTGCTTCACTCAATCTCTTCTTTAGTTCTTGAAAACTATCCTCGCACTTGTCAGTCCAAGTGTATTTCACAGTCTTCCTCGTCAAGTTAGTCAACGGAGTAGCTATCTTCAAAAAATCCTGGATGAATCTTCGATAGTAACCCGCTAACCCTAGGAAACTCCGCACCTCAGTCGACGTTTTTGGTTGTTCCCAATTCATCATGGCTTCCACCTTCGCTGGATCTACTGAAATCCCTTCATGGTTAATGACATGACCTAAAAATTGCACCTTCTCCAACTAAAATTCACACTTAGTTAACTTCGCATACAACTTCTCCTTTCTAAGTGTCTCCAACACTAATCTAAGGTGTTCAGCATGATCTTCTAGCATCTTAGAATAGACTAGAATATCATCTATAAAAACCACGACGAACTTGTCCAAATATTGTTTGAACACTGTTCATCATATCTATAAATGCAGCTGGTGCATTTTTCAACCCAAACGACATCACCAGGAACTCATAATGACCATAACAGTCCTGAATGCTGTCTTTGGCACATCCTCCTTCCTAACCTTCAACTGATGATACGCCGTCCTTAAATCTATTTTAGAAAAATACTTAGCCCCTTTCAACTGATTAAAGAGATCATCGATCCTGGGCAATGGGTATTTATTCTTTATCGTTAACTTGTTCAACTCTCGATAGTCGATACACATTCTTAACGATCTGTCCTTCTTCTTGACAAACAGTACCGGTGCTCCCCACGGCGAAACACTCGATTGAATGTACTTCATATCTAACAGTTCTTGCAACTGCACCATCAACTCCTTCATCTCCACTGGCGCCATACGATACGATGCCCTGGAAACTGGTGCCGCTCCTGGCACAATGTCTATCACAAACTCTGTCTCCCTATACGGTGGAAGACCCGACAATTCACTCGAAAATACATCGGCGAATTCTCTCACTATAGGTATTTGTTCCATGGTTGCTACCACTCTCTAGGTATCAATAACATGACACAGATAACCTACGCATCCCTTTCTCAGTAATTTCCTAGTTTGTGTCATGGTTAGACAACACGAATGTCCCGACGATCTATTCCCATAAAATACTACCCGAGGTTGTTCTAAGGTATTAATGTTCACACATTTCTTTTGACAATCTATAACTGCCTCATGGTTTACTAACCAATCCATTCCGAGAATTACATCAAATTCTCCTAAGTTTATCGATGACAAATCTACAGATAATTTACAACCCCGTATATCTACACAACAATTCTTATGAATATCTTCTACAGGAATTATCTCTTCATTTGCTACCTTAATATTTAAAGGTATAGGCAACTTTTTGGGAAGTAATCCTAATCGTCTAGCAAAATTACAGGATATGAACGAACAAGTAGCACCCGAATCAAACAGCACGTAAGCATTGATATCGTTGATCGAAATAATACCTGCAACGACATCCCCTGATGCGACTGCATCTTGGACTTTCATATTAAAGGTACGACCCATCGGCCTACCCGGCTGGGCTGGACCCCCAATAGCTAACTTACCGCTATTAGTGCCCTGGTTCCCATCTGTTCCCTTCTTCGGGCAGTTCTTTAACATGTGGTTAGATGATCCACACATAAAGCATCCATGGTTCTTCTTCGGACTTGGACAATTAGGTGCAATATGCCCCTCCTGTCCACAATTGTAACAGATGGCCTTCCTCTTGAGACAGACTCTTAAGTGAGTCTTTCCACAGGTCTTGCAGGCCTCCATTCTTCTCTACGGGTCTCCTTGCTTCACTCCTATATTCCCAGAGCTAAATACCTTCCTCTTCTGACCCTCGCCACTACCACTGGCTCCCTCGATCTTTACTCCCCCATCTACTTTCCCTTTACTCTTCTTATCTTTGTGGTACTGGCTCAACGCCTCGCTACCACCTTCAGCGATTATCACCTTCTCTAAAACGGTCCCAAAAGAAGTACTTTGGAACACCGATATGTTGTTATAAAGTCAGGGTTTCAAGCCCTGCTCGAACCGTCGAGCCTTACTCACCTCAGTATCCACTTGATGTGGATCGAACCTTGCTAGTTCATTAAACTTGGTGGCGTATTGGGGAACCATCATGTCCCCTTGTTTTAACTCCAGAAATCGCATCTCCATCCTCCCTTGCATGCTCGTGGGAAAGTAGTTCTCGAAGAATATCTCCTTGAACCTATCCCACGTCAGATTTTCTATCCCAACCCTAGCCTGATTGGCTTCCCACCAAAATTTTGCCTCTCCCTTCATCATATAGGTCGTAAAGGCAACCTTTTGGGCCTCGTCGACATTTGCTATTACAAATGCCTTCTCTATCTCCTTAACCCACGTTTGGGCTTCAATAGGGTCCATAGTTCCTTTGAACTCCGACGGAACTACACTCTTGAAATCCTTAAAGGTAGTACCTCGTGCTACTCCAGGATTTATGGGATATTAGCCCCTGTTCTATTAAAGGCAACTGTTATTAAATTAACAAACTCCTGCATCGGGTTAACCAGACTTCCCTCCGGTTGATTTACATTAGAACATTAATTACGTTGCACTCTTCTTGGCGGCATTTTGCTGATACAATAAACACATTTCGTTATTATTCCTTTCTTTATTAGTTATCACTTAATAATAACAATAACTCCAACATCCATAACACATTGCTTTCCATAAAAAGATATTTATATTCATTCTCGTAGTATAATACTACATCGATTACATACACAGCCTAAGCTGATTACATTACTTTCCCGCTATCGCTTTCCAAAAATTGGGATTTACAAAAAAAAACTACCCTTTACTGTACAAAAAGGGCTTTACATCACTATTACTTACAAAATATTTACATACTACTTTAACTACTACTAGTCTACATCTGCCTCAAGGCATTCTCGAAATCTGCCTTGGCAAGACCAGCAATGATATCACGGCTAATAATATGTCGTGTTTGCCCCACCTCCACATGATATCCAGCTACCTGCTGCTGGAAATCTGTATGAGAACTCCTATAGATATAGGACATTCTCCATATCTTCTACACCTTTGTCTTTAGCTCCTCCTCGAGCTCAAAGACCTTGTGCTTTAAATCGTGGACTTGGTCCTTAGCCAAAATCCTCTCGTCATGTTCCTGCTCCCACATGGACTCGACATCAGTCTTGTCCTCTATAACCATCTGGAGCTTTTCCTTCAGCTCCTTGACTTCCTGACAGTAGTGGATATTTCTATCCAACACTGACATAAATAAAGACATCATCGACCCCCCAGGAGCCATGTCCGCTGCTATAGCCACCAGGTTAAAGGAGACTGTCTCTACTTCCTCCTCCATCATCCCGTCGAACACTAACATGTAGTCAGCTTCATCTGAGTCTTCGGACTCAATAATCACTACATCTGGCTCTGTTGCTATGGGGTTCGGTAAAACCTCTACTTGGTTCATCGATTCTTCACTAATGGCCTGACCATCTACAAACATTCCATTTACTCCTGACATCTACACAAAACAATTAAGTTGATTAGTACACGTCAGTAGAATAACAAAAACACATAACATAATCATAATGCATTTTTTATAAGGTTATTTTCTTCTTGTATTTCTTTGACCTCTCTTAAGGTTATGACTAAAGGTTTTTAATTCCCCCTTAAGTTTTATAACCTAATGCTTTGATACCAACCTGTGACGCCCCCAAATTTGGGTCTCTTCCAACCCGACAAATGGTGCTACACGGTACTACCATTCATTCAATTGAATAGTCTCAAAAGGACTAATATAACTTCTATATATATCCAAAATAATATTACATTTCCCAGGTTCTTTGTAACCCATTCATTTGTTCTTATCATAATATCAAATATATTACAAACATTCAACTATTCTATTACTTAAGTAACCTATGGATTCGTCTTCGCCTTGCCCTTGTCCTTGTCTGAGCCTTCGGTCTACTCGATCTTGGCTCTGTTAATATGGGTCAAGCAAGAGTGAGCATGACTAGCTCAGCAAGTACTACAATAATAATAAACAACATGCTTGAAACATAGAACTTATATATCTTCAGTAACTGAACAATAGTTACTAAGTACTATAGATAATTCAAAATAGCACTTCTTTTCATTCAAAATGTTTTCCAACAACAATATTCAGTAGAATATCAACTAAGGCTCAGAACTATGAGCAGTTCATAATTTCTTTTGAAAAGGACAACCCGACACTAAGTCCGTAAGTTCGGTATAGCTTACGAGCACTTCTGGGTGATCAACCCATAGTACTCTATGTTGTTCAATACTACATTCATTAAACGTGTATACGTTTAAGTTGTGGTAACCTCACGTGCCTGTCGTTAAATGATAAAAATATTTTAGCATACTTGGTCTTCGATTGAAAACCATACCAATATAACTCGGTAAACATAAATCATGCTTGATAGAATCATAATATAAGTCTAGCCGAAAGAATTGGCTTTAGACTTCATCGTTCAAAACTTCATGTGAAAGAATACATGAATTATAAAACTTGTCCGGACTAAACTGGAACAAGGGTTAGAATACTTGCCTTCAGCGTCTGCGTACTGATTAACACCCGTAAACTTTAAGTCTCTAAGTTTCTACAACACATGATCATATAACGTACCACATTAGGTCATATATAATGAAGTATGTTTACTATTATATCTTACCCTCCATCTCAATGTAAATCCTGACTTAGATCTATTATTATGGGTTTCCGGCTTTCATTATGTCATTCATGTTTCATTCATCTTTAATTGATTATTAACTCTTAACCAACATACATTACATGTCCAGCAATGCCTTAACAATGTTATATTAACACCTTAGTTCATTACCAAAGAGTTCTCTTTCATTCTATACTTGTAAACATTCTTTTCCAACAAAACTCTAGGACTGGCGCCGCGGCGCCACACTTAATTCTACATCTCGCGCCGCGACATGAGTTAGAAGTATGCACGGTTCCAGCCTCGCACTGCGGCGTGGGCTTTAAGGCTGTGAGTCGCGTCGCGGCATGGACTCTGTGCCTCAGATAGTTTGCAAAATTTTGAAAATTTCACGAAACTCCCGGACGCATAACTTCTTCGTTATAAGTTCGAATTGGTCCGTTCAAAAGCCTACGGTTCACAAATTACGTACTCTATGCATTCATGCAAGAATTTTATCTATTTGACTTCGTTTACTAAAATTTCACCTATGAGTTCATTTTTAACGAAAAAGATAAACATTCGTGAATTGAAAACCAACGTTTCCAACTTCAAACACAAAATAAGACTTCCTTTCTAAGAATTTCACTAATTCGACGATAATCGTCCAATCGTGTGAATTCCGGCAAAACTACATTCTTAATGATTCTATGTGGAATTCAACCAACATATGATCATCACAAGTTACTTGTTACACCAACTTATAATCAAAGTAGGTTTTGACTTATTCTCATAAGTCAATGACTTATTTAACTTATGAAACTATAATTACTCATGCTTATGCCTTATTATGAACTTAAGTCCATTAATCAATATTCTTATGTTATATTCAGGATACTAACATCATATGACAAACATATGATAAGTTCATCATGATTCTATCAACTTATTAGAGTTCAAGTTGCTTATTCAACCTATTCGGCTTAAGTTTATTCCTTAATAACTTATAACATGTTCTTAACAACCAATCCCCCTTCTCTATCAATCATATCATAGAAGAGATAAAGATAAAAAGATATGAGTTCAATTCACTTTGGAAAATCTTACAAAGGTTGAAGTGGCTTATAAGTGCTTAAGTGGCTTATTCTCTCTACCAAATAAGTAGCTTATCTTGAGAGGAGTTGGATGAAATTTGATCAAGCAACAAAATGAAATGAAGGTTGGTATATATAAGCCACTCAAAGCTAGGGTAAAATGGTTAATACACCATCCCACCTCCTTATTCCACCTCCTCATTCCACCTCCTTACTATTCATTCTTTGCTCATCACATCACTTGGTCACCACACATATTATTTGCCCCATCAAGACTACCCACTTTACACTTGGATTGCCCCATGGATCATGGCTTCTTATTGGGCTTTGTTAATTAATCTAACTACTTTCTTATTGGGCTTATGCTACCATAGTTTGGACTTATGACTTATTAAACACTTGGGCTTGATTGTGACGTTCTATTGGACTTATACTATTCGGTTAATAATCCTACAAGTCCATTACCTTATATTTAACAACTTAACATATATATACCATGTATAATCTTCGTATACTAGCTCGTATATTAATTCATAATATACATTATTTCATTCTCCATTCTTAATAGTACTATACGTCGTATTATACTTACATTCATTAACATCATATAATGAATACACATTATACGATCACAACTTTCTTCCCTTAACGCTTAATAAACCTAACGTTCCTAAATTAAGTCCACATGCAAAATATTACGTTTTCCATACTTAGATTATTATTACATAATCCATCTCACCTTAATATTATAACATTACGTATTTCTTGGAAGTTCAAAAATAATTCCCGAGCAGAAATTGATGAATAGTGTTTTTCGAAAAATTTCTCGAAAAGCTATTATTTTCATCTTAGAAATTCAAACACCTTAATTCACTCACATAGTTAAAATACTACGACATTCCGACGTTTCTAGGTTATAGAACGACATTCATCTTATCAACACGTAATAATAATAAATAATATTATTTTATTCATTATTAAAAGTATTTATAATTTTTCAATTTTTTGGGGCATTACAGATTTTGTGGTGGGACTTCCGACTACAACAAAGGGTTATGATGCGATTTGGCTAATAGTGGACAGGTTGACAAAGTCGGCTCACTTTTTGCCAATAAGGGTTAAGTATACCTTAGACCAGTTAGCTAGACTCTATATTAAGGAAATAATTTCCAGACATGGAGTACCAGTATCGATTGTGTCAGATCGTGACCCACGATTCACATCGAACTTTTGGAGGAGTCTACAAGAGCAGTTGTGTAAGACCCCAATAATTAATAAATGAAATTTAATTTTCTCTAATTATTATTTTGAAATAATAAGGGTTGATGTGATTAATATGGATAGTTATGGATAAAATACGCAAATATTTCAAAATAAGCAAATGGTTATAAAATATTCATTGTTCTCGGGGAATATTCGTTTGGTCGTGGAATATTAAATCTTTGTCAGAGGGGAATATTCGTAAATTACCTGCCAGTAGCCATGTGTGGGCCCCATAATGTAAAGCGATTGGAAGAAAAAAACGACAAATATAAGTTGTTTAAAAATACTTGGCGTAGTTATTACCAATTTACCTTTGTTGGAATACCGGTGGTTAAAAACACGATGTCTGGCGTTGTTGCAAGATGGCATTACCAGTATTGCACCAATTATTGACTCTTACGTAAGAAGGCACTACTCAATAATTATTACGAGTAATTCTTTATTCGATATTTTATTGGTTCAATAATTGTTGCGTTGATATTTTATATTGTTGTTGTTTGATAATTGTCATTACACGTATTTTCATTATCGAAGCAATAATTCATATTATCTGAATAATATTATTAGATAACATTATTGGCAATGTCTAGAAAGTTACGTCTAAGGAGAGGTTTGGTCACCTAATTGCGGCGCCAAGAAGGAGAAATTCTTATTGGAAAGCCCCTCTTTCACGAGAACCGCTGGTTGTCAATATTGTGATTACGTAATATTATTTGTGAATAATTAATTATTGATTCATGTGATGAGGAAATATTGATTTTATGTGGATATAGATGGAGAAAATTTTTAACGTGACAATTGTTGAAAATTGAAATTTTATCTTTTTCTGATAAAATAATTCATTTAAAATATATATATATATATATATATATTATATTTTAATAATATAATAATGGTGATATTTTTACAACGAATGTGGGATATATGAGTATACGAGGAGGAAGAGTATTTTTGTTGCAATAAATGTTTAAAACATGTTAAACATGTCAATTGGACCCCATTTATTGGTGAAATTTGATTATAGCACGTAAAATCGCTTGGTTTATGGATTTTTGGCCAATTTCAGGTTTGGAATTTGGAAAAACTTTCTTCTGCGAAGATGTAGAGAATTGAATTTCCTATAAAAACTCATAAGATTGAATTTTCTAACAAAAGGGCTATTTATTATGAATTATTGAAGTTCAAGCTCTCAAATAATTGATTTTTGGAAGTTTAAAATGATTTAAATAACAAAAAACGTTTTTGGAATGTTTGGGGACATCATTAACATGTGATATAAATGTGTTGAGAGCTGAAATTCAGATTTCAAATGATGCGTATAATATTTGTATAAATAATATTATTATATTAAATTTTACTGTTTTTGGTGTTCTAAGCAATTTCCTATAAATAGGGTGCTTAGGTTAGAATTGAAAATCACACGGTAAATCAAGTTTTCTCTCTATATTATCGAGCGTATTCTTGTGAGTATTTTGAGTATACTTTGAGTATTTCTATACGGTGAAAGTTCAAGTTATAGCCTATATCCGATTATTCCAGTTAAATCTTGTCTTTCCGAGGTAAAGGAGATTTTTTTTCAGTAATGATATTATTTCTTCAATATCATTATCTTTGAAATATTGATCCGAAGTTTTTATCAAATTTGGAACTTTTGGTGTCGGATTTACTATTTACGTATACGGCACTATTCACGTATACGGTACTATTTACGAATACGGCACTATTCATCGAAAAATGAAAAATTTCCTTTTCGTCCAAAATATCTATTGTGGATACTAGTTTTGATTGTATCCATGTTTTGATCATTCTTGAATTTTACACCACTATGATTATTTTTGAGGTATTTTTAGACGTGGATAAAACAAAGCACGAATCCTTAATCTTTAATCTTTGTCATTTTGTTTCACTGGATTCGTTTCTTTAAAAATATATATATATTTTTCATCATCCTCGATCTTAAATGATGATATTATTGAATATCTTTGGCTTTTTTGTAGTGTAAAGATGATTGATTTCGATGAATATCTTTGGCTTTGTAGTGCAAAGATGAATGATTTCGATGAATATCTATGGCCCGTAGTGCAAAGATGAGCAGTGTTTAGATGAACATGACCAATGGTGAATGTCCTTGGCACGTAGTAGCAAGGATGAATATATGATTCGGATATATATTGATTGATGTTACTGAGGATAAAAATATTGATGATGGACTATTAAATTCATAGATATTAGTAGATTTCATCCTCTACGTAACTCTTCTATGAATTAATATTTTCCATCATGCAGTATTGATTTAAAACTTGTTGTCTATTGTTTCTATTAAATTTTTTCCTGTTGAAGACTAACGATAATTTATTGTATATTATCTTAGTCATAATATTCTTCTTCTTGGGCTAGTTGAGCTCACCCTTTTCCTTTTTGTTCCATTTTTCTTCTCGTGAGGCGAGAATGTAAGCGAAATGCTAGTCGGGGTATGGAATGATGGTTTTAGAGAGTTGTTTAGTAGTCCTCACCATTTTTGTAAAATAATGTATCAATAATTATGATGAGGATTTATTTGTATGTGGATATTGTTTAGATGGCAATATCTGTATTTAAACTCACAGTTTTACTGTTGTAATAATAAAGTTGTAGTTGTTTCTGTACCGTGTATTGACAACTCGGAATGAGTGATGTATACCTATTTTGGGGGTGTCACAAGTTGGGAATGCAGTTGAAGCTAAGTACAACGTATCATCCACAAACTGATGGACAGAGCGAGAGAACAATTCAGACGTTAGAAGATATGCTAAGATCTTGCGTCATGGATTTCAAGGGTAATTGGGATGATCATCTACCATTAGTGGAGTTTGCGTATAGCAATAGTTATCATACAAGCATAGGTATGCCTCCTTACGAAGCTTTGTATGGGAGGAAATGCAGAACACTGCTATATTGGGATGAGTTAGGAGAACGCCGAATGCTAGGACCATAATTGGTACAACAAACAGTAGACATTATTAAGATGATACAAATGCGTCTTCTAGCAGGTCAAGACGAATAGAAGAAGTTTACAGATTCTCATAGAGAGAATACAGAATTTGAAGTAGGATCATACGTATTTCTAAAAGTATCTCCCTAGAAAGGAAAGATACGCTTTGGAAAGAAGGAAAAGTTAAGTCTAAGGTTCATAGGACCTTTTGAGGTATTAAAACGGGTGGGTGAGGTAGCTTATATGATAAAATTACCTCTAGACCTAGAATGAATACATAATGTGTTTCACGTATCCGTGTTACGTCCTTATAAGCCATATTATAAGCATGTAATAGAATATGAGCCTATTCATATCGAGAAGGACTTAACGTATGAAGAAACGCCGATTCAAATTGTCGATAGAAAAGAACAAGTTATGCGGAATAAAGTTATATCTTCTGTGAAAGTGATATGGAAGAACCATGATGCAGAAGAAGAAATGTGGGAGTTAGAAGAAATAATGAAAAAGAATTACCCTCATTTGTTCGTGTAATTTTTTTTATATAGCGAGGTTCTGGGGACAGAATCCTTATAAGGGGAGAGAGTGTAACGCCCCAAAAAATCGAACATTTTGTAAATTCTTTTAATAGTGAGTAAAATAATATTATTTATTATTATTACGTGTTAATAAGATGAATGTCGTTCTATAACCTAGAAATGTCGGAATGTCGTAGTATTTTAACTATGTGAGAGAATTAAAGTGTTTGAATTTCTATGACGAAAATAAAATCTTTTCGAGAAATTTTTTGAAAAACACTATTCATCAATTTTTGCTCGGTAATTATTTTTGAATTTTCGAGAAATACGTAACGTTATAATATCAAGGTGAGATGGATTATGTAATAATAATCTAAGTATGGAAAACGCAATATTTCACATGTGGACTTAATTAGAAAATGTTAGGAATATTAAGCGTTAAGAAGAGAAAGTATTAATCGTATGATGCGTAGACATTATGCGAGGTATCGAACATAAGTATAATATGAAGTATTATACAATTATGTATGGAGAATGGAATAATGTATATTACGAATTAGTATACGAGCTAGCATACGAGAATTATACGTGTAGTATATATGTCAAGGTTCTTAATTAAATGGAATGGACTTGTAGGATTATTAGCATATTGGTAGAAGTCCAATAGGAAGTGATATTCAAGCCCAAGTGTTTGTTAATCATGAGTCCAAACTAATGTAATGCAAGCCCAATATGAAATAAGCTAGATTAATTAAGGAAGCCCAGTGTAATAGTCCAATGAATTAGCCATGATCCATAGAGCAAACCATGTTAATATGGGTAGACTTGATGGACAAGAAGTTTATGTGATGATCAAGTGTTGTGATGAGCAAGAAAGGGGAGTGGCTAGCAAGTTAACTTAGAGCCAAAGCAATGAATAGTAAGGAGGTTAATAAGGAGGTGGAATTAAGGAGGTGGAGGGCCTAAATGACCATTCTACCCTAACTTTGCCAAGCCTATTGTTGGTTGATTTCACAATCAATAAATTTGTGCAAGTGTACACAGTCAACAAGTAATAAAGTGATAAGATAGTGTGTCGATCCCCCAGAGAATCCTAATCAATAAATTCCAACCACTAGCACTGTATCAATCCAATTTTATTTAAACAACCATAAAGTGTGATTTTCCAAAATAATGAAACTAAATTAAGCAAGTAAAATAGTTTATTCAAAAATAAATCAAATAAATAAAACTAAGATTTTAACGAATGAATTCAGATAAATAAAGATTAAGACTTCAATTTCTCAAATTATGAACTATAAACCAATTACCCAATTATCCCAATTATTATGTCTGCTGAATTGTTAACAAGAATTCCCATGTGTCAAAAGCCCTTTCCAAGTGATCAATTAACTTCTATTTAATCCAATTAATCTTGCTATATTCCTATGCCAAACAATTAAATTAAACTCTTTCAATCCCAATTCCTAACTTGTTACATGCAGTGAACAGATATTCCCATTCCATTCACAACCCTAATTATTCATCATGAAAATAATTAAGCATACATGTTATCATGCCCAGTTCTAACCCTAGATATCCTCTTCTGAATCCTTCTAGAGTAACAAGGTAATTACTGGCCAAATAATTAATCAATAAGCACAAGACATGATAAACAATTCACTTTGACATAAATAATTGGAATAAATCGAATAATTAATTTATAGACATAAAAAGTTCAATTGAAATCTTAATTAAAGAATTAGTTCATAACAGAATTTAAAACCAACAATCTTTTGCAAATCATCCTTAAGGAATTACACAAATTGAAAATAAGGAGAAGAAGAAACTCTAAAGTAAAATCTTCAATCTTCAAGTAATCCCTTGTTTAGTCTTCAATTGTGGCAGATCCCCATTTTAATTCAGCCAATTAGCCTTTATATACTCTTCTGCTCTAATCACAATCCTTTTCCAATCAACTTGTCAATTAGCACCCCGATTATGCAAGTCAACACGTTGGTCAACACGCGTGCGTGTTTAGTCAACTAAGGTCGGGCTTCAGCACCCTGGTGCTGTGCATTGTACTAGGTCGAGCGCCCTAGCGTTGGTCTTCAAGATATTTACCAAATTGCCATTTTTAGCTCAAAATTCCCCAATTATCCCTTCATCTCCTGAATCTGCAAAATACAAACTAAACACAGTAAAAATTCTTCTAAAAGACTCGAGAATACACAAATTTAAGCCCAAATATATCCAACTCATGGGTATATTACCCAATCATCAAATACCCCAAACTTACATCGTTGCTTGTCCTCAAGCAACAAAACACAAGACATCATGACAAACCAAACAAAACATACAAATGCACCTAAACTATCTACATATTCGTAATTCCAGCAATCCAATAGCACATCATATATTCATTAGGCCTCAGAAAAATCACAAAAACATGTTAATACATTATATTAAGGCAAATCAATAATATCCCAACAATCAATAAATCTAAATCTATTATTACTGATATCGTGTGTGTGTGTTCAACAACCATGCTAACCAATGAAAAGCAAAATATAAAACATAATAGATTTCTTAGAAGGCATCATACAGTGCAAACTCAGAAACTCCTCAAATAAACTAGATTTCGCTAAAATCAAACATTTACCAAAGTCTAAGGGTCAATATGGAATGCTTATGCTTTACTAATAATTTTTATTATTAGCGGGGGCTTTTTACACTTTTCCCGCTTTATTATTAGTTCTCTTCTTTTCTTTTCTTTTTTTTTCCTCATTACTATGCATTGCCCTATTCCCTTAGGCTTTCCAGTGCTACCTTAACGAGCTTTCGACCAACGACTCCTAAGCCATTAAGACCTTAGGGCGCTTGTTGCCTCTTTTTTAGGTCTAACAAAAGAGCTCTAACTCATGCAAGCATACATGTGTCAACATGTAATACATAGTAAGTAGAGTATCGTTCCCACAGAGAAAGTTGTCTAATTTAAACTACTATGCATCAACTAAATCACTATTTTTATATGCTTAAACTAATGCTTGTAATTGCGAATTACTCTAAACACGAATAACAACTAAAATAAGAATAATAATGAAATAAATCAAATATGGAAATAATGGGATCCTAACTTCATTTAATAGTTCATCTAATTACCACCATCATGCAAGATTGTTCACATATCATAGGAAAGTAGCCAAGAGCACTAATGTAGACATAACCATCTTTCAATGCATTATGACCTACTTACACAACATGCACATGCAATAGACCCCATGTAATCATCAATATAACCAAAATCACTGTATGCCTATGTGAAATTGCAACCATATTGAATTTAAGCACAAGTCCTTATTTAACTCATACGGTGAAATAGTATATGTCTATCTGATTCACGAAATACAAAGCTACACAAAAACAACCCCATATACGCATGATATCATGATTACAATCCATACCCGCATGTTATTTTTCAATTCCATACAAGTAACTAAAACGAATGGTGATCAATCATTCATACATTCAAATCAACCATGATAGAAATTCCTTATGATATGTAAAATAGTCCAGCAGTCAAGCATGCAATTAAACTACATATTAAAATCCGTTAGAATCCCATAATGGAGTTTAGTTCATGATTGAACCAAAAGCCATCATTTGATCAAAGCAAAACATAGATAATAAGCAAACAATTGAAGAAGAGAAGAATAGAATAGATTAAACCCAATTGTTGATTACAATCCAATAGTATAGTTTAATTCCACATTAAAATCCAACAAAGAAATAGTTATTTTCCACAGTGATTGAAAATCCAAAGAAGAATTAGAAAAGATGAAGTTTTGGCTTAGTTCTACGTTGAAAAATCTCTTAAAGTGTAAAACCCTAGTTCCCAATATGAAAACACGTAAAAACTACTCAATCACACGCCTGGTACTAACCAGGATTGTTTTAAACGATTACAACTCTTTCCAATTAAAAATTAAAATAAAAGCAGTTATAAACCATTGTCATGAATGACTGTAGGCTTCCTTTTGTATTCATCGGCGTCTTCAAAAATCATCAAATCTAGGGTGATCGCGCGAACACGCGAGTTTGTGCATTTATAGTCATAGCTTTGCATGCAACCTACTGATCTTGATTACGGTTCTCACGCTCTCTTGCTTTGTCCTACTACCATTCTTTTGCTCAGCAATGCTTGGTTTCCTTGCTCCACTTAATCCTCATGTAGTGCCTTCATTGATCCCATGCCATCCACCATCGCCTAATTATACCATATCCTGCACTTTTACATGAAAGGAGTTTTAAGTATATGCAATGCAAAATAACATGAAATGCACTATAAACACACTAAAATGTACTTGAGATGGGCATAATTCACGTAAATTGATATTAATAAGTAGGTGTAAAACCCACTTATCAAATACCCCCAAACTTGAATTGTTGTTTGCCCTCAAGCAATGCATACTAAAATAAAGCAATGAAAATGCAACTACATTACTATGCAACTAAATTATGATGCAAACTAGTCTCACATTGTTCCAGCTCTAACAGAATTTCAGTCCAAAATGCCTAAGCGAATTGTCCAGATTCAAGAATACAAATTCAAACCAAACTATAGGCATAATATCACACACTCAGATAATTCATAAATGCTATAGAGATGTTGTGTGTGTGTGTGTTGTGTTCACCAAAACTTGATTTAAGCAAAGAATACATAGCTAAACTTCTCAAAATAGAAAATTATAGTCTAAATCAAGCTTTTCCTCTTCCTTTTCCTCTCTTCCCCCATCCGAACTCTCTCTCTCTCTCTCCCTCTCTCTCAAGGTTGTAGGATTTTTCAAAATCCCAAAATAATGATGTTAGCTTCATATTTATAGATTTTCAAAGCTAGAGGTATTTTAGTCATTTCGCCCCCCTTAACCTCCTTACTATTCAAAGCTTAAGGACCAAGTTTACTTGGCATCCACACTAACTTAGCCATTAAGTCTACTTAGCCATTAAGTTTTCTTAACTCTTAAGTTTATGTAGACACTCGAAATTTTATGCACAACTGTTACTAACATTACAGGAGGGCAGAATCATCTTTCGGAGATAACCCTGGAAGACAGCTCATATCCATTCCGGATACTACCGGAAGCTCAGTCTCAATTATGGATACTACCGAAAGTTCAGTCTCAATTCCGGACCACACACCGGGAGTATAAGTTTAAACCCCGGACCACACACTGGGAACATCATTTCAAACCTCGGAGATAACCCCGAGTTTCGTCCTTGGCGATAACCCCAAGGAATGTTGTTGCAATTCCAGCGATAACCCCAGAAATGCTTATTTCAAATGCATGATATCAGCTTCAAGCTTAGACCTCCTGCCGAGGCACTCATACCTCAAACCCGGAGCTAACACCAGGAAAACAGGCATCAACAAGATGACATTACGACATTCAACACTTGCAGCAGTCCAATCTCAAATATAACCCTGAGCAACGTCTGCTTTAAACTCAAATCCGCCATAACACCGATGAGGAGTCAAACGTCATCTTACTACCTCAACATCTGCGCGTCGTCTCGACACTTCAATACATATATACATACAACTATGTCCTTCAAGAACCAGGATTCCAATCCCGAGTGACTATTACGCGTTGCAGCATGTGATATCTGGGACTTGCACTGCTATTTCTTAACAAACACATGCTACTAAGAGAATTATCTCATAGTGACACAAAATCTAGACGCATCATGTACATATGACAACCGTCTTGAAATTCTCTTAGTAGAATACCAGTACATGATGTACATGTAACAACATAAAGGCACGACATAATGAAAAATATTACATTATCTAAAGACATATACCAACACAACAATTAATACATACTCAATCATTAACGCACATCCAACCACCAAAACATCAAGCTAGTCGGTACTAATTTCAAGAAATTTTGGCAGAGTTTCCTTTAAAAATAGATATCCAGAAAATTTTAAACTTGTCTACAAAACTTACAATCATAAATACATATACAAACCACAAAAAAAAATCATTCCAAACCCAAAAATCCTCATAACCATGTATAATTACTTAACTTTACAAAAGATGGAACCAAAAATATACAAACATGCAGAAAATAGATAAAAAACATGTTGAGCATAAGACCCATTACTTTACAGCTTACACCAAGTATCCTTCAATGCATACCTGAAAATATTTGAAATATAAAAATTATCAAAATATGCGAGTCAAAATAAAACAACTGTAAATCCGACACATAAGAACCGTTACTTTACCCTGAATTATCTAAAAAACAAATGAGCGCACACATATTTACTTTATGAACAACGCAATGCTCTAAAAAACCTCCTCACCTAATATATTATTCCAGTACTCGATCCTAATAAAAGTTTTGAGAAAAGATATTACTACATGATCCTCAACCTTCATATGCTTTGAGAAAAGATTGGCAACATGACATTATTTAGTCAAGGTCGCAAACCCCTACAGTAGCAAAAGAAACATGATATACAAACTACTCAATTTGACTATTGTCATAAGTTTCTCTCTCCCATTTTCTCTACCTGAAGTAATTTTTTTAGAATTTTGAATAAACTGATATTAATGAGAAGGTTCGACTGTGCTATTCTCCATATTAATGAGAAGCTTTAGCCTTTGTTTGAATTTCTAGATCCTAAAACAAAGTCTCAGACACTCATTTTAATTGGTTACATAATTAAAGAAATTATTTTTCCTTTTGATCATAGAAAAGGAAGCATGATGGAGATGAAGATATAAATGACATCCACAGACACAAGAAAAGTAAGGTAACATCAAAACGACCAATTTCTTCTAGTCATTATGTTTATTATTGATTGTTAGGAGTCAGTCTATACCTAATGCTACACTTGAAAAACATAACTTCCATGAAAAAGAAATCTACAATCATAATCTACAAAAATCTATAATTCAGATAGGTTAAATCTATAATTAAAACAATCTATAATTATGAAAGTGATCCAAATTTTCACTTAACTCAATATGAAAGTAAATAGCTTAATTAATTTAAAAGTAAATCATGATTCATTGGCGTTCATTTTCCAATTTCAGACATAATTCATATAGGTTATAATTTCTCCTTTACTTTCGGAACTCGCAGTTTCTTGTTTTCTCTTTTATACTATAAGACAATGAGTGGACAAAAAAACCACCCTCACCAAAAAAGACACAAATAAGAACTTCAAAAAGAGTATAAATCAGGTATGTTCCGGGAATATTTATTTCAACAGTAAATCAAGATGGCTCAAGTTAGGATAGGTTGTTTCAATATGTTCAAGGACTAAATGCTACTCTTGGGCTCAATGTGACCTTAAAATTTAAGGTTAATATCAATAGTACTCTTAGGACAATAAATTTGAGACTTGATTCGGGCTCAAGTGGTTACTATCAATATGTTAAAAATATTATTTAATAATGCCACCGCCTTCTCATCTCCGGCAGCTATAACTACGATAGCTCGTAATATTGGACTTGTGAACTGGTTTCCATTCCAAAGCGTCTAAGAGAGAATCTAATCAGGTATTTTTCAGTTTTTAATCTCTCTCAAAACGACAATATTAGATGCTTCCAATTAGTTTTGAAATTAGGATATTGGAAATTTGAATTAAAAACATCCCAGTTCGAGGGTTTTGGTTTTGATATAAATTTTGATATTGGGTAGGAAAAATGTTAATCAAAAATCCTAATTTCAAGATTACTAAAGGAGTAATCAAAACAAATCAAAACTCTTACGAATCAGCTCCTTGATGAATTTTTAGAGTTTTAGGAAATTGTTAGGAATCAAATCTATCAAGGACTTCCAAGTATTATTCTTAAAGAGTACAATCTTCAATTTTCCTTGCCTTTGTAATGTCAAAGTTTCAAAGTACGGCTAAAAGAGTATAATAATTACATATTATCCCATAAACAAACAACTACTAATTCCAACTTTGGTGAGTCAAATATTCAACTTTTTATAGAGAAGGTATAGCTACTAAAAATATTGGGAATAATTATTAAATTAAATTGGCCTTTTCCCAATCTTTCCAATGCTTACTGTATGCTTCATAAAAGAACTACCCTTTGCTGGACACAAGGATTTTAACTATTGAATATTCAAGTGTTTCTAGTAATAAGCTAAAGAGTCTATGTTGTTACACATTTACCTACTCAAAAGTGAGACTGAATAGTATTATTTTAAGTTGGCTTAATTCGATGAAGTTAAAATACTTTAATGTACATGTAGATATTTAATAGTTGCACCACAAATTATTTTTAACAAATCTTGTATTCTTATTGTTTATAATTTAATTAGAAGAGACATCTTTATTATATAAACTATTTACAAGTTAAATTCGTCCAACTAAAATTAATTAAAACATAATTTATTCTTGAAAAATGAAAAGGTAACAAATGATCAGATCATTCAAACATTTTGTACCTACCATATGCAGACTTTTTCTTCACTTCAGCATTTTATCAAATCACTAACATTTCAAATCAAACAAAATCACATCTAAGAGGACTATATGGGAAAAAGAAAAACAATGGATATAGGTTTAAAAACAAAAAGAATGTCAAGAAAGGTATAAGAACTTACCATATGCAGACTTTTTCTTCACTTCAGCATTTTATCAAGCAACTTGCTTGCACCATTTCAAAATGTCGTTGAACAATTAAAAAAATCTGAGAATAATTAGTTGCTGCTGATGAAGACGTGACGTGATGTAGATGTACAATTAGTTGCTGCTAATTAAAGACGTGTATCAAACATTTGCTTGAACATAAACTTGACGCCTTCTTACTTGGTTAGCTTGAATGGAACTCGAGATTTGGGTTGTTGGGACTTTTTAGTGGGACAGAGATGGGTCTGGGCTTTTGAGGGATGCCCAAATATATATCCCCTGCAGCCGCGATACCCACCAGAAAATGAAGAAGCCCCTGCGATAGAGATGGGACTAGGTTTTCGAGGGACAACTTGTTGCTTGCTGCGATAATGATCAAAAATGAAGAAGACCATGCGATAGTGATCTGAAAAAGGCTTGATTTTGGGGGAAATCTCTGTATTGGATTCAAACCCTTTTTAACAATGTTCTCTCTCCTCAAAATGAAGGGCGGGATAAGGAGAAGGCGGGACAAGGAGAAAGGGACAGACGTATAAGCGTGACTTGGCTAGGGGGGATTTTGAATTGGGCAAATTTGTTTTTTTTTGTGAAATGAAATAATTAAGATTAAATTTGAGCCATTGGATGATGAAGGTTTAATCTAGATCGTTGTTTGTTCAAGCCGCTCTGTTTTATTATATAGATATATATGTATACATTTTTATATGGACTAACATTATTGAGTTATGCCTCGATTGAGCCTGAACTTGATGCGGAGGCGTTTATTTGCTTTATATATATATACTTATATATATAAAGCCATTTGTCGACTATATCTCGATTAGCCTGAACTTGATGCAGGCGTTTATTTTCTTTTATATATATATAATTATATATATAAACTGTTGTCAGACTCTGTCTGATGAGCCTGGATTTTATATCCGGTGAATTTAATTGCTTTTATATATATATACTTATATATATAATTGTTGTCGGACATATCTGATGAGCCTGAGTTTCATATCCGGTGCATTTACTGCTTATATATATATATATATATATATATATATATACATATATATATATTTACATTTCTGTCAGGCTTGGAGTTTACTTCGTGGCTTTTACAGCTTTCTTTATATTTCGTCCTGCCTGGAGTTCACTTCGTGGCAGTTGATAGCTTTTACAACTTTATTTACATTCAAGTCCCGCCTGGAGTTTACTCTGTGGCGGTTGATAGCATTTACTGCTTTTATTTACATTTATGATCCCCCATGGAGTTGCTTTGTGGTGGCTAATCATGCACACACACACACACACACACACACACACACACACACACACATATATATATATATATATATATATATATATATATATATATCTGACTTTTATATATATATAATTGCTTACTGCTTTCCATACAAACTGCAATATCATTTGAGCCTAGGAATCATGTGATCACATATTCAGTCTACTGAATCTAGATTCGGTTCACGTGATGCACTTTTTCCAATTGTAAGCAGCTTGTACATTATTTACAGTGTACGAATTTCCTTCGTTGGCTGTCAAGCCCATAAGGAGTTCTGCACTGCTGTATATTATTTTCTCGAAGATGCTTCGCATCTCGAAAATAAAACCAAACAAGCCGAACATTTAATAATAAAATGGAAGTATCAAAGGCCTCAATTACTATTGAGCACAAGGTTTGAAAAACCACTTTTTACAAAACTTCATTGCTATATCTTAGTTAAAACTAAATTTTTTTACAAATTCAAACCTTATGTATATAGGTGCGAACGAGGCCTCGCACTACTTTCAAATAATTGCACATTGATCCACACACACACACACATTCGTATAACAGTTTCTTTGAGAAGTGGAGGTCACCGTGGCAACACGGATGTCGGGGGGTGCCTAACACCTTCCCTCCGCATAATCAAGCCCCCGAACCCATAATGAATCTCAGTTTCACAGACCCGTTTAGCAGTGTCACATCATTGGGTCAATGTGCAAACCTTTTCGGTTGCATTGGTGCAACCAGTTAAAAACACATGTCAGACCTTTTTCACTTGTTTTTTCAAACAAATCTCACATTAACATGAGAATACCAAAGAACAAGTAACGAAAAGGGACAAATAAAAATACCGACGTCGACAGGTGGAGACTCTGCTAGGGACTCCAGTAAGAGGGCTTAAGCCTTTATTTCAAGCTTTTCAAAACTATTATATGTTTGTGTGTGAATGTTGTATTTACATTTATGATGAATGTGTATTAATGCATCTTACTTACTGCACTGCTAAATATCTATCTGTGATATTAGTGCTTCGCACATGTCATCATTTTGCATAAATGTTGAGACACATTGTATGTGAATGTATGTTGTGTGGTCCCTCCACTAGGAGGTTATCCTTTCGGTGTTTGATTACTGGACTCGTAGGAAGACTAATTCCAACGAGGCTCAGGAAAGGCACCACCCAGATTCGCTTCAATTGAACGACCGGATTAACTTCCCGTCAAGTAGACTGCGATTATATGCGAACCTTCATGCCAAAAAGCCACGAGAGTAACCAAACATAGGTTAACCTCTAATAATCCAAACGCGGAGGAAAGTCTCTTCATGCTTTCCATTTTCAATTACTGGTAAAAGCATTTACTTGTAATTTCATTCCATGTTCATCCATATGTTATGGAAAATATGAAGAATATATGTGCATGTATGACATGTTATCGATTAACAACCGTGTTTTTTCAGGACCATATCCTAAAAACATTCACGTTTTGATAACATTTACATTATCACTAAGACTAAACTACACAAGTCTTTTGTAGGGAAGCAATTGGGCCTGTTACCCGCTCAAAATCCAAAACGGCCATGAGCCTACAACCAATTACGTCTTCTTACGACGGCCTAATCTGCTTCTCGAGAAGAATTTGTGGATTGAGTAAACAAATCACAAACTTCATTACATTCTTTGAAAGAAGCGCATCAGTCTACTTAGGGTACGAAGATACCTACACATACAGAATCCTCTACACAAGGGGGAGCCCAAGGTTTGGAAAAAACAATTCCAGAACTTCCGTTGGATACGACCAACAAAGACCCTAAAAACACCCATCTCAAAGGAGATCCAGACACCGGTGACATTATGAAGAAGGTCCTCCAAATGGAGGAAACTATCCGTGTTCTCAAAGGGATTGGAACACATGGAAGTGTTTCATATGCTGACCTTTGCATATTTCCTGGTGTTCATTATCCAGAGAAATTCAAAACCCCTGATTTTGAAAAATATTATGGATTAGGGGATCCTTATACACATTCAAAAGTGTTCATTGGAGAACTTAGATCTTATGCGGAAGATGAGAAGCTCATAATGCAGCTGTTCCAAAAGAGTCTAACTAGAGAAGCCCGCTCATGGTATACCAGATTAGACAATTCAAAGATCCATAGTTGGGAAGAACTAGCTCACGCCTTCCTCACTCAATACAATTTTCAATCTTAGATAGCTCCTGACCGGTACCAAATTACCAAGGTTAAGAATAGTCTAATGAGTCGTTCAGAGAGTATGCTCAAAGATGGATGCGCCTGGCTGCTCAAGTTATTCCTTCCATGATAGAATCAGAAATGGTCATGACTTTCATAGATATAGAGGAAGCTCCTTTCTATGAAAGAGTTCTAGCAGGTATTGGCAAACCATTCTCTGAAATGATCAAACACGGAGAAATGGCTGAGATGGGATTGAAGTCTGGTAAGATTCAAGACCTAGCCACTCTCAAAGAAGTTGCTGAGCACATCCAGTCCGGATCTTATAGAAACAACCCCTAGAGGTTCCATAAAAAGAAAGAGGAGGTCATAATCATACCAAGTCCATCCATGCACTACAGGCCACAGATGACTTTCAAAAAAAATATAAACATGAGGATGATGACAATGATATAAGAATTCAATAAAACAAGTTCAAGAATTAATTTATTCAGGAACTAATAAGTCCAAATTGTCAACATGATACTTCTTTGAAGAGTAAAATTCAAGAATGCTCGGAAGAATATTTCCATGAAAGATCTTTGGATGAAGCGCAAATATCAAGGATATTCCACTAATTTAAGTGAGAGTATAGAAGTCAAAACTTTAACCAACCTGAGTATAATAAAGAATGGAATAACAAAGAAATCACCATGCATGCGGTATTGCAGCATAGGCAAGTTATTCAATAGAATAATAAATAACGGAACTGGTCGGTGAAATTCACACCGCAAGCGGGATGTTCCAACAGAATAATAAAGAAACCAGTCCCGACATAAAACGTAAAAGCCTTGAGACGGGATATTCCAATGAGAATAATAAAGGCGGAACCAGAATTAAGATATAAACGCATACATACATGATATTCCAACAGAATAATAAAGAATGGAATAACAGAAGAATTTCACCAAGTGTAGGGTAGCCCGCGTATACAAGTTATTCCAATAGAATAAGAAAAAAAAGGAATAACAGAAGTTCTCTTCATAAATACAAAAAAAATAATACCCCTTACCTTAGAAGGAACTGGATATAGGAGTAGTGAAGTAACAGAATACTTTTCTTCTTTCTCTCTATAATTTCTCTCTCTAGAGTTTTAGTGAATTCATAAGAAATAATGAAGGAATGAACTTCTATTTATAGGAGAATGGAGAGGCATTGTGTAAGGATTTTTCTCACGGACGCGTAACAAATCGTCTGATAATTCACGGGTTGATTCTATTCAATTCACGGATGACTACTCATCAAATAAAACCAAAAACTAAAACAAAATAATATATATATATATATATATATATATATATATATTCAATACATGTCTTACACGTCACTTTTCCACCACACACTCCAAAATCAACATCCACTCAATACACCAAAATTCAACATCCACCCAAGACTTTTATTTCCACTTTAATCTGCCACATGTGATATATATATATATATATATATATATGTGTGTGTGTGTGTGTGTGTGTGTGTGTGTGTGTGATATTAATTATTATACTCCATCCTGTTAATCCAGATTCCCCCCCCCCCACTTTCGTGTTAACATATATATATATATATATATATATAATCAAAATTTACAACAAATACCTCATAAAAATACCCTCAATATTTTTAACAACATTTACCATCATTATTATAATTCACAATATTAATCGACCAAGTCGTTCCCAGGAAAGAGGGGGCTTTCTAATATGGATTTCTCCCTATTGACGCGCAATTAGGTGACCAAACCTCTCCTTGGCAGAACTTCTAGACATCGTTAATATTGCAAATAATAATATTAATAACTCTGTCATCTCAATTATTGATTGAATAATATATAAAATATCGACAATAACTGAATCAAATAATGTGAGATACTATGCAACAATTACTAAAACAAAACTGAGTGACTTCTCACGTAAGCATTAATAATCAATACCGTGTGCTACTATGCAACCACGCGTATTCATACTTTTACTACCAAATAGTTCAACAGTATTAACGGTAAAACTTCTGCTGTTATTTTCATAAAAATATTTTTGTCATTTTCTCAATCCGACAATAATTCTGTTGTGGGGTCCACCAATGATTGCGCCGTTGTACGAAAATTCCCTGCTAAAATGAATATTCCCCGACCAATCGAATATAATATAACAACTTGCATACTTTGCAGAATTTATAAATACTACCCATAACTATAACATTATAACAAATTTATTTCATAATATTCAAAAATGATATTTATAAAAGATTCATTTTTATTCATAAAAGTTGGGGTCTTACAATAATAATAAAATAAAAATAATAATAATTTTTTATTTTATTTTACACGTGGACGGGCTGACATGGCGAATATTAAACTTTATCCCAAAAAATTTGTTGATGCATAGATATTACGTACATACATAAATGTACATAACTAATAATAATAATAATAATAATTTTTTATTTTAAAAATATGTTGATGCACAGATTCAAACCCATGACCTCTAAGTTGGAATATTGATCTAATGACCACCCAAGCAGTCACAATAATAATAACATATCCCCTTTCCTTAGATTTGTTACGTACATACATAAATGTACATAACTAATTGCGTAATAATAATAATAATAATAATAATAATAATAGTACCACCACCACCACCACCACCAATAATAACAACAAAATAACAGAATAACAATAACGATAAAAATAGTAATACTAATAATATTAATAATAATAATAATAATAATAATAATAATTATAACAATAATAATAATAATACTAATAATAATAAGAAAATAACAATAATAACAATAACAATAATAATAATAATACTAGCATCGTTATCATCATCAACAACATTATTATTATTATTATTATTATTATTAGTATTAGTATTATTAGTATTATTACTACTACTACTATTATTACTTGTTATTATTATTATTATTATTAATATTATTATTATTATGACTGTTATTATTATTATTATTATTGTTATTTATTATTATTATTAGAGTTATTGTATGTATACTTAATACTCCTAGTCTGTACTGTATGCATTTTGCCCTAGCGCCTTGCCCCCTTCCATTCCCGATTCCTCAGCCTCTTATTGCCTCTCAACTCACCGGCCTCTTCCCGTCTCAATCTCCGGCCTCCACCTCTCCCCGTCTCAATCTCCGGCCTTCGCCGTCTGTCTGTCTCGCCGTTTCACCTCTTCTTTGGTTGAGGTTCAGCTGTGGAGGCGTGGCTGACTGAATTTATCTCCCCACTTTGCCTGTTGGTGGTTCGGCGCTTCATTTTCCCTATCTAATTTACGGTAACTTTCTGGTTATCCACTCCTATAGACCTACGTCAAAAAATAGATGTATGTGTATTATTTTTGATACATTGAATTATATATTTGATTGAGTTATGAGATAATTGAGTTTTGTGAGAGAATTACCTTTGTACAAAATCCCGTACCCTAACATATGTTCAATGATACTACTGGACACAAGAATCAATATAGGAAAGAACTGTATCCTCTTCTTGTCAAATAATTTGAATAATCCTCATAAATTATGTTCTTTCTCTATTCTATGCGCTGATAGATCCCAATTAATGTTAGAAGTAGGAGGAATTTGAGTGTGGAGATTCTAACTTAAAGTTATTTGGGCACATTTTTTACTTTTTCCAAGAGCGTGTTCCCTAGAAGTTGGTTCTGTTTTTTAAAATTTTTGGTGAAACTTGTCAGGCCTGGGGTGTTTTGTTCATGGACTTGGAAGTTGATTATGAAAGTTGAGGATCTTTGGTATTTCTTCGTGTTATGTTGTTCTCTTATCCTAGCCATTTTTCATTACTGTCTTTTAAAGTTGTATGTTTCTGGAGTGCAGTGGATCAGAAACTAGCCAAATGCTTTCTGGAATAGGTTTTGTGTGGCCACTGCTAATGATTGCATCAAGTGCTTTTCAAGCTGGTGCATCTATTCTCAAGGTAATAGAATGAATAGCGGTCATACTCTGAAGGTTGTCCATGTGAGCAAACAAATAACACTCAAAATAATTTGTATGAATAGGAATCTGTTTTCATCGATTCTGCCAGACGCTTAAAGGTATGACCAGTACAATTTCTTTTCTTTGAAGAAATTCACTGCCACTTTGTTATTACTATTTTCATGCTCACAACATATTCAAATTTCCAAGTGATGATGTTTTCAAATTTTCTTAAACTATACAGGGAAAGTTGTTTGACATATTTGTTGTAAATTCTTTTGGATCAGGATTCCAAGTAATTATTATATGGCTTGATGTTATTATATATATATGCAAATTGATGAGTTTGAGTATTTTATTTACTATTTGCACCACCTTCTTGTTTGGTGGACTATAGGTTCATAGGTTCACAGATTATTAATGTTATCTTGGTAATAATGGTATTAGTGGTTATCATAAATCAATAAAATTTTGATGCTTTAAATCCTTGAGCAGGTGTACATTATACGTTGTTAATAATGTTGCTGGTGTCACCAACTTATTAGAAATTTTGGCCAATGGAATCCTTAGACATAATTTCAAATGTAATTTCATGTACTGTGGAATGTGTTCTGTGGCCTGGAGATCAGTCTGATTCTCTAAGAGGTCACCGAAAAGGAAGGATCTATTTTTGTGTTTCTCATGTATGTGACCAGTGGTAACAGGGACATGAGATTTCTAATGAATAATTTTTACTAAATTGTGTTCCAGGATGAGGTTCATTTCGTGGACAATTGAATGGAGGTTTCATTCAACAGATGTTGTATTGCTTGACCATGGGTGAGCATCAATTTAAATCTGTATGTGGACTTTCTTCCTTTAGATTTTATCTTTCTTCGTCTGAAATATGTTTCTTGTTTTAAGATACATGTAAGAACTTAGAAAATTGTAGTCACTTTTTACAGCTTCATGCGGATAAGGGTGTGAGCTTCTATAATCTTCCACTAGCCATAACACCTTATCTATCCATCTAAAGGTATAATGTTAGAGGTATATCCTCTGAAAACCTTAAGAATCCTTGTTTGTAGGGAACAATAAATATCTTGAAGCCAAAAATTGGACTAGTGCTTGAAGACACGAGAGTTACTTAGCTCAGGGAAATCAGTAGCCCATATGATTCTGATGTGAATGATTTTACTTGATTATAACAGATTTTCCCATCTTCACTTTGCCTCCTTCTCTTAGCCTACTACTGATATTACAATTAACTTGAACATTATATATGTGATTCAGGGAATGATAGTTTGTCATGCTTACTACTTTCTTGAAGATGCGTATCCACGGAAATCTAACTATCTTCACTTTGCCTCCTTCAATAATTGGTGTCCTTTCTATATAGAAATCTAAACATTGTTATTTAAGATTATGTGATGGTATTTAATATTGTGTGATGCTTGTGGTTGTTGAATGTGACTAAATTCTGACTTGAGGTCAACATATAATAATAATCTACAAGTCTTGTAACAAAAAATATGATTACGACTATGCTTACTGAAATTAATTCATGAAATGGCCGATTAAGATTTCAATTTTTTTCTTGTAACAGAGCAATCATATAGTCAAACTAAAGGTTCTTTTTCTATTTAGATTTATAGCAAATGATATTGTGATTGCCTATTTGTCTTTTTCTGCTTATGAGCAATACGATGTACATTAGTACCACGTAACAACTCTATTGTCCTTGTGTATTGATTTTGGCACTAAGTGCCTCTGGTGACCTATTTGCTTCATTTTCCTGACTAGCTATTATTTTTAAATATGTGCAGAAAAACTACTTCTATGACCTGCCTTACAATACTGGGCATTATGTGCTACGTTTACGGAAGACAAGGGACAAAATTATAAAGTGTACTCTCTATATATATGTAGACATATACTTTGATTGAAGAACTGTGGTAACTTTAGATGATTGATTGTAAAGATAATGAATGATTATGTAGTGAATGATTTTATTAAGTTAATAATATTTTAGTTTTTTGTATTTTTGCCATTATTTGCTATGGGGACACTGAGGTAGTCAGGTACACAAAAAGAATGTCAAATTTTGATTTGACAACAATATAATTCGTTACCAAAGCATTGAAAAAGTTTTAATATAGCAACAATTTTTTATACATTTAGCAATGAATTTTTCGTTACTAATGGCATTAAAAATATAATATTTGGCAACTAAAAATTAACCTAATAACAACGAAGAGGATATTATTGCTAATACTAAAATAAAAGGCAACATTTTTTATCCTTGCAAATCATATCAACTTTCGTTGCACATATAAAGAAACGGCAACATATAATGTCGTTGCTAATCGACGACTTTCGTTGCTATTGAAAAATAACCAGCAAATAACATTTTCGTTATTGATTCAGCATAATGTCATTGCCAAATAATATAATCAGCAATGAAAATCGTTGCTAAAAAGTTTACATTCCGCAACGAAAGCAAGCTTAGGCAATAGTTTTCATAATTTAATACAACGAAAAATGTCGTTGCAAAATAGTGTCAATTGCAACGAAAATACATGGTCATTGCAAAAAAAGAGAGTTCATTTCGTTGCCAATTAGCAGGCTTTTGCAACGAAATGGGGTTTTTAGCAACGAAATTTCAATTATTCCGCAACAATACATTTTGTTGCTAAAGGATCGATGTCTCTGTACGAAAGCCAAATTTCGTTGCAAAATGTAATACTTTTGGCAACGAAAAAAAAACGTTCGTTGCCGAACAATTAACAACGCTCATTGCCCAATGAAAGATGCAACAACATTAAAGTCATTGCCAAAACCCTTTTGCATAGATATTTGGCACCTTTAGCAACGAAAATTGGTTGTTGCTAAAGCCCCATTTTTTTGTAGTGAAGACCGTGAGAAAACTGCTTTCATCATGCCTTGGGAAACTTTTTACTACAGACGGTTGTCATTCGGCCTCATCAATGCCGGGGCAACCTACCAGCGAGCTATGATGGCTCTTTTCCACGATTTAATGCATAAAGAGATAGAGATCTACGTGGATGACATCATTGTCAAGTCCCGAAAGGAGGAAGACCACCTAGACCATCTAAGAAAGTTGTTCAACAGGTTGCGTAAGTACAACTTGAAGTTAAATCCAGCTAAGTGAGCCTTTGGTGTCAAATTAGGCAAGTTGCTTGGTTTCCTAGTCAGCCACAAAGGGATTGAACTGGATCCTACCAAAATTCAGGCCATCAAGGAAATGCCCATTCCTCAGACAGAGAAGGAAATACGAGGATTTTTGGGAAGGATCAACTTCATTAGCAGGTTTATCTCTCAACTCACATCAACCTGTGAGCCCATCTTCAAGTTGTTAAGGAAGAACTCCTCCATGAAATGGAATGATGAGTGCCAGAAAGCCTTCCTTACCATTAAAGAGCAGTTGGTTAATGCTCCTATGTTGGTAACTCCCAGGGATGATGTTCCCCTATTTATGTACCTGTTCATTAATTACAATGTCATGGGATGTATGCTGGGCAAAAAGATGATAGAGGCCAAGAACAAGCTATCAATTACCTCAGTAAAAGATTCAACACCAGTGAATACACTCCTATTGAGAAGACTTGTTGTGCTTTGGCATGGGCTTCCATGAGATTACAACATTATCTCCATGGTCACATAACCCATCCTATATCCCGTGTGGATCCTCTCAAGTACGTGTTCAGTAAGCCTATACTGAATTATCGACTGTCCAGATGGCAGTTGATCCTACAGCAAATTGACATCGTCTATGTGACGCAAAAGTCTGTCAAAGGTCAAGGAATTGCGGATGAACTGGCTGCCGCACCTGCAGGGGACTACAAACCCTTAGAAACATACTTCCCCGATGAAGGGGTAATGACAGTTCAGCAACGCCATCAGTATGATGCATGCCAAACATGGAAAAATGTATTTTGATGGAGCTGTTAACACAGAAGGCTCTGGAGCTGAAGCAATTTTAATATCCGGTATGGGGGAGCAGTATACTGTCACCGTCAAATTGCAGTTTGTCAGCACCAATAACACAGCTGAGTATGAAGGCTATATCATGGGGCTAAAACTTGCCCGTTCAATGGGCATCAGGCGCTTAACTGTCTTTGGGGATTCAGAATTGGTGATCAAACAATCCACGGGAATCTATCAAACCAAAGAATTACATTTGCTGCCTTACCATCGGCAACTTTTATAGATGGCTTTGGAGTTCGAAGAAATCTCCTTTCTACACATTCCTCGCAATGATTTTCATATACCTAACAAGGAAAACATGCCAAGTATCGCATTTCCCCTGCAAAAGGCCCCAGCTTATGCGAACTACATTGGAGAAGTATCAGATGAGCTACCTCCCATCCACCACCATTGGTATCAACATATCAAGGAGTATCTGCGAGATGAATCTACACCCACTGAGGCGAGCCTAACTGAGAAGAGGCGGATCCATCGAGTTGCTATGAAATTCTACCTGAGCGGAGATGCACTCTACAAGAGAGATGCGGGATTAGGTCCCCTCAGATGTATAGACAATGGCCAAGCTCAGAGGCTGATGGATGAGATCCATGGTGGCGTATGTGGCCCACACATGAGCGGCCCCTTCCTTGTCAAGAAAATTCTCAGAACAAGACATTATTGGCTAACACTCTAAGCTGACGGTGATGATCACGACATTATTCTCAGAACAAGACATTTAATCAAGCTGACGGTGATGATCCGAACCAAAACAATTTGATTGGATACAAAAAGGTTTTATCACATTCAACGATATTTCTAAATATCTGTCTAGCTGAACAAATAGCTTAGACGACTCTTACTTCATGCATACATACTTGTATCAATAGGTATATATATATATATATATATATATATATATATATATATATATATATATATATATATATCAACTTGTGATTAAATACAATGATAATCCAAGTGGGGACACTTGTATAACCATGTTTAGAAATTAACGAACATAATATATATCTGAATTACCATATACTAACATGTTGATAAACAATGATCGGATATGGAATATATCACAATAGGGTTAATAATCTAACATAATAATAATATAATTCTGAAACTTCTTACTCATGTCCATTGCATAAAGAAAATGCAAAGGTAGTGTGACGCCCCCAAAATAGGTATACATCACCCATCTTGAGTCGCCAAATACATGGTACAGAATTTAAATACAAACTTAATTATACAACATGAGCTGTGAGTTTTAATACAAATATTGTCTTCTAGAAAATATTCAAACTAAAAATACGACAAAACATAATCTGAGAGTTTTAACACGAATATTGTCATTTAGACAACATCCACACTCAAATTCAATCTTATTACATTTATTATCACACTATTTCATAGAATAGTGAGGACTACTAATGCTATCATCTAGACCGTCACTCCGTTCCCCGACTAGTCCCTGCTACGTTCTCATTTCCTGAAGAGAACAATGAAAGCAAAAAGGGTGAGCTCAACTAGCCCAGTAAGAAATATTATGTCTAAGATAATGCAGAATAAATTATCGTTAGCCTTCAACAGTGTTAAACTGATACACTATAACAAACATCAAGTTTAACGGTAGCGGAACAAGAAATCCATTAGAAGAGTCAAGTAGAGAATAAAATCTACTATCTTCTATGATTTAAAAGGTTTTTCATCACTTTTATCATTTGAAACTTCGATTTTAATAAATAATCCACATCATCAAATCATCCATGCACTACAGGCCAAGGATATTCTTTAGTATCACGACCACGGATTATCCATGCACTACGGGCGAAAGATAATCATGTTTTCATCAACGGTCCTAATCATGCCATAAAACAATTCATCTTTGCACCCTTGGCCGAAGAGAATCCATAGCCATAATCATACCAAAAACTGTCCATCAATGCACTACGGGCCAATGAGGACTTTTTCCACATCATTTGTAACATTACGATCATGATTATACCGAATAATCCCTGGTCATAATCATACCAAGTCCATCTATGCACTACAGGCCACATATGACTTTCAACATAATATAAACATGAGGATGATGACAATGACATAATAATTCAATAAAACAAGTTAAAAAATTAATTTATCCAGGAACTAATAACTTCCAAATTGTCAACATGATACTTCTTTGTAGAGTAAAATTCAAGAATGCTCAGAAGAATATTTTCATGAAAAGATAATAGATGAAGCGCAAATATTAAGGATATTCCACTAATTTTTATGGAGTATATGAGTCAAAACATTAACCAACTGAGTATAATAAAGAATGAAATAACAAAAGAAATCACCAGGCATGCGATAGATCGCACAAACATGTTATTCCAACAGAATAATAAATAACGGAACCAGGTCATGCGTAAATGCACAGACGTGATATTCCAACAGAATAATAAATAATGGAACCAGATTAGGCGAAATTCGCACCGACAGGATGTTCCAACAGAATAATAAATAACGGGACCAGGTCATGCATAAATGCACAGACAGGATGTTCCAACAGAATAATAAAGAATGGAATAACAAAAGAATTTCACCATGTATGCGGTACTTCGCATAGACAGGTTATTCCAACATAATGATAAAGAATGGAATAAAAGAAGAATTTCACCATGTATGCGGTACTTTGCATAGATAGGTTATTCCAACATAATGATAAAGAATGGAATAATAGAAGAATTTCACTAAGTATAGGGTAGCCCGCGTATACAGGTTATTCCAACATAATAATAAAGAATGGAATAACAGAAGTTCTCTTCATGAATACAAAATAAATAATACCCCTTACGAGTACAACAAATAATATCCCTTACCTTATAAAGAAGAGTACTCCGACGAGTAGGGCGGGGATATACTTGAAGAAACTTGCACTACGCTCAAAGCTTTCTTAAACTCTAAAGAAAATACGCTCAAGATTATAGAAGAAGAATTCTCTCTACAGTTTTTCTCTCTAGAGTTTCAGTGAATTCGTAAGAAATAATGAAGGAATGAGCTTCTATTTATAGGAGAATAGACTGAATAGTAACTAATTCCTGAACGGTCCAGATTGATTTACTTTTAAACGGACGGTCCATATTGGTTTACTATAAAATATTCTAATAAAAAAAAATCTTTTAAATAAAATAAAATATATTCTATTTATAATCTAGTAAATCGAATAACTTTATAAAAGTATTCTGTTTTATATAAAAATATTTTACTATGCAAAACACTATGCATAATAGAATATAATATATTCTATTTATAATCTAATAAAAAAAATAACTTTATAAAAGTATTCTGTTTTATATAAAAAGATTTTACTATGCAGAACATACGCATAATAGAATATAATATATTCTATTTATAGTCTAATAAAACGAATAACTTTATAAAAGTATTCTATTATATATAAAAAGCTTTTCTGTTTTATTACATTAATAATACTAATAAAACAAAACTTCATCATCATTATTATAATTCACACTATTAATCGACTAGGTTGTTCCCAGGAAAGAGGGGGCTTTTCAATAAGGATTTCTCCCTATTGGCGCGCAATTAGGTGCCAAACCTCCCCTTGGCAGAACTTCTAGACATCGTTAATATTGCAAATAATAATATTAATAACTCTGTCATCTCAATTATAAAATATCGACAATAATTGAATCATTTAATGTGACATACTATTCAACAATTACTGAAGCAATAATTGAACAAAACTGAGTGACTTCTCAGGTAAGCATCAATAATCAATATCGTGTGCTACTATGCAACCATGCATACTACTGTACTTTTACTACCGAGTAGTTCAAGAGTTTTAACGGTAAAACTTCCGCCATTATTTTCATAAATATATTTTTGTCATTTTTTCAATCCAAAAATAATTCCGTTGTGGGGTCCACCAATGATTGTACCATCATACGGATATTCCCCGACAAAAAGAATATTCCCCGACCAATCGAATATTATATAACAACTTGCATACTTTTCAAAATTTCTAAATATTACCCACAACTATAACATTATATCAAATTCATACCATAATTATGAAAAAAATAATTCGAGAAATTTTAATCTTAATTCATAAAATTTGGGGTTTCACAATCTCCCCTCCTTATGAAATTTCACCCTCGAAATTTACGTACGTACCTGGTATGCCGAACAAATGAGGACACTTCGTCAGATTCTAACTCTTGAGGTATAACCTTTGAGCGTAAAATATATTCCAAGATTTTAATAGGTACATCTTCATATGTTAAATCTTCCGCTATCTCGTCCGGTTCTAAATTAATAATGTGGTTCGGGTCATCCACATATTTACATAACATCGATACGTTAAAAACGTTATGAACTCGCGACATACTTGGCGGTAAAACGAGTCTATAAGCCACAATTTTTACTCAATTGAGAATTTCAAATGGGCCAATTAAATCGAGGGTTGAGATTTCCTCTCTTCGTCAATTATTGCTTCTAGAATAACGCCCTCTTAAACCTTCTTCTTCACATTCATCAGCTCTGAGTATGTAGCTTGAGCGGCTTTAACTTTATCGATTAAAGTCGATTCTAATCGTATATTCGTTATCTTCACGTGGGTCCTTAGAGTCCTTAACTCTATCTTCATCATTTGTAAGTTATACGAAATGGGTTTTTGTGTTAACAACATCGCACTGGTAAACGCATACGATCTTCTACTCAATGCGACAGCTACCACGTTCTCTCCTCCACAATAATATTGAATGGTATGATCGTAATCTTCAACAGCTCAAGCCAACATCTTTGGCGCATGATACTTTCGTTTTGGGTGAAGAAAATATTTGAGGGTTTAAGAAATGGGTTTTGTACTGGGTTCAATACAAAATTCAATTTCACGCTCTAGGGGTAGGCTAAGAAGTCTTCAAGAATACGTCAGGAGATTTATTAACAATAGAAATATCATTCACAACTGTGACTCTCATCCAAGACTTGGATAACATGTCACATTGATACCTATCAACTTGCCATCATTATTCACAACGTCCCCTATGAAAAGTCTAGCTTCGGTGCATTCCACACAAGGAAGTCAACAAAGAAAGGACCGGGGCTCTTTACTTATGGCTTAATATGACAATGATTGACTTTAGTGGCTTGGTTTCTTGAATTCGCATAACAGGTTGGTTAGGAATATGAAAGCTAACAACCTTACTAAAAGCATGATGAGTAGTTAACCAATCGATTCCTAAAATCACATCAAAGGCAAAAAATTTCAAAGAGATAAGATCGATAGGTAATGTGAAATTGTTGATTTGAATCAAACAAGATTTATAAATAGTGGAGGTAACGAAGGTTTCTCCCAACTGGGTTTCAACTGATAAATCAAAGTCTAACTTCTCCGGAGTTAATTTCAAACATTGAACACAACTAGGTGAAATGGAAGAGTGAGTAGAACCGGTATCTAACACGGTACAGACTTCGCAAGAGTTTATGATTAACTTACCTGTGATAATTTTTTTTAGGTTCCTCGTAACAAAAAAAAAATGCTCTCTCTCTTAAACTCTCTGAGCTTTGGCTTGTCGGGACATCCTTTGGCATCACCATCCCAAATTTGGACTTGACTTCACCATAAGACAAAATTGAGTTAGGTGACCTTCTTTCGCAATTAAAACACGCTTTGGATTGCTGCGTCTGGTTTGAGACGGATGTGTCCCCCTCCGTCGCATTTGAAACATCTGACCAGGTGGGTCGTTCTTCTTTCTTTGAAACATTCTTTGGTCTGTCATTGTCTTTCCATCATTTTTGAACATTCTCTTCTTGAAATTTCCACTTCAATTATCTTGGTCATGCTTACCACGGAATTGGTTACCATTCATGGTATGATAATTTTCCCCACGATGGTTATCATTGTTCCGATGACCGTTGCTGTAACGCCCCAAAAAATCAAACCATTGTAAATACTTTTAATAATGAATAAATTAATATTATTTATTATTATTACGTGCGGATAAGATGAATGTCATTCTATAACCTAGAAACGTCGGAACATCGTAGTATTTTGACTACGTGAATGAATTAAAGTGTTTGAATTTCTAAGACGAAAATAAAAGCTTTCCGAGAAATTTTTCGAAAAACACTATTCATAGATTTCTGCTCGGGAATTATTTTTGAACTTCCGAGAAATACGTAACATTATAATATCAATGTGATATTGATTATGTAATAATAATCTAAGTATAGAAAACGTAATATTTTGCATGTGGACATAATTTGGGAATGTTGGGTTTATTAAGCGTTAATGGAAGAAAGTTGTGATCGTATAATGTGTATTCATTATATGAAGGTAATGAATGTAAGTATAATACGATGTATTGTACTATTATGTATGAAGAATGAGATAACATATATTACGAATTAATATACGAGCTAGCATACGAGGATTATACATGGGGTATAAATGTTAAGTTATTAAATCTAAGGTAATGGACTTGTAGGATTATTAGCCTAATAAGAGAAGTCCAATAGAAGGTGACAATCAAGCCCAAGTGTTTGATAGATCATGAGTCCAAACTATGGTAGCATAAGCCCAATAAGGAAGTAGTTAGATTTAATTAACAATCCCAATGAGAAGCCATGATCCATGGGGCAACCCAAGTGTAAAGTGGGTAAACTTGATGGGCAAACAAATAGTGTGATGACCAAGTGTTGTGTTGAGCAAGGAATGAATAGTAAGGAGGTGGAAAGTATGGAGGTTATTGAGGAGGTGGAATGAGGAGGTGGAATAAGGAGGTGGGATGTTTAAAGACCATTCTACCCTAGCTTTGGATTGTCTATAAATATAAGCGTCATTTCTTTTTGTTGGTTGTTATTCATCCAACATTTTCCTCTCAAAGATAAGAAACTTATTTGGTAGATAGAATAAGCCACTTAAGACTTATAAGCCACTTCAACTTTTGCTAGATTTTCCAAAGTGAATTGAAGTCATAGTCTTCAAGGGTAAGACTCATATCTTTTATCTACATCTCTTCTATGATAGGATTGATAGAGAAGGGAGATTGTTTGTTAAGAACATGTAATAAGTTATTAATTAATGAACTTAAGCTGAATAGGTTGAATAAGCAACTTGAACTTTAATAAGTTGATAGAATCATGAAAAACGTACCATATGTTGTCATATGATGTTAGTATGTTGAATATAGTATGAGAACATTGATTGATGGACTTAAGTTCATAGTAAGTCATAAGCATGAGGAATTATAGTTCATAAGTTAAATAAGTCATTGACTTATGAGAATAAGTCAAAAACCTACTTTGATTACAAGTTGGTGTAATAAGTAACTTGTAATGATCATATATTGGTTAAAATCCATTTAGAATCATTAAGAATGTAATTTTGTCAGAATTCACATGATTGGACGATAATCGTCGAATTCGTGAAATTCTCGGAATGGAAGTCGTATTTTGTATTTGAAGTCAGAAACGTTGGTTTTCGATGGAGACAAGTCATATTTGGCATTATATAGTTATGGACTCAAAAATGACCGGATTCCGACTTAGAACGAAGAAACGAGCGTTAAACGTTCAATAACGTTTATCGTTTTCGTTAAAAATGAACTTATAGGTGAAATTTTAGCAAACATAGTCAAATAGATAAAATTCTTGCATGAATGCATAGAGTATGTAATTTTTGAACCGTAGGCTTTTGAACGAGCCAATTCAGACTTATAATAAAGAAGTTATGAGTATGTGAGTTTCGTAAAATTTTCAAACTTTGCAAACTATCTGAGGCACAGAGTTGGCGCATATAATACCATAATGATGTCTCGAAACCTCGCTAACTCAGGCGCATGGCATGATACGAGATAAAGAACAAAGTGTGAAATAGCAGCCAGATCCGGATGTTAGACATCGCTAACTCAGCCTTGTGCATGAGAGATGAAAGCAATGGGTGGTATTTTGTAGCACCAACCATAGGAATTTGTCAGTAAAAACTGATTACTTGTATAACATGAATAGAAAACCAGTAGCAGTTAATTAGGGATCTTAATAAGGTATTATAAGGTACTTGTAAACCTCATGAATGATGATTAATAGTTAATAATCTATTAAAAGTGATCGTAATGTGAATGACGTAATGAAAAGCATAAACCCATAATAGTAGATCTAAGTCAGGATTTACATTGAGATGAAGGGTAAGATATAATAGTATACATACTTGATGATATATGAGCTAATGTGGTACGTTATATGATCATGTATTGTAGAAATTTAGAGACCTAAAGTGTACGTGCAATAATCAGTAAGCAGACGCTGAAAGGCAAGTATTCCAACCCTTGTTCCAATTTAGTCTGGATAAGATTTATAATTCATGTATTTTTTTCGCATGATGTTTTGAACGATGAAGTCTAAAGCCAATTCTTTCGGCTAGACTTATATTATGATTTTTTCAAGCATGATTAATGTTTACCGAGTTATATTGTTATGGTTTTCAATCGAAGACTAAGTATGCTAATATGTTTTTATCGTTTAACGATAGGCGCGTGAGGTTGCCACAACTTAAACGTATACACGTTTAATGAATGTAGTGTTGATCAACATAGAGTACTATAGGATGATCACCCAGAAGTGCTCGTAAGCTATGCCGGATTTACGGACTTAGTGCCGGGTTATCCTTTTCAAAAGAAATTATGAACTGCTCACAGTCTTGAGCCTTAGTTGATATTCTACTGAATATTGTTGTCGGAAAACATTTTGAATGAAAAGAAGTGCTATTTTGAAATTATCAATAGTACTTCGTAACTATTGTTCAGTTACTGAAGATATGAGTTCTATGTTTCAAGCATGTTGTTTATTAGAATTGTAGTACTTGCTGAGCTAGTCATGCTCACTCTTGCTTGAACCATATGAACACAACCAAGATCGAGTGGACCGGAGGCTTAGGCAAGGATAAGGGCAAGGCGAAGACGAACCCTTAGATTACTTATGTAATAGAATAGTTAAATGTCTATAATATATTGAATATTATGACAAGAACAAACGAATGGGTTACAAAGAACCTGGGAAATGTAATATTATTTTGGATATATAGAAGTTTTATTAGTCCTTTTGAGACTATTCAATTGAATGAATGAATGAATGGTAGTCTGCAGTGTAGCACCATCTCTTCGGGTTGGAAAGAGACTCGGATTTGGGGGCTCACCGAGGTTGTTATCAAAGCATTAGGTTATAAAAACAGAAGGGGATTAAAAACCTTAAGTCATAACCTTAAGAGAAGTCAAAGAAGTACAAGAAGAAAATAACCTTATAAAAATGCATTATGATTATGTTATGTCTTTTTATTATTCTACTGACGTGTACTAATCAACTTAATTATTTTGTGTAGATGTCAGGAGTAAACGGAATGTTTGTATATGGCCAGGCCATTAGTGAAGAATCGGTGAAACGAATAGAGATTTTACTGAACCTCGTAGCAGCAGATCTAGAGGTGGTAGTTATTGAGTCTGGAGACTCAGATGATGTTGACTATATGTCAGTATTCGATGGGATGATAGAAGAGGAAGTAGAGACAGTGTCCTTTAATCCGGTAGCTATAGCAGCGGAGATAGCTCCTGGAGGGTCAATGATGTCTCTGTTTATGTCAGTGTTGGATAAAAATATCCATTACTGTCAGTAGGTCAAGGAGCTGAAAGCAGAGCTCCAAATGGTTGTAGAGGACAAGACTAATGTCGACTCCATGTGGGAGCAAGAGCACGACGACATGATTTTGGCTAAGGACAAAGTCCACAATTTAAAGCACGAGGTCTTTGAGCTCAAGGAGGAGATAAAGACCAAGGTGCAGAAGATAGGGAGGATGTCCTATATCTATAGGAGTTCTCACACAGATTTCCAGCAGCAGGTAGCTGGTTATCCTGTAGAGGTGGGGCAAACACGACATACTATTAGCCGTGATATTATTGTTGGTCTTGCCAAGGCAGATTTCGATAATGCCTTGAGGTAGATATAGACTAGCAGTAGCTAGAGTAATTTGTAAATATTTTGTAACTAGTAGTGACGTAAAGCCCTTTTTGTATAGTAAAGGGTAGTCTTTTATAAATCCCAATTTTTGGAAAGCAATAGCGGGAAAGTAATGTAAGCATCTTAGGTTGTGTATGTAACCAATGTAGTATTATACTACGAAGAATGAATATAAGTCCTTTTTATGGAAAGCAATGAGTTATGGATGTTGGAGTTATTGTTTAATATTAATGATAACTAATAAAGAAAGGAATAATAACAAAATGTGTTTATTGTATCAGCAAAATGCCGCCGAGAAGAGTGCAACGTAATCAAAGTGCTAACGTGAATCAACCAGGAGGAGGAGGTAAGTTAACCCGATCTGAGGAGTTTGTTAATTTATTAACAGCTGCCTTTAATAGAACAGGGGCTAATATCCCCGTAAATCCAGGAGTAGCATGAGCTACTACCTTTAAGGATTTCAAGAGCGTGGGTCCGTCGAAGTTCAAAGGAACTACGGACCCAATTAAAGCCCAAACGTGGGTTAAGGAAATAGAGAAGGCATTTGTGATAAAAAATGTCGACGAGGCCCAAAAGGTTGCCTTTGCGACCTATATGATGAAGGGAGAGACCAACTTTTGGTGGGAAGCCAATCTGGCTAGGGCCGGGATAGCGAATCTGACGTGGGAGAGGTTCAAGGAGATATTCTTCGAGAACTACTTTTCCACGAGCATGCAAGGGAGGATATTCATGTAATCATCAATGGTCATGATTATACCGAATAATCCCTAGTTATAATCATACCAATAACTGTCCATCAATGCACTACGGGCCAATAAGGACTTTTACCACATCATCTATAACATTACGGGTCATGATTATACCGAATGATCCCTGGTCATAATCATACAAATAAACTGTTCATCTATGCACATAAGCCAAAGATACTCATCAATCAATAGTTCATCTTTGCACATAAGCGAAAGATATACAACTATAAAACCAATAATCAACATTCCATATTTGCACGAAAGCCAAAGATATACAATTGTAAAGCCAATAATCAACAGTCCATCTTTGCACGTAAGTCGAAGATGACTTTCATCATAATATAAGCATGAGGATGATGACAATGATATAAGCATTAATCAAACGAAAACAAAGATAAATATTAAAGACTTTAAATTTATCTAAATATTAACAATCACTTAATAAACTCATAATCAAGTATTGTTAATATTATAACAACATTTTAATCACTTCTTAAACTTATAAACAATTTATTTTAATTATTTACACTTTACCAAATAATGCATTTAATCATTCAAAAATTCCATACTCATAAGATTTCATCACCAATGATCAAATCCCTCATCAAAAATCTGCATATACCCTATATAGGATTCCCAAGCCATAAAATCCTATTTTCCAATTTTGTTACTTCACATAACATATTTACTTCATTTACTCATAACTAGTTCATTTTCGAAAAATACCAAATCAGTCCCAAAAATATTTCTTTGCTGGGATTTAACAGAATATAGTCCCATATTGAACATATATTTTTCTCAGAATTTTTAAAATTCATTTACTATTTTTCATATGGTAAAAATTGCCGAATATTTAGACATTTATCATAAATTGTACTTTTATGATAAATTTCCAAAATTTACAGGGTATACTCCTGTTATATACATGTACTCCCAATAAAAATTTCACCAATTTTGGAGTTAACCATAAGGAGTTATAAGGGTTTACTTTTAAAATAGTCTTTTCCCATAAAATCCATAACTCTTAATCTATACGTCAAAAAATCGCCATCTTTGGACACAATATAGAAAACTCGTCGAATTATCATTTTAATTTTTTCCAAAATTTTTGAGGGTAAGAAAAATTACAAAACTGCAAATGAATTTTCACCCGCCATGCGGTAATCCACGTAGACAAATCATTTCCACAATTTAATAAGAAATGAATACGAAGGATCATTCACCATGCATGCGGTAGTCCACAAAGACAGGTTATTCTAACAGAATAATAAAGAATGGAATAACAGAAGATTTCACCATGCATGCGATAGACGGCACAGACAGGTTATTCCCAACAGAATAATAAATAATGGAACCAGGTCATGCGTAATCCGCACAGACAGGATATTACAACAGAATAATAAAGAATGGAATAACAACAAAATTCACCAGGCATGCGATAGACCGTACAGACTGGTTATTCCAACAGAATAATAAAGAATTGAACTAGGTCATGCGTAATTCGCATAGATAGGATATTCCAACATAATAATAAAGAATGGAATAACAACAGAATTCACCAGGCATGCGATAGACCGCACAAACAAGTTATTCCAACAGAATAATAAAGAATGGAACCAGGTCATGCGTAATCCGCACAGATAGGATATTCCAACATAATAATAAAGAATGGAATAACAGAAGAATTTTACCATATATACGGTAGTCCACGTATAGAGGTTATTCCAACAGAATAATAAGGAATGGAATAACAATAGCTCTCTTCATGAATACGAAAGAAATAATACCCCTTACTATAATAATAATATCCCTTACCTCAGAAGAAAACTGGATACTGGAATAGTGATGTAGTAGACTTCTCTTCTTCTTTCTCTCTATAATTTCTGTCTATAATAATTACTCTATAGCTTTAGTTAATTGGTGAGAAATGAAGGAAGAATGAGCTTCTATTTATAAGAAAATATAGTTTCAATAATGGCACATTTTTGGGTTTGAAATATTACTGTATAATACCTTCCTCTTTTTCTTTATTTTTAATTTAGTCCTGCAAGTATTATCAAACTTGCACCACCTCCCCTAATAGTAAATAATGTGAATCAATAGTTCAATCATGTGAATCAATAGTTATAATCATGTGAAAATACGAATTACAGTATAGTACCTCTATCTATACCTCCATTTTTAACTTAGTCATGCAAGTATTATCAATCTTTCACCACCTCCCCTAATAGTACAAGAATGTGAATCAATAGTACACACATGTGAACAAATAGTTATAATCATGTGCATTTATAGCAATTAATTGCTCATTTATCCGATTAATTACTCGATAAGTCAGTATAACTTCCGGACATCAATTAATATCGAAATAAATGTCGATTTCCACTAATACTAATAATTCCAACACAATGGAACTATTTTTATCAAAAATTTTATTTTTGAAAATTTGAAGTTTGACTTTTTCTAAAAAAATCAACTGTTGACTTTTTGACCAAAAAGTCAATCCTGGAAAATATCACATTCGCGTCTCCAAATTCAACTCCGAACTCAAATTCGATTTTTAATAACATTTATTTATTATTATTATTATTCGCAATATTTAACAACCAGGTTGTTCCAAGGAAAGAGGGGGCTTTCCGATAAGGATTTCTCCATATTGGCGTGCAATAAGTGACCAAACCTCTCCTTGACAGAACTTCTAGATATTGTCAATATTGCAAATAATAATATGAATAACTTTGTCATCTCAATTATTGATTTAATAATATAACATATTATGCAGATGATATTGTGACAATAATTGAATCAATAATATGAGAGATATGATATGATGCAATTCATTCGTAGTAATAATTGAGTATAACTGAGTGACTTTTCACGTAAGCATCAATAATCAATATCGTGTCCTACTATGCAACCACGCGTATTACTGTACTTTTACTATCGGGTAGTTCAACAGTTTTAACGGTAACACTTTCGCCGTTATTTTTATAAAATGATAATTTTGTCATTTTCTAACTATGACAATACTTCCGTTGTGGGGTTCACCAATGATTGTGCCATCGTACGAATATTCCCTATTAAAACAAATATTCCCTGACCAATCGAATATTATATAACTACTTGCTTACTTTGTAAAAATTTTTAAATATCACCCTTAACTTTAACCTTTATCAATTTAACCATTTACTAAATAGAATAATTATAAGAAAATTGAATACTTTCATTTCATAAAATTTGGGATCTCACAATCTCCCCTCCTTATGAAATTTCACCCTCAAAATTTACGTACCTGGTAGTTCGAAGAGATGAGAATACCTTGCTATCTTTTCGGATTGTACCTTCCTGGTTATATCCTCTATATCATGATTTTTTTCCATTGCTCATCTCCAATATTTCAGATATCATTCTAGAATATATCTTCAAAACAAAGGTCAATTGACATATCACAAATTGTCAACTTATCAAGTAAAATTTTTGGCTTAGATAAGTCAAACACTAGCGAAGTATATTACTCGTCTCTCCCCTCCTAGTTCTAGACTCATATCTCCGCCAACGACCATATCCCTAAGCTCTGATACCATTTATGACGCCCCCAAAATAGGTCCACACAACCCATTTTGAGTCGCCAGATATCACTCTATAAAAATTAAATACAAACTTCATTTATAAAATTGTTGATCTGTCGTGCAGAATACGACAACAGATAAGCTGTAAGTTTTAATACAATATTATCTCGTAGACAGTATCCAAACTCAAATTGTTACAATGGCATATAAAATACAACAGTAAATATTTTAAGACGCCAAAGAAGAACGAGAAGATTACTATCATATTAATTCTAATGAGGTGCACTTTTGACGTTTTCAAAGTCGGGTTCTCATCACCCTATTGTTGTTCGCCAAAATCAATTATTAAATTAATGTGGAGAATTTTTATTATTCGATGTATGTATTTTAAATCAACGAGTTGGCTTGGTTCGCCACATACCAAGTACATACTGATGAGAGGAGGGCAAGACATTTCGAGCAGGGACTGAAGCCCTAGTTGTATAGCAAGGTGTCAATGTTCCAATTGAACACTTTTGCTGGAGTGTTAGAGAAGGCCATACTCGCTGAAGGTGGAAGCGATGGGGTAAATAAATATAATCAGGATCAGAAGAAGAAAAAGAGTGAGAATGAAGGAATTAACAAGACTGGTGGGAGTAGCACCGGGGGGGGGGGGTAGCCATAATCAGAAGAGGAAGTGATCTGATAACTCGTCAGTTGGAAGTCAACAAGGAGGGAAGAAGAAGAAGATTGAAGCGTGCTCAACCTGCGGAAAAACTCATTTGCGAGTTTGCATGAACGGAAAACGAGTGTGATACAATTGTGGTCAGGAAGGCCACATAGCACCTTACTGTCCTAACCCAAAGAAGGGTGCCTGCTTCATTTGTGGCTCAAAGGATCATCTTGCAAGAGATTGTCCTAAGAAGGGATCTGGAGGGACGGGATCAGGAGGAAATAGAGGAAACAGCAGTGGAAGCACTCTGACTATCGCAGGACCAATTGCAACAAACCAACTGACCACCAGGATATTCAACATGACAGTGCAGGATGCAGTACAGTCTCGTAATGTGGTGTCAAGTATCATTTCGATCAATAAAGTTAATGCTTGTGTATTATTTGATTCGGGTGCTACTTGTTCATTTATATCCGATGACTTTGCTAAGAGCTTAAAATTGCTTAAGGACGAGTTAGAATACCCCATGAACATAGAAATTGTGAATAGAGAAATAATCCATGTTAAGTACGTGCATAAGAACTGTGGAGTGGATATTAAGGGTAATATCATGAACATAGATCTTATTCCTATTTGACTTGGAGAATTCGATGTTATTTTAGGTATGGACTGGGTATCCAATTATGGGGCGGTAATTGACTGCCAAAAGAAGCGTATTAACCTTATGACTCCGTCAAAGGTTGTGTTTTATGGTAGCAAGTCGCCTAGACAAGCGATTTGTCTGACAATGATACAGGTCAGGAGGTTGTTAAGGCAAGGCTATGTAGGATATCTAGCTTACATAATTGATAGTCGTAAAGAGAATCCAAAAATAGATGAGATACCAGTAGTGCGAGATTTTGCAGACGTATTTCCGGACGATTTGTCAGGACTTCCTCCAGATAGAGCAGTTGAATTCGTCATCGATTTGGCTCCAGGAACGACTCCAATATCGAAGGCATCGTACCGAATTCCACCGGTAGAGATGAAAGAACTTATTGTCCAATTACTGGACAAGAAATATATCCAACCAAGCGTATCATCGTGGCGAGCGCCGGTCTTATTCGTGAAGAATAAGGATGGGACAATGCGGCTCTGCATGGACTATAGAGAACTGAATAAGGTCACGATAAAGAATAGGTATCCATTATCACGAATTGACGACCTGTTCGATCAGTTAAATGGAGCAAGATACTTTTCAAAGATAGACTTGAGAAGTGGTTATCATCAACTGAAGGTGAGACCAGAGGATGTACCGAAGACAACATTTAGAACACGATATGGTCACTACGAATTTTTGGTTATGTCATTTGGTCTAACAAATGCTCCTGAAGCATTTATGGGCTTAATTAATGGAGTGTTCAAGCTGTTTTTGGACAAGTTCGTAGTGGTATTTATAGATGATATTTTGGTATACTCAAAAACCAAGGAAGAACATGAAGAGCATTTGAGGGTGACATTAGAGACATTGAGAAGGGAGAAGTTGTATGCCAAGTTTTTCAAATGTGAATTCTGGATTGAAAGAGTACAATTTCTAGGACATGTGATCGATAGGGATAGAATTTCGGTGGATCCCTCCAAAGTCGAAGCTATGATTAACTGGGATCAGACAAAGACGCCGTCAGAAGTAAGAAGTTTTCTCGGATTGGCAGGTTATTACAGAAGATTCATTTAGGATATTTCCAAAATCGCAACTCTATTGACGAATTTGACTAGAAAATTGGTGAAATTTGTTTGGACAGAAAAGTGTGAGGAAAGATTTCAAGAATTAAAGAAGAGGTTGAGTTCAGCACCTGTGTTATCTCTTCCAGATGATACAGGAAATTTTGTGGTATATAGTGAGGCATCGCATAAAGGACTTGGCTGTGTGCTTATGCAAAATGACAAAGTCATTGCGTACGCGTCATGACAACTGAAAGATTATGAGAAGGGGTATCCGACCCATGACCTAGAGTTGGCTACAGTGGTTTTTACTTTGAAAATCTGGAGGCACTATCTCTATGGGGAGAAGTGTGAAATATATATACAGACCACAAGAGTCTGAAATATATTTTTACACATAAAGACTTGAATAAACGCCAAATAAGATGATTGGAGTTAATTAAGGACTACGATTGTGAGATTCTATACCATCCGGGTAAGGAAAATGTGTTTGCAAATGCCTTAAGTAGAAAGGGTCGGGAGAAATTGATGATGTTGACCAAACAGGAGGAGTTAATTTCAGCAATGGAAAAGCTGGAATTGGAAGTAAAGTGTCCTATGGAGATTGATGATAAGCTATTTCAAATTCAATTTGGTACAACTCTACTAGACAAGGTTAAGGAGGCTCAACTTCAGGATAACGAATGTAAAACGGTGAAAAAGAAGATATCCGAAGGAACTGAATCAAGATTCAAGATGGATAAGGAAGGAATACTGAGATTTGAGAGTAGAATTTGGGTACCTCCAGTACTAAAGATTAAGGAAGAAATTTTGAGCGAGGCTCATAACTCACGATATTCGATTCACCCTGGTTGTACCAAGATCTTCGACAACATTTCTGGTGGCCAAATTTGAAACGAGAGGTTGCAGAATGTGTTGCCAAGTGCCTGACATATCAGAAAGTGAAAGAAGAACATCAGAGACCGAGTGGGTTACTACAACCTTTAGAGATTCCAGAATGGAAATGGGAACTTATTACAATGTATTTTATATTTGGCCTACCGATGACTCAGAAAGGCTACGACACAGTATGGGTTATTGTTGACCGATTGACGAAATCTGCACACTTCTTTCCGATCAAAATTAGATTCAACTTAGATCAGTTGGCAAGGTTATATATGAAAGAGATTGTTTAAAGGCACGAAGTTCTGGTGTCAATTGTTTTTGATAGAGATCCGCGCTTTACGTCGAACTTCTGGAAACGTCTACAAGAATGCATGGGTACACAATTGCGAATGAGCATGGCATATCATCCTCAAATAGATGGACAGAGTGAAAGAAAAATTCAAACATTAGAAGACATGTTAAGAGCTTGTATAATGGACTTTAAAGGAAATTAGGATGATCATCTATCGCTCGTAGAGTTCGGCTAGAACAACAGCTACCACACTAGTATTGGCATGCCGCCTTATGAAGCGTTATATGGCAAAAAGTGCAAAACTCCGTTATACTGGGATGGAGTGGGCGAAAGTCAATTACTAGGCTCGAAATTGGTACAACAAACAATAGAAATAGTCAAAGTGATCCGAACAAGATTGACAGCAGCTCAGGATAGACAGAAGAAATACGTCGACCCACACCATAAAAATGTTGAGTTCAAACCGGGTAGTTATGTGTTTTTAAAGGTCTCTTTGTGGAAGGGAAAGATCAGGTTCGGAAAGAAAGGGAAATTAAGCCGAAGATTCATTGGACCCTTTGAAGTTCTGCGAAGGGTCGGAGAAGTTGCTTATGAGGTAGCCTTACCTCCAGCTCTAGAGAATGTCCACAACGTTTTCCATGTCTCAGTCTTACGACCCTACAAACCCGATTACAAGTACGTGATTGAATATGAACCCCTACATTTCGACAAAGACTTATCTCACGAAGAAATTCCTGTTCAAATTATTGACCGAAAAGAGGAAGTTCTAAGAAATAAAGTAATACCTTCTGTTAAGGTAATTTGGAGGAACCACAGCGCTGAAGAAGCTACGTGGGAACTCGAAGAGAATATGATGAAGAATTATCCTCATTTATTTACTTAGATTATTATAAGCTATTCTGGGGACAAAATCTTTGTAAGGGGAGAAGAATGTAACGGGACGAATCCTTTTAAGGGGGGAAAGATGTGACAACCGAGATTTTGTAATTTAATTTTAATATTTATTGGATTGAATACATATTTTTGATGAATTAATTATTAGATTAAATAATTAATTGATGAAATTGTGGTAGATTAATTTAATTATATGTGTTATATTTATTAAATTAATGTGGAGAATTTTTATTATTCGAGGTATGTAATTATGTGAGCTTATTGTATTAAAAGAAATATTTAATAAGCCTAATAGTATTTTAATTAATTTAATAATTAATTAAAGATTTAATAATTTGACATAATTAATAGATGAGAAATTTAATTATGTGACTATGTGAATTATAACATATGTTATGGCTTCAAAATTTACATATTATAGAAATATGGCCATATGGCCCTTATACGTGAATTTAATATGTCAAACATAAATTGTTTTGTAAAATTCACACACGTATATAATTAAGCCTATTAAAACGAAGAAAACAAAACTTGAATGGATGGATTTGGTGTTATAACGAATCCATAGTGTTTGTAACGACCGAGAAATTTGGATTTTATTATAAAATAATTTTATTGAATTAAATAATAATAACATTATATTTTATGTGATATCAATATGGTTGTCATTCTGTAACCTAATGTTGTTGGAATGTCGTAGTATTTTAGCTACGTGAAGGAATTAAAGTGTTTGAATTTCTAAGACGAAAATAAAAGTTTTTCGTGAAATTTTCCAAAAAACACTATTCATCGGTAATTGCTCAGGACTTAGTTTTGAATTTCTGAGAAATACGTAATGGTAGAATATCAAGGTAAGACGGATTATGTAATAATAATCTAGTTATGGAAAATGTAATATTTTGCTTGCGGACTTAATTTATGAATATTAAGGAAAGCAAAATATTAGTAAGTAATTAATAATTGTATGATACTTAGGTATTGTACAAGGTAATGAAAATGAGTATAATACGAAGTATTATACAAGTTTGTATGAAGGATGAAATATCGTATATAATAAATTTCTATACGAGTTAGAATACGAAAATGATACATAGACAATATGTATATGTATTAAGCAATGATAATGGACTTGGAAGATTGGTTAGAATTTGTACAAGCCCAAGTGAATTAAATGGTGAGGCCTAACTATTGATTAATAAACAAGTTAGTGTTTGTTAATGCAAAGCCCAAAGGTTAAGTAAATCTAAGCCCAAGCTAGGATCCAATAAGTTGATTGTGGCAAACCACGTTAATGTGGTTAATATTGGTGATCAAGAATAATGTGTGATGACCAAGACCTAAGAGTAAAGGCCAAGAAAAAGATAAGAGTTGTGGTTAGCAAGTAATGAAAAGTAAGGAGGTGGCTTAAGGAGGTGGGATTGTGTTTTGTCTAAACTACCCTAGCTTTGGAAATTCTATAAATAGAAGAAAAATGCTAGCCATTTCTTACTTGTTCAAATAATCCAACAAACTTATAAAGTGCTTAAGTGTTAGAGAGAATAAGCAACAATAAGTTACTTTCATTTGTAAGAAGAAGAAGAAGGCTACTTTACAAAGACTTCAAAGAGTAAGACTTCTTCTCCATTTATCTTCTATCTCTACCATGATAGGTTGATAAGAAAAGTATGGATAAAGTAACATGGATGTTAAGAAGCAAGAAGAATGAGTAATCAATGAACTTAAACCGTATAAGTAGGAAATAAGTCATTTACACTTGTATAAGTTAAGAACTTATGAAGAACTTATATGAACTTAATATGAGTTTATCTTAAGAAGTAGTATGAAAGTGAAGAACTTGTATGAATATGTATCATGTATACATGAATGATATTATATGTTGAGAACATATAAGTATGGTGATTAAAAAGGCCTTAGCTTTCATAAGTTATGAACAATGAAGCTATAAGTAGTTTATACTTTAATAAGTTATAAGCTCATGAAAGAATAAGTCAAAATCCAACATGAAAATAAATTGTTGTAATAAGTATATTGAGATGTTCATTTGATAAATTGAATTCATTTGAAGTAATGAACAAATCATAAGTAATGAGGATTTGCCAAAAATTGCACGATTAGACGATAATCGTCGAATTCATGAAATTTTCGGAATAGAAGTCAAATTTTGTGTTTGAACTCGGAAACACTGGTTTTCAATGGAGACAAGTCATATTTGGCATTCTAGAGTTGTGGACTCGAAAATGATCGAATTCCGACTTAGAACGAAGAAACGAGCGTTGAACGTTCACGAACGTTTATCGTTTTCGTTAAAAATGAACCAATAGGTGAATTTTTAGCAAACGAAGTCAAATAGATAAAATTCTTGCATGAACGCGTAGAGTATGTAATTTGTGAACCGTAGGCTTTTGAAGGAGCCAATTCGGACTTAGAACGAAGAAGTTATGAGCTCGGGAAATTCGCAAAGTTGAAAAAACTGTCCAAACTATCTGGTGCACAGAGTTGGTGTGAGAGCCCCAAATCCGGGTCCGAAATCACCGCAGATTCGGCTCAATCATTCTATAACTATTTGCGGAAGATATAAACATAAATTGTTTATACAATACACTTACACACATTTTCCCAAAATCGAGTAACCTTAACTTATACACAAATCATAAACTATCTAACACATGACATTATTATCAAACTATACTTTTACAATCTAGCTCCACATTTTATCCCAAGCTAAACTTGGCATTATCTTTTTCCTGTATCAGAACGCATTCGCCTTATCTGTAATGTTTATCATGATATAGCAAGGGTGAGCATGAAAGTTGCCCAACAAGTTTAAATATAATTTAAGGATATATCATGATTGAAAGAGTCTGAATAATAGGCTAGCTATAATTCATCAATATAATTGAGAAGTAGCACGAATAAACTTTTTACTGAACAAGTATTGAACATGAACAAATATATCTGGACCAACTGGTAATGAAGGTGATCAACCTTTCATACCTGACTTATACATGCAATATGTACAGAGTACAATTCCACATGGCAATCAACAATGATTAACCATAAGCATATCTAAATAACACAACTCTTAGTAGAGTTAAGTAAAACTTGCCTAAACCGTTGATTACCGCTACGCAATTTATAACGCTTTATCCGACGACCTAATATTAGTAATATAGATCTCCAATATTAGAATAATATCATCATAATATAATACTATTATACATATATACACATAGAATAACCTAAACACATTATCACATAATCCTATCAGTCTATAATACACATAAGACTTAGTATCAGGTCAAACTATTTCAGTCTGACTTGAAACTGACACAATTCTATCATCCCGACGGTCTAGTCGGACAAATATCGAGTGTAAGTTCAATTAAACTCTGCCTAAACACTTAACAATATCTTAGACAAAATTTCTTATCAGTCAAAATAATTTTCATAGATTTGTAATAATTTTCAGATAATTAATATCATTTATCAAAGTTTTCAATCACTTATACCGTATCTAAATGAATTAAATACCACATAATTCCTTAATCATTAATATTTATTTATTATTAAATATTAATGAAAATCATATCATAATATTATAATGTAATTATAATATATCAAAGTATTTTTAATACTTTAAAATCACATTTATATGATTTTTAAACACTTAAATCCATTATCCGATAATTGCTTTTAATATTAAAATATTCATATTTTCATGACTAAATATCAAAAGTTATATTTTATAACTTAAAATATTTTTATAACATATAAATCATTTTATATGATTTTAAATCATTAATTCTATTTTTCATAATTACCATTAATAATAAATTATTAATGAAATTCATCACAAAATATTAAAAGTCATCAAAATAACTTAAAATATTTTCTAACAACATAATATAATTTTTCATGATTTATCATGAATTAAAACCATTTTAAATAATTTATTTAATATTATAATTAAATAAATAAATACCTTTTATATTCCAAAAATATTAAATTTTTTTGAAATATACTCAAAATAATTAAAAACTATTTTTAGGCTTTAAAATAATTTTTAATAATTTATTATGTATTTTAATAATTAAAACCATTTTTCTCAAATTTTTAAATAAAATAATTAATTTTCTAATTAAACTGTCACTATAGGGACCATAGGCTGATTTAATCCAAATCGATTGATTGTGTTCTTGGGATGTTCTTGAGCCTGCCCAGATCTTCATGTCAGTCCTCGTGGGGCTTACTTGGACCACTGATAAATTTGTGATCTTCATGTTTCTGGGTAATTTAAGACATTTATTATGTAGCTGACATGCAATACTACAGTTATCAATTTTTATGTCATTCAAACAACACTTCATCAAAGAGATCTATGCCTTTAAACTTTCTGACAACACTGTTCTTGAGGGTCCCTAGTTTGCATCCTTGAATCTTAGCATTCTGGGCTTGTTTGGTGTGATCTAGTGGTTCAAAACGGTAGTATGGATGTCAGTGAACAATTATTAACATCAGATCATAATGCAAACATCTCACATAATAGATTTAGGCCGGTCAATATCTGACAGAAAACTCGACTGATGAAGATCTGGGTTTCCCAAAAATCTGCATCAGGTCAGTTGGTCAATGGTGGTTTGACCGCTCATTAATTTGATTCTATGAACGATCTGAGTGATCTATTAGCATATATGTGTAGTTCATATAATAGTCTCCAATATCTAACCAACAACACAACCAAAACCTTAAAACACTGCAAGATCTAAAGGCTCAAAAATGCTGTCAGACCATTTCTGGAAATCTGGGTTGCCCAGATTCCAAATTTCGTGGCCGGTCAACAAAGTTTGACCGCTTGTAACTTACGATCTAGACATGCTATGAGGTTGATTCAAGTCTCAGATTAAAGACCACATATCATAGAACATATCCAAAACATAAAACACACAAAACATCTAACACATAAAGATCTAAGGCCACTGACATATGAATGTCAGACCAAACTTTTCAACTTTTCCAGATTTCAAGAAATGCTAGATTCGTGCATCTAAGTGATATGGATCTAGGTTTTGGCAACCCAGATCATCAAATGACACTCTATTACACAACTTTAACCAATCAACAACAACATTTAACATCAAATCATCAGATTTCTAAGTTAGGGTTTTTATACCTTTAAAAGTTTTATTCATGAACTGATCCTTGATGATCTGATCTTGGCTTGTTATTACATGATCTTAGCTTTGTTTCTCACACTTTCTCACTCTAAGATCCAAAAATATAGAGAGAGAAGGGACTTGGAGCATATGATAAGTAAAGTAAGATTTTTCTTACTTTTTAATCTTAGATCTTTTAAATCCATGGTTGTAAATGTGGCTAGGTGTTCAAATTTGGCTGATTCAAGGTGTGTGGTTATAATTCAAGAGATGTGGAACCAATTTTGGCAACAACTCTTTTAACATAAAAGTTAAGGGAGGGTATTTTGGTCTTTTAGCATACCATTTTAATTCTACAATAGTCATTTGTTGCAAACCCTTAGGGTTTAGCCCTTAGGTTAAAACCTAAGCTTTCCATAATTAACCTTTTAGGATTTCTAAATTAGGGTTTTCATAAATGAAAATTAACATCTTTAAATTATAATTAGAGTTTCTTAATTACAGTATACTTTCCTAATCACATTAGGACTAACACAAATTAGGATTAATATTTCCTAATTAAGATTGCTAATTTAGCAATTAAATCCATAATTGCACATTAGGGTTCCTGACAGAATAATTAGGGTTTAAAAATCTGAAATTAGGGTTTGCTAATTAATTAAGCTTTACCCTAATTACTATTATAATTAATAACACTTAAGAAACATAATCTTCTTTTAATTTCCAAGATTAGGGTTTCAAATACCCGAAATTTGAAATTAGTGTTCCCAGATTTAATATTAGGGCTTTCTAATAAGCAATTAGGGTTTCAAGTAATTTGTTAGGGTTTTCCCTAATAAATTATAATTAATGACGTTAAATCTTATACACAGCATTTAAATACCAGAATTAGGGTTTTAAATTCTGAATTAGGGTTTCGGATTCCCGAAACTTGAATTAGGGTTTCAAAACCGATTTCTAGGGTTTCTTATCAGATGTTAGTGTTTTCTAATTGAACGTTGACGTTTTTAATAATATTAGGGTTTGACACTGATAAAATTTATCTGGTCAACCCTTGACCCTTAACCACATACTGTGCACACATAATACCATATTCACAGAATATAAACACATATACACTTAATCCTGAATAATTCACCTAAATCCTTCATAGAATTTTGAAATCCTCAAAATTCCATCCCAAAAATATCAAACGCATACACCTATTTTTCTGTCTAGGTCTATTATTTGACCTTAAATCAATCATTTAAGATTTAAATAATTTGTCTAATTTCTCAGGTTATCACAGTTGGTAGCCTTATTTCGATTACAAACCATTTTGTCACGCCCATGCGCTAGACTAAAACCGAAAGCATCTTCGGAAAAAGGCAGTACGCCCAACAGAAGTAAGGACTCGCGTCATGATGCCAAGTCTGGGGCATCCCCATTGTTAACTCATGCCATGAAAGACGAGATGTAGGTATATATTTGATCGTATAACGCCAACCCTAGAATAAAGATAGTGATGAATGTTTACAAACACAAAGCAAGGAATGTGATTAGTTTAAAAGTAAAACACCTTAAGAAACTTGAAGTAACATTGTTAAAACTTTGTTAAACCTTAAGGATAGTGCATAAAGGTTGATGATAACCTATTCAAAGATGAATGCAAGTAAGATGACAAGCCAGAATTGATGGTAAACAAATCTAATATATGATTAGATTGAGTTGAAGGGTAAGATATAGTCATATTCATACTTGATTATATATTACCTAATGTATAATGTTATGTAATCGTGTATTGTAGAGACTTGAAAGACTCAAACATAATGTAATTATACTGTAGAAGACGCTAAAGGAAAGTATTCTAACCCTTTTCTCAGTTCAATCTGAACAAGTTTTGTAATTCATGTATCCTTACGTATGAATTAAGGTATGATGAAGTTAAAGCCAATTCTTCGGCTAGACTTAAATGCATTTGGTGGATTATTGATAATCTATCTATCTGTTATCAATTGTTGTTATCTTTTGTCAACTACTTGATATGGTTTTCAAAAGAAGTCTGAGTATGTTAAATAAATGTTTTTGTCGTTATACGACAGGCACGTGAGGTTGCCACAAATTAAACGTAAATACATTTAATGAATGTAGTGTTGATCAACATAGAGTACAATAGTCTGATCACCTAGAAGTGCTCGTAAGTAATATCGGACTTACGGACTTAGTGTCGGGTTGTCCTTTTCAAAGAAAGAATGAAATATAGGGTCTTGGACCCGGAGTTAATGTTCTTGAATATTATTATTATTGTAAAACATTTTGAAAAAAAAGATGAAGTGCTATTTTGAATCATCAATAGTACTTCATAAGCTATTTATTCGATTATTGAAGATATACGATTCTTATGTGTCAAGCATGTTGTTTATTGAAATTGTCATACTTGCTGAGCTAGTTATAATCACTCTTGCTTGAACCATATGAATGCAGCTACGACTGAACGCCTCGAAGGATCGAATAAGGATAAAGGAAAAGCTAAGGCAGATCATTAAGCTGTCTATGTAATAATATAGGTTTAATGTTGTAATATAGTTGATATTATGACAAAGAACTTTTGTAATGGGTTTAGAACTTGGGGAAATATAAATATTATTTTGATTATATAGAAGAGATATTCATTCTTTTGAGGCTTTTCAATTGGATGAATGTATGAATGTTAGTACAGTATAGCACCATCTGTCGGGTTGGAAGAAACCCAGATTTGGGGGCGCTACAGGTTGGTATCAAAGCCTAGGTTATAAAACTTAAAGGGGAAAACTAGAACCTTAAGTCATAACCTTAAGAAAGAATAAAAAAGTAAAAGATGGAAAATAACCCTATAAAAATGCATTATATTATGTTATTTGTTTTTATTATTCTACTGACGTGTACTAATCGAACTATATTGTTTTATTATAGATGTCATGAGAAAATGATATGTATAGTGACATACATGTAGTAAGCGAGGATTCGGTAAATCGAGTAGAGATACTACCAAATCCCATAATAGTAGAACCAGAAGTGGTGGCAATCGAGTCTGGAGACTCAGACAACCTAAACTACATGTCTGTGTTTGAAGGCATGCTAGAGGAAGAGGTGGACGTGATGTCCTTTGACCAGGTTGCACCTACAGAAGAGTTGACTATGGGGGATTCAATAAAAGCACTATTTATGTCAATATTAGATAGAAACGTCCAGTATTGTAAAGAGGTTAAGGAGTTAAAAGAGGAACTCCAAGCTGTCCGGGAGGACAAGACTAGTATGGAGGGGATGTGGGAAGAGGAGCATGATGATCGAGTTTTGGCCAAGGACAAGGTTCATGAGCAGAAACACGAAGTCTTTGAGCTCAAGAAGGAGCTAAAGACTAAGAAACAGAAGGTAGAGAGGATGTCCTATATATATAGGAGTTCTCATGTGGATTTTCAGCAGCAAGTAGCTGGGTATCCAATAGAAGAAAGGCAGACTCGACATACTATCAGTAGGGATGTCATTGTCGGTCTGTCCACGAAAGACTTTGAGAATGCCATTCGGCAGATGTAATCTAGTAATAGCTGGAATAATTTAGATATATAAATATTATGTATCTAGTAGTGACGTAAAACCCTCTTTTGTATATTAAGGGTAGTCTTTTCTAAATCCTAATTTTTGGAAAGCAATTGCGGGATGGAAATGTAATCAGCTTAGGCTGTGTAATGTAAACAATGTAGTGTTATACTAGAAGTTATGAATCAATATTAGTCTTTTTATGGAACATATTGAGTAATGAGTATGAGTTATTGTTTCATTACGAATAATAACCAAACAACAAGAAGAAAGTAATAATGATGTGTTGTTTTCTTAACAGCAAAATGTTGCCAAGAGGAGACAACGAAATCAAGATTCTAATGTTAATCAACCGGAGGGAGGTCTGGTTAATCCAATGCAAGAGTTCGTTAATATTTTAACGGCCACGTTTAATAGAACTGGGGCTAATGTACCCATAAATCCTGGGGTAGTACGAGCTACTACTTTTAAGGATTTCAAAAGTGTCGGTCCGCCGGAGTTCAAAGGAACTACGGACCCTATAGAATCCCAAACTTGGGTAAAAGAGATTGAGAAAGCATTTGTAATAGCAAATGTTGATGAAGGTCAGAAGGTTCCCTTTGCAACCTATATGATGAAAGGAGAGGCCAATTTCTGGTGGGAGGCAAACCAGGCTAGGGCCGGTATAGAAAATTTAACGTGGGTGAGGTTCAAGGAGATTTTCTTCGAGAACTATTTTCCCACGAGCATGTAGGGAAGAATGGAGATGCGGTTTCTTGATTTGAAATAAGGGGATATGATGGTTCTCCAGTATGTTGCCAAGTTTAATGAATTGGCAAGATTTTCTCCACATCAAGTGGACACTGAAGTAAGAAAAACTAGACGATTCAAGCAGGGATTGAAACCCTGGCTCTATAGCCTAATTTTTGTGTTCCAAAGTACTTCCTTTGGAACCATATTAGAAAAGGCAATAATTGCCAAGGGTGGGAATGAGGCTCTCAGCCAGTACCATAAAGATAAGAAAAACAAGGGTAAAGTTGATGGGGGAATAAAGACCGAGGGAGCCAGTGGTTGTGGCGACGGTCAAAAGAGGAAGGGTTTTAACTCTGGGAATACTAGAGTAAAGCAAGGGGATTCTAAGAGGAGGATGGAGGCTTGTAAAACATGTGGGGAGACTCATTTAGGAGTCTGTCTCAAGGGAAAGGTAGTATGTTATAGTTGTGGACAGGAAGGGTATATTTCGCCTAACTGTCCAAATCCAAAGAAAAATCACGGATGTTTTGTATGTGGATCAACTGACCACATAGCAAAGAACTGCCCAAAGAAGGGGACAGATGGAAATAAAGGCACTAATAGCGGTAAGTTGGCTATTAGTGGTCCAAATTTTAAAGGTAGACCAATGGCCCGCTCTTTTTTGTATGACTGTCCAAGATGCGGTGGCATCGGGGATGTAATTCTTACAGTATTATCCCAATCAATAACATAAATGCTTACGTGCTATTTGATTCGAGTGCTACTTGTTCGTTTATAGCATGTTATTTTGCTAAACGATTAGAATTACTTTCCGAAAAGTTGCTTATACATTTGATTATTAAGGTAGCAAATGAAGAGATAATTCCTGTCGAAGATATTCATAGGAATTTTTACGTAGATATACGGGGTTGTAAATTATCGGTAGATTTAATACCGATAAAGTTGGGAGAATTCGATCTAATTCTCGGAATGGATTGGTTGATTAATCATGGAGCAATTATAGATTGCCAAAAGAAATGTGTGAGCATTAGGACGTTGAAACAACCTCCTGTAATATTTTACGGTAATAAATCGTCGGGACGTTCATGCTGCCTTACGATGACACAAACTAGAAAACTTTTAAGGAAAGGGTGTGTAGGTTATCTATGTCATGTTGTTGATACCCAGCGAGTGGGAGAAACGATGGAACAAATACCTATAGTAAACGAATTCATGAATATATTTCCAAGTGAGTTACCGGGTTTACCGCTGGATAGGGAGATCAAATTTGTAATAGACATTGTGCCAGGAGAGGCACCAGTCTCAAGGGCACCGTATCGTATGGCGCCTGTGGAAATAAAAGAGCTAATGGTTCAGTTACAGGAACTATTGGATAGGATGTACATTCAACCGAGTGTCTCCCCGTGGGGGGCACCGGTGTTGTTTGTCAAGAAGAAAGATGGATCGTTAAGGTTATGTATCGACTATCGAGAGTTGAACAAGTTAATGATAAAGAATAAATACCCATTGCCCAGGATCAATGATCTTTTTGATCAATTGAAAGGGGCAAAGTATTTTTCTAAGATAGATTTGCGGACGGGGTATCACCAATTGAAGGTTAGGAAGGAGGACATACCAAAGACAGCATTTTGGACTCGTTATGGTCATTACGAGTTTTTGGTAATGTCATTTGGGTTGATGAATGCACCAGCTGTATTTATGGATATGATGAACAGAGTGTTCAAACCATATTTGGACAAGTTCGTCGTTGTGTTTATCGATGATATTCTAGTCTATTCTAAGACGCCAAAAGATCATGCTGAACACCTAAGATTAGTGTTGGAGACACTAAGAAAGGAGAAGTTATATGCAAAATTCACTAAGTGTGAATTTCGGCTAGAGAAGGTACAATTTTTAGGTCATGTCATTGACCAAGAAGGGATTTCAGCGGATCCAGCGAAGGTAGAAGCAGTGATGAGCTGGGAACAACCGAAAATGCCGACTGAGGTGCGTAGTTTCCTAGGGTTAGCAGGATACTATCAAAGATTTATCCAAGATTTTTTGAAGATAGCTACCCCGTTGACTTACTTGACAAGAAAGACGGTGAAATACGTATGGACGGATAAATGTGAAGACAGTTTTCAAGAACTGAAGAAAAGATTAAGTGAAGCGCCTGTTTTGTCATTACCCGATGACACAGGAAATTTTGTAGTTTATAGCGATGCTTCGAATAGAGAACTTGGTTGCGTGCTCATGCAGCATGGCAAAGTTATTGTGTATGGATCAAGGCAGTTGAAGGATTATGAGAAAGTTTACCCTACTCATGATCTGGAACTGGCCGCGATAGTATTTGCCTTAAAGATATGGAGACATTATCTTTATCGGGAGAAATATGAGATATATACGGACCATAAGAGTCTAAAATATATCTTCACACAGAAGGAGTTGAATATATGACAGAGAAGATGGCTGAAGTTGATAAAGGATTATGATTGTGAAATCCTGTATCACCTTAGGAAATCTAATGTGATTCTTGAGCGCCTTAAGTAGGTAAGAAGGTAGGAAAAGTTGTCTATGTTAACGACTCAAAATGAGTTAATAACAGAGATGGCTAGGATGGAGATAGAATTGAAGATGCCAAGTGAATCAGGACAGATACTTTTTATGACGGAGATGCAATCTACCATCGTAGAGAGAGTCAAGGAAGTACAACTCAAGACTGATGAGTGTAACCAAATGAAGAAGTGGTTAACTGATAAAGAAGATACTAAGTATAGTCTTGGTAATGAGGGATTATTAAGATTTGAAGGAAGAATTTGGGTTCCGAATGAGACGGAATTAAAGGTGTAAGTGTTACAAGAAGCTCATAGTTCAAGGTACTCGATACATCCTGGTAGCACTAAGATGTATCAGGACCTTCGACAGAGTTTTTGGTGGCCGAATATAAATAGAGAAATAGCGGAGTATGTGAGTAGGTGCTTAACTTGTCAAAAAGTTAAGGCCGAACATCAACGACCCAGTGGCTTGTTACAATCATTGGAGATTCCAGAATGGAAGTGGGAGCATATCATAATGGACTTCGTGGTGGGACTTCCAACAACAGCAAAAGGGTACGATTTAATTCGGGTAATAGTGGACCGGTTGACAAAATCGGCTCACTTCTTACCGATTAGGGTTAAGTATAACTTAGACCAGTTAGCTAAACTTTATGTTAAAGAATTATTTCCAGACATGGAGTACCTGTATCGATTATGTCAGATCATAATCCACGATTCACATCAAACTTTTGGAGAAGTTTGCAAGAACAGTTGGGAACACAGTTGAAGTTAAGTACAACATATCATCCACAAACCGATGGGCAGAGCGAGAGGACAATTCAGACATTAGAAGACATGTTGTGGTCTTGCGTCATGAATTTTAAGGGTAGTTGGGATGATCACCTACCACTTGTAGAGTTTGCGTATAACAACAGTTATCATGCAAGCATAGGCATGCCACCTTATGAAGCTTTGTACGGAAGAAGGTGCAGAACACCATTGTATTGGGATGAAGTGGGAGAACGCCGGATGCTAGGACCAGAATTGGTGCAGCAGACAGTAGATGTAATAAATTGAATTCGGATGCGTCTTGTTACAGCTCATGACAGACAGAAGAAGTATGTAGACTCACATAGATTAAATTGAGAGTTTGAAGTAGGCTCGTATGTGTTTTTAAAGGTATCTCCCTGGAAAGCAAAGATACGCTTTGGAAAGAAAGGAAAGTTAAGTCCAAGGTTTATAGGACCTCTTCAGGTATTAAAAAGGGTGGGAGAGGTAGCTTATGTGATAGCATTACCTCCAGACCTAGAAAGAATACATAACGTGTTTCATGTATCTATATTACGTCCTTATAAGCCGGATTATAAGCACGTAATTGAATATGAGCCAATTCATATTGAGAAGGACTTAACGTATGAAGAATTGTCGATTCAAATTATCGATAGACAGGAGCAAGTTCTGCGGAACAAATTAATACCTTCGGTAAAGGTATTATGGAAGAACCATGATGCTGAAGAAGCAACGTGGGAATTAGAAGAAAAGATGAAGAAAAATTTTCCTCATCCATTTGATTAAAGTAAGACGAGATTCTGGGGACAGAATCCTTATAAGGGTGGAAGGATGTAACAACCGAGAAATTCGGATTTTATTATAAAATAATTTTATTGAATTAAATAAAAAACATTATATTTTATGTGATATCAATATGGTTGTCATTCTATAACCTAATGATGTTTGAATGTCGTGGTATTTTAGCTACGTGAAGGAATTAAAATGTTTGAATTTCTAAGACGAAAATAAAAGTTTTCCGTGAAATTTTCCAAAAAACACTATTCATCGATAATTGCTCGGGACTTAGTTTTGAATTTCTGAGAAATACGTAATGATAAAATATCAAGGTAAGACGGATTATGTAATAATAATCTAGTTATAGAAAATGCAATATTTCGCTTGCGGACTTAATTTATGAATATTAAGGAAAGCGAAGTATTAGTAAGTAATTAATAATTGTATGATACTTAGTTATTGTACAAGGTAATGAAAATGAGTATAATACGAAGTATTATACAAGTTTGTATGAAGGATGGAATATCGTATATAATAAATTTCTATACGAGTTAGAATACGAAAATGATACATAGATAATATGTATATGTATTGAGCAATGATAATGGACTTGAAAGATTGGTTAGAATTTGTACAAGCCCAAGTGAATTAAATGGCGAGGCCCAACTATTGATTAATAAACAAGTTAGTGTTTGTTAATGCAAAGCCCAAAGGTTAAGTAAATCTAAGCCCAAGCTAGGATCTAATAAGTTGATTGACCAATGGAGCAAACCATGTTAATGTGGTTAATCTTGGTGATCAAGAATAATGTGTTATGACCAAGACTTAAGAGTAATGGCCAAGCAAAAGATAAGAGTTGTGGTTAGCAAGTAATGAATAGTAAGGACGTGGCTTAAGGAGGTGGGATTGTGTTTTGTCTAAACTACCCTAGCTTTAGAAATTCTATAAATAGAAGAAGAATGCTAGCCATTTCTTAATTGTTCAAATAATCAAACAAACTTATAAAGTGCTTAAGTGTTAGAGAGAATAAGCAACAATAAGTTACTTTCATTTGTAAGAAAAAGAAGAAGGCTACTTTACAAAGACTTCAAAGAGTAAGACTTCTTCTCCATTTATCTTCTATCTCTACCATGATAGGTTGATAGAAAAGTATGGATAAAGTAACATGGATGTTAAGAAGCAAGAAGAATCAGTAATCAATGAACTTAAGCCATATAAGTAGGAAATAAGTCATTTACACTTGTATAAGTTATGAACTTATGAAGAATTTATATGAACTTAATATGAGTTTATCTTAAGAAGTAGTATGAAAGTGAAGAACTTGTATGAATATGTATCATGTATACATGAATGATATTATATGTTGAGAACATATAAGTATGGTGATTAAAAAGACCTTAGCTTTCATAAGTTATGAACAATAAAGCTATAAGTAGTTTATACTTTAATAAGTTATAAGCTCATGAAAAAATAAATCAAAATCCAACATGAAAATAAATTTTTGTAGTAAGTATGTTGAGATGTTCATTTGATAAATTGAATTCATTTGAAGTAATGAACAAATCATAAGTAATGGGGATTTACTGGAAATTGTACTATTAGACGATAATCGTCGAATTCGTGAAATTTTCGGAATAGAAGTCAAATTTTGTGTTTGAACTCGGAAACACTGGTTTTCAAAGGAGACAAGTCATATTTGGCATTCTAGAGTTGTGGACTCGAAAATGATCAAATTCCAGCTTAGAACGAAGAAACGAGCGTTGAACGTTCATGAACGTTTATCGTTTTCGTTAAAAATGAACCAATAGGTGAATTTTTAGCAAACGAAGTCAAATAGATAAAATTCTTATATGAACGCGTAGATTATATAATTTGTGAACCGTAGGCTTTTGAATGAGCCAATTCGGACTTATAACAAAGAAGTTATGAGCCCGGGAAATTCGCAAAGTTGAAAAAACTGTCCAAACTATCTGGTGCACAGAGCTAGCGCCGCGGCGCCAACCCTGTCACAACCCGAGAATTTGGATAATTTATTAAAATCTTAAATGATTGATTTAAGATCAAATAATAGACCTAGACAAAAAATAAGTGTATGCGTTTCATGTTATTGGGATTGAATTTTGAGGATTTCAAAATTCGGTGAAGGATTTAGGTGAATTATTCAGGATTTATGTGAATATGTGTTGTGTTTATGGTTATGTAAGTGTACAGAATGTGGTTAAGGGTCATGCGTTGACCAGATAAATTATATATGTGTCAAACCCTAATCGTATATTAAGAACTCCAACGTTCAGTTAGAAAACCTTAACGTCTGATAAGAAACCCTAGAAACTGGTTCTAGTAACCCTAATTTCAGTTTCGGGAATCCGAAACCCTAATTCGGATATTAAAAACCTTAGATTGGGAATGCAATGCTATGTATAAGGTTTAATGTTATTAATTATAAATTAATTAGGGAAAACCCTAATGAATTACCTGAAACCTTAAAGTATTTATTATAAAACCCTAATACCATATCTGAAAACCCTAGTTTCAGATTCTGATAAATTGAAGCCCTAATCTGGGAATAGAAAGGATAATTATACTGCTTATGTGGTATTAATTATACTACTAATTAGGGCAAAGCTTAATTAATTAGCAAACCCTAAATTTAAATTTTTGAAACCCTAATTTCAAATTATCGAACCATAATTGTTCCGTCAGAAACCCTAATGTACAGTTGTGGGTTTAATTGCTAAATTATCAATATTAATTAGGAAAATATTAATCCTAATTGGTTTAAGACCTAAGGTAATTAGAAAAACTATAATAATTAGGTATCTCTAATTATTATTTTTAAATCATGATTTTCTATTTTAAAATCTAATAAGAAAATCTTAGAATTTTAATTGCTAAAGTCTTTAGGGTTAAAACCTAAACCCTAAAGGGTTAAACCCTAAATCCTAATCCAAACCCTAAACCCTAAAGGGTTTGGCTAATTGACAAGAATGCCCTTTTTGGATTTTTTTTAGGTAACTTGCAAATTTTGCCAAGACCTTTAGTGGTTCACCAAATCTTGACTTTGCACCGTCTAAACTCCAACAACTCAGCCTATAATCAGCAGCTATACAAGTAAAATGCAATGTATCATGTGATTATAAAAGATTAGAGAGAGAGAAAGTTACAAAATTTGGTAGAAAATTTCCCAAACCATCCTCTCTCTCTAAAATCCGAAAATAAGAGTGAAAAGGAGTGAGAAGCTAAGATAATATCATCCATTAGCTTTCTTATAACAGATTCAAGGTTCAGATTCAAGGATCAAAGCCAAAAATTGGTAAAAACCCTAACCTAGAAATCTACGATTTTGATGTTAAATGTTGTTGTTTGTTGGTTAGATATGTGTAATAAGGTGTCACTTGTTGATCTGGGTTGATAGATCACAAACCCATAACATCAAAGTACACGAAAATGAAGTTTTAGAAAATCTGGGAAATTGCAAAAATATGGCCTTACAGTCAAATGTCAGGGCCTTTAGATCCGTGTGTGTTAAGTGTTTTATGTAATGAATCTGTAGTGTGCTATGTTGTCTTTAATTTGAAACGTGAATCAGGTCCAGATCTTGTGTAGATCGCAAGTTACAAGTGGTCAAAGTGAGTTGACCGAACACAAAATGATTTTCTAGGCAACCCAGAAAATTCCCAGAATTTCTAGAAATTTCTGACAAGCTTTTGCAAGCTTCTGATCTTGCAGTCGTTTTGTTTTTTTGGCCATGTTGTTGTTTTAATATTGTAGACTGACATTTATACTACACATCTAATCCATCAGAAGCACTAGATCATTCATAGGTTCCAAGATACACTTGGTCAAAGTAGCTTTGACCGATCGTTTCGATTTAAACTGGAAAACCCGTAAATCGTGAAGAAGCGATTGTTGTCCATTCCATACTTTAACCGAAATTTGAAAAGCGAGGAGATGGTGATGTTGTTAGACTAATATGATGTTATGAAGTTATACTCTGACATCAGGACTACAAGTTGGAATCTTCATAACACATAAACAATATATAGACTGCAAAATATAAGGACCCAAAGTAGGCACCTCGATTCTGGTAAACCCAAAAAACGAAGAACAACGTCTGACAACGATTTTGAGAGCTTAAATCTCTCTGATCTGATGTTGTATGGCCATGAAACAAGTTGGTAATTGTAGTATTACATTAGTACTATAACTTTAATATGAATTCCTGCCTAGAAATCATTTAGAACACTGAATTAAACCCGGTCAAACAACCCCCGTTGTACACTGACATGAAGATCTGGAAATTGGTCAAGAACACCTATAGCGAGTTGCCTGGTCATTTATAGGCCCTTTAATGATGCTTTTATTTTCTATTTTAGGAAATTATTTAAAAATAGATAAAAGTGGTTTTAATTATTAAAATACATATTAAATTATGAAAAAAAATTATTTTAAAGTCCGAAAAATAGTTTTTAATTATTTGGAGTATATTTCAAAAATATTTATTATTTTGGAATATAAATTGTATTTATTTATTTAATGATAATATTAAATAAATTATTTAAAAATAGTTTTAATTAATGAAAATCATGAAAAATTATATTATGGTATAAGAAAATATTTTAAGTTATTTTTGATGACTTTTAATATTTTGTGATGAAATTCATTAATTAATCAATATTAATGATAATTAGTTTATTTAATAAATACATTAAATAAATTATGGAAAAATAGAATTAATGATTTAAAAATCATATAAAATGATTTAAGTGTTATAAAAATATTTTAAGTTATAATATATAACTTTTGATATTTTATCATGAAAATATTAATATTTTAATATTAATATCAATTATCGATTATGGATTTAAGTGTTTAAAAATCATATAAATATGATTTTAAGGTATTAAAATACTTTGTTATATTATAATTATATTATAATATTATGATTATGATTTTCATTAATATTTTATATTAAATAAATATTAATGATTAAGGAATTATGTGGTATTTCATTTATTTAAATACGGTTTTAAGGATTGAAAAATGTTGATAAATGATATTAATTATCCGAAAATTATTTCAAGTATTTGAAAATTATTGTGATTTGCTAAGAAAATTATATGTGATAATTGTTAAGTGCTCGGGAAGAGTTTAATTGAACTTAAACTCGAGTATTGTCCACTAGGTAATCGGCTTGGATGATAGAACTATGCTTGGTTTCAACTCAGACTTAAATAGTTTGACTTAATATTAGGTCTTGTGTCTTCATATAGGTCGATAGGGTTATGTGGTAATGTGTTTAGGTTATTTTATATTGTGATGATATTATTCTAATATTGGAGATCTATATTACTAATATTAGGTCTTGGATAAAGCGTTATAAATTGCGTTACAGTAATCAAGCAGTTCGTGCAAGTTTCATTTTACTTAACTCTACTAAGAGTGTTTTATTCAAGCTTATGGTTAATCATTGTTGGTTGCCACAAAAATTGTACTCTGTACATCTTGCATGTATAAGTCAGGTATGAAAGGCTGATCACCTTCATTACCAGTTGGTTCAGAAATGTTTGTTCATGTTTAAAACTTGTTTAGTCAAAAGTTGTTCGTGCTAGTTCTCAATTATATTGATGAATTATAGCCAGCTTATTATTCATAATCTTCAATCATGATATATCCTCAAATTGTATTTAAACTTGCTGGGAAACTTTCATGCTCACCCTTGCTATATCATGATAAAACATTGCAGATAAGGCGAATGCGTTCGGATATAGGAAAAGGTTAAGGCCAAGTTCAGTTTGTGATAAAATGTGCGGCTATTTTGTAATAGTATAGTTTGATAAATGTGTTATATGTTAGAAAGTTTATGAATTGTGTTTAAGTTAAGGTTACTCGATTTTGGGGAAAAGTGTGTAAGTTTAATGTATAAACAATTTATGTTTATATCTTCCGCAAAAAGTTATAGAAATAGTGAACCGGATCCGAGGTTATTTCGGGCCCGGATTTGGGGATGCTACAGTTGGTATCAGAGCTGTTGGTTATGAAGCTTAGGTAGTAATACCTGAGACCAATAACCGCAGTGATTAGGATTAAGTACTAACTCAAATAGAGTTAGTTGGTCGTCAAGATTCAAAGATGAATCTCGGCGAGTGTAAAGACACAGAGTTCCCTAACTCTGGTAATAGTGGTGAACAAAAGTGGTGAACAGTAGTGCAGTGATAGGAGATCGTAAAACAAAACGATCAAGTCATAAAATTGAATCGTAATATATACGATGAGATCACCCGTGATCCGATAAGGTTATGAACAGCCAGAAAGAATCAATCGATGATTGAAAAGTCTACCAACAAAATGTCGTGTATCGGTTATACTATGAAATTGTACTATGAAAAGCTCATGAAAGAGTTGTGGATTATGGATACGGATTAAATGAAATTCATTATAGAAAAAGGGGTTAAGATTAGGTGGGGATTTCAATTGAGGACTCATGTAAATTTGAGTTGTATGATTCCTTGTATGGGTATGGAATTTGTACTTGGTTTTAGAGTCACTTAGCTTCTCGGTCGATGTAGTGGTTAGGTTGACCAATTCTTTGTATGGTATGGGGGGATTGTTCACTTAGCTTCCTATATTGATTAGTGGTAGAGTTTGGTTTGACAACCACTTAGTTTCGGCATTGATAATCATTGAAATGTTTGTGTCGCTATTTATTTGCTATATATGGAGTTAAGAGGGTGATTCCTTTCTCATGTGTATAACAAATAGATAGGTCATAGGTAGAGAATATAGGATTAAGTACGAGTTCTTATAACTCATACTTATGTGACATACTTGATTCATAGTTATATGAAACATTTATGAACCACTCAGTGAACGGACGCCAAACGTCAGACTAGGATAAGTTCTTAAACTCATATGATTGTGGCAATTTATGGACTCATAAGTATGGTTTTATGAACTGGGTATAGTTGTGTGTGAATAAAGTGTTAAGGATAATAGGAATAGATAGAATGTTTAAGCAAATGATCATTAGTGGAGACTTAGGTTTTCCTAAACTCCTAGCTATGCTAAACTTCGAAATTTTTTTGACATCAAGCTAAATACGCACTATGTGCTTTTAAAAAAAAAATTGTAGACTCGTAACCATTTTTGAAACGGTTTAAAGTACAGTCTATGCTACTTATTTTGGCTAGACGCAAATGATTTGAAATATCAAAATGTATTTTAATTATCGCTCATGTACCATGTAACCTGGTGCAGAGATGATAAAAATGTGACGGAGTTCTAAATATAGGAATACTTAGTGTGAATTTGACCTAAAGTCGTTGTTCCTCTATTGTATGATGTGTTATGACAAAGTCATACAATGACGGCATCCTCAAACGGACTGTTAATACAGTACGGCATCATGGCATCATTCTCGAAAATGTTTTCAAAAATTTTAATTTGCCAACGGGGTTTGGCTACACCTAAATAATTCGATTGAATTGAATTATTGATATGAGTCTATGCTATTTGATTCAGCTAGACTAATGTTATAAAAAAAACTCCAAGTGTTTATTGAAAGAAATTTCCCGAACCAAATTGTTTTGGTGCGGAATCTTATGATAAGACTGAGGTGAACAATGATGTTTGGATAAATAATCCAATCTAGTAGCATAAATATTCGCTAAAAATGATTAATACGTTATGCATAACGACTGAGCACGATAAATTTGATCATGTTGGGCTTCAAAGATAGAAACGCACAACTGAAATTAAAATTTTAAAGCAATTTAGAAACCCTAAAAGCAGGATCCATGCGAAAAATCAATTAATTGTAAGTTTAGAGATTATACCGAGATATAAACAAACGAGAATCAAACCGATCGCGCCTCGAATCTCCAACATAATACAAACCGATTGCGCCTCTACAGATTCACACGAGCTAGCCGCACAAACCGTCGAAACGATTCTCGCAATAAGAAGGACTTGCATGATTAGCCACCAAAAGGAATGGATTTTCAAAGCTTTTTTCTCTCTAGTCTCTCTCTAAGAGCGGCTAAGGTTTTTCAATTATGATATCATACCCTAAGTAGGGTTGCTATATATCATATATATAGTAGTTAAAAGGAATTAATCAAATCAAAACCTAATTTCCTAAAATCCGAATTTATATATATATATATATATCTCTTAATTAAGTCTTACTTAATTAATATATATATACAATTATCCTTTTAATTTAAATTAAGTGATTTAAATACTATTAATCATATTAATATATTTAAATCCTTAAAATTTAAATTAATTCCCTTTTAAATAACGTTCTATGTGTGTGACCTATAGGTTATTATTACGTTGGCAATAATTTTAAAATCATATTATAAAATTATAAGCAGTGAGTGGCATCTAGTAATGCATCATCGCTACCCAAGTAATAATAAGATCGATGATTCGATGCAACCTTTTCGTGACCAATGTTTCAATGTAATTTAATCCTTTTAACCTTAATATCCTAGATTAAACTCGAGTCATGGAATGTGTCATACTCTTCATAATTTAATCTGAAGTTTTCTTGATCAATGAGTAGACTATATGAAACAAATCACTATTTGAGCATGGCCATGCATTTCATAGTCCTACTCAATCAAGAGGCCTATGGATATCACCCATAATATATAGGATGGTTAAATTCCATCTAGATCACTCATATTTCTCACACGATTAATGATGAACCCAATAATCACCTTTATAGTCCACCCTATTAAAGGTGACATTTGATGATATCAAAGTACATAAATTCTCGTGTAGTAATATAGCGATTTGGTCGGAGGACCATTACATCATTATCACTTTATGAGAATTGCTAATGACACTTTGCATAATGCTCCATATAGAATTCTCATGGTGGGTCCATCCAAAGACATCGTTCTCTAACATGTACCTATGCATTGACTTAATATCTCATATATTTATGACCAATGAGATTTGGTCATCAAATCGATCCACATACTAGTCTCAATGCATCATTGTTGTCCCATCAACAATGATACTCGACTAGGGACATTTAAGAACACTGATACTAATGGTAATATATAATCTCATGTTCAAGTCACATACTTGAAACTATATAATTTGTATCACTATTCTATGGAATTTTATTATGTTAACAATTATATTACGCAGTAAATAAAAGCATAATAAAATCATATATTTATTCAATCAAATATAATATCAAAACGTTAAGCAATTATATCAAATAATTGGCCTCTAGGGCATAAACTCTAACAGATCACCTAAAGTACTAACAACGGTAGTTTACCTTCTTTGTGATTGTAAACAGACCAAGTAATGTATTGTTTTACGGTATGATCAATACCGTTAAATCTATGTGTTCATGGTCTATATGACCCCTCAGCACAATTTGAAACATTTTACTCTTGTGAGTGGTGTATTGGGTAGCATGTGATATGTGTGAATGGTGTAAGGTGCACGGTGTAAGGTGTAAGGTGAATTTCGGGGACGAAATTCTTATAAGGAGGGGTGAATGGGACAACCCGAGAATTTGGACAATTTATTAAAATCTTAAATGATTGATTTAAGATCAAATAATAGACCTAAACAGAAAATAAGTGTATGCGTTTGATGTTATTGGGATTGAATTTTGAGGATTTCAAAATTCGGTGAAGGATTTAGGTGAATTATTCAGGATTAAGGATTTATGTGAATATGTGTTGTGTTTATGGTTATGTAAGTGTACAGAATGTGGTTAAGGGTCATGGGTTGACCAGATAAATTATATATGTGTCAAACCCTAATCGTATATTAAGAACGCCAACGTTCAGTTAGAAAACCTTAATGTCTGATAAGAAACCCTAGAAACTGGTTCTAGTAACCCTGATTTCAGTTTCGGGAATCCGAAACCCTAATTCGGATATTAAAAACCGTAGATTGGGAATGCAATGCTATGTATAAGGTTTAATGTTATTAATTATAAATTAATTAGGGAAAACCCTAATGAATTACCTGAAACCTTAAAGTATTTATTAGAAAACCCTAATACCATATCTAAAAACCCTAGTTTTAGATTCTGAGAAAATGAAGCCCTAATCTGGGAATAGAAAGGATAATTATAATGCTTATGTGGTATTAATTATACTACTAACTAGGGAAAAGCTTAATTAATTAGCAAACCCTAAATTCAAATTTTTGAAACCCTAATTTCAAATTATCGAACCTTAATTGTTCCGTCAAAAACCCTAATGTACAGTTATGGGTTTAATTGCTAATTAGAAATATTAATTAGGAAAATATTAATCCTAATTGGTTTAAGACATAATGTAATTAGAAAAACTATAATAATTAGGTATCTCTAATTATAATTTTTAAATCATGATTTTCTATTTTAAAATCTAATTAGAAAATCTTAGAATTTTAATTGCTAAAGTCTTTAGGGTTAAAACCTAAACCCTAAAGGGTTAAACCCTAAACCCTAATCCAAACCCTAAACCCTAAAGGGTTTGGCTAATTGACAAGAATGCCCTTTTTGGATTTTTTTTAGGTAACTTGCAAATTTTGCCAAGACCTTTAGTGGTTCACCAAATCTTGACTTTGCACCATCTAAACTCCAACAACTCAGCCTATAATCAGCAACTATACAAGTAAAATGCAATGTATCATGTGATTATAAAAGATTAGAGAGAGAGAAAGTTACAAAATTTGGTAGAAAATTTCCCAAGCCATCCTCTCTCTTTAAAATCCAAAAATAAGAGTGAAAAGGAGTGAGAAGCTAAGATAATATCATCCATTAGCTTTCTTATAATAGATTCAAGGTTCAGATTCAAGGATGAAAGCCAAAAAGTAGTAAAAACCCTAACCTAGAAATCAATGATTTTGATGTTAAATGTTGTTGTTTGTTGGTTAGATATGTGTAATAAGGTGTCACTTGTTGATCTGGGTTGATAGATCACAAACCCATAACATAAAAGTACACGAAAATGAAGTTTTAGAAAATCTGGAAAATTGCAAAAATATGGCCTGACAGTCAAATGTCAGGGCCTTTAGATCCGTGTGTGTTAAGTGTTTTATGTGTTTTATGTAATGAATCTGTAGTGTGCTATGTTGTCTTTAATCTGAAACTTGAATCAGGTCCAGATCTTGTGTAGATCGCAAGTTACAAGTGGTCAAAGTGAGTTGACCGAACACAAAATGATTTTCTGGGCAACCCAGAAAATGCCCAGAATTTCTAGAAATTTCTGACAAGCTTTTACAAGCTTCTGATCTTGCAGTCGTTTTGTTTTTTTGGCCATGTTGTTGTTTTAATATTGTAGACTGACATTTATACTGCACATCTAATCCATCAGAAGCACTAGATCGTTCATAGGATCTAAGATACACTTGGTCAAATTAGCTTTGACCGATTGTTCTTGACGAAATCTGGAAAACCCATAAATCGTGAAGAACAATGTCTGACCCATACTTTGACCGGCTGAAAACAGGGGATGGTGATGTTGTTAGACTAATATGATGTTATGAAGTTATACTCTGACATCAGGACTACAAGTTGGAATCTTCATAACACATAAATAAAATATAGACTGCAAAATATAAGGACCCAAAGTAGGCACCTCGATTCTGGTAAACCCAGAAAACGAAGAACAGCGTCTGACAACGATTTTTAGAGCTTAAATCTCTCTGATCTGATGTTGTATGGCCATGAAACAAGTTGGTAATTATAGTATTACATTAGTACTATAACTTTAATATGAATTCCTGCCTAGAAATCATTTAGAACACTGAATTAAACCCGGTCAAACAACCCCAGGCCAGACATTGACATGAAGATCTGGAAATTGGTCAAGAACACCTATAGCTAGCGGCCAGTTACGCCGCTATAGGCCCTTTAGTGACAGTTTTATTTTCTATTTTCCGGAAATTATTTAAAAATAGATAAAAGTGGTTTTTAATTATTAAAAATACATATTAAATTATGAAAAATTATTTTAAAGTCTGAAAAATAGTTTTAATTATTTGGAGTATATTTCAAAAATATTTATTATTTTGGAATATAAATTATATTTATTTATTTAATGATAATATTAAATAAATTATTTAAAAATAGTTTTAATTCATGAAAAATCATGAAAAATTATATTATGGTATAAGAAAATATTTTAAGTTATTTTTGATGACTTTTAATATTTTGTGATGAAATTCATTAATTAATCAATATTAATGATAATTAGTTTATTTAATAAATACATTAAATAAATTATGGAAAAATAGAATTAATGATTTAAAAATCATATAAAAATGATTTAAGTGTTATAAAAATATTTTAAGTTATAATATATAACTTTTGATATTTTATCATGAAAATATTAATATTTTAATATTAATATCAATTATCGGATTATGGATTTAGTGTTTAAAATCATATAAATATGATTTTAAGGTATTAAAAATACTTTGTTATATTATAATTATATTATAATATTATGATTATGATTTTCATTAATATTTTATATTAAATAAATATTAATGATTAAGGAATTATGTGGTATTTCATTTATTTAAATACGGTTTTAAGGATTGAAAAATGTTGATAAATGATATTAATTATCTGAAAATTATTTTAAGTATTTGAAAATTATTGTGACTGCTAAGAAAATTATATGTGATAATTGTTAAGTGCTCAGGAAGAGTTTAATTGAACTTAAACTCGAGTATTGTCCGACTAGACCGTCGGGATGATAGAACTATGTCGGTTTTAACTTAGACTTAAATAGTTTGACTTAATATTAGGTCTTGTGTGCTGTATAGACTGATAGGGTTATGTGGTAATGTGTTTAGGTTATTTTATATTGTGATGATATTATTCTAATATTGGAGATCTATATTACTAATATTAGGTCTTCGGATAAAGCGTTATAAATTGCGTTGCGATAATCAACGGTTCAGGCAAGTTTCATTTTACTTAACTCTACTAAGAGTGTTTTATTCAAGCTTATGGTTAATCATTGTTGGTTGCCACAAAAATTGTACTCTGTACATCTTGCATGTATAAGTCAGGTATGAAAGGCTGATCACCTTCATTACCAGTTGGTTCAGAAATGTTTGTTCATGTTTAAAACTTGTTCAGTCAAAAGTTGTTCGTGCTAGTTCTCAATTATATTGATGAATTATAGCCAACTTATTATTCATACTCTTCAATCATGATATATCCTCATATTGTATTTAAACTTGCTGGGAAACTTTCATGCTCACCCTTGCTATATCATGATAAAACATTGCAGATAAGGCGAATGCGTTTGGATACAGGAAAAGGTTAAGGCCAAGTTCAGTTTGTGATAAAATGTGCGGCTATTTTGTAATAGTATAGTTTGATAAATGTGTTATATGTTAGAAAGTTTATGAATTGTGTTTAAGTTAAGGTTACTCGATTTTGGGGAAAAGTGTGTAAGTTTAATGTATAAACAATTTATGTTTATATCTTCCGCAAAAAGTTATAGAAATAGTGAACCGGATCCGAGGTGATTTGGGGCCCCGATTCGGGGATGCTACAAGCCCTAGGCCATTTTGTCCTGTGTTGCACATGAGACTAAAATCGAGTATCAGTAGTAAAGTGCGTGTGCAAATTTCACTTAGTAAGGACTCATGCAAGCAAAGACTAAGTCACGTGGCATCCCCTTTCGTTAACTCGCGCCACAAAGTCTTGAGATGTTGATATATGACCTGCACTTGCATGGCCAAAGGTAACAACCTGGAGAATCCGGATTGTTCAGAATTTAAGATTTAAAGAATTAGTTATTAATAAAATGAATTTTTATTAATATTATTCTATGCTATGTGTTTATTAATCGTTCTAGAACCTAGAATGATTATTAATTGAGAGAATTCTGGCTACGAGCTAGACTGAACGAGTAAGAATTTTCAAGACAAAAATAAAAAATTTTCGGAGATAAAAATATTTCCGGGGAAAAAGATAAAATAGGCACTATTCACTCGACGAAACCCAAAGGGTTAGGGTTTGAATAACCTAAGCCATTCTGAGAGTTCGGTATGTCAAAATGACATTCCGTCGAAAGATTTGATGATAATATATCGTGAAATGTTAAGTAAGTCGATAAAAGTTTTTCTCGAAAAATGTGCAAAAATCGGATAAACTAAAAATGACAAAAAGTACTGTTATGTACTTTTCATTTGTTTACCTACGTTAGGGGAAAACGTGAAGGAAAACGCTTGACACCAAAAATTGTTTTTCAGTTTTTGGGAAATCCGAAGAATACGTAATATTTAATCGGTAAAGGAAAGACAAAATATCCAAAAATATTTGGATTCCGAGAATCGCAGTTTTCGAACTGTCAGACGAAATTCGAAAGAAGGAAGCACGAAGCTTCCAAGGGAAGCTACGTGAATAGTAAGGAGGTAGGAATAGTAAGGAGGTGTGAATAGTAAGGAGGTTAGGGGGCTGAAAAGACTAAAATACCCCTAGCCTTGAAAATCTATAAATAGGAAGCTTAATCTCATTTGAATGAGATTTTGAAAATCCAATAACTAGAGAGAGAGAGAGTTTGGATGAGAGAGAATGAGGAAAAGCTTTCCCGATTGCACGCTTTGTCCGACGGAAGGAGATTAAAGGAGAAAGGTAATCAGAAACCTTATCTCGTATAAATTTTCTTTAAGTTTTCATGTTCAAAAACATAGCTTAATGAGGAGAAGGAGTAAAAGATGTTAGAAATGATTTCATATGGTTGAAATCATAAGAAAAGAAGAAATAAGAAATTAGAAGTTTAGTAAATAAATTTCTTAAGGAAGTGTAAGATTCATAAGGATTTTGAGCGATTCGAATGAATCTTATGAATGAGTAGGTTAAATAAGTAAGGAATGATGTTCTATAACATCAAATTCCAAGAAAAATTAAATTCATAATCCAAAATATTGATTAAAATGAAGAACGGATGAAACACGAAGAACACACGGAGAACATGCGAAGAACACGAAGAACGTTGTTGATGGACAAATTTAAAATCATCGTAGAATAATTGTTATTGATGGACAAGTTTAAAATCATCGCGTATAAGTTAGATGCTTATTGCTTGGTTAGGAACGACAGAAACGTTCATGAAGAACGGATTAAAACTGAGCTATAATGAAGTTATGGCAAAAATTTTGTAAAAGACGAACGAACAAAGAACGTTAAAAACGTTAAAATGAACGAAGGGTGAAGATTAAGCCAATTAAATGGTATGTTAACGGATTCAGAATGAAGTTTTGTCTGTGGGTAATCAAAGTACGTAAGATAAGGAAGAAAGTGGCTTTGGAATGACCTCGTTCCGATTTATAACAAAGAAGTTATGAGATCGGAAAGTAAGCGTATCAAAATGAAGTTAACACTTAGAAAAATTTTCGAGAATAAGGGCTTGGCGCCGCGGCACCAGACATGCCTTGTAAGGTGGCGCTGCAGCGCCAGACCGAAGGGCCAGACACTACTAACTCGCGCTGTAGCGCGAGTCTTAATGAGCTTTTAAGTGCTCAACTGCTGGGGGATGTGCAAGAAAGAAATATGAACATGTAGTTCGCCTAATGTAACACTTAATCAAGTGTTTTAAACCTTTAATGAAGGTTGAACAGAAAGATTAACTGAGATTAAAAGAATGTAATTGCGGATTACGGAACCGAGATCCGGGGATCGTAGTCGCAATAAACGAACGTGAGGGATTGCTATGATTGTGATTCCTTAGACGTGGAGTGACGAAAGTAATAATTAACATTTCGATTTTATGTTGTGGTAATGAGAGATAAGTGTAAAGCGTGTAGACGCTGTGAATGAAACGTTGTTGTGATGAACGATCGGTCTTAGCATACAACGATCGGTATGGCTTTGACGTTAATAAAGAATAAAGAACATGGGGTTCATGGGATGGATAACGATTGAAAGCTATTAAAACCTTGAGTAAATGTTAAATGAGAGGTTAAGAGATGAACAACATGAACATTGAATACGTAAATGATCCTCGTGAATCGTATTCGCGTTGGTTGAACGTTCTAAGTATACCCTGGTTGTATGACATAGACGTTGACAAAGGTAGTAAGTAACATATGAATGGTATCGAGAAAGCCGTATCGAACGGTAATAAGATTAATGAAAGCCGAATGTGAGTCGGATAAGAATGAGTCCTGAGGTATGGCAATTACTTGCCAGAAAGCCAAAAGGAATAAGAAATTGACTTAACGAACATTATAGTTAATAGTTCGTATAATTTAAGATAAATTTAGGTTGTGGTACAATCGTAACCTTTGATGGTTGACATGGGAGCTGGGCTAAACAGTTCCTTCAGAGAGCGAAGGTATATACAAAACTAGCAACCGATCTAACTCACTGTGATGGCAGTGTAGATGAGACGGGAACTTGTTTGTTAGTTGTTTGTGGGAAACCACTCAGAGTACCATATGGACTACTAGCAGAGAAGCGATGTGTACTGAGTCCTAGAGAAGTTATAAGAAGAAGATAAGAATGTAAATCATCAAAGATGATGAATGTATAAGTAAGACATCTCCGTATGCCATGAAGCCATAGAACGGTAATGAAAGTGGTCGCATAAACTTAGGTTGCAAGAACGCGAACCCTAAGAAGTAAAGTTAAGCAAACTAATGCATAAGTCAAATATACATGACTAATTAGTGTATGTGTTATTTTTTTCTTATGTGCTACATAGCAATTGAAATGATCAGTTCGGTGTAGGCTGTACCTGTGCCTAAGGTAAGTTTCCTAACTTCATTCATATTTTAAATGAATGCTAGTTTCTTAAACTTCTCAGATGTTGAACTTGAGAAGTTACGCCTACTATATGCTTGAATGTGCGATATTTGTGCAAGGTGGTAGAAGCGTTATGAGGCCTTGTGCCACAATGTGAACTGCCTTGTTTGTATGATATGAACTGTTTTATGATTGAACTGTTCAATATGAGAATGTTTTGTTTATACATGAACCGTTATTGTTGAGTCTGTGCTATTGATTCTAGCCAGACAAAATGTGTAGGAAAGAGAGTAGAGAATGAAAGTATTTCAAAGTGAATGTGACTAATGTTTTAAAATGATAGGAATCGAGATTATTCCTATTGTTCAAGCTGCTTCATAACCTTTGTTCGGTTATCGAAATTCCAATGGAATGTTAAACTCTTGAAGTTGTATGTTCAACTGTTATGACTTGCTGGGCAATTGAATTCTCACACTTGCTTTAAATAAAAACATTTTCAGCGAACGATGTTAGAAGAACTTAAGGATCCCGTAAGAATCAAGCTGACGGTATCCATATGAAGTGCCATTCAGAATGTGAATGAACGAAAAGATCAAGTGAAGACTTGTAATGTAGAAAGATGAAAATTAAACTATAGACTAGTTTAATGAATTGTTATGTATCCTTGCTTGCGGATAAAAGTCACTCTTGTAAGATGAAAGGAATAATGTAATTATCATTATTTGTAATGAGAAAGGTTATAAGGTTTTAGAACCTAGGAATTTAGAATGTATGTTATTATATGTCAGTATATAATGATGTATGTTTGGATGAATGATGTACTCGTGACGTACGGAATCCGGGTGGGAAGATAGACCGAATTTTGGGGCGTTACAGCCAGCCCTAAAATAAAGATAGTGATGAATGTTTACAAACACAAAGCAAGGAATGTGATTAGGTTAAAAGTAAACTCACCTCAAAAAACTTGAAGTAACATTGTTAAAACTTTGTTAAACCTTAAGGATAGTGCATAAAGGTTGATGATAACCTATTCAAAGATGAATGCAAGTAAGATGACAAGCCGGAATTGATGGTAAACAAATCTAATATATGATTAGATTAAGATGAAGGGTAAGATATAGTCATATTCATACTTGATTATATATTACCTAATGTATGATGTTATGTAATCATGTATTGTAGAGACTTGAAAGACTCAAACATAAAGTAATTATACTGTAGAAGACGCTAAAGGAACGTAGTCTAACCCTGTCTCAATTCAATCTGAACAAGTTTTGTAATTCATGTATCCTTACGCATGAATTAAGGTATGATGAAGTTAAAGCCAATTCTTCGGCTAGACTTAAATGCATTTGGTGGATTATTGATAATCTATCCATCTGTTATCAATTGTTGTTATCTTTTGTCAACTACTTGATATGGTTTTCAAAAGAAGACTGAGTATGTTAAATAAATGTTTTTGTCGTTATACGACAGGCACGTGAGGTTGCCACAAATTAAACGTAAATACGTTTAATGAATGTAGTGTTGATCAACATAGAGTACAATAGGCTGATCACCTAGAAGTGCTCGTAAGTAATATCGGACTTACAGACTTAGTGCCGGGTTGTCCTTTTCAAAGATAGAATGAAATACTCATGGACTTGGACCGGAGTTAATGTTTTGCTGAATATTGTTATTATTGTAAAACATTTCGAAAGAATGATGAAGTTCTATTTTGAATCATCAATAGTACTTCATAAGTATTGTTCAGTTATTGAAGATATAAAATTCTTATGTGTCAAGCATGTTGTTTATTGAAATTGTCATACTTGCTGAGCTAGTTATGCTCACTCTTGCTTGAACCATATGAATGCAGCTAAGACTGAACGCCCCGAAGGATCGAATAAGGATAAAGGAAAAGCTAAGGTAGATCGTTAAGCTGTCTATATTATAGTATAGGTTTAATATTGTAATATAGTTGAAATTATGACAAATAACTTTTGTAATGGGTTTAGAACTTAGGGAAATATAAATATTATTTTGATTATATAGAAGAGATATTCATTCTTTTGAGGCTTTTTCAATTGGATGAATGTATGAATGTTAGTACAGTATAACACCATCTGTCGGGTTGGAAGAAACCCGGATTTGGGGGTGCTACAGTGTTAATATTACGTTTTATGTTCAAAACCTTCAAGAACATTAAGAATAATGAAATTAAATGTGTTGAATTTGCAAATTATGTGTTGAATACAAATTATGTATTTTTCGGGTAAATAACCCCGCAATAGTACCCCATGAATAGTACTTCGGGAATAGTACCTCATGAATAGTACTCCAGCATGAAAAGTACCCCAAATACCCGAGTGAATAATATTAGGGTGAATAGTAATTTGGGTGAATAGTAACCTGTGAATAATACTCTGATACGAAAAGTGTCCCGTATACCCGAGTGAATAATACTAGAGTGAATAGTAACCGGGTAAATAGTAACCCATGAATAGTAACTAGTAAAAAAATACCAAAGTAAATGATATTCCACGACGAGTATAAAACAAATGATATCTCATACGAGTATAATAGAATATCTGAAACAAAGAAATGGATTTTCACTCGCCATGCGGTAATCTACGTAGACAGATCATTTCCACAATTTAATAAAGAATGAATACGAAGGATCATTCACCAAACCTGCGGTAATCCACATAGACATGTTATTCCAACAGAATAATAAAGAATGGAATAGCAGAAGAATTCACCAGGCATGCGATAGACCGCATAGACAGGTTATCCCAACCGAATATACATGACTAATTAATGCATGTCCGTATGTCATGAAGCCGTAGAACGGTAATGAAAGTGGTCGCGTAAACTTAGGTTGCAAGAACGCGAACCCTAAGAAGTAAAGTTAAGCAAACTAATGCATAGGTCAAATATACATGACTAATTAGTGTATGTGTTGTTTTTTTCTTATGTGCTACATAGGAATTGAAATGAGCAGTTCGGTGTAAGCTGTAGCTGTGCCTAAGGAAAGTTTCCTAACTTCATTCATATTTTAAATGAATGCTAGTTTCTTAAACTTCTCAGATGTTGAACTTGAGAAGTTATGTCTATGTGCGAATGTGTGATATTTGTGCAAGGTGGTAGAACGTATGAGGCCTTGTGCCACAATGTGAACTCTTCGGTGTTTCTATGATATGAACTATTTTATGATTGAACTGTTCAATATGAGAATGTTTTGTTTATACATGAACCGTTATTGTTGAGTCTGTGCTATTGATTCTAGCCAGACAGAATGTGTACGAAAGAGAGTAGAGACTGAAATTATTTCAAAGTGAATGTGACTAATGTTTTAAAATGTTAGGAATCGAGATTATTCCTATTGTTCAAGCTGCTTTATAACCTTTGTTCGGTTATCGAAATTCCAATGGAATGTTAAACTCTTGAAGTTGTATGTTCAACTGTTATGACTTGCTGGGCAATTGAATTCTCACACTTGCTTTAAATAAAAATATTTTCAGCGAACGATGTTAGAAGAACTTAAGGATCCCTTAAGAATCAAGCTGACGGTATCCAGATGAAGTGCCATTCAGAATGTGAATGAGCGAAAAGATCAAGTGAAGACTTGTAATGTAGAAAGATGAAAATTAAACTATAGACTAGTTTAATGAATTGTTATATATCCTTGCTTGCGGATAAAAGTCACTCTTGTAAGATGAAAGGAATAATGTAATTATCATTATTTGTAATGAGAAAGGTTATAAGGTTTTAGAACCTCGGAATTTAGAATGTATGTTATTATATGTCAGTATATAATGATGTATATTTGGATGAATGATGTACTTATGACGCATCTGAATCAAGGGTGGGAAGATAGACCGGATTTTGGGGCGTTACAGCCAGCCCTAAAATAAAGATAGTGATGAATGGTTACAAACACAAAGCAAGGAATGTGATTAGTTTAAAAGTAAACTCACCTCAAGAAACTTGAAGTAACATTATTAAAACTTTGTTAAACCTTAAGGATAGTGCATAAAGGTTGATGATAACCTATTCAAAGATGAATGCAAGTAAGATGACAAGCCGGAATTGATGGTAAACAAATCTAATATATGATTAGATTAAGATGAAGGGTAAGATATAGTCAAATTCATACTTGATTATATATTACCTAATGTATGATGTTATGTAATCATGTATTGTAGAGACTTGAAAGACTCAAACATAAAGTAATTATACCGTAGAAGACGCTAAAGGAACGTAGTCTAACCCTTGTCTCAATTCAATCTGAACAAGTTTTGTAATTCATGTATCCTTACGCATGAATTAAGGTATGATGAAGTTAAAGCCAATTCTTCGGCTAGACTTAAATGCACTTGGTGGATTATTGATAATCTATCCATCTGTTATCAATTGTTGTTATCTTTTGTCAACTACTTGATATGGTTTATAAGAGAAGACTGAGTATGTTAAATAAATGTTTTTGTCGTTATACGACAGGCACGTGAGGTTGCCACAAATTAAACGTAAATACGTTTAATGAATGTAGTGTTGATAAACATAGAGTACAATAGGCTGATCACCTAGAAGTGCTCGTAAGTAATATCAGACTTACAGACTTAGTGTCGGGTTGTCCTTTTCAAAGAAAGAATGAAATACTCACGGACTTGGACCGGAGTTAATGTTTTGCTGAATATTGTTATTATTGTAAAACATTTCGAAAGAAAGATGAAGTTCTATTTTGAATCATCAATAGTACTTCATAACTATTGTTCAGTTATTGAAGATATACGATTCTTATGTGTCAAGCATGTTGTTTATTGAAATTGTCATACTTGTTGAGCTAGTTATGCTCACTATTGCTTGAACCATATGAATGCAAACTAAGACTGAAGCATACAGAAGGATCGAATAAGGATAAAGGAAAAGCTAAGGCAGATCGTTAAGCTGTCTATGTAATAGTATAGGTTTAATGTTGTAATATAGTTGATATTATGACAAATAACTTTTGTAATGGGTTTAGAACTTGGGGAAATATAAATATTATTTTAATTATATAGAAGAGATATTCATTCTTTTGAGGCTTTTTCAATTGGATGAATGTATGAATGTTAGTACAGTATAACACCATCTGTCGGGTTGGAAGAAACCCGGATTTGGGGGTGCTACAGTGTTAATATTACGTTTTATGTTCAAAACCTTCAAGAACATTAAGAATAATGAAATTAAATGTGTTGAATTTGAAAATTATGTGTTGAATACAAATTATGTATTTTTCGGGTAAATAACCCCGCAATAGTACCCCATGAATAGTACTTCGGGAATAGTACCTCATGAATAGTACTCCAGCATGAAAAGTACCCCAAATACCCGAGTGAATAATATTAGGGTGAATAGTAATTTGGGTGAATAGTAACTCATGAATAATACTACGATCTGAAAAGTGTCCCGTATACCCGAGTGAATAATACTAGAGTGAATAGTAACCGGGTAAATAGTAACCCATGAATAGTAACTAGTAAAAAAATACCAAAGTAAATGATATTCCACGACGAGTATAAAACAAATGATATCTCATACGAGTATAATAGAATATACGAAACAACAAATGGATTTTCACTCGCCATGCGGTAATCTACGTAGACAGATCATTTCCACAATTTAATAAAGAATGAATACGAAGGATCATTCACCAAACCTGCGGTAATCCACATAGACATGTTATTCCAACAGAATAATAAAGAATGGAATAGGAGAAGAATTCCCCAGGCATGCGATAGACCGCATAGACAGGTTATCCCAACCGAATATACATGACTAATTAATGCATGTCCGTATGTCATGAAGCCGTAGAACGGTAATGAAAGTGGTCGCGTAAACTTAGGTTGCAAGAACGCGAACCCTAAGAAGTAAAGTTAAGCAAACTAATGCATAGGTCAAATATACATGACTAATTAGTGTATGTGTTGTTTTTTTCTTATGTGCTACATAGGAATTGAAATGAAGCGATTGATTGTGTAAGTCAGAGGCGTGCTAAGGCAAGTTTCCTAACTTCATTCATATTTTAAATGAATGCTAGTTTCTTAAACTTCTCGGATGTTGAACTTGAGAAGTTACATCTATGTCTTGAATGTGTGATATTTGTGCAAGGTGGTAGAGCGTATGAGGCCTTGTGCCACAATGTGAACTCTTCGGTGTTTCTATGATATGAACTGTTTTATGATTGAACTGTTCAATATGAGAATATTTTGTTTATACACGAACCGTTATTGTTGAGTCTGTGCTATTGATTCTAGCCAGACAGAATGTGTATGAAATAGAGTAGAGAATGAAAGTATTTCAAAGTGAATGTCACAGATGTTTTAAAATGATAGGAATCGAGATTATTCCTATTGTTCAAGCTGCTTCATAACCTTTGTTCGGTTATCAAAATTACAAAGGAATGTTAAACTCTTGAAGTTGTATGTTCAACTGTTATGACTTGTTGGGAAATTGAATTCTCACACTTGCTTTAAATAAAAACATTTTCAGCGAACGATGTTAGAAGAACTTAAGGATCCTGTAAGAATCTAACTGACGGTAACCAGAAAAGTGCCATTCAGAATGTGAATGACCGAAAAGATCAAGTGAAGACTTGTAATGTAGAAAGATGAAAATTAAATTATAGACTAGTTTAATGAATTGTTATGTATCCTTGCTTGCGGATAAAAGTCACTCTTGTAAGATGAAAGGAATAATGTAATTATCATTATTTGTAATGAGAAAGGTTATAAGGTTTTAGAACCTGGGAATTTAGAATGTATGTTATTATATGTCAGTATATAATGATGTATGTTTGGATGAATGATGTACTCGTGATGTATGGAATCCGGGTGGGAAGATAGACCGGATTTTGGGGCGTTACAGCCAGCCCTCAAATAAAGATAGTGATGAATGGTTACAAACACAAAGCAAGGAATGTGATTAGTTTAAAAGTAAACACACCTCAAGAAACTTGAAGTAACATTGTTAAAACTTTGTTAAACCTTAAGGATAGTGCATAAAGGTTGATGATAACCTATTCAAAGATGAATGCAAGTAAGATGACAATCCGAAATTGTTGGTAAACAAATCTAATATATGATTAGATTAAGATGAAGGGTAAGATATAGTCATATTCATACTTGATTATATATTACCTAATGTATGATGTTATGTAATCATGTATTGTAGAGACTTGAAAGACTCAAACATAAAGTAATTATACTATAGAAGACACTAAAGGAAAGTAGTCTAACCCTTGCCTTAATTCAATCTGAACAAGTTTTGTAATTCATGTATCCTTACGCATGAATTAAGGTATGATGAAGTTAAAGCCAATTCTTTGGCTAGACTTAAATGCATTTGGTGGATTATTGATAATCTATCCATCTGTTATCAATTGTTGTTATCTTTTGTCAACTACTTGATATGGTTTTCAAAAGAAGACTAAGTATGTTAAATAAATGTTTTTGTCGTTATACGACAGGCACGTGAGGTTGCCACAAATTAAACGTAAATACGTTTAATGAATGTAGTGTTGATCAACATAGAGTACAATAGGCTGATCACCTAGAAGTGCTTGTAAGTAATATCGGACTTACAGACTTAGTGCCAGGTTGTCCTTTTCAAAGAAAGAATGAAATACTCACGGACTTGGACCGGAGTTAATGTTTTGCTGAATATTGTTATTATTGTCAAAAATTTCGAAAGAAAGATGAAGTTCTATTTTGAATCATCAATAGTACTTCATAAGTATTGTTCAGTTATTGAAGATATACGATTCTTATGTGTCAAGCATGTTGTTTATTGAAATTATCATATTTGCTGAGCTAGTTATGCTCACTCTTGCTTGAACCATATGAATGCAGCTAAGACTGAACGCCCCAAAGGATCGAATAAGGATAAAGGAAAAGCTAAGGCAGATCGTTAAGCTGTCTATATAATAGTATAGGTTTAATGTTGTAATATAGTTGATATTATGACAAATAACTTTTGTAATGGGTTTAGAACTTGGGGAAATGTAAATATTATTTTGATTATATATAAGAGATATTCATTCTTTTGAGGCTTTTTCAATTGGATGAATGTATGAATGTTAGTACAGTATAGCACCATCTGTCGGGTTGGAAGAAACCTGGATTTGGGGGTGCTACAGTGTTAATATTATGTTTTATGTTCAAAACCTTCAAGAACATTAAGAATAGTGAAATTAAATGTGTTGAATTTGCAAATTATGTGTTGAATACAAATTATGTATTTTTCGGGTAAATAACCCCGCAATAGTACCCTATGAATAGTACTTCGGGAATTGTACCTCATGAATAGTACTCCAGCATGAAAAGTACCCCAAATACTCGAGTGAATAATATTCGGGTGAATAGTAATTTGGGTGAATAATACTCTGATACGAAAAGTGTCCCGAATACCCGAGTGAATAATACTTGATTGAATAGTAATCGGGTGAATAGTAACTCGTGAATAGTAACTCGTAAAAAAAATACCAAAGAAAATGATATTCCATGACGAGTATAAAACAAATAATATCTCATACGAGTATAATAGAATATACGAAATTGCAAATGGATTTTCACTCGCCATGCGGTAATCCACGTAGACAGATCATTTCCACAATTTAATAAAGAATGAATACGAAGGATCATTCACTATACCTGCGGTAATCCACATAGACATGTTATTCCAACAGAATAATAAAGAATGGAATAGCAGAATAATTCACCAGGCATGCGATAGACCGCATAGACAGGTTATCCCAACTGAATATTAAAGAATGGAACCAGGTCATGCGTAATCCGCACATACAAGATATTCCAACAGAATAATAAAGAATGAGACCAGGACATGCGTAATCCGTACAGACAGGATATTCTAACAGAATAATAAAGAATGGAATAACAACAGAATTCACCAGGCATGCGATAGACCGCACAGACAAGTTTTTCCATTAGAATAATAAAGAATGGAACCAGGTCAGGCGTAATTCGCACAGACAGGATATTCCAACATAATAATAAAGAATGGAATAACAACAAAATTCACCAGGCATGCGATAGACCGCACAGACATGTTTTTCCATTAGAATAATAAAGAATGGAACCAGGTCATGCGTAATCCGCACAAACAGGATATTCCAACATAATAATAAAGAATGGAATAACAACATAATTCACCAGGCATGCGATAGACCGCACAGATAGGTTGTTCCAATGTAATAATAAAGAATGGAATAATGAAGAATTTCACCATGTATGCGGTGCCATTAGACAAAAGTTATTCCAACATAATAATAAAGAATGGGATAACAAACCTTACGAGTATTGAAAGAAAATAACTCTCTTCATGAATACGAAAAAAAATAATACCCCTTACCTTATAAGAAACTAGATACTGGAATAGTGAGGTAGCAGACTTCTTTTCTTCTTTCTCTATATAATTTCTCTCTATAATAATTGTTCTTGTGAGACTTAGTGAATTGGTGAAAAATAGTGAAGGAATGAGATTCTATTTATAGGAAAATATAGTTTCCATAATTGCACATTTTGGGGCTCGAAATATTACAGTATAATACCTTCATCTTTTCCTTCATTTTTAATTTAGTTATGCAAGTATTATCAAACTTGCACCACCTCCCCTAATAGTAAATCATGTGAATCAATAGTAAATCATGTGACTTAATAGTTCTAAACATGTGAAAAAATTAATTATAGTATAGTACCTTCATCTACACCTCCATTTTTAACTTCGTCGTGCAAGTATTATAAAACTTGCACCAAATCCCCCAATAGTAAATGAATGTGATTCAATAGTACACACATGTGAACAAATAGTTATAATCATATGAATTAATAGAAATTAATTGCTCATTTATCCAATTAATTACCCGATAACTTCCAGACATCAATTATTATCGAAATAAATGCTGATTTCCACTAACACTAATAATTCCCACACAATGGAACTATCAATTTCATCTTTAATCAAAATGAACTTATTCATCATTAATATTATGACTCACAATATTTAACAACCATGTCATTCCCAAGAAAGAGGGGGCTTTCCGATAAGGATTTCTCCTTATTGGCTCGCAATTAGGTGACCAAACCTCTCCTTGACAGAACTTCTAGACATTGTCAATATTGCAAATAATAATATAAATAACTTTTCCGTCTCAATTATTGATTTAATAATATATCATATTATGCAGATGATACTGTGAAAATAATTGAATCAATAATATAAGAGATATGATGCAGCAATTACTGTAGCAATAATTGAATATAACTGAGTGACATCTCACATAAGCATAAATAATCAATACCGTGTGCTACTATGCAACCACGCATATTACTGTACTTTTACTACCGAGTAGTTCAACAATTTTAATGGTAACACTTTCGTTGTTATTTTTATAAAAAGGTAATTCTGTCGTTTTCTTACTATGACAATACTTCCGTTGCGGGGTCTACCAATAATTGTGTTGTCCGACGGATATTCCCTAACAAAAGGAATATTCCCCGACCAAACGAATATTTTATAAAAACTTGCATACTTTGAAAAATTTTCACATATCACCCTTAACTTTAACCTTTTATCAATTTAACCATTTACTAAATAGAATAATTATAAGAAAATTAAATACTTTCATTTCATAAAATTCCGGTCTCACATCATATATATTAAAAAAATGAATAAACATCGTGGCATGCTTGTCTAGTTTTGTGGCCTTTGTTACTTGAGTAAGTAAGCCCGAGGGGATTGTCTTTACATCTAGCGCCCTAAAGTCTTAATGGTCAGGGAGTCGTTGGTTGAAAGCTCGTTAAGGTAGCACTGTAAAGCCTAAGGGAATAAGACATTGCATAGCCATGTGTATATCTAATATATATATATATATATATATATATATATATATATATATATATTTGAATAAAATGTGAAATAAGAGCAAAAAGCCCCCGTAAATTAAAAATAAAGCATAAGTACCCTATTTAGACCCTTGATATTGGTAATTATTTGATTTTAGTTGGATCTTGACTGTTTTTGAAATTTTTTAGTATACACTGTATAATGCCTTCAAAGAGACATGTTATGTACTAAATTTGAATTTGCATAAGTTAGCATGAGTGTTGAGCACACACACACACACTATATCGTCATAACAATTTAAGATTTGATGATTGATAGGAATTTACTAATTGGTTTTGATATGAAGTATTGTCATGTTTTCTTAATTTCTCTGAGGACGTTTGAACAGACTTGTTTCTATCACTACTGATGGATTCATATGCATATAGATTAGTTGCATTCCATTCCATTGCAGTGCATTGCATATCATTTTTGTTTTGTTTTGTGCTTGAGGACTGACATGGGTTTAAGTTTGTGGGAATTTGATGAGTGGTTTTATACCTACGAATTGGCCTTTAATTCGAGCTTAAACTATGTTAATTCATTATTTTTGTGATTCGTTTTACTTGTTTTATGTTATTTTATATTAAGGTATGGTGGCGTAGCGTGTGCGTCTTAAAAGGTGGTTTAGGTGTGAAACTTGGCAAGTAAATGAGCAAAACTTGGCCTGCTACAGAATGGACCCCCGTCGGGGAGGACATTATAAAGGCAAAAACCCCACCGATGCGGGGGTACTGAGGAGAAAACAAAAGCACCCCCCCACCGGGGTGGGCTCTTAAAGAATGAAAACCCCTAACGAGATGGGGGTACGGGAAAAGGCCAAGACTCTTGATTGAACTGTAATGCTACAGAGGCGTGAAGGAAGGAGGTTGGCATGGTTTGGAACTGTATTTACCATCAATTTATGGTCAGAATACGTGTCTTTGGCTGGATATTAACAAGAAACAACAAGAGAGATATCATCTAACAATCAATTAGAAAATTTTGAACCCCTAATTTTGAGAAAAAGCATTGGAGGAAGGATTAAAGGTCTGAGTCATGAAAATTACAGATTGAAGCTAAGGAGAGGGGTAGTTTTATATTCATTCTACTTCTTTAATTTAATTATTGTAATTGGGATGATGATTACTTTGATGATTTCAGTTTTTAATTCATTTGTGATGAACTAATTTACTTGTTAGGCTTATGACGGATCTTGATGGTTAAACGATGATTATGTAGCCTTGAATTTAAGTTTAATAATCTATCATTCAGTTTATCTATTTTGATTTGTGCTTTAATTTACAAATTGCTTTATCACTAATTCTATGTGGATTTGTATAGATATGAGAGATGATATATGAATCTAGACTTAGTCACTGTAGCATGTGTTCTTGAATTCTGCGTTTGAATGGAATCTTGATGAATGTTAGAATAGATATATGCTTAGCATCACATGTAATCGGATAAAGAACTTGAACTTAAACCTTATTTGATTATAATTCACAAAGAGATATAGTGAATTAGTTGATTAAGGTGTTTAACTTAATTCAATCTAATTTGTGGATTTAAGTTAATATGGTATTAGTGCATCGAGAGATTGCTAGTTCTACTTAAGTGTTCTTGATTAATAAATTTGGATAGTAAATTGAACTGAAATAAGATGTAATAATCGGAATGATACTTAAATTGAAGTTGTAAGCCTATTTCTCTAATACTTGCTTGAAATTACAGTTTTTTAAGTTTGTTGATTGCTTGGTATTTTTAATATTTTTAGTTTTTAATAGTTCTAATTCTTAATTTGGTTAGTTTAATAAATTTTGGATTAATACAAAATTGGTAATCGTGAGGATTAATTGTATACTTAATCTTTGTGGGAACGATACTCGATTTATCACTGTATTACTTGTTGACCACGTGCACTTGCGTGATTGTGCGTAATTAGAATTTACCCCAACACTTGATTTCTTTTATTTTCGAGATGTGATGCATCTTCGAGAAAATAAGATACATAGCAATGCCGAAATCCTTGTGGGCATTGTGACGCCCCCAAATCTGGGTATCTTCCAACCCGACAGATGGTGCTACACAGTACTACCAATCACACACACATTCAATTGAAAAGCCTCAAAGGAACGAATATGTCTTCTATATATTCAAAATAATATTAACATTACCTAGGTTCTTTGTAACCATTAAATTTGTTCTTGTCATAATATCAAAGATATTACAATCATTCACCCTATACTATTACATAAGTATTCTACGGGTTCATCTTCGCCTTGCCCTTATCCTTGCTAGAGCCTTCGGTCCGTTCGATCTTAGCTGTGTTCATATGGTTCAAGAAAGAGTGAGCATGTCTAGCTCAACAAGTACAAGAATTCTAACAAACAACATACTTGAAACATAGGAATCATATATCTTCAATAACTGAACAATAGTTACGAAGTACTATCGATAATTCAAAATAGCACTTCTTTTCATTCAAAACGTTTTACAAACAATATTCAGTAAAACATCAATTTCTGTCCAAGACCTTGAGCATTTCATAAGTTATTTTGAAAAGGACATCCCGACACTAAGTCCGCAAGTCTGACATTTCTTACGAGCATGTCTAGGTGACCAACCTATAGTACTCTATGTTGATCAACACTACATTCATTAAACATATATATGTCTAAGTTGTGGCAACCTCACATGCCTGTCGTTTGATGACAAAACATTTTTTAGCATACTCAGTCTTCGATTGAAAACCACACCAATATAACTTGTTAAACATTGACCATGCTTAATAGAAACATAATATAAGTCATGCCCAAAGAGTTGGCTTGGACTTCATCATACAATACTTCATGTGTAAGAATACATGAATTACAAAGCTTATCCAGATTGAACTGGAACAAGGGTTAGGATACTTGACTTTAGCATCTGCTACAGTTATAACACGTTCACGTTAAGTCTTTAAGTCTTTACAGTAAATGATAACATCACATAACACATTAGGTCATGAATGAACATACATGGTTCCTAATGAATCTTACCCTTCTTCTCAATCTAATTATGACCTAGATTTGTTATTATTAGTTCCAGCTTTGCGTTACGTCGTTCTTACCTTCACATTACGTTCATGTTTGATTACTTATCTTCAACCTTTAGGTAACATAATTAAGGTTTAACAATATCTTAAACCATGTTCATCAAGATTTAGTTCATTACTGATGAGTTACCATTCAGCTTATAATTGTAAACTTTCTTCTCTGTGTAAATCCTAGAAATTTGTGTAATGCCACCCTTTCTTCTTCTCGGTGCCTCATTGCGACGCCACTCTATAGTGGGCCGAGAACAGATTTCGGCGTTGCTGTGCCATGAAAGTCCCATCGTTATATGTCGCGCTACGGCACAAAAGTTCAGTAGGTATGTGCACTATATACAGCGTTGTAGCGCCACCAATATACCTTGGATTGGCGCCGCAGCGCCAACTCTGTGCAGCAAAAAACTTTGACAGAATTTCAACTTTGTTAGATTTCTAGGCTCGTAACTTCTTTGTTATAAGTCCGAATTGGCTCATTCAAGAGCCTACGTTTCACAAATTACATACTCTACATGATCATGCAAGAATTTTATCTATTTAACTTTGTTTGCTAAAAATTCACCTATTAGTCCAATTTTAACGAAAATGATAAACGTTCGTGAACGTTTAACGCTCGTTTCTTCATTCTAAGTCGGAATCTGGTCATTTTTGAGTTCGCAACTCTATAATGCCAAATATGACTTGTCTCCATCGAAAACCAACATTTCCGAGTTCAAACACAAAATTCAACTTCCATTACGAGAATTTCACGAATTCGACGATTATCGTCCAATCGTGTGAATTCCGGCGAAACTTCGTTAATAAAAATTTGATCATCATTCTAAATGGATTCTAACCATCATATGAACATTTCAAACTACATATTACATCAACTTATTTTCAAGCTATGTTTGGCTTATTCTTCATAAGTTCATGACTTAATAACTTATAAACAACAAGTTTTCATTCCTTATGACTTATTATAGATTTTAGTCCTTTAATCAACATTCTCACATCTTATCAAACATACTAACTTCATATGGCAAACCTATGACAAGTTCATCATAAGTTCTTCATAAGTTTACAACTTATTTAGGTTTATCTTACTTATTCATTACTTATTCGGCTTAAGTCCATTAATTAATCAATTCTTACATGTTCTTAGCATACATGCTTATTAAGCTACACTTCTCTTATCACCCTACAATGATAGAGATGGAAGATTATTAGACAAGAGTCTTACCCTTGATGAACTAGTCTTCTTCTTCTTGAAAAATCTAACAATGGAAGTTTTGACTTATATGTGCTTATTCTCTCTAACCAATAAGTTGATTTGTATTGGAAGTTGTTGGTGTTTTGAACAAGTAGTAAATGACTAGCAAACTCCTTCTATTTATAGGAAACATAAGGTTAGGGCATTATGGTCATTAGACCATCCCACCTCCTTAACTAACCTCCTTACTATTCATCTACTTAACCACTAAGTAAACTTGCTCCCTACATAAGTTACTTGGTCACCACATAAAGTTCTTGACCATCAAGATAACCCATATCAACATTGGTTGCTCCATGGATCAAGCCTAACCCATTGGATCATTATATTAGGCTTAAGTTAACTAACTTAGCTTATTCCTATTGGGCTTGCATTACTTTACATGGGCTTCATATAAACAAACACTTAGCTTAATCATTAATACATCTTGGGCTTGTCCCTTAATGCACATTGGACTTGCACTTCACACAAGATCCACCATTCTATTCCCTTTTGTCTTTAATCCTTAACTTTCTTAATTTAAGTCTGCATGCAAAATATTACGTTTTCCATACTTAGATTATTATTACATAATCCATCTCACCTCGATATTATAACGTTACGTATTTCTCAGAAGTTCAAAAATAATTCCCGAGCAGAAATTGATGAATAGTGTTTTTCGAAAAATTTCTCGGAAAACTTTTATTTTCGTCTTGGAAATTCAAACACTTTAATTCCTTCACGTAGTTAAAATACTACGATGTTCTGACGTTTCTAGGTTATAGAACGACATTCATCTTACTAACACATAATAATAACAATTAATATTATATTTTTCATTAATTTATTAAATAAAAATATTTTACGAAGGATCCCAATTTCATGGTCGTTACAGGCATGAGAGCCATCCAAGGAAATTTAGACATCGTGAATAATTTACAAGCTGCCTGCAGCTGAAAATGTCCATTACGGGAACTGAATCTAGACAGGAAACTAAATCTGTGATCACATGATTCCTAGGCTCACATGTGAAAGCAATATGTTAAAAAGCTAAAACAAGAATTAGATTTGAATAAATCTAAACTATTTCAGCTTCATCGGTTCTAGTTTAGTCACTATAAACCGGTTAAAGTGAGAAATGGCCAGATTAAGATAAATCTAGCTTGTAGCAAAAGCTATAAAACGAATTAGATTTGAGTAAATCTAAGCATTCCAGCTTCAACGGTTCCAGTTTAGTCACCATAAACCGGTTAAAGTGAGAAATAGCCAAATTTTGGCAAATCTAACCCGCATGCTAAATAACAATTATATATATATATATATATATAATAGCTGTAGAAGGCCACGAAGTGAACTTTAGGTCCGACAGAAATGTAAATATATATATATATATATATATATATATTGTTATTTGCGTTTATAACTTATATATATATATATGTATCTTTCCATCAAACTCATATATATATATATATATATATATACTTGTAATATATATATATAAGTAATAAAAAGTCACAGATCGACGATCCGCGCATACCCACACGACGTTACTCTCAACGTTAGTAGATATGTATGTACAAAAGTGAGAAAAAGCTTAAAAATCTGAAATACCTTACAGTGGGCTGCCAAGAAGACTCTAGATAGCTTTAAACACCTGATAACTCAGTTTTCACCGGTTAAATTTTAGGTAGTTGTAAAATAAGAGCTTACAAGTGTTTAGAAAGAAGAATTACTCTATTTAGAGCACTCTAGATATGTTTATGCGCTGAAATGGACATAGTTTTCTCTCCTTTTTCTATTTCTTTTTTATACGAGCAACCAAGTGCCTTTATTTATAGACTCGATGGCCGCGGGTCACCCTGCGGCTGCCTGGGTTGCCTCGGGCCATGAAGGTCATGTGACGCCCCCAAATTTAGACCACACTTGTCCCAAATTTGGTTGTCACGTACTAACTCTAATAATAAATTAACATCTCACACAACGGAATAATAATATAAATTACAGTATTATAACATAATTATTCTTGTCCCAAGGGTTCATAACTTTAACATCTCTTACATAACTTAATCATAATTAAACAATGATTAGGCATGACTAATACATAATATAATAAAACTTAAATTAAACATAGCTTACTAAGATCTTCTACAACCAAATAATTGTACATTTCTAGCAACATAGAAATAACTACTCCAAAGCTTTCTCTTTACCCTTGCCTTTGCTAGAGGGTTCACCACGTTCTGCCTTTATTGAAAGTTTTATGGAAAACAAGGATGAATAACAATTTTTCCTAGCAAGTAATATAGAGAAAAGGGTAATCAATATGTTTTAAATTTCTCAAGGGTATATCAATAATGATAGTTCAAGATAGCAATGAGTACCGATGATTATCAACAATAATCTATGGACAATAATATTCAATGATTAAATCAATTCAAGATTTCAAAGCAATAAATATTGAGCAGTCACTAAGGAATATGAACTTCTCCTAGAATTAACAGTAATAGACTGATAATTCTATAAAATGAGTACAATAGGTGATCAGTCTAAAGTACCCTATGTCATGCATAACATTTAGTCTTTCTCATATGCGTACGTCGGTTCCCTGACAATATATAATTCCCCTACCAAGAGGGTTGTTCTTCTTAGTTATAGGAGTCTGTACCAACTTAATTTGGTTTGGGTAGCTTTTGATCAAATATCAATAGTCTAGCCGAATCAATGGCTTAGACAGTTTTTTTTCACAATAATATATATGAACAATTATCATTTGAATAAAAGTTTGAATTTTCATTACGAAGTATTATTTCTTCAAAGTTCTACTTGTACGATCAATAATAGCACAAGTTCAAGTAATGCTCAATAAAGAGTAAGGTTCGAGTACTTGCCTCAAGGGCAGTTTACCAAAGTATAGCTTAATATCAATCCAATACACTATGATATCCTATTCATGTATAATCACATTAGTTATACAAGTTCAACATGTACACCTACTATCTTAATTTACCATGATACACAAGTATAAGTCGTCAATACTAAACAAATATTTTTTGTTTCCTCTTAGTCGCATGCTTCCATACGTATTCCATCACATAACACAAAAATCAGTTTCTAATACACTATATCACCATAGCTTGTCTTCACACTTTGATTTAAGTGTATAGTTATAGTATTCTTCCACTATCATACTTATTAACATGCATATACTATACTTGACGAGTATTACTGATTAATGTAACCATATAAGCATGCATCAACTCTTAATTTATTAACAGAACACACACCTCACTGCAGGGTGGCACAACCGCACTTAGTTTATACTGAGGAGTGACGCGGCCGTGCTGCTCTTGGTGCAAACCAAGACATGGCTGCTCCTGCAGAAAGACAGTGTACACACGACTTGCACATATACGAATAATCATGAAAAACACATATGTCAGCGTGTGAATAACTAATTTTGACCCTACATTTTATCTTTAACATAGGTTATTATCCATTCTTATTAAATCAATACTTTAAAGGTTCAATTCATCAATTCTCTTATGTTTAGCAATTAAACATATGCTACGTGGTCAATAGGTCACAACTATACATGCTTATGTTAATTAGATCATGTATTTCAAGTATGAAGTCATCACTTTGACTTATCGTATTTCATGCTCAACTATATTACAATACATATAACTAGCTATCACGCTTGTCAATCATGTCTACATCAATGACACACTTAATCATGATATTAGATCCTAGAATACTTTTAATGTAGTTATTGACAACTAATCTTAAAAGTTTCTTTTGAAAACTTCATATTAAGCTACCAATCATGCAAAGCCACTTTACCTACCATTCATCATACTTTCATATATACATGTTAGACATCAAAAGCATACTCACAAGTTCTCAACTCAAAGTGTATATAGTTTATCAAGTTCATTTTAAAAACTTTAAGTCTCCGTCAATAAAACTCATTTAGGTATGCAAGATAAGTCCACATCGTCTAAATCATACTTCCATACTCATTTGTACACATACTCAAGTTATTTACATAAGCTAGAATATTATTCATCATGCTTTGTTTTGCCAAACTCCAAGTTTTCCTTTAGAAGATCCTTTAAAACTAAGTTAACAAACCTTATCGTACACAAAAAAACTTATGTCTTATGTAAGACTTGTTTACGTATATGTCTAGGTTATCTACATATGTTCACAAGATTATAAAGTATATTACTTCATGTTCAAAATCTCTAGTTTCACAAATCAAAAAGTTTTCTTTGAACGTTTGTACTAAAATAACTAACATTGCTTCTATATACATAGAAAATCTCAGTCCACAAGTAAAGGTTGTTTATAGGCATATTTTAACCAAAGTAACATGTTCAAAATGGGACATGATCACAAAATTAGTACACATGATTGGCAACCAAAGCGCCGCTGCGATTATATATATATAGAAGTGGTAGCGCCGCCACCACTTGAGCGTAATGAAAATAATGGCTCTGCATTTGCAGAGCCTCTACACAAACTATGCTAAATCTGCAACCAAACCAACTACAATGCTTCTAATGTAACGCCCCGAAATCCGGTCTATTTTCACATCCAAATTCCGTACGTCACGATCCCATTTTCTTCCAAACATACGTCATTATATAGCTAAATATAACAACATACATCCTCAAATCTCAGGTTCTAAAACCTTAAAACCACTTTCATTACAAATAATGATAATTATATTATTCTTTACATCTTGTGCAAGTGACTTTTATCCGCCACCAAGGATACATAATCATTCATTAAACTATTCTATAGTTTAATTCTATCATTCTATATTACAAGTCTTCGCTTGATCTTCACGTTCATTCATATAATGAATGATACTTTTCTGGATACCAATCAGTTTGATCTTTACGGGATCCTTAAATTCTTCTAATATCGTTCGCTAAAAATGTTTTTATTTAAAGCAAGTGTGATCATTCAATTGCCCAACAAGTCATAGCAGTTGAACAAACAACTTAAAGGAATTCAAACATTCTTTTAAGACTTAAATAACCGAACAAAGGTTATGAAGCAACTTGAATAATAGGAATAATCTCGATTCCTATTATTTTAAGACATTAGTCACATTAACTTTGAAATACTTTCATTCTCTACTCTCTTTCATACACATTTTGTCTGGCTAGAATCAATAGCACATACTCTTTCATATACATTTTGTCTAGCTAGAATCAATAACGGTTCATATATAAACAGAACATTCTCTTATTGAAGTGTTAAAACACATAACAGTTCATATCATAGAAACACCGAAGTGTTCACATTGTGGTACAAGGCCTCATATATTCTAACACCTTGTACAAATATCACACATTTGCCCATAGACAGAACTTCTCAAGTTCAACATCTGAGAAGTTTTAGAAACCAGTATTCATTTGAAATATGAATGAAGTTAGGAAAACTTGCCTTACACACAGCTACAACTTCTAGTTTATGCTGAACTGCTCATTCCAAATCCTATATAGCACATAAGGAAATAACACGTACACCAATTAGTCATATACTTGACTTTACGCATTGGTTTGCTTAACTTTACTTCTAAGGATTCGCGTTCTTACAATCTAAGTTTATGCGACCAACTTCCTTTACCGGTTTACGGCTTTATGACATACGGAGATGTCCTACTCAATACATTCATCATCTTTGATGATTTATATTCTTATCTTCTTCTTATACTTTCCTAGGACTTAGCACACATCGTGTCTCTGCTAGTAGTCTATATGGTACTCTGAGTGGTTTCCCACAAACAACCAACAAACAAGTTCCCGTCTCATCTATACTACCCATAACAGTGAGTTAGATCGGTTGCCAGTTTTGTATATACCTTTGCTCTCTGAAGGAATTTTTTAGCCCAGCTCCCATATGTCAACCATCAAAGGTTACAATGGTACTACAACCTAAATTCATCTTAACTTATTCCAACTATTAACTATAATGTTCGTTAAGTCAATTTCTTATTCTTTATGGCTTTTCTGACAAATAAATGTCATACCTCAAGATTTATTCATCATCATCTAAGTCATACAGTCTTTTGTATATTCAAGACGATCATTCCATATTCATTCTACGCATTTATAGCGTTAACCATTTTACGTTACCTCGAATGTCTTCTAAGTTATAAACATTAACTCGGCTTGTTTTACGCTATACGTACTTGTCTTTAATTTAGCTTCTTCATCATTCACAGGTTTAATCATTGGTATTCATTATCCTACAATCAAACCATACACGGAGTGTAGGTTTTACCCGTATAATATTCGCGTACACTCGACCTTCACGTCGGTTAAAGTGTTTTAACGCTTACATTTCATTCTAACATTCTCATCCGACTTACATTTGACTTTCATTAATCTTATTACTGATCACTACAGCTTTCTTGATAATTCATATCTTACTTACTACTTTTGTCAACGTCTAAGTTATACAAGCAATGTACACTTAGAACGTTCACTCGACGTGAATACGATTCACGAGGATTGTTTACGTTGTTCATCCCTTAATATTCCACTCAACCTTTATCTAAGGTTTTAATCACTTTCATTCATTACTATCATCTGAACCCCATGTTCAATATTCTTTCTTAATGTCAAAGCCATACGGTTCATTGTATGCTAAGACCGATCGTTCATGGCAACAACGTTGCGTTCACAACGTCTAAACGCTTTACATTCATCTCTCATTACCACGTCATAACATTGAAATGTTATTCATTACCCTCGTCAATCAACGTCTAAGGAATCACCATCATAGCAATCCCTCACGTTCATTTATCGCGACTACGGTCCCCAGATATTAGTTTCATAACCCGCATCCACATTCTTTGTCTTTTAATCTCATTTAATCTTTCCGTTCAACCTTTATCAAAGGTTTAGTACACTTAATTAAGTTTTACATTAATTGAACTACATGTTCATATTTTTTTCTTGCACATCCCCAAAGAATTGAAAGCAAGAAAATCTCATTCAAGGCATTGCCTGCTACCGGCATTGCATGGCCGTGTCCCTTCATTTATCTCGCACTGCAGTGCCACTCCCTTCACAAATTATCATGTCACGGAACCACTTAGTAGTAGCTAATGGCCCAGGCTCATGCTACGGCACCGGCCCCCAAGGCACAACTCGTTCTGCGGCGCCAAGCATGAAACCTAGAAAAATTTTCTAAGTCTTTTACAAGCTTGAGATGCTGACTTCGCAATCACATAACTTCTTCGTTATAACTCGGAACGAGGTCGTTCCAAAGCCATTTTCTTCCTTATCTTATGTACTTCGATTACCCTCAGACAGAACTTCATTCTGAATCCGTTAACATGACTTTCAATTGGCTTAATCTTCACTCTTCGTTCATTTTACGTTATTAACGTTCTTCGTTCGTTCGTTCGTCATTCGGTCATTCGAACTCGGAACTCGTTCGTTCTTGAGTCCATGACTCAAGTTTTCTACATTCTTTTACATTCTTATGAAACCCTACACGTTCGGGTTCATTTACTAACTTTCTAATTCTTGTTCTTCTTTTATGAAGTTTTTTCCATAACTTCGTTATAACTCAGTTTTAATCCGATCATCATGAACGTTTCTAACATTCCTAACCAAGAAATAAGCAACTAACTTATACGCGATGGTTTTAAACTTTACCATCAACAACATTCTTCGCGTGTTCTTCATTTTTAATCGATATTTTGGATTACGATTTTACTTTTTCTTGAAATTTGATGTTATAGAACATCATTCCTTACTTATTTGACCTACTCATTCATAAGATTCATTCGGATCGCTCAAAATCCTTACGAATCTTACACTTCCTTAAGAAATTTATAACCTAAATTTCTAATTCTTATTTCTTCATTTTTCGTACGATTTCAAACATATGAAACCATTCCTAACATCATCTAATTCTTGTTCTCATTAAGTTATGATTTAAACATATAAACATAATGACAATTATCTAGAAGTTAGGTTTTCGGATTACCTTTCTTCTTTAATCTCATTCTGTCGGACAAAGCGTGCACTCCGGAAGGATTTTCCACTTCCTTTTCCTCTCTTCCCCCATCCGAACTCTCTCTCTCTTAAAGTTGTAATATTTTTCAAAATCCCAAAACAATGAATTTAGCTTCATATTTATAGATTTTCAAGGCTAGGGGCATTTTTGTCATTTCACCCCACCTCCTTATTATTCATGGCTTAGCCACCAAGTAATCACTTTACTTGGTGGTCAAGTGGCTGCCCCACATGCCCATGAGTCTCCCCCATGGGTTTCACCCATCCGGTGACCCACCGGTTCGATCCGCGATTTATTTTCTTGGATCGGACTTAATTAAATCTAACATTGGGCCTTACTACACCTCCTCAACAGACCTCCTTACTATTCACGAAGCTTCAGTTGGAAGCTTCGTGCTTCCGTCTTGCGAAATTCGTCCGACCGTTCAAAAACTGCGATTCTCGGAATACAAATATTTTTGGATATTTCTTCTTTCCTTTACCGATTAACTTTTATGTATTCTTCGAATTTCTGAAAAACTAAAAAACACTTTTTGGTGTTAAGCGTTTTCCTTCCCATTTTCCCCTAACGTAGCTAAACTAATGAAAAGTACATAACAGTACTTTTCGTCATTTTTATTTTATCTGATTTCTACACGTTTATTTGAGAAAACCTTTTATCGGCTTAGTTAACAATTCACAATATATTATCGTCAAATCTTTCGACAGAATGTCATTTCGACATATCGAACTCTCAGAACGGCTTAGGTTATTCAAACCCTAATCTTTAGGATTTCGTTGGGTGAATAGTGCTTATTTCGTCTTTTTCTCCGAAAATATTTTGTTCTTGGAATTTTTTTTATTTTTGTCTTGAAAATTCTTACTCGTTCAGTCTAGCTCGTAGCCAAAATCCTCCCGATTTATAATCATTCTAGGTTATAGAACGATTAATAAACACATAGCACATAATACTATTAATAAAAATTCATTTTATTAATAACTAATTCTTTAAATCTTAAATTCTGGACAATCTGATTTTTCGGGTTGTCACATCTAAGCATATATACCATCTTAGACAACACAATGTAATACTATCCTATACCAATCAATAGAGAATTTTAACAATTTCTAGAGTTTGACAAACTTAAGCTCAAGAACACAAAAGTAGAATTTATACCTCCTTGAAGCTTAATTGAATCCCTCAACACAATGATTATACTCCCTCAATTGCTCAGTAGCTCACACTCTTAGTTCACAGTTAGCAGACAAATTTCAAGCAATAGAGAATTGAAGAATGAAGTTACTTATATAGAGAAATGCATACGCAGTCAATTTCTTTATACCAAGGTTTGATTCAATGGAAAATGAAAGAGAACAATGGGTAGAAGAAAGTTGGCCAACCACCATTTCATAGCCATCATCACCATGGATTTGTAGCTGCTTGATTTCACGAAATGAAGACATAGGCTACTATTTGAGCACTGTTGGGACACTTAATATGGGACACGTATTTTAAATCCTAGCAACATGTTTATAATGTTTAGTTTGTTCTCTTATACTCCGAAAATGTAATTTTAATGTGTTAAAACTATTACATAATGGAAAGTTAGGGATTATTTATGTATCCACGTCATATAATCCATGTACATTAGTTCAGTCTAATTAATATTTATAGCATGCATGGACTCCATTTAATTGACCACTAATAATTTAATATCTCCTTAAACCTTATTATTCCAATTAGACTCACTTATTGAATTAATTTGTAATTCTTTTATTGAGTACATATTTTAGGATTCAGATTTTACTTGCGATTACAGCTTACCATGACTATGAAATTTGGCATATGGACGTGAAAATGACCTTCCTCAATGGGAAACTTGAGGAAGATGTGTTTATGACATAGCCAGAGGGATTTGTTTCAAAGGTTTGAACAAATCAAGTCTATAAGCTACAACGATCCATTTATGGATTGAAGCAAGCTTCTCGTAGGTGGAACATCCGTTTTGATGAGACAATCAAAGAGTTTGATTTTATCAAAAATGAGGATGAACCATGTGTGTACAAGAAGGTTAGTGGGAGCACTGTTTCATTCCTCATATTATATGTTGATTATATATTACTGATAGGGAATGATATTCCTATGCTACAATTAATAAAAATATGGTTATCTAAACACTTCTCCATGGAGGACTTGGGAGAAGCATCCTATATTTTGGGGATAAAGATATATAGAGATAGATCTAAAAGGATGATTGGCTTGTCCCAAGGAACGTACATGGACTTGATGCTAAAGAGGTTTAGCATGGAATATTCCAAAAGAGGTCTCATGCCGATGAGCAATGAAATACATCTCTCCAAGAAACAGGCCCCAAAGACACCTGAGGAGAGAGATCGTATGAGTAAGATTCCTTATGCTTCAGCAATTGGATCTATCATGTACTGTATGATGTGTACTAGACCAGATGTCACTCATGCACTAAGTGTAACAAGCAGATATTAATCAAATCTAGGAGAAGAACACTAGAAGGCAGTGAAAAATATCCTAAAGTACTTAAGAAGAACTAAGGATGTATTTCATATCTCCAGTGGGTCTGAATTGAAACTAGAGGGCTTCATAGACTCAAGTTTTCAAACGGACCAAGAAGACAGTAAATCCATTTCGGGGTATATGTTTACCTTAAACGGTAGCGGAGTGAGTTGGAAGAGTTTCAAATAGCAAGCGATTCTTGATCAAATGATGATGAGGCAAGAGTACATAGCTGCAAGTGAAGCTGCAAAGGAAGCTATTTGGATGAAGAAGTTCATTACCAAACTTGGTGTGGTTCCTAGCATTACAGGATCAGTGCCTTTATTCTGCGACAACACTGGAACTGTTGCGCAGGCTAAGGAACCAAGGTCTCAGTAGAGATCCAAACACGTGTTGCGGCAATTTCATTTGATCAAAGAGATCATTGAAAGTGGAGACGTCACCCTAGAGCGTGTGGACTCTCAAGACAATATTGCAGATCCATTTACTAAAGCGTTAAAACAATAGCAATTTGATCGTCACTTAGAGAAGATGGGTATGAGATACCACGACGATTGGCTTTAGTGCAAGTGGGAGATTTATAATAGTATGCATATAAGCAAATCATGTGTGATGATAAAGCATATACTTTGTAATCAATCTTATTTGTTTATTAATAAAAGAATTATTTATTAAAGGCATTTATTATTTACATGGTACTGTTTTACAATATGTGATAAACCCATAGTTTTAAGCAATGCTTTTAGAATCATGATGAGATCATGCTAATGAGATCTAAATTCTTAGATAGATTAAAACTAAAATGTTCCAATCAATGGATTACTAAAAAGGGGATTAGTGAATCCGAATAGATTGTTACGTACGTTGCTTGCTTATTGGATGAGGATGATTGATCTCATGATCATTTGTGTGGAGACACTAAAGCAAGTATATATGTGTTTATTAGAGAATAAGTTCACTGAATGTGACTCGCTAAGGAATACCTAATGGAGTTTTACTTGCCTGTCAATATGAATTCATGTAGTGATAGTAGTACAAATGATCCTTAGACTTGAGATCATCATAGTATCTTATATATAATGAATTACACTTTGACTTATTCCTTAAGACTCTTAGAGTTTATCAAAGGGTATGCTTGGGAATAATAAGTTATATATGAAGATAATGAATGATCAATAAAGAATCTACCACTTATAGTAAAAGAAGAGAAATGTCGTATGTGATTCGATAAATGACAACCCAGGAATCCTTTGGCCAAGGTGGAATGAAATTAGAAAGTAGTTTCTAATTTGCATTCATTAGGAGTTGTGCATTTAGGAATCGAAATATATATAATTAAATAAAATAAGACTTGATAGTAATTCCATGTCTTATATTTAATTGGGACATTATATGGTGGAAGGATTGAATTGTACGGTAACTATTAACTCAATGATTCTTTTATGATTAATGTTGAAATCTATATTATCTGGAAAGTCGTTGATCGCTAGGGAGGCTTATCCCTATTGTAGAATAAATATTATTTATTTAAATAAATTAATCGTTTAATTTATTTATTTAAATAAGATTAGAATTATTCTAATTGATTTTTCACAACCGGTTTAATATGGAGAACCTAAAGGGTCACACCATAAAAAGAAGAATAATTATTTAAGAAGTTAATTGCATAATCGTAATAATATGTTAAGTATATTTAATTTAATATTTGGTGATAGAATAAATTAAATAGCTTAATATTTATTATTTAATATTTTAGAAATATTAAATATAAATTAGTAAGAGGAGTCTTATTAATATTATTACAATTATTATTATTTTAATTTCTAAAAGAGTTTAGGAATTAATTTAATATAAGTACTCTCATTTATTCCTAATAGGATTAGGAGAGAAAATTAGTTAAAGGAGTTTAATTAATTATCTCTAATAAGATTAGGGAGCCCATTTAATTTAAAGAGTTTAATTAAATAAATAATACCTTATTTTAATTAAATAGGGTTACCTGATATCTTTATAAGAGGAGTCTTATATCAGATATCATAGAGATACGTAATTGCAATACTTGGAGAGTACGCCCCTTTTTTCTATTGAGATAGGAAAAACTAGGGTTTGAGCCAATACACCCTTCTTCTTGAAAATTCTTCTTCCTTGGTGGATCACCTTTAGAGGCCATACACTTCGGTGGCTTACATTGATCAAAGGAAGGAATCTACCCGGAGATTCAAGGAGATCGCGGAGAAGTAGGAGGTGAGCTCGTACCTAAGGAAGCTCGTTTCTACAAGGGTATGATTTCATAACTTCTTATTCTTGGTTTAATTAATAATAGGCATAAAGGATGATTCGGGTAATTGGTTTGTGAAAAATTTTAAAATCTGATTTTATTTTGCTTCCGCTAATTTTTGCAATTTGATTGCTACTTTGATTTTCACAAAACCTTACAATCATATATTCAGTTCCTGAATCTAGATTTGGTTCCCGTGATGGACATTTTCAGCTGCAGCCAACTTGTAAATTATTCACGGAGTCTGAATTTTCTTAAGATGGCTGTCATGCCCACAAGGAGTTCGGCATTGCTATGTATCTTATTTTCTCGAAGATGCTTCGCATCTTGAAAATAATAAAGCCAATCTAGTCAAACACATAATAAAGTGGAAGTATTAAAGGCCTCAATTACTATTGAGCACAAGGGTTTGAAAAACCTATTTTACAAAATATCACTGCCATATCTCATTAAAATTGAACTTTTATAAAAAAGTCAAACCCTTTGTATATAGGTGCGAACGAGGCATAACACTACTTCTAAATAAACTGTACATAGACCTACACACACACACATTCAAATAAAAGTTTAAATTAAAAAGTGGCGGTAATCGTGTTATCACAAAAGATGGGGGGTGCCTAACACCTTCCCTCCACTTATTTTTAGCCCCCAGACCCTAACGAATTTTGATTTTGCAGACCTGTTAAACAGTGTCACATCACTAGGTCTTTGTGCAAAACTTTTCTCAGTTAAGTTTGTGCAACCATTTAAAAATATAAACTAGCGACTCTTATAGTCAAATTGTTGACATATACATGTTGAACCTTTTCAAACTTGTTTTTTCAAACAAATCTCACCTAACATGAGAACACCAAAAGACAAGAACAGAAACGGACAAATAAAAAATTTCGACGTCGACACCTTAAAAATTGTTTTAACGCATCAGTTAAAATATAAAAAGTAGCTGTTTAAAATACTAAAGGTCATAAGACCTTCTTAGGTTAGCATCAAATAACACCTTTCTAATTTATTTTTATAATTTCCTTATTATATAGTAAACAATCGTAACACTTTATTTAATTTAATTACTTAATTAATATAATTACAATTTTATTTAACAAATCATTAGTCCTCTAATTTAATTATTTAATTAAATTAGGACATCATCAACACATTAGCGTAATAAAATACGCACAAATTATAAAATTATTTATCATTAATTTATTTAATATCATCATACTTAAATAAATTATTTCATAAAAATAAATATTAGGTTTAGGAAACTTGCACAATAATAGTAAACAATATAGGATAAAGATCTTGCTTTACATGAAAAAAAAAAGATTTAAGAACTTGCGTACAATAACAACTTAACTGCTTACTAAGAGATTAGAGATAAAGAACTTCCATAAAGTAAGTAAGATAAGAATATAGATTAGGGTTCAAAAACTTGCCTCGTGCGTAGGTTAAACGATCACTACTCACGTTCACCATAAGTCCTACACATACCATATGTATTGACAACACTCATTAGTTACACTAATATTAACTTCATAAGTTTAATTCTCACTTTTAGTATATCTCATTAACTTAGTTTAAGTTTTGGCTTACTAACATAAATCACATATTTCCAGACCGAAGTCTCGAATCTTAAGTTTAAACAACATCACATCTTTTCATGAGCATCACATTTTAGCTCTTTTACAACTTAACAAATTATCATGCCATGGCAAATATGAACGTTAATAACCTGATATAACATCTTATTACATGTCCAACACATTATCATGTTCCTTAGATTAGGTTAGATTAACACACAAAGGACTACACTTGCATTCGTGCATCCCGACGCCCTCTGATTTCCTCCTAGTGCACATCCGTCCTAAAGATGACCATTGTGACCCCTACTAATGACATCAAATTGAAACAATTAAAGAACAAAAGTTGTATGTCTACTCATCCTCGTTTTGGATCATCTTGAATAGCATCAATCGGAGTTTGTATAAAAATGTTATGCCCATTTTAGTAAAACATGTCCGGTCAGATTTTCTCTAACACTTGGTAAGTCTGCCTACCCCCGCCGGGGCGAGGTCCCCACTGGGGTGGGACAAAAAAAACACTGGTAACGCCTTCCGGAGCGGGGGTACCTAGTATTAGCTTCTGCAGTTCGCAAACGAACACAGAATAAAGCCATATTAGGCCTAAAAGCTCCTTTCTAACAACCAGTCTTACTTACCAAAGTTGTAATAAGTTTACAGAAACATAAAATAATGTTTCTAACATGGTTCAAAGCATATAAACAACATAAACATCAAAATTACAACATCTAAATTCACTATTTTTACTTTTTCTTTACTTTTAAACATTATTAGCGAAACAATCTATTGCGAATTCGTTTTACAACCAAAACAGTCCGTTTAAATCATATTGTTTTCGTTTCTACATGTATTTTCACAATCAACAAACAATTTATAGTTTAACACATGAATTGAACATCAATTTTAATTCTAAAATAAGTTGTATCATATATATATATATACCACTGTAATTCAATTCTTCAATACTTAACATGTTTCTACGAATGTGATTACTCTACATCATGAATACATGGTAAAAAACTTGTTATCAACACCCATTAAAACATATAACACCGTGTTTTCAACAATCATACTCAAAACTAATTTACAGAGACTTTTTATAAAAACTCAAAAACACAAGAACTAAGAACAAAAGGGTTAAATTACTACCTCAAATTTCTTGTTTGAGCAACCAGATGATAACAACCTCATTTGATTTTTCTCAAACTCACAAAACTCTTATCTTTTTCCTTCTATCCTTTCTCTCTTTTTCTCTTTGAGTTTTATCTTCTCTGTTCTTTCTCTTTTTAGCTTTGTGTAACATAAATTGATATAACCTAACTAATACATATTATTACGTAAAAGAAAAACTTACAAGTATATAATATTCTTAATTAATAAGATATCAGTTATGTTTTTTTAAAATCAAAAGCCACTAGGTCTTGTATGGCAAAACAAGAATAAAATAAGAATTTCAAAAGCTTTAAGGCTTTGTTTGGTAAAACCAAATTAAACCACTTTAATTTATTTATTTAATAACTCACTTATTATATAGTTTAATTGTCACACTCTATTTAATTAAATTCTAATATGCAAATTCAAAAGAATTAAAGTTAACATTAACACAATAAATCAAATTATCACATAATTATAATTCCCATTAAATTACAATTTACTTAACAAATTATTAAATCTCCTATTTAATTATTAAATTAAATTGAAACAACATTATAACAATTCACTTAATCCTTATCAACTCTCTAATTTAATTATTAAATTAAATTAAATTAGAATATTACCACCTAATAATTAATTCACCATTCTTTTATTTTAATTAACTTCAAAATACAAAATTACCAATTATCAACTTAATTAACATATTACCTTAATAAAGTTATTTCCCACAACTCATGAGTTATTTATTTAACTAATAAATAATCAAATTAAACAAATATTTATTTAAAAATACACATCAACAAAAATATTTATTTAATTCAATAAATATTTGAAATTACACATAAAATTCTAGATTGTTACATCCTTCCATCCTTACAAGGATTCTATCCCCAGAATCACAACTCAAACAATTCATTCGTCACATTCTTTCCTCCTTACAAGTATTATGTCCCCAGAATCGAAGACACAGATCAAACAAATAACTCAAAATAGGTTTTCATCATTTTGTCTTTGAGTTCCCACGTAGCTTCCTCGGCACTTTTGTTTCTCCATATCACCTTCACATAAGGTATCACTTTATTTCTGAACACTTGTTCTTTCCTATCAACTATCTGGATATGAATCTCTTCATAAGACAAATCTTTATAGAACTGGAACGGTTCGTATTCGATCACGTGTTTATAGTCGAGTTTATATAGTCTCAATACTGAAACATAAAAGACATTGTGAACATGATCTAATTTTGGTGGTAGAGCTACCTTGTAAGCCACTTCACCTACTCTTCGTAGCACCTTAAAGGGTCCAGTAAACCTTGGGCTTAACTTTCCTTTCTTCCCAAATTGGATATTCCCCTTTCAAGGAGATACTTTAAGGAAAATTAAATTTCCAACGTCAAATTCACGATTTTGTCTATGTTGGTCAAGATACTTTTTTATCGTCTTCTTGACTACTAATTTTACCAGATGAGTTTGACAACCTCGGTGATCTCATTGCATCAGGCCGATTCCGGTCTTAACAGTTAACTTTCACTCAATTTCATCCCAGCACAAAGGAGTTCTACACTTCTGCCATACAATGCTTCATAAGGCGGCATGCCAATGCTCACTTGGTAACTGTTGTTGTAGGCGAATTCAGCAAACAGTAATGCACGCTGTTTAGGCGAATTCAACTAACAGTAATGCACGCTCTTAGCCAACATTAAGTCATCATCCCAGTTTCCTCTGAAATCCATAATGCATGCTCTTAGCATATCTTCTAACGTCTGGATTGTTCGTTCGCTTTGGCCGTCTGTTTGAGGATGGTACGCAGTACTCATTCTTAACTATGTTCCCATGCATTCTTGTAGTATTTTCCAGAAGTTTGACGTGAATCGCAGATCTCCTTTAATGGATCCACTAAAATCCCATCTTTGTCAATCACATGCCCAAGAAATTGCACACATTTTAGCCATAATTCACATTTAAAGAATTCACAACTTTTCCCTTCTTAGCGTCTCCAACGTCAAACGTAAATGTTCCACGTGTTCCTCTTGAGATTTGGAGTACACCAGTGTAAGACCCTAACTTTTTATGAATAAAGATTTAATTTTCTCTAAATATTATTTTGAATAATAAGGTGTTGATTTGATATAATGCAATAGTTATGGGTGATATATGAAAAATTTTATAAAGTAAGCAAGTTGTCATAAAATATTTGTTTTGTCGGGGAATATTCTTTTTGTCAGGGAATATCCGTACAACGACACAATCATTGGTGGACCCCATAACGGAATGATTGTCGGATATAGAAAGTGACAGAGATAGCATTTTTTATAAAAATAATGGCAAAACTTTCACCGTTAACTGTTGAAATACAAGGGATAAAAGAACAGTAATACGCGTCATTGCACAATAGCGCACGATATTGAACAACATCTTTGATTATTGATGTTTACGTAAGAAGTAACTAAGTTTTATTCAATTATTGGAATAGTAGTTGCTACATATTATCTCATATTATTGATTCAATTATTGTAATAGTATCATCTGCAAAATATTTAATATTATTAAATAAATAATTGAGATGACACAGTTATTCATATTATTATTTGCATTATTGACAATGTCTAGAAAGTTTTGTCGAGAAAAGGGGTTTGGTTATTTAATTGCGTGCTTGTAAGGAGAAATTCTTATCAGAAATCTATAAGACCCCAACTTTTAGGAATAAAGATTAATTTATCTCGAAATATATTTTTTGAATATTATGGTGTGGATATGATATAATGTTATAGTTGTGGGTAATATTTAGAAATTTTTCAAAGTAAGCAAATGGTTATATAATATTCGATTGGTCTGGGAATATTCGTTTTAACAGGGAATATTCGTACGACGGCACAATCATTGGTGGACCCCACAACGGAAGTATTGTCGTAGTTAAAAAATGACAGAATTATCTTTTTAAAAAAATAACGGCGGAAGTTTTACCGTTAAACTGTTGAACTACCCGGTAGTAAAAGCACAGTAATACGCGTTGTGAAGCCCCCAAAATAGGTCCAATCCATCCAACCTATTCTGAGTCGCCAAATACATGGTACAGAAAACAACTACAACTTTATTACTACAATTGTCGTGCAAAATATAACAACACATATACTGTGAGTTTTAATACCAACTGTGACTCATGTCCCAACTATGGACCCCACCTCACAGTGATACCTTACATAAAGGTACAGTCTAGAACTGTTTTAGAAATTAAGATCTTTGGGAAGTGCTCAACGAAACCTTCGTACATAGGAGGCCATGAATCTATGTTATGATAGATATCATATGTCCAAAGAATTATCCTTGGTTGATCCAATAGACCCCAAAGAAAAACGAGAAGATTACTATAATGTTCCTTCTAATGGTGAGTCTTCTCTTGACATATAACTATCTCCATCGTCTGCAATTGAACATTATGTTTCAACCCAACTCCAAGATCATATAAGTAGTGCTCGTAGATATACTCGGCAAGTGGATGTGCACAACCCTGTCGTATGATAACACGAGATTGTATGTCATTAGACATCTTGTATGATATTGGCAAAACACCCTTCCAAACTTGGGTTCACCTCACCCTATTGTTGTTCACCAAAATCAATTAAATGACGTATAATATACAACACACACATCTTATGTCCTCAATACAATTATATATTGTATGTCATGCCGTTTTATAATGTGTTGAGAAACTTTGACAGTCTCGGACCACCACACTATTCCCCTGTTATCCCCGCTCGACCCAGCTACACTCTTATTACCTGAAAAGAATTTTGAAGCAAAAGGGGTGAGCACAACTAGCCCAGTAAAGAATATCATAACTAAAGATAATTAAATTATCAATAGCCTTCATCAGTAATAAATCAGATATTTAGAATATATGGTATATGATAAAACTTTTCAACCATAGTTGCAGCGGAACGAGCAATCCATTAGAAGAGTCAAATAGACCATAAAGTCTATTATCTTCTCCATGTTAAAAGTCCACCAACAATTCTTTAACCCTTTAACATTATTCAACAGATCCTATTCACAGTCATGTGAATAACTCATAATCATAATTGTAGTTCTAATTTTCTCTTCTCATCCGAGACGAAGATATTTTTCATCACATGTCTTTACCTGAAACATCAAAGATCATGGTTACACCAAATCACAGTTCCTGTTCATAATCATACTAATAAGTTCATCTTTGTACTACGGGCCAAAGATATTCATCAACAGTTCATCTTTGCACTACATGCCAAAGATATTCAGCAACATGTCATCTTTGCACTACGGGCTAAAGATATTCATCAATAATTCATCTTTGCACTACATGCCAAAGATATTCAGCAACAGGTCATCTTTGCACTACAGGCCAAAGATATTCATCAATAATTCATCTTTGCACTACAGGCCAAAGATATTCATATCTCAAAGAAACATACAAACATTTCAGAATTTATATAAACCATAATTATAATCATGTTGATTAATTCACCTTTGCACAGCTAAAAATATTCAATTATAAATTCAATGGTCATGATCATACCAGTCAACAATTCATCTTTGTACTACTGGCCAAAGAGAACCTATAGTCACGATCATACCAATAATTTACCCATCTTTACACTTAAGTTAAAGAGAAATTTCATCACCGAAATTATAAAAATGTTATATATGATAATAAAAACAATATAATCAACAAGTGCATTTAATTTCAAAAGTAAGATTCATAAATTAATGATTTCATAACACCTTCATCCAAATGTTATAAATCACTTAATAATCTCATACTCTAATATCATTAATATTACCACAATATCTTAATCATTTCTTAAACTTATAAATAATTTATTTTAATTGTTTACACTTTACTAATTAATGCATTTAATCATACTAAAATGCCAAACTCATATGATTTCATCACCAATAACCAACAACCTCATCAAAAATCTGCATATACCACATATAGGATTCCCAAGCCATAAAATCCTATTTTTCAATTTTGTTACTTCACATAACATATTTAATTCATTTACTCATAACTAGTCCTTTTTTATGAAAAATACTAAATCAGTACAAACAAATTTTCTTTTCTAGGATTTAGCAGAACATAGTCCCATATTGAACATATATTTTTCTCGAAATTTTTAAAATTCATTTACTATTTTTCATATGGCTAAAACTGCCGAATATTTAGACATTTATCATAAATTATACTTTTATCCAAAAATTCCAAAATTTACAGAGTATACTGATATTATACAGATGTACTCCCAATAAAAATTTCATCAATTTTGGAGTTAACCACAAGGAGTTATAAGCGTTTACTTTTAAAATAGTCTTTCCCAATAAAATTCATAACTCCTAATCTATACATCCAAAAATCGTCATTTTCGGACACAATCAATAAAACTCATCAGATTATCATTTCAAATTTTTCCAGAATTTTTGAATGTCCGAAAAAAGTACAAATCTAAAAAACATAATAACCCTTAAAATCAAGTACCTCGAAAGAGCAGTATTTCTGACCAGAATGTAAAGCCGAAGGAACCTTGCACTGAATAGCAACTCTCAAAATATCTAAATACTCACAAAATACGCTTGATAATATATAGAGAGAAAGAGAGAAAACTTATGTTTCTGGTGTGATTTTCAATTCTAACATAAGCACTTATTTATAGGAAAATGCTAGAACGAATAAGGAGACTAAATTAATAAAATATATTATTTACTTATCAACCTTCTACGCATGCCACCACAAAACCAGCCCTCATTTCTAAAAAATATAGCAGCCCATGTGCATTCAACACCAACCAAAAAGTGGGTCCCACCTAATTTTAATAAAAATTATTTTATTTTCCGAAACCTCAATAATTCATAGAAAATAGCCCGTTTATCAGAAAAATACGAATTTTATGTCCATTCCACACGAAATCGAATTCTATACAACTTTGTAGCTTTGAGTTTTTTCAAATTCCAAACAGAAAATATCCGAAAACCACAAACCGACAATTTTCAACACCGTTTCAACACCTTTTAAAATTCATAACAAATCATTCATTAATTTTCAATGGTTCAAAATTTATGGACATATACTCAACTCATATATATATAACATATCCAAAAATCACAAAGATCCAACGGTCGGATTAAAAATTATAACTCACACAATATATCACAAGAACATTGATTTGATTTTTAATACCTCCTTTCCGACAAAAATACTGATAAAATACCTCAACATTAATTCCTTCAATTATAACCACATAAAATAAATAAATTCATCATTTATATCCGTATAAAATAAATATATCCTTATCATATAAATCAATAATTTATTATTCATAAATAATATTACAGAATCACAATTATGACAACCAGGTGGTTCCCAGGAAAGAGGGGGCTTTCCAATAAGGATTTCTCCTTACTGGCGCGCAATTAGGTGACCAAACCTCTCATTGACAGAACTTTCTAGACATTGCCAATAATGCTATCTAATAATATTATTCAAATAATATGAATTATTAATCTAATAATGGGAAATAATGTGCAGTGATAATTATTGAAACAACAATAATATAAAATATCAACGCAGCAATTATTGAATCAAAAAATAAAATATTGAACAGTAATTACTGTAACAATTATTGAGTAGTGTCTTCTTACATAAGAATCAATAATTCAAAAATATTGTACAATAACGTGTGCTATTGTGCAACCACGTGTATTACTATATTTTAACCACCAGGTATTCCAATAGTGTTAACGGTAACAACTACATCGTTATTTATAAAAACTCAAACTTGTCATTTTCTTCGTCAAATGCTTATTCTCATTATGGGTCCCATTAAATGATCGCTACTGTGGTACCTAATATTCCCCGATAATAAGAATATTCCACGACCAAACGAATATTCCCCGACAAAAATGAGTATTTTATAACCACTTGCGTATTTTAAAAAAATTTATTTATATCACCCTTACCTTTAACTTTTTTTTTATCAATTTAACCATTTACTAAATAGGAAAATTGAATACTTCTATTTCATAAAATCCGGGGTCTTACATGCGTGGTTTCATAGTAGCACACGGTATTGATTATTGATGCTTACGTGAGAAGTCACTCAGTTATACTCAATTATTGCTACAGTAATCGCTGCATCATATCTCTCATATTATTGATTCAGTTATTGTCACAGTATCATCTGCATAATATGATATATTATTAAATCAATAATTGTGACGGCAAAATTATTCATATTATTATTTGCAATATTGACAATGTCTAAAAGTTATGTCAAGGAGAGGTTTGGTCACCTAATTGCGCGCCAATAAGGAGAAATCCTTATCGGAAAGCCCCCTCTTTCCTGGGAATGACCTGGTTATTAAATATTGTGAATTATAATATTAATGATGATTAAGTTTGTGTTGATTAAAGATGAAATTGATAGTTCCATTGTGTGGGAATTATTAGTGTTAGTGGAAATCGGCATTTATTTCGATAATAATTAATGTCTAGAAGCTATCGGGTAATTAATAGGATAAATGACCAATTAATTGCTATTAATTCACATGTATAAAACTATTTGTTCACATGTGTGTACTATTGATTCACATTCATGTACTATTAGGGGAGTTGGTGCAAGATTGATAATACTTGCATGACAAAATTAAAGATGGAGGTATAGTTGAAGGTACTATACTATAATTAGTTTTTCCACATGATTATACTATTGAGTCACATGAATGAACAATTAATTCACATGATTTACTATTAGTGGAGGTGATGCAAGTTTGATAATACTTGCAGGACTAAATTAAAAATGAAAGAAAAGTTGAAGGTATTGTACTATAATATTTCGAGCCCCAAAACGTATAATTATCGAAACTATATTTTCATATAAATAGAAGCTCATTCTTCCTTCATTTCTCACAAATTCACTAAAGCTATAGAGCAATTATTATAGAGAGAAAGAAGAAGAGAAGTCTGTTACCTCACTATTCCAATATCTAGTTTCTTCTATGGTAAGGGGTATTATTCTTTCGTATTCATGAAGAGAGTTATTTTCTTTCAATACTCGTAAGGGTTGTTATTCCATTCTTTATTATTATGTTGGAATAACATGTCTATCCGAAGTACCGCATACATGGTGAAATTCTTCTGTTATTCCATTATTTCTTATTCTATTGGAATAACCTGTCTATACGGCCTATCGCATGCCTGGTGAATTATGTTGTTATTTCATTCTTTATTATTTCATTTGGAACATCCCATGCATGCGGATTACGATAACCCGGTTCTCGTTTCTTTATTATTTCGTTGAAATATCCTATCTGCATGCGGATTACGCATGATTCGGTTCCATTCTTTATTATTCTCGTTAGAATATCCCGCATGCCGCTTGATTACGATCCATTCTTTATTATTTTGTTGGGAATAACCTGTCTGTGCGGTCTATCGCATGCCTGGTGAATTCTTCTGTTATTCCATTCTTTAATATTCTGTTGGAATAACCTGTGTATGTGGATTACCGAATGCATGGTGAATGATCTTTCGTATTCATTCCTTATTAAATTGTGGAAACGATCTATCTACGTGGATTACCGCATGGTGGATGAAAATCCATTTGCAATTTCATATATTCTATTATATTCAGTTGGTTAAAGTTTTGGCTTCTATACTCCATGAAATTACTAGAATATACTGGATTACGCTTCATCCAGTATCTTTTCATGAAAATATTCTTTTGAGAATTCTTGAATTTTACTCCACAAAGCAGTATCATGTTGATAATTTGGACGTTATTTGATTTCAGAATAAATTAACTTATAAATCTTTAAAATTTATTCTTGAACTTGTTTTGTTGAATTTTTATGTCATTGTCATCATCCTCATGCTTATATTGTGATGAAATTTATCTTTGTCTTACGTGTATAGATGGACTCGATATGATTATGACTAGGGATCATTCGGTATAATCATTACCTGTAATGTTATAAATGATATGGTAAAAGTCCTCAGTGGCCTGTAATGCATTGATGGACAGTTTTTGGTATGATTATAACCAGGGATTATTCGTTATAGTCATGACCATTGATGATTTAATGAATATCCTTGGCCCGTAATGCAGGGATGATTTGATGATGTGGTTTATTTATTAAGCTGAGTCTCAGCAATAAAAATTAATGAAAACATTTTAAATCACAGAGGATAGTAGATATTATGCTTTACTTGACTCTTCTAATGGATTGCTTATTCCGCTGCAGTTAAACTTGATGTCTATTGTATTTTATCAGTTTAACATTGTTGAGGACTAATGATAATTTATTCTATATTATCTTAGTCATAATATTTCTTATTGGGCTAGTTGAGCTTACCCTTTTGCTTTCATTGTTCTCTTCATGAAATGAGAATGTAGCCGGGACTAGTCGGGGAACGGAGTGATGGTTCGAGATGGTGTTATAGTAGTCCTCACTATTCTATAAAATAGTGTGACAATAAATGTAATGAGGACTCTATTTGAGAGTGGATATTGTCTAGAAGGCAATATTCCTGTTTAAACTCTCAGCTATGTTTTGTCGTATATTACACGATGGTTGTATAATTAAGTTTGTATTTGTATTCTGTACCATGTATTTGGCGACTCAAGATGGGTGATGTATACCTATTTTAGGGGCGTCATAGTTGGTATCAAAGCTTAGGGATATGATCCCTAGCTAAGATGTGAGACAAGAACTAGGAGGGGAGAGACGAGGAATTCCTTCGCTAGTATGACCTACCTAAGTGTATTTGGTATTTAATTGGTCGGTCAGAGTATAGGGATAATATGTGATATGTTAATTTGTTTAACTAACGCTTGTTTTATGGCAGTTTTTAAGAATGGCAGCTGAGAACATTAACAATGGAGTGAATGAGATCGTGGAGACACCTCTAATCACCAACCAGGATAATGTGATGTTAGGCAAAGAAGGAATTAGAGATATCCATGTGGTGAGTAAAGAATTGATAGTTGTACCCGAGATAGTCGCAAAGGTAGCAGCTGAGAGTGAGGAAGAATAGGAAGAAGAGGAACATGAGGAGAATTTATTAGAAGAATTTTATGATCGAAATTTAGAATTGCAAAATCGTATTCATGAGTTAGAAGAGCAGGCTGAAGAATGGTAGGTGGTCGTGGAGCAAAAGGATGCAACAATTCAAGCTTGTTTTACCCGATATGTGATGCTTGAACAGAAGCACTCTCTGGCAGAGTATAAGATGATAAAGCTGGAATCTGAGCTGAAAGAAGAAAGAATTGAACGAGTGAGAATGAGTGATGCATTGGTAAAAGCCTCACGACGCGTTGATATTGTGGAAAGAGATGTCCGATCTAAGAAGGCTAAAATAGATGATATGTATTTCTCTTTTTGGACAACAATTGAGAGAACCCAACATCGAGTTTTGAATTACCTTGTACATTGCGGTCAACCCCAATTCGGTATGGATCAAAGATTAATGATTCAGATGATGAAATAGGAGTACGATGAAGCAATTGAGGGTGGAATATACCTTATAGAAAAGCCAATTTCAATGGTAGTGATGACACCAAATGCTGCCCCAAACAAGTTAAAGTCGGGTAGTTCAAGGGAGAGCGGTTGTCATGACTTCCCAACAAGTTAGGAACCCAAATGAAGTTATCACGGGTTAGTTAATCATAAATTTTTTCAAAGTCTATACCCTGTTAGATATCGGTTCTACCCATTCTTTTATTTCTCTTGCGTGCGCTCAACGTTTAAATTTAACTCCAGAGAAATTAGACTTTGACTTATCGGTTGAAACTCCGTTATGAGAAACCTTCGTTACCTCTACTGGTTATAAATCTTGCTGATTCAAATCGACACTTTCACGTTACCTGTAGATCTTATCTCTTTGAAAATACTTGCCCTTGATGTGATTTTAGGAATCGATTGGTTAACTACTCATCATGCCAAAATTGATTATTTTCGTAAGGTTGTTAGCTTTCATATTCTTAACCAACCTGTTATGCGAATTCAAGCAACCAAACTACTAAAGTCAATCACTGTCATATCAAGCCATAAGTACAGAGTCCGGAGCCTTTATCTGGTGACTTCCTTGTGTGGAATATACCGAAGCCAGACTTTCCGTAGGCGACACTGTGAATGACGGTGGCAAGTTGATAGGTATCAATGTGACGTACTATCAAAGTCTTGGATGAGAGTCACAGTTTTGAATGATATTTCTATTGTTAATAAATTTCCTAACGTGTTCTTGAAGACTTCCTAGCCTACCCCTAGAGCGTGAAATTGAATTTTGTATTGACCCTAGTACAAAACCCATTTCTAAAACCATTAAATATTTCTCCAACCAAAACAAACGTATCATGCGCCAAGGATATTTGCTCGAGCTGTTGAAGATTACGACTATACCATTCAATATCATTGTGGAAGAGCAAACGTGGTAGCTGACGCGTTGAGTAAAAGATCATATGCATTTACGAGTGTGATGTTGTTAACACAAAACCCATTTCGTATAACTTACAAATGATGAAGATAGAGTTAAAGACTCTAGGGACCCACGTGAAGATAATGAATATACGAGTAGAATCGACTTTAATCAATAAAGTTAAAGTCGCTCAAACTACACACCTAGAGCTGATGCGTATGAAGAAGAAAGTGCAAGAAGGTGCTATTCCGGAAGCAAGAATCGATGAAGAAGGAATACTTCGAGTCAACTCCAGATTTTATGTTCCTAAGGATTCTGACTTGAAGTATAAAATCATGATGGATGAGCACAACACACCGTTTGCAATCCATCCTCGGAGTACCAAAATGTATCGTGATCTCCTACATACATTTTGGTGGAGGAATATGAAGAGAGAGATAACAGGGTTTATCTTAAGGTGTCTAACTTGTCAATGAGTCAAGGCGGAGCATCAAGTGCCAAAAGGTCCATTGCAACCACTTGAAATTCCAGAATGGAAGTGGGAGCACATTACCATGGATTTTGGTACTGGTCTTCCCAAGGTTTCTCAAGACATAGATGCAATTTAGGTCATTGTTGATAGATTGACCAAGTCTGCTCATTTCTTACCGATACGAGAAACTTATACACTTGAACGTCTTGCTAGTATGTACATAAATGAGATTATGAGAGTTCATTGTATGCCATTATCCATTATTTCTGATCGAGACCCAAGATTCACTTCAAGATTTGGGGTTAGTTTGCAAAAAGCTATGGGCACGGATTTACGATTTAGTTCGGTATATCATCCTCAAATGGACGGGCAGTCAGAAAGGACTATTCAAACTCTTGAAGATTTATTAAGACTCTGTGTCCTTTACTTCAAGGGAAGTTGGGACAAGTTCTTACCATTGGTGGAGTTTTCCTACAACAATAGTTATCAAGAAAGTATTGGCATGGCTCCATTTGAGGCGTTGTATGGATGAAAGTGTCGTTCTCCAGTATGTTGGGATGAGGTGAGTGAAGTAACGTTGTTGGGACCAGAGTTGGTACGTATGACTACGGAAAAGATTCAAATGATCCGACAACGTATAAAAACCTCACAAGATCGACAAAAGAGTTATGCTGATCTTCATCGAAAAGACGTGGAATTCAATATTGGAGATCATGTGTTGTTACGTGTTGCTCCATGGAAAGGAGTTACAAGATTTGGAAAGAGAGGAAAGCTCAATCCTCAATTCATTGACCCATTTATAATCCTCGAACGAGTAGGAACTATGGCCTATAGACTTGCCTTACCGCCAAGTATGTCTCGTGTTCATAACGTTTTCAACATATCTATGTTACGTAAATATGTGAAAGAAACGAACCACATTATTGAATTAGAACTAGATGAGATAGAGGAAGATTTAACGTATAAAGAGTTACCTGTTAAAATCTTGGATAAGAAGGATCATATTTTACAGTCCAAGGTTATATATCAAGTCAAAGTTTTGTGGAGAAGCCACGATATGGAAGAAATGACCTGGGAGTTAGAATCTGAGATGAAGTCAAGATATCCTCACCTCTTCGATATACCAGGTACGTACCCTAATTTCGAAAACAAAATTTCATAAGAAGGGGAGGTTGTAAGACCCAAACTTTTATGAATAAAGATTAATTTCTCTTGAAATATATTTCTTGAATATTATGGTGTGGATATGATATAATGTTATAGTTGTGGGTAATATTTTCAAATTTTGCAAAGTAAGCAAGTTGTTATATAATATTCGATTGGTCGGGGAATATTCATTTTAATAGGGAATATTCGTACGACGGCACAATCATTGGTGGACCCCACAACATAAGTATTATTGTAGTTAGAAAATGACAGAATTATCTTTTTATAAAAATAACGGCGAAAGTTTTACCGTTAAACTATTTTACTACCAGGTAGTAAAAGTAAAAGAATATCGCTGTGGTTGTATAGTAAGTACACCAGATTGATTATTGATGCTTACGTGAGAAGTCACTCAGTTATACTCAATTATTGTTACAGTAATTGTTGCATCATATCTCTGATATTATTGATTCAGTTATTGTCACAGTATCATCTGCATAATATGATATATTATTAAATCAATAATTAAGACGACAAAGTTATTCATATTATTATTATTTGCAATATTGATAATGTTTAGAAGTTCTGTCAAGGAGAGGTTTGGTCACCTAATTGCGCGCCAATAAGGAGAAATCCTTATCAGAAAGCCCCCTCTTTCCTGGGAACGACCTGGTTGTTAAATATTGTGAATTATAATATTAATGATGATTATGTTCATGTTGATTAAAGTTCATGTTTATTTCGATAATAATTGATGTCTGGAAGCTATGGTGTAATTAATCGGATAAATGAGCAATTAATTGCTATTAATTCACATGCATATAACTATTTGTTCACATGTATGTACTATTGATTCACATTCATGTACTATTAGGGGAGTTGGTGCAAGATTGATAATACTTGCATGACAAAATTAAAGATGGAGGTATAGTTGAAGGTACTATACTGTAATTAGGTTTTTCACATGATTATACTATTGAGTCATATGAATGAACCATTAATTCACATGATTTACTATTAGGAGAGGTGGTGCAAGTTTGATAATACTTGTAGGCCTAAATTAAAAATGAAAGAAAAGTTGAAGGTATTGTACTGTAATATTTTGAGCCCCAAAACGTATAATTATTGAAACTATATTTTTCTATAAATAGAAGCTCATTCTTCCTTCTTTTCTCACCAATTCACTAAAGCTATAGAGCAATTATTATAGAGAGAAATTATAGAGAGAAAGAAGAAGAGAAGTCTGCTACCTCACTATTCCAATATCAAGTTTCTTCTAAGGTAAGGGGTATTATTCTTTCGTATTCATGAAGAGAATTATTTTCTTTCAATACTCGTAAGGGTTGTTATTTCATTCTTTATTATTATATTAGAATAACTTGTCTATGCGAATTACCGCATACATGGTGAAATTCTTCTATTATTCCATTCTTTATTATTCTGTTGGAATAACCTGTCTGTGCGGTCTATCGCATGCCTGGTGAATTCTGTTGTTATTCCATTCTTTATTATTCTGTTGGAACATCCTGTCTATGCGGATTACGCATAACTTGGTTCCATTCTTTCATAATCTGTTAGAATATCCTGTCTGTGTGGATTACGCATGACCTGGTTCCATTCTTTATTATCCAGTTGGAATATCCTGTCTGTGCAGATTACGCATGACCTGGTTCCATTCTTTGTTATTCTGTTGGGAATAACCTGTCTATGCGGTCTATCGCATGCCTGGTGAATTCTTCTGTTATTCCATTCTTTATTATTATGTCGGAATAACATGTCTATGTGGATTACCGCATGCATGGTAAATGATACTTCGTATTCATTCCTTTTTAAATTGTGGAAATGATCTATCTACGTGGATTATCGCATGGCGGGTGAAAATCCATTTGCAGTTTCATATATTCTATTATACTCAGTTGGTTAAAGTTTTAGCTTCTATACTCCATGAAATTAGTAGAATATCCTGGATATTTGCGCTTCATCCAGTATCTTTTCATGGAAATATTCTTCTGAGCATTCTTGAATTTTACTCCACAAAGCAGTATCATGTTGACAATTTGGAAGTTATTGATTTCAGAATAAATTAACTTATAAATCTTTAAAATTTATTCTTGAACTTGTTTTATTGAATTATTATGTCATTGTCATCATCCTCATGCTTATATTGTGATGAAAGTCATCTTTGGCTTACGTGCATAGATGGACTCGGTATGATTATGACCACAGATCATTCGGTATAATCATGACCTGTAATGTTATAAATGATGTGATAAAAGTTCTCAATGGCCTGTAGTGCATTGATGGACAGTTTTTTGGTATGATTATGAACAGGGATTATTTGGTATAGTCATGACCATTGATGATTTAATGAATATCCTTGGCCCATAGTGCAGGGATGATTTGATGATGTGGTTTATTTATTAAGCTGAGTCTCAGTGATAAAAATCGATGAAAACATTTTAAATAATAGAGGATAGTAGATATCATGCTCTACTTGACTCTTCTAATGGATTGCTTATTCCGCTGCAGTTAAACTTGATGTCTATTGTATTTTATCAGTTTAACATTGTTGAAGACTAGTGATAATTTATTCTGCATTATCTTAGTCATAATATTTCTTACTGGGCTAGTTGAGCTCACCCTTTTGCTTTCATTGTTCTCTTCAGGAAATGAGAACGTAGCAAGGACTAGTCGCGGAACGGATGATTGTCCGAGATGGTGTTATAGTACTCCTCACTATTCTATAAAATAGTGTGACAATAAATGTAATGAGGACTCTATTTGAGAGTGGATATTGTCTAGAAGGCAATATTCTTGTTTAAACTCTCAGCTATGTTTTGTCATATATTACACAATGGTTATATAATAAAGTTTGTATTTGTATTCTGTACCATGTATTTGCCGACTCAAGATGGGTGATGTATACCTATTTTGGGGGCTTCACAAAATCCCTCTCGTTCATGAGAACGATCTGGTTGTCAATATTGTAAATTATAATATTAATGATGAATAATTGTTGAAAGATTAAATATGTGTTTATTGAAGATAAGTAATTTATTGTGACACCCCCAAAATAGGTCCATACAACCAATTCTGAGTCACCAAATACATGGTACAAAAACCAAATACAAACTTCATTAATACAACTATCGTGCAAAATATGACAACACATACGCTATGAGTTTTAATACAAATATTATCTTGTAGATAATATCCAAACTTAAATAAAGTCCTAATTTCAATTATTGTTGCACTATTTTACAAAATAGTGAGGACTTCTATAATATTCATCTTGAACCATTACTCCACTCCCCAACTAACCCCAACTACATTCTCGACTCATGAGAAGAACAATAGAACTAAAAGGAAAAGGGTGAGCTCAACTAGCCTAGTAAAGAATATTAAGACTAAGATAATGAAGAACAAATTTATCCTTAGTCCTCAATAGGGAAAAATCTGATAGAATACAATAGACAACAAGTTTTAGATCAACAACTACAACGAAAATAGCAATCCATTAGAAGAGTCTAGTAGATCATGATGTCTACTATCTTCCATGATTTAAAAGTACATCATCAATATTTTATCCCTATAACACCAATAAATAAATGTTTTAAATCAACAAATTATCCATGCACTACAAGCCAAGGATATTCGTTTGTATCATCGGTGGTCATGATCATGTCATACATCTATCCATCTATGCACTACAGGCTAAAGAGGACTTTCACCACAAACCTTATATGTAACATTAATGGTCATGATCTTATAAACACATAATTCTTGGTCATAATCATATCAATCAATAGTCCATCTTTGCAATACGGACCAAAGATGACTTCTAGTACAATATAAGCATTAGGATGATGAAAATGATATAAAGAATCAATCAAGTTAGATCAAAGATAAATATTAGAGATTTCTAATTCAATTTATCTTGAGTTCAAAAATGTCCAAATTATCAACATGATAACTATTTGAAAAGTGAAATTCAAGAACGACATTCATTTATCAAAAATAATTTAGAAAGAAAAGAAAATTAAATTCTATTTTAAATTGTACTCATGACTAGTACTGCGACGCCCCCAAAATAGGTATACATCACCCATCTTGGGTCGCCAAATACATGGTATTGAATACAAATACAAACTTAATTATACAACATAAGCTGAGAGTTTTTACACAAATATTGTCTCCTAGACAATATCCAAACTCAAATGGAGTCCTCATTATATTTATTGTCACCTTATTTTATAGAATAATGAGGACTACTATAACACCATCTCGTACCATCACTCCGTTCCCCGACTAGTTTCGGCTACGTTCTCATTTCCTGAAGAGAACAATGGAAGTAAAAGGGTGAGCTCAACTAGCCTAGTAAGAAATATTATGACTAAGATAATGCAGAAAAGTTATCATTAGCCTTCAAGAATGTTAAACTGATAGAATATAAAAGATAACAAGTTTAACTACAGCGGAACAAGAAATCCATTAGAAAAGTCAAGTAGATCATGATATCTACTATCTTCTATGATTTTAAAAGTTTATCATTAACTTTATCGCTAGGACTCAACTGAATAAATAAATCACATCATCGAATCATCCCTGCACTACGGGCCAAGGATATTCATTAGTATCATGTCCACAAATTATTCTTGCACTACGGGCCAAGAATATTCGTGTAATCATAAATTGTCATGAACATACTGAATTATCCTTGGTTATAATCATACCAATCAACAGTCCATCTATGCACGTAAGCCAAAGATGATTTTCATCACAATATAAGCATGAGGACGATGACAGTGATATAAGAATTCAATTAAAAGAAAGAAAAGTATAAATTTTTAAAGATTTATAACTTAATTTATTCAAAATTCAATAATGTCCAAATTGTCATCATGATACTACTTTATAGAGTAAAATTTAAGAATAATATCCATGTATCAAAAATAATTTGGACAGAAAAGAAATAAATTTTTTTGGTCAATAGTGCCCCGTGAATAGTACTTCGCGAATAGTACCCCGACATGAAAAGTGCCCCGAATACCTAAGTGAAAAATATTTGAGTCAATAGTAATTGGTTGAATAGTAACCCGTGTATAGTAACTCGTAAATAGTATCCCAACATGAAAAGTGCTTCGAATACCCGAGTAAATAATATTATAGTGAATAGTAACCCGGGTGAAAATATTGATATTTAATAAGAAAGTTCATATCAATATTCCAATAAAATGATACTGGATGAAGCGTAAAACACAAGGATATTCCACTAATTTCAAGGATTATAGAAGCAATACTTACCATAGTAAGTTTGAATTTAAGAATATGAAAAGAAATATCATACGAAACTGCAAATGGATTTTCACTTGTCATACGGTACGTAATCCATGTAGACAGGTTATTCTGACATATTAAAGGATGAATACGAAAAATAGTATTCCTTGTGAATACGAAAGAAATAATACCCCTTACCTTAGTAGAAGGCTGGATACTGCAATAGTGAAGTAGCAGAAAACTCTTCTTCTTGCTCTCTATAGTTTCTCTCTCCATAGTGTCTCTTCTGAATCTCAGTGAATTAGTGAGACTGAAAGAAGAATTAAGCTTCTATTTATAGGAGAATGGACTAAATAGTAACTAATTCACGAACGGTCCAGATTGATTCACTATTAGAACAGACTGTTCATATTGATTACTATTAAAACCACAACTGACGGTCCAGATTGATTTACTTTTAAAACCACCACCGACGGTCCAAATTGTTTTACTTTTAAAACCACCACCGACGGTCCAAATTGATTTACTTTTAAAACCACCACCGACAGTCTAGATTGATTTACTATTAAAACCCCCATCAATGGTCCAGATTGATTTACTATTAAAATCACCATAAATGGTTCATATTAATTGAAATTATTACACTTTAATACCCTAAAGTTTTCCATGTTCGCTTTATTTCCTTCTAACTTTTGTAATTCACTTATCTTCAATAAACATATTCTTAATACTTCAACAATTATTCATTATTAATATTATAACTCACAATATTTAACAACCAGATCATTCCTAGGAAAGAGGGGGCTTTCCGATAAGGATTTCTCCCTATTAGCACGCAATTAGGTGACCAAACCTCTCATCGACAGAACTTTCTAAACATCGTCAATATTGCAAATAATAATATGAAAAACTTTGTCGTCTCAATTATTGATTTAATAATATAAAAATATTAATACTGTGACAATAATTGAATCAAATAACGTGAGATACTATGCATCAATTACTGTAGTAATAATTGAGTATAAATAAGTGGCTTCTCACGTAAGCATCAATAATCAATACCGTTTTTAACTACGCAACCACGCGTATGACTATACTTTTACCACCGGGTAGTTCAACAGTTTAACGGTAAAACTTTCACCGTTATTTTTATAAAAAGATATTTCTCTCGTTTTCTAACAATGACAATACTTCCGTTGTGGGATCCACCAATGATTGTGCCATCGTACGAATATTCCCTGACCAATCGAATATTTTATATCAACTTGCTTACTTTGCAAAATTTTCAAATATTACCCATAACTATAACATTATATCATATCCAAACCATAATATTCAAAAATATATTTCGAGAAAAAATATTCTTTATTCAAAAAAGTTGGGGTCTTACAACCTCCCCTTCTTATGAAATTTCATCCCCGAAATTAGGGTACGTACCTGATATGTTGAAGAGGTGAGGATATCTTGATTTCATTTTAGATTCTAACTCCCAGGGTATTTCCTCCACATCATGGTTTCTCCATAAAACTTTGACTTGAGTTATAACCTTGGAGCGTAGAATATGATCCTTCTTATCCAAGATTTTAACAGGAAACCTCCTCATACGTTAAATCTTCCGCTATCTCGTCTTGTTCTAATTCAATAATGTTGTTTGGGTCTTTCACATATTTACGTAACATAGATATGTGAAAAACGTTATAAACACAGAACATACTTGGTGGTAAGACGAGTCTATAGGCCACAGTTCCTACTCAATCGAGGATTAGAAATGGGCTAATGAATCAAGGATTGAGCTTTTCTCTCTTTCCAAATCTCGTAACTCCTTTCCATGGAGCAACACATACCAACACATGATCTCCAATATTGAATTCCACGTCCTTTCGATAAAGATCAACATAACTCTTTTGTCGATCTTGTGAGGTTTTTATACGTTGTCGCATCATTTGAATCTTTTGTGTAGTCATATGTACCAACTCTGGTCCCAACAACGTTCCTTCACCCACCTCATCCCAGCATACTGGAGAACGATACTTTCTCTATACAATGCCTCAAATGGAGCCATGTCAATACTTGCTTGATAACTGTTGTTATAGGAAAACTTCACCAATGGTAAGAACTTGTCCCAACTTCCTTTGAAGTCAAGGACACGGAGTCTTAATAAATCCTCAAGAGTTTGAATAGTCCTCTCAAACTGCCCATCCGTTTGAGGATGATACGCCGAACTAAATCAAAAATCTGTGCCCATAGCTTTTTGCAAACTAAACAAAAATCATGAAGTGAATCTTGGGTCTCGATCAGAAACTATGGATACTAGCATACCATGCAATCTTACAATCTTGTTTTGTACATACGAGCAAGACGTTCAAGTTTATAAGTTTCTCATATCGGTAATAAATGAGCAGACTTAGTCAATCTATCAACAATGACCCAAATCGTATCTATGCCATGAGAAACCTTGGGAAGACCAGTAACGAAAATTATGGTAATGTGCTCCCACTTCCATTCTAGAATTTCAGGTGGTTGCAATGGACCTTTTGGCACTTGATGCTCCACCTTGACTCATCGACAAGTCATACACCTTGAGATAAACCTCGCTATCTCTATTTTCATATTGCTCCACCAAAATGTATGTCGAAGATCACGATACATTTTGGTACTCCCAAGATGGATTGCAAACGGTGTGTTATGCGCCTCCATCATGATTTTATACTTTAAGTCATAATCGTTAGGAATACAAAGTTTGGAGTTAACTCGAAGTATTCCTTCTTCATTGATTATTGCTTCTGGAATAGCACCTTCTTGCACTTTTTTGTTCATACGCATTAGCTCTAGGTCTGTAGCTTGAGTATCTTTAACTTTATCGATTAAAGTAGGTTCTACTCGTATATTCACCATCATCATATGGGTCCCTGTAGTCTTTAACTCTATCTTTATCCTTTGTAAGTCATACAAAATGGGTATTTGCATTGACAATATCACACTTGTACCCGTATATGATCTTCTACACAATGCGTCAGCTACTAAGTTTGCTTTTCCAAGATGGTATTTAATGGTATGATCATAATCTTTCAACAGCTCAAGCCATCATCGTTGCCGCATATTGAGTTCCTTTTGAGTGAAGAAATATTTGAGGCTTTTATGATCCGTATATATCTCCACCTTCTATCTATACAGGTAATGCCTCCAAATCTTAAATGCAAAAACGACAGCTGCCAACTCTTGATTATGAGTAGGATAATTCCTCTCATATTCTTTCAGTTGTCGTGAGGCATAGGCTACGACTTTCCCATGTTGCATGAGAACACATCCTAAACCTTTTCCTGAAGCATAACGGTAGATGACAAATCCCTCCGAACCAGATGGTATTGTTAGAACAGGTGCTGAAATGAGTCTCCTCTTGAGTTCTTGAAAACTCTTCTCACAATCCTCGCTCCAACCGAATTTTGTATCTTTACGAGTCAGATGTGTTAATGGAGTAGCGATTTGAGAAAACCCTTCTACGAATCTTCGATAATAACCAGCTAAGCTGAGAAAGCTACGTACTTCGGTCACTGACTTAGGTTGCTCCCAGCTTTGAATTGCTTCAATCTTTGTCGGGCCAACAGATATTCCATGATTTGATATTACATGCCCAAAGAATGCTACTTCCTCAAGCCAGAACTCACATTTCTTCAACTTGGCATATAACTTGTTCTCACGAAGCTTTTAAATTATCAGCCTCAAGTGTTGCTCATGATCTTTACGACTTTTGGAGTAAATAAGGATGTCATCAATAAAGACGGCCACAAAGTGATCCAAATATTTATTGAATACTCGGTTCATCATATCCATGAAGGCAGCAGGAGCATTAGTCAATCCAAAAGACATGACTAGGAATTTGTAATGCCCGTACTGAGTTCTGAAAGCAGTCTTCGGGATGTCATCAATTTTAATCTTTAACTGATGATATCCGGAAAGAAGATCGATCTTTGAAAAGAATTTGGCGCCTTGCAACTGGTCAAACAATTCATCAATGCGTGGCAACGGGTACCTATTTTTGATGGTGAGATGATTCAACTCCCGATAATCAATGCAAAGTTGCATACTTCCATCTTTCTTCTTTATGAAGAGAACAGGAGCACCACATAGAGACATAATAGGACAAATGAATGGGGCTTTGGAAATGGGTTTTATACCAGGTTCAAGGTCGATACAAAATTCAATTTCACGCTCTGGGGGTAGGCCATGAAGTTCATCAGGGAATACGTCAGGAAATTTATTAACAATAAAAATATCATTCAAGACTGACATATTTTTGTTTAAAACAGTGACATGAGCTAAGAAAGCTTGACATCCATTTTTCACTAAACGAATAGCTTTGTGGCTTGAGATGACAGTGATTGACTTTAATGGTTTGGTTGCCTGAATTCGTATAATAGGTTAGTTGGGAATATGAAAGCTAACAACCTTACAAAAATAATCAATTTTAGCATGATGAGTAGTAAACCAATCAATTCCTAAAATCACATCGAATGCAAGTATTTTTAAAGAGATAAGATCGACAGGTAACACGGTTACAGATTTGAATCAAACAAGACTTATAAACAGTGGAGGTAATGAAGGTTTCTCCCAACAGAGTTTCAACAAATAAATCAAAGTCTAATTTCTCCGCAGTCAAATTTAAATGTTGAGCGCAAGTAGGATAAATAAAAGAATGGGTAGAACCAGTATCAAATAAGGTATATACTTCACTATAGTTTATGATTAGCTTACCCGTTATCATCTCGTTCGGATTCCTCGCTTTTTGGGAGGTTACGACAAACGCTCTCCCTTGAACTACCGGTTTTGTCTTGTCTGGGACGACCTTTGATGCCTCCATCCCAGCTGGACTTGACTTTGGCACACAACAAAATTGGGCTAGGTGACCTTCTCTTCCAGAATTGTAACATGCTTTGGACTGCTGCGTACAGTTTGGACTGATGTGTCCCTCTCATCCGCATTTGTAACATACGACCAGTGGTCATTCTCCTTCCTTAACAACAGGTGCTGGTTCTGACGTCTTTCCATCATTATTGAATCTCCTCTTCTTAAAATTTCCACTTCTATTATCATGGCCATGATTACCACCGAAGTGGTTACCATTTCTGGCATGTTGATTCCCTCCACGTTTGTTATCACCGCATCGATGACTGCTACTACTGTTATTATCGACTTATCGGCTGCTCTCTCTTGGTTGGGTTGACTAATTATCGCGCTCCAATAACTGACCCCTATTTACAACATCTAAATACAAACACAGTTTGTGAGAAATGAGGTATTAACGTATTTAGGGTCTCAAACCTCATAGAAACATTCGCATCATTCTATCCTCATTATCAACCAAATGGGATGCGAACCAGGATAACTCAGAAAACTTAGCCTCGTACTGCGACACGGTCATATTGTTTTGCTCCAACATGATAAACTCCTCCTCCTTCATGTGACGAATACTTTAAGGAAAGTACTTGTCGTTGAACAGTTTTTGGAACTTTTCCCAAGACATTTTGAGTGTGGCAGGCTGTGTACATTTTACTGATTGCCACCAATAATCTGCCTCTCCTCTCAACATGAAGGTGGCAAAAGGAACCTTTTTCTCCTCGGAGCATCCCAAGACATCAAATATCTTGGTGATCTATTTTATGCACGTCTACGCCTTAAGTGGTTTTGGCTCTCCCAAAAACTCTAGTCGTCCCAGCTCCTTGAACTGCTTAGCACTAACCATCCGAGAGTTTCTAGTGTTTCCACCTATATTTTGAACAGGAGCCACTCTCTCCTGATGTTGCATTAATTGGATAAAGCCTCTAAACATCCCATCGTTCATCATTTGATCGGTGTTGTTGTTTACCTTAGGATTATTATCTTCCTGTTGCACATTATCCTGGATATTGATCATTGGTGACTCAACGGTCTCATGTGCTTAATTGCTTATCTCGACATTTTCAGATGCCATTTTCAAACACTGCCACAAAACAAAGGGTTAATTAACATGCCACATATTATCCCTATACTCTGATCGACCAATTAAATACCAAATAAACTTAGGTAGGTCATACTAGCGAAGGAATTCCCCGTCTCTCCCCTCCTAGTTCTTGTCTCACATATCAGCCAGGGATCATATCCCTAAGCTTTGATACCAACTGTGACACCCCTAAAATAGATATATATCACCCATCTTGGGTCGCCAAATACACAACTGTTGAATACAAATAACTGCTTACTGCTTACTGCTTATATATAAAAGCTGTAAATATATACATACTGAATACAAATACAAACTTAATTATACAACATAAGCTGAGAGTTTTTACATGAATATTGTCTTCTAGATAATATCCAAACTTAAAATGGAGTCCTCATTACATTTATTATCATGCTATTTTATAGAATAGTGAGGACAACTATAACACCATCTTGAACCATCACTCCGTTCCCCAACTAGTTTCGGCTACATTCTCATTTCCTGAAGAGAACAATGGAAGTAAAAGGGTGAGCTCAACTAGCCCAGTAAGAAATATTATGATTAAGATAATGCAGAACATGTTATCATTAGCGTTCAACAATGTTAAACTGATAGAATATAATAGACAACAAGTTTAACTGCAGCGGAATAAGCAATCCATTAGAAAAGTCAAGTAGAGCATGATATCTACTATCGTCTATGATTTAAAAAGTTTATCATTAACTTTATCAATGGGACTCAGCTTAATAAAGAAATTACATCATCGAATCAGCCCTGCACTACAGGCTAAGGATATTCATTAGTATCACGTCCACAAATTATTCTTCCACTACGGGCCAAGAATATTCGTGTAATCATCAATGGTCATGAACATACTGAATTATATTTGGTCATAATCATACAAATCAACAGTCCATCTATGCACGTAAGCCAAAGATAACTTTCATCACAATATAAGAATGAGGATGATGACAATGATAAAAGAATTCAATTAAAAGAAAGTAAATGATAAATTTTTAAAGATTTATAACTTAATTTATCCAAAATTAAATAATGTCCAAATTGTCAATATGATACTGCTTTGTGGAGTAAAATTCGAGAATAATATCCATGTATCAAAAATAATTTGGACAGAAAAAAAAATTTTGGTTAATAGTACCCCGTGAATAGTACTTCGAGAATAGTACCTCGTGAATAGTACCCTGACATGAAAAGTGCCCCAAATACCCGAGTGAACAATATTTGAGTCAATAGTAACTGGGTGAATAGTAACCCGTGAATAATAACTCATGAATAGTACCCTGGCATGAAAAGTGCCCCGAATACCTGAGTGAATAATATTATAGTGAATAGTAATAGGGTGAATAGTAACCCATGAATAGTATGCCAGGTGAAAATATTGATATTTAATAAGAATGTTCATATAAATATTCCAATAAAATGATACTGGATGAAGCGCAAAACTCAAGGATATTCCACTAATTTCAAGGATTATAGAAGCAATTCTTACCATAGTAAGTTTGGATTTAAGAATATGAAAAGAAATATCATACGAAACTGCAAATGGATTTTCACCTGTCATACGGTACGTAATCCATGTAGACAGGTTATTCCGACATATTAAAGGATGAATACAAAAAATAGTATTCCTTGTGAATACGAAAGAAATAATACCCTTTACCATAGTAGAAGGCTTGATACTGCAATAGTGAAGTAGCAAAATACTCTTCTTCTTGCTCTCTATAGTTTCTCTCTCTATAGTGTCTCTTGTGAATTGGTGAGAATGAAAGAAGAATTAAGCTCCTATTTATAAGAGAATGGACTAAATAGTAACTAATTCACGAACGGTCCAGATTGATTCACTATTAGAATGGACGTTTCATATTAATAACTATTAAAACCACAACCGACGGTGCAGATTGATTTACTTTTAAATCCACAACCGACAGTCCAGATTGATTTACTTTTAAAACCACCACCAACAGTCCAAATAGATTTACTATTAAAACCTCCATCAAAGGTCCAGATTGATTTACTATTAAAATCACCATCAATGGTCCAGATTGATTTAAATTATTACGCTTTAGTACCCCTAAAGTATTCCAAGTTTATATTATTCCCCTCTAACTTTTGTAATTCACTTATCTTCAATAAACATACTCTTAATACTTCAACAATTATTCATCATTAATATTATAACTCACAATATTTAACAACCAGATCATTCCCAGGAAAGAGGGGGGCTTTCCGATAAGGATTTCTCCCTATTAGTGCACAATTAGGTTACCGAACCTTTCCTCGACAAAATTTTCTAGACATCGTCAATATTGCAAATAATAATATGAATAACTTAGTTGTCTCAATTATTGATTTAATAATATAAAAATATTAATATTGTGACAATAGTTGAATCAAATAATGTGAGATACTATGCAACAATTACTGTAATAATAATTGAGTATAACTGATTGACTTCTAACGTAAACATCAATAATCAATACCGTGTGCTACTACGCAACCACACATATTACTGTACTTTTACCACCGAGTAGTTCAACAATTTAACGGTAAAACTTTCACCGTTATTTTTATAAAAAGATATTTCTGTCATTTTCTAACTACGACAATACTTCCGTTGTGGGATCCACCAATGATTGTACCGTCGTACGAATATTCCCTGTTAAAACAAATATTCCCCGACCAATCGAATATTTTATATTAACTTGCTTACATTGCAAAATTTTCAAATATTACCCACAACTATAACATTATATCATATCCACATCATAATATTCAAAAATATATTTTGAGAAAAAATATTCCTTATTCAAAAAAGTTGGGGTCTTACAAGTACCGTATGAATACCCATGAATAGTACCCCAACATGAAAAGATTAAAATTTAATAAGAATGCTTAGACCAATATTTCAATGAAATGATATTAGATGAAGCACAAAACTTAAAGAATTTTTAATAATTTCAAGAATTATAGAAGCAATACTTACCATACTAAATTTAAATTTAGGAATATGAAATGAAACAATATCATTTACATAAAAATTAACATCCTTTGCGAAAAAAAATAATATCCTTTACATAACATGAAGTATGAAACAAAATGATATTTCTTACGAGTTTTGAAATAAAATAATATCGTTTACCTTATTAGAAACTAGATTGGAATGGGAATATCCGATATTATCCTGAGAAAATTTTGCACTAAAAGCTATTCTCAAAGTATTCTTATACTCAAAAGAAATACTAACAATATTATAGAATAAGAATTTCTGATATTGATGGTGTGTTTAGGAAGGAGGGGTAACCTTCCTTTATAGTACAATAGAGGGAGAAAAAATTAAGCAGGTTGCCTAATTCCTGCCTAACCTGCCTAACTCCCTTTCTTTCTTCTCTGCCTAATTCCTCCCATTTCCTTATGGTGAGGACCCACACTTAGAAAACAAGCTTTTCATGCATTTAATCAATCCACCAAAAATAAAAAGAACGTGCAGAAGTGCATGGAAGGTTTTTTAAAAGAATACCAAATTAAAATGATAACCTTCACTCCATTTTTATTAACATGCTGAAAACTATATATTATAATAATAATATTACCATTTAAATTATAAAAACAATTATATTATTATATTATCACATTATTATAATGTAATATTATAATAATATATTTGAATGAATATTTTATCCGGGAAGATAATTGCCAATCTTTCAACAAATGTTTCATGCTAAATTCCTTCATTTATATCAAAATTGAACAAATATCCACCACATAATAATTATTCATAATTAATATTATAAGCTCATAATATTAACAACCAGATCATTCCCAGGACATAGAGGGATTTCTGATAAGGATTTATCCTTACTGGCGTGCAATTATATAACCTAACCCCTTTCCTCCACAGAATTTTATAGACATTGCCAATAATGCTAACTAATAATAAGAATAATTTTGTCGTATCAATTATTGATTTAATAATATAAAATATTGTGCAGATGATATTGTGATAATAATTGAATAAATAATATGAGATACTATGTAATAATTAATATGGCAATTATTTAACGAAACTGAGTGACTTCTTATGTAAAAATCAATAATAAAAAATAATGTGAAATACCGTGTTCTACTATGCAACCACATGTATTACTGTACTTTTATCGTTGGGTATTTCAACAATTAACAATAAAAGTTTTGTCGTTATTTTTATAAAAAGGTTATTTCGTAAGCTTTCTATATCAAGCGGTTATTCAAGTTATGTGGTCCACAATTGATTCTATACCAAATCATAAAAATATTCCCTGATAAAAAGAATATTCTCCGATCAAAACGAATATTCCCTGACAAAATGAATATTTTTATGACAACTTGCTTACTTTCCAAACTTTGCACATATCATCCATAACCATAGCATTATATCAAATCAACACCTTATTATTCAAAATAATATTTAGAGAAAATTAAATCTGTATTCATAAAAGTTGTGGTCTTACAACCTCCCCTCCTTATGAAATTTCGTTCTCGAAATTGATGTAAGTACCTGGTATGTCGAAGAGGTGAGGATACCTTGTTTTCATTTTAGATTCTAACTCCCGGGTCATTTCCTCAATATAGTGGTTTTTTCATAAAACTTTGACTTGAGGTATAACCTTTGAGCGTAACATATGTTCCTTCTTATCCAAGATTTTGACAGGTACCTCCTCATACCTTAAATCTTCCGCTATCTCATCTGGTTCTAATTTAATAATGTGGTTTGGGTCTTCCACATATTTACGTAACTTAGATATGTCTATTTAACACACAAATTAATTTTTCATTCTTGAAGAATTAATTTGACTTCCTTGAACACCTTGCACGAATCTCCTTGACCCACATGTATATATATCCATGTGAGGATAATTTTCCCAAAGAAATTATATTATCACCACAAAGAGGGACATAATATATCTTCTCAAGAATCTTCACAGAACCATCATGAACTTTGAAACAAACACTTCAAACGCCTTCAATTTTAACTCTCTCTTTATTCACCGTGTTAACAAAGCCAAATCCTCCATCTTCTTTCAAACTCTCAAAACAATCTCTCTTGCATATATGCATAGAAGTTGTAGAATTCAATACCCATCCATCTTCATTATAATCATTCTTAACTGTTAAAATAACTTCTTCTTCAACTTCACTAAGCAAATTAACATCTTCAATTTTCTCTTTGTCCTTCAATTTTTCTTGATACTTCCTTAAACTATTCATGTCCACCCCCTTAATGTTCTGCATTGGTATTGGATGTGACCTTTCTCTCCACACAAGTAGCACTCCTTATCATTGTAATGTCTGTTAGAATTTGAGCCAAATTTGAAGTGGATTTCATTAATCATTTGAAATGAATTTACATATCAATGTGTTTTACTCCATGAGTAGATTAAAATTAAGTTTTTGGAAGCTCAAATTCATGGGATAATGTAAGACCCCAAGTTTTATGAATAAAGATTTAATTTTCTTTAAATCTTATTTTTGAATAATAAGGTATGGATTTGATATAATGTTATAGTTGTGGATAATATTTACAAATTTTGCAAAGTAAGCAAGCTGTCATAAAATATTCGATTAGTTGGGGAATATTCATTTTATCAGGGAATATTTGTACGACGACACAATCATTGGTGGACCAGATGGTATAATCATGACCATAATGTTACAAATGATGTGGTAAAAGTCCTCATTGGCCCGTAGTGCATTGATGGACAATTGTTGGCATGATCATGCCCATTGATGAATACACGAATATCCTTGCCCCGTAGTGCATGGATAATTTGTGGTTGTGATACAAATGAATATCCTTGGCCGTAGTGTAGGGATGATGTTGATTATTTATTAAGCTGAGTCCCAGCGATAAAAGTGATGAAAAACCTTTTAAATCATAAAAGATAGTAGATTTTGTTCTCTACTTAACTCTTTTAATGGATTGCTTGTTCCGCTGCAATTAAACTTGTTGTTTGTTATATTGTATTAGTTTAACACTGTTGAAGGCTAACGATAATTTATTCTGTATTATCTTAGTCATAATATTTCTTCTTGGGCGATTGAGCTCACCTTTTACTTTAATTGTTCTCTTTGAAATGAGAACGAGCGAGGACTAGTCGGAGAGGCGAGGTGACGGTCGGATAATAGCATTAGTAGTCCTCACTATTACATTAAATAGTGTGATAATAAATGTAATGAGGACTCAATTGAGTGTGGATATTGTCTAGATGATAATATTTGTATTAAAACTCACAGTATATGTTTTGTCGTATTTTACACGACTGTTGTATAATTAAGTTGTATTTAAATTTTGTACCATGTATTTGGCGACTCAAGATGGGTGAGGTATACCTATTTTGGGGGCGTCACGCATTTGTTATAAGTTTGGCTTATTAATCCATGGGGAGATGTACTAATTTTTTATACCGTCGGTTGAAATTTTAATAGTAAATCAATATGGACTGTCGGTTAAGGTTTTAATAGTAAATCAATATGGACTGTCGGTTGAGGTTTTAATAGTAAATTAATTTGGACCATCTATTTTAATAGTATATCAATCTGGACCGTCAGTGAATTAGTTACTATTTAGTCCATTCTCCTATAAATATAAGCTCATTTCTTCATTCTTTCTTACGAATTCACTAAAACTATAGAGAGATAAACTATAGAGAGAAAGAAGAAAAGTATTTTGCTACTTCACTGTTGCAATATCCAATTTCCTACTAAAGTAAGGGATATTATTTTTCATATCCGTAAGGGATATTACTTTTCGTATTCGTAAGGGATATTATTTTTTGTATTTGTAAGGGATATTACTTTTCATATTCGTAAGGGATATTAATTTTCGTATTCATTCTTTATTAATCTGCGGGAGTAACCTGCTGACATGGATTACTGCATGCATGGTGAATAACTCTTCATATTCAATGACTCCCAAGCTAGATGGCTTTATGGAACTAGATGTAGAACATCCATATGAATCTAATAACTCAAGAAACAATGGCCACGTAATCAAATTAAGTCAAATAAGGTTCTTATTATTATTTTTTTATCAAAATGTAAACATGCCAGAATCCAAGATCCGAAACTGTATAAGCGTCCAAGTTTTTTATTACCTTGTAATCATGTATGTTCAACAGAGTGAACACATTCTCAAAACAATAAACATTCAAAATGTATCAGAAATATATTTAACTAGTTAAAAAAGTTGGTCGGTGCTTGCTAAAATGGACGGATCAATAACAGTCTCAAATTATCAACAAAACTAACCCCTCATCCATACATGCTTGAAAAAACTCTAAGAAATAGACATAATCACCTGGCGCTTATTGTAGACACTCGAAATTTTCTACAGCCCTGTTACTAACATTGCAGGACGACAGAATCGTCTTTCGGAGATAACCTTGGAAGATAGTTCACATCCATTCCGGATACTGCCAAAAGTTCAGTCTCAACCCTGGAACACATACCAGGAGTATCATTCCCAACTCCGGAACACACACCGGAAACATCATTTCCAACCTCGGAGATTACCAAAAGTTTCGTCCTTGGCGATAACCCCATGGAATGTTGTTGCAGTTCCGATGATAACCCCGAAAATGCTTGTTTCAACTGCGATCAGCTTCAATCTCAGACCTCCTGCCGAGGCATTCATACCTCAGACCCGGAGCTAACACCGGGCAGACATGCACATTTACGGATGACATTGCGGTATCCAAACACTGGCACCAGTCTAATCTCAGATATAACCCTAAGCAACATTTTCTTTCAACTCAAATCGGTGATAACCCCGATGAGGAGTCAAACGTCATCTTGCTACCTCAACATATGTGCGTCTTCTCAACACTTCATATATACATACATACAACAATGTCCTTCAAGAACCAGGGAGTTCCAATCCCGAGTTACTATTACGCGTGGCATAACACCGGATAGAATTTAAAGCTTGAAGATCATGGGCAAGGTCCCCTCTTCTTGACTTCTTACAACCTCTAATCCCATGTCATTGCGTAACTCTTAACACAAGCAATCCGAAGAAGGTCTTATATACCTCGTTCGGATGCTCGGATTGAAGTTCTACAAGTTCGAACGGACATCACAGTGCACGAGTGCATGAACTTCGAGACGACGGGACACACCTTATATTGAGTGCTTGCTCTTTTTAAACACCTGTTAGCTCACATATAGCTATACATTTACTAGTGGGAGCTAAGTGTTTATCCATATAGAGTCATAGAAGCCTGCATTGGCAGCCCACTGTAAGACTTTTGAAACTCTATAAAGCCTTTCTTTTCATCTTTGCACACACTATTCTACACATTGAGTCAGATTATTGTGTATGTATGCGAACTTGAGTAAAGTGGTTTTCATTTTTATCTGTATATATATATATATATATATATATATATATATACTAATCTATGTATATATTTTATATATGGACTAACATTATCGAGTTATGCCTCGATTGAGCCTATACTTATGTTTAGAGCGTTTACCTACTTTTATATATAAATATATACTTATATATATATATATATATATATAATTATTGTCGGACATATCCAATGAGCCTAGATTTTACATCCAGTGCATTTACTGCTTATATATATACATATATATATATATATTTATATTTCTGTCAGGCCTGGAGTTACTTCAAGGCCTTTTACTGCCTTTTACTACTTTTCCAGGATGGTATTGGATGGTATGATCATAATCTTTCAACAGCTCAACTCATCGTTGTTGCCGCATGTTGAGTTCCTTTTGAGTAAAGAAATATTTGAGGCTTTTATGATCCGTATAAATCTCCCCATATAGGTAATGCCTCCAAATCTTAAGCGTAAAACGACTGCTTCCAACTCTAGATCATGAGTAGGATAATTCCTCTCATATTCTTTGAGTTGTCGTGAGGCATAGGCTATGACTTTCACATGTTATATGAGAACACATCCTAACCCTTTACCTGAAGCATCACTGTAGATGACAAATCCCTCCGAGCCAGATGGTATTGTCAGAACATGTGCTGAAATGAGTCTTCTCTTGAGTTCTTGAAAACTCTTCTCACATTCCCCGCTCCAACTGAACTTTTATCTTTTCGAGTCAGCTGAGTTAATGAAGTAGCGATTCGAGAAAATCCTTCCACGAATCTCTGATAATAACCAGCTAAGCTGAGAAAGCTACGTACTTCGGTCACTGACTTTGGTTCCTCCCAGCTTTGAATTGCTTCAATCTTTGCCAGGTGAACAGATATTCCATTAATTAATATCACGTGCCCAAGGAATGCAACTTCCTCAAGCCAGAACTCGTATATCTTCAACATGGCATAAAGCTTGTTTTCACGAAGCTTTTGAAGTATCAGCCTCAAGTGTTACTCATGGTCTTCACAGGTTATGGAGTATATTAGGATGTCATCAATAAAGACGACCACAAAATGATCCAAATATTCCTTGAATACTCGGTTCATCATGTCTATGAAAGCAGCAGGAGCATTAGTCAATCCAAAAGACATGACTAGGAATTCATAATGCCTGTACCGAGTTCTGAAAGCAGTCTTTGGAATGTCATCAGTTTTAATCTTCAACTGATGATATCCGGAACGAAGATCAATCTTTGAAAAGAATTTGGCTCCTTGCAACTTGTCAAACAGGTCATCAATACGAGGCAACGAGTACCTATTTTTGATGGTGACATGATTCAACTCCCGATAATCAATACAAAGTCGCATACTTCCATCTTTCTTCTTCACGAATAGAATAGGAGCACCCCAAGGAGACGTACTAGGACGAATGAAATTGATGTCTAACAATTCCTGTAGTTGGGTTTTTAACTCGTGAAGTTCAATAGGAGCCATTCGATATGGGGCTTTGGTAATGGGTTTTTTAACGAATTCAAGGTCGTTACAAAATTCAATTTCACGCTCTAGGGGTAGGCTAGGAAGTTCTTCAGGGAATACGTCAGGAAATTTATTAACAATATAAATATCATTCAAATCAAACTTATTTTTATTTAAATCCGTGACATCGGCTAAGAAAGCTTGACATCCATTTTTTAATAAACGAATAGCTCTATGGCTTGATATGACAGTGATTGATTTTAGTGGTTTGGTTGCTTGAATTCGCATAATAGGTTGGTTAGGAATATGAAATCTAACAACCTTACGAAAATAATCGATTTTAGCATGATGAGTAGTTAACCAATCAATCCCTAAAATCATATAAAATGCAAGTATTTTCAAAGAAATTAGATCGACAGGTAACGTGCAGTTACCGATTTGAATCAAACAAGACTTGTAAACAGTGAATGTAATGAAGGTTTCTCCTAACGGAGTTTGAACAGATAAGTCAAAGTCTAATTTCTCCGGAGTCAAATTTATACGTTAAGTGCAAGTAGGAGAAATTAAAGAATGGATAGAACTGATATCAAATAAAGTATAAACTTCGCTAGAGTTTATGATTAGCTTACCCGTGATCACCTCTGTGATGCCCCCAAATCCGGGTTACCTGACCCCCGAGTCTGGTGCTCACGATCCACAATATAAATAATATTTAACTACCCATATTATATAGATAGTAACACACATAACACTTTATCAGAGTTTGATAATACATTACCCAGGTTCTCTAACCTTAACATTACAAATATACCATTTAGATATACATAAGGGTTTACAAACATAACATACTAATGATGCTATTCATAACTAATTTATTACAACGCTTTTGCCTTTGTCCTTTGTAGCACCTCCTGCAACTTCGTCCCTAGCTGAAAAGTTTTATTTAGCAAGGGTGAGCAACTAATTTTCCCCATAAGTTAAGCCATACAATAAATGTATAAGAATTCAAAACAAAAAACTATCTATTTTGATAGAATGAAACCAAAGTTCGGGGAATTTTGAAATAGCTGAACAAATCGTTATTCAACAACAAGTCTTCTCGTATACTATACAACACAATAATTCAATAATGAAAGAGTACAACGCTTTCAAAGTTTCTACGATATTCTAATGAATAATCAAGAATCAATTCTACGAAATAACAAAGTGGAATGTTTTTCCAGATTTATACTGAGCGATCACACTAGATCTTGAACTTATATTCTCGGGTATCTATCAAAGATTTACTTTGATAAATACTCAGGTGTATCAGATAACCATAAAGATTAAATCATACCCCTATGCAAGTACTCAGAGCCGGCCAACTCTTTGTACCCTATATTATGCATAATACTTAAAACACGCGTAAAGGTCGAATTCAAGACCAATAAAATGTTCCCTTTATATAAAAGGTTGTTCTTCTCAGTCTTAGAATCAAGATTTTGATTTTACAACGAAATACTAGGATTTCAAATTATATTTACTTCTCGATCTAGCCAAAATAATTGGCATCGATCTGTCAAAAATAATTGAATTCTCTTTTCGAACCTATCAAATTCAAACAAATATTTGTCTAGCTAGAATAATTAGCTAAGACATTTCTCAGTGTAATTTGACAATAAACAGGAATTATCTGTACTGTCAATTCTAACTTCTACAGATATGAATATCCAACAACAGTAATTCTACGAATATATATTTTCCAAATCAATAATTCAATTAGAACTATTAAGCATGCACTAATTGTGAATTATCAAAAATAAATCCCTGGACGTGGTCTAACCAGCAATAATTAACCACCAATAATAATTAAACAATATTAACTCAAGGTTGAGTTAGGGAACTTGCCTCTTCCGCTGATTACAGCTACACAAAATACTTATCTGCTTTCGAAAGACCTATAACCAATAATGTCGGTCTTACCATTAGCACAAACATTTATTACACACAGTACTGCATTCTACAGTCAAACTTATCCTAAACACATTACCACAGAGACACATCAGTGTTTATAACCTAGACAAACACTTATCAAGTCTAACTATTTCGGTCCGGTTAGACTTCGGTCCGTTCTCAGTGTTTTGGTCACCCTATCCGACAATTAACACAGTTATCTGTCACTTACTCTAGGTCTCTAAGCTTCAATATTAATTCAGATAAGTCAATTATCAATAATAATATTTTTCGGAAGCTTTTAATAATTATCAAGTAATTATTATAATTTATAATAATTTTTCAAATATCAGAATCATTTTTAAATGATTTAATTATCAATTAATCGTATCATTATTAATATTTAATAATATCAAAATATTAATAACATACTTGTCAAAATATTAAAGTTATTATTAATAACTTAAAATATTTTTAAATCAACAATATTCCACTTAAATGATTTTAAAGTAATTAAAAATCATTTTTAAATGATTTTAAATCAATAAAACCATTTTTAATTCATTTATTTAATATAACAATTAAATAAATCTAACATCATTAATATTAATTCATTAATGAGAATTCTCCAAAAATATTGAAAATTATATTTTATAATTTAAAATATTTTCTAACACTTTATTCTTAATTAAAATCATTTTTATCTTATTTATTTAATTGAATAATCAAATAAATCTAATATCATTAATATTAAATTATTAATAAAATTCTCCAAAAATATTAAAAGTTACATTTTATAACTCAAAATATTTTTAAATTCATTATTCTTATTTAAAATGATTGTTCATAATATTAAATCATTTTTCTCTAATTTATTTAATATATTAATTAATTAAATTAAATATCATTAATATTTATATAAATATAAATATTAATGAAAAATATCCCAATTGGTTAGAAATTATTTTTCATAATTTCAAATAATTTTTTAAATCATTTTTGGTAATTTTTATAATTTATTTCTTATTTTTAATTATTTTCCGAAAAAACAGAAAATAAAACTAATTAAACTGTCGCTATAGGGCTTTAGCGACAAAAAGCGTCGCTGTTGGTGTTCTTGAGCTCAAGAACACTGACAGCTCCATGATCAAGGTTGCTTTCGTTTGATTGACCATTATTCTCGGTGTATTATTATGTTCAGCCAACTTAAACCTCAGTGTAGTACTCATGTAACCCTACAACATCCAACAAGAACTTTGATCAAACAATAACACAGCAAAACGATTTGGACTCTCAAATTCCCTGTCAGATCATACCTGGGTTTTCTAGGCAAACCCAGAAACCCAGGCAGCTCGACTTGCCACTTTCCAGCCTAAATTAATCTAGGTTCTGATCATGATTCAAGCTATCTTAATGTTCAAATATATAATCCTTATGTCAAGGAACAACACTAAAGCCGAAAATCACTTTATCATCAACAGAATAACCATGAATCACAAGTCAAAGTATGTTAGACGGCTTGTTCTTAGAATCTGGAAATTCCCAGAAAATTCCAGTCGTGACCAAATGGACTAGTTTGACCATTTGTCACGATCAATCTATTGACTGTTTTAATGTTCTATAAACATGAATCTATATTACAATAAATAAGATACAAGATGTATCAAATAAAAACAGCAAACAACAATCAAATATGTCAGATTCGGCCTTGCAAAAGCGTTGTCGGTATTTGTTCAAGCAGCATACGGGTTGCCCAGATTCATTTCGGTCGGCGTCAAATCAACGATGTTTGACCTTAAATAACTTGCAATCTAGACATCATTTCGTTGTACTACCACTAGCGGATTAAAGCCTACAAACCAGGCTACAAATAACAACTATTACAACACTAAAATCAAAAACGGGCAACGATTTATGGCTCCTGACTTTAGCTTGTCAGACCATAATCAAGCTCTTGGACAGTTTTTCAAAAACTCCATTTTTTAAGCTTTTGATGCTATGGATCCATGATGGAGCAACATAGATCAACTAATAACACTCTATAACACTTTCTTAAAAACTTAAACATAAATTCTTTCTTAGTACACAAGATCTATGATTGGTTTAGGTTTATACCTTTTCTTGAGGATGCTTTGATCTTGGCTCTAACAATCTGATTTAGATGTTATAAGGGGTTAAAAAATGACTGAAACACTTGAACAATTCGGAGGTTAGGTGAGAGAGAGAGTTAGTGAGAGCAAAGTTGCAAAATGGCTAGATTTTTATGATTTTTCTCTCTCTAAATCTCTTATATAATAGTTGTCAAGTTGCTAGATCTGATTTAGGTGTCAATTGGAGGCTGGTTGCTGAGCTTTTAAAAGCCACAAAGTCAACATAGTTGTTCACCTACTAAAGGTTTTGAAATTTTGCACAAGTTAGCTTACTAAAAATATGAAAAGGGTATTATTGTCATTATTTAATTATTTTAAATGGCATTCTAGACAAATGTACAAACTCTTAGGGTTTGACCCCTAGGGTATAACCCTAAGGGTTTAAAATTCTAGTTCCCAAAATTTTCAAATTTAGGGTTTAAATAGAAAAATAAAATTTATAAAATACAATTAGGGTTTCTAAAATAGAAAATTAATATACTAAAAATATAATTAGGGCTTTCTAATTATATTTAAGTTTAATGAACCCATTAGGTTTGCCAAATAGAATTAGGGTTTCCTAATTTAGGGTTTATAATTCTCGGTTTTGAAATTAGGGTTTCCCGGCTATCGATTAGGGTTTCTAACAGCGCGTTAGTGTTTCTAATCCCGAGATTAGGGTTTCTAATCTCTTACTATGTTTATTAATATTAAACCTCATCTAGTCAACCATTGGTCAATATTTCTATGCAGTCCAAACACATAATCAACAGTACAATTATTTTAATTGTATTTTCTATCGAATCTTGTACAGAAATTAGGGTTAGGGTTTCTAAAGATGTTAAGCACAACTCTACTCTATTTTCTCAGTCAAAACACATATTGACTAATCCTCGAGACCTGTCTCTCAAATACACAGTACAATATTAACAGTCAATGTCAATATTAAAAAAATAATTATTCTTAAAATTTTGATTATTCGAAATCCCGGGTTATCACATTCACCCCTCCTTAAAAGGATTCCGTCCTCGGAATCACCGCTTTCTTATTCTCTACAATCTTTTAAAGTTGTATCATCAATTCATTTTTATCAACACAATATTAATTTGTGTTTCAAATTCTAACCTATGACTTGAATCTATAAAGGAAAATAATTCACAGCAATAACTAACCAAGATTACTCGCGTAATAAAATTTCTAAACGCAATCGTTACCTGCCACCTCCTGAGTAGACACTACATCTTGCGCCGTCATGTTGAATGTACGGGCGGTTGATCTTCCTGGCTGTGTAAGTCCTCGAATTGCCAAGGTTCCACCACCGGGTCCTTTGTTGACACTTTCCTTTTCTGCATTCTTCTTCGGACAATTTCTAACCGAATGATCAGTCGATTCAAAAGCATAACAACCTTGAATCTTTTTCGGGCTGGGACAATTGGGCGATATGTGCCCCTCTTGCCCGTAGTTATAGCAGACTCCCTTCTTTTTCAGACATACTCCTGGATGATTCTTCCCACAGTTCGCACAAGGCTCTCCTCCTTTCTAATTCCCTTCAGCCTTGCTACCAGATTGGGTATTCTAACTCCACTTCCTCTTATTCGGGTTACTACAACCACTGCTTCCTCCGTCATTGGTCTTCTTCTTCTTCTTCTCCTGATGAAAACGAGATGCAGCCTCGCTACCTCCTTCAGCAATCAAGGCTTTTTCCAGTAAAGCCGTGAACGTATTGATTTGCAACACAGCTACTTTGTTGTAAATCACGGCTTCAATCCATTCTCAAATCTTCTCGATTTTCTTGCTTCTGTGTCCACTTGATGAGGTGCAAATCTTGCTAATTCGTTGAACTTAGCTGCATATTCAGAAACTGACATGTTCTCCTGCTTTAGTTCCAAGAACTTAACTTCCATCCGAGCTTGCATACTTGGCGAGAAGTAATTCTCCAAGAACAACTCCTTAAATCTTGTCCACGCCACCACCGTTGTACCAACTCTTGCCTGATTAGTCTCCCACCAGTAATTGGCTTCTCCCTTCATTAAGTATGTTGCAAAAGCTGTCTTTTGCTCTTCTACCACTCGGGCAATGACGAACGCTTTTTCCATTTCCTTCACCCAGGTTTGGGCTTCAATCGGATCCGTAGTTCCCTTAAATTCCGGTGGTCCCACCGCTTTAAAGTCCTTGAAGTTAGCCAATCTATCAGCTGGCTGATTTCTCGCTCTTCCTCTTGTTGGAGCTCTATTTTCCACAGCTTCGGCTAGCATATCAACAAAATTCTGCATCGGGTCTGCTTGACCTCCTTCGTTATTCACTGATTGTTCTTCTCGTTGGTTTCGATTCTGTCGTCTAAGGGGCATGATCTGATTTAAATAAAAAAAATCTTATATTAATATTCTTTCTCTATAAAAATTCTTAACACAATAAGAATTCAACACATAGTTCTCATGTAATCGCATATTTATTCAAAAAGCACACAGTACATTTAGTACTTAACATATATAACTATCCCTTTTTCATAGGATTAACAACACAACTTTAAACAAAAGTTGTAATTCTCCATTCACACACAACTATTCCTAGTTCATCAAACTTACCACACTTAGGGGTTCAGTAACTTGCCATAATCATATGAGTTTATGAACTTATCCTAGTCAGACCTTTGGCGTCCATTCGCTGAGGGGTTCAAAATAGCTCATATAACTATGAGTCATGAACCTACCATAAGTATGATTTTTAAGAACTCATAAATTAATCATAATCTTATATTCATATAGAAAATAAAAATTTTATTCATACAAACATATATATTTACATATGTTCAAACATCGTTCTCGATATTACATAACCTAATACCAGAAACTTCTACCAAAAGATACTACAACTTATATCTAAGTTTTCTAACGACCACTCCCTTCCCCAGTCTTCTTCTTGCTGGGACACTTGTTGAATCTGTGACCCGTTCCCCCACAAGAGAAACACTTTCTCATATTCGGCTTAGGACAATGTAGAGAGATATGTCCTTCCTGCTTACAATTGAAGCACACGCTCTTCCACATCATGCATTCTCCCAAGTGAGTATTTCCACACTTGCCACAGACTTGCTTCTTCTTCGAGTTTGATTTTTCAGAATTATTGCTGTCGTTGTTCCTTTTTCTCTTCTTCTTGCCCTTCTTGCTGGTTCCTTCAGACAATCCACCACCTTCAGTCTTCATCCTCTCCACCTGCGCTTTCAGCTCATTCCGTTCTTTAGTCATTTCACGTAACGCCCGCTTTGTTTTACACAACTCCTCTAAAAGAAATACTTTGCTTCGGAGTTCTTGGACTTCCACAGATAGCTGATCTTGTTCACCAACCTTGATCTTATTCTTTAGTTCCACCTTATCTTCTTCAGACTCCGCCTCCTCATCACCACTTAGATACATCTCAGGATAATCATCATGATCACTCCCAAGATTGATCATTGGTTCATCTTTTCCCACCTCTTCAACTGATTCGCTCTGTGCTGGCACCTCGGCTACTGGCACTTGTGCAACAGCCGCTGGCAACTCCGTACTCATCTTATCTTCTCCCGACATCCTACAATCAGTTTAAACAACTTGATTAGCACTTTACCAGTACAAACTACTCACACTATGTGTCCCCTTTTCTCACTATCGATACGCTTCAACAATCCATCACTTAGTACTCTAAATGAGTATTCTCTATCTCGCTATGGTTATAATCCTATTGTTTTCCCCACCCCACTTAAGGTTTATAACCTACAGCTCTGATACCAACCTGTGACGCCCCCAAATCCGGGTTACCTGACCCCTGAGTCTGGTGCTCACGATCCATAATATAAATAATATTTAACAACCTATATTATATAGATAGTAACATACATAAGACTTTATCAGAGTTTGATAATACATTACCCAAGTTCTCTAACCTTAACATTACAAACATACCATTTAGATATACATAAGGGTTTACAAACATAACATACTAATGATGCTATTCATAACTAATTTATTACAACGCCTTTGCCTTTGTCCTTTGCAGCACCTCCTGCAACTTTGTCCCTAGCTGAAAAGTTTTATTTAGCAAGGGTGAGCAACTAATTTGCCCCGCAAGTTAAGACATACAATAAATGTATAAGAATTCAAAACAACAAACTATCTATTTTGATAGAATGAAACCAAAGTTCGGGAACTTTGAAATAAATTGAACAAATCGTTATTCAATAACAAGTCTTCTCGTATACTATACAACACAATAATTCAATAATGAAAGAGTACAATGCTTTCAAAGTTTCTACGATATTCTAATGAATAATCAAGAATCAATTCTACGAAATAACAAAGTGGAATGTTTTTCTAGATTTATACTCAGCGATCACACTAGATCTTGAACTTATATTCTTGGGTATCTATCAAAGATTTACTTTGATAAATACTCAGGTGTATCAGATAACCATAAAGATTAAATCATACCCCTATGCAAGTACTCAGAGCTGGCCAAATCTTTGTACCCTATATTATGCATAATACTTAAAACAGCAGCAAGAAAGGTCGAATTCATTTACCAATAAAATGTTCCCTTTATATAAAAGGTTATTTTTCTCAGTCTTAGAATCAAGATTTTGATTTTACAACGAAATATTGGGATTTTAAATTCTATTAATTCTCGGTCTAGCCAAAATAATTGGTATCGATCTATCAAAAATAATTGAATTCTCTTTTCGAACCTATCAAATTCAAACAAATGTTCGTCTAGCTAGAATAATTAGCTAAGACATTTCTCAGTCTAATTTGACAATAAACAGGAATTATCTGTACTGTCAATTCTAACTTCTACATATATGAATATCCAACAACAGTAATTCTGCGAATATATATTTTCCAAATCAATAATTAAATTAGAACTATTAAGCATGCACTAATTGTGAATTATCAAAAATAAATCCTAAACTTATCCTAAACAAAACTTTTCACACATTTATTACACACAGTACTGCATTCTGCAGTCAAACTTATCCTAAACACATTACCACATAGACACATCCGTGTTTATAACCTAGACAAACACTTATCAAGTCTAACTATTTTGGTAGGTTAGACTTGATCCGCTCGGTGTTACGGTCACCCTATCGGACAATTAACACGATTTCTCATCACTTACATTTGGTCTCTAAGCTTCAATATTAATTCGAGATAAGTCAATTATCAATAATAATATATTTCGGAAGCTTTTAATAATTATCAAGTAATTATTATAATTTATAATAATTTTTCAAATATCGTAATCATTTTTAAATGATTTAATTATCAATTAATCGTATCATTATTAATATTTAATAATATCAAAATATTAATAACATACTTGTCAAAATATTAAAGTTATTATTAATAACTTAAAATATTTTAAATCAACAATATTCCACTTAAATAATTTTTAAAGTAATTAAAATCATTTTAAATCATCACCATTAATATATAAATATTAATTAAGTTATCATCTAAATATTAAAAGTCATTAATTATAACTTAAAATATTTTTAAATCATTTTTCTCATTTTTAAATGATTTTTAAATCAATAAAACCATTTTTAATTCATTTATTTAATATAACAATTAAATAAATCTTACATCATTAATATTAATTCATTAATGAGAATTCTCCAAAAATATTGAAAATTATATTTTATAATTTAAAATATTTTCTAACACTTTATTTTTAATTAAAATGATTTTTAAATCATTAAAACATTTTATCTTATTTATTTAATTGAATAATCAAATAAATCTAATATCATTAATATTAAATTATTAATAAAATTCTCCAAAAATATTAAAAGTTACATTTTATAACTCAAAATATTTTTAAATTCATTATTCTTATTTAAAATGATTTTTCATAATATTAAATCATTTTTCTCTAATTTATTTAATACATTAATTAAATAAATTAAATATCATTAATATTTAAATAAATATAAATATTAATGAAAAATATCCCAATTAATTCGGAAATTATTTTCATAATTTCAAATAATTTTTAAATCATTTTTTGGTAATTTTATAATTTATTTCTTATTTTTAATTATTTTCCGAAAAAACAGAAAATAAAACTTAAACTGTCGCTATAGGGCTTTAGCGACAAAAAGCATCGCTGTTGGTGTTCTTGAGCTCAAGAACACTGACAGCTCCATGATCAAGGCTGCTCATTTGACCAACCATTATTCTCAGTGTATTCATGTTCTAGGCCAACTTAAACCTCACCCGTGTAGTACTCATGTAACCCTACAACATCCAACAAGAACTTTGATCAAACAATAACACAGCAAAAAGATCTGGACTCTCAAATTCCCTGTCAGATCATACCTGGGTTTTCTGGGAAAACCCAGAAACCCAGGTAGCTCGACTTGCCACTTTCCAGCCTAAATTAATCTAGGTTCTGATCATGATTCAAGCTATCTTAATGTTCAAATATATAATCCTTATGTCAAGGAACAACACTAAAGCCGAAAATCATTTTATCATCAACAGAATAACCATGAATCACACAATCAAAGTATGTCAGACGGCTTGTTCTTAGAATCTGGAAATTCCTAGAAAATTCCAGTCGTGACCAAATGGACTAGTTTGACCATTTGTCACGATCAATCTATTGACTGTTTTAATGTTCCATAAGCATGAATCTATATTACAATTAATAAGATACAAGATGTATCAAATAAAAACATCAAACAACAATCAAATATGTCAGATCCGGCCTTGCAAAACGTTGTCGGTATTTGTTGACACATACGGGTTGCCCAGATTCGGCTCGGTCAACGTCGGTCAACGATGTTTGACCTTAAATAACTTGCAATCTAGACATCATTTCGTTGTACTACCACTTGCGGATTAAAGCCTACAAACAAGGCTACAAATAACAACTATTACAACACTAAAATCAAAAACGAGCAACGATTTATGGCTCCTAACATTAGCTTGTCAGACCATAATCAAGCTCTTGGACAGTTTTTCAAAAACTCCATTTTTTAAGCTTTTGATGCTATGGATCCATAATGGAGCAACATAGATCAACTAAAAACACTCTATAACACTTTCTTAAACACTTAAACACAAATTCTTTCTTAGTACACAAGATCTATGATTGGTTTAGGTTTATACCTTTTCTTGAGGATGCTTTGATCTTGGCTCTAACAATCTGATCTAGATGTTATAAGGGGTTAAAAAATGACTGAAACACTTGAACAATTCGGAGGTTAGGTGAGAGAGAGAGTTAGTGAGAGCAAAGTTGCAAAATGGCTAGATTTTTATGATTTTTCTCTCTCTAAATCTCTTATATAATACTTGTCAAGTTGCTAGATCTGATTTAGGTGTTAATTGGAGGATGGTTGCTGAGCTTTTAGATGCCACAAAGTCAACATAGTTGTTCACCTACTAAAGGTTTTGAAATTTTGCACAAGTTAGCTTACTAAAAATATGAAAAGGGTATTATTGTCATTATTTAATTATTTTAAATGGCATTCTAGACAAATGTACAAACTCTTAGGGTTTGACCCTTAGGGTATAACCCTAAGGGTTTAAAATTCTAGTTCCCAAAATTTTCAAATTTAGGGTTTAAATAGAAAAATAAAATTTATAAAATTCAATTAGGGTTTCTAAAATAGAAAATTAATATACTAAAAATATAATTAGGGCTTTCTAATTATATTTAAGTTTAATGAACCCATTAGGTTTGCCAAATAGAATTAGGGTTTCCTAATTTAGGGTTTATAATTCTCGGTTTTGAAATTAGGGTTTCCCGGCTATCGATTAGGGTTTCTAACAGCGCGTTAGTGTTTCTAATCCCGAGATTAGGGTTTCTAATCTCTTACTAGGTTTATTAATATTAAACCTCATCCAGTCAGCCCTTGGTCAACATTTCTATACAGTCCAAACACATAATCAACAGTACAATTATTTTAATTGTATTTTCTATCGAATCCTGTACAAAAATTAGGGTTAGGGTTTCTAAAGATGTTACGCACAACTCAACTCTATTTTCTCAGTCAAAACACATATTGACTAATCCTCGAGACCTGTCTCTCAAATACACAGTACAATATTAACAGTCAATGTCAATATTAAAAAAAAAAATTATTCGTAAAATTTTGATTATTCGAAATCCCGGGTTATCACAACCTCGTTCAGATTCCTCGCTTTTTGGGAGGTTATGACAAACGCTCTCCCTTGAACTACAAGTTTTGTCTTGTCTGGGACACCCTTTGATGCCTCCATCCTAGTTGGGCTTGACTTTGGTGCATGAAAAATTGAGCTAGGTGACCTTCTTTTCCAAAATTGTAACATGCTTTGGACTGCATCGTGAAGTTTGGACTTATGTGTCCTTCAGCTCCACATTTGTAAAATACGACCTGTGGTCGTTCTCCTTTCTTAACAACAGGTGCTGGTGCTGACGTCTTTCCATCATTATTGAATCTCCTCTTCTTGAAATGTCCACTCTTATTGTCATGACCATGATTACCACCGAAGTGAATACCATATCTGGCATATTAATTCCCTCCACGTTTGTTGTCACCGCTTCGATGACTACTACCACTGGTATTATCGACTTACCGGCTGCTCTCTCTTGGTTGGGTTGAGTCGTTATCGCGCTCCAATAACTGAGCCCTATTCACAACATCTAAATACACACACAGTTTATGAGAGATAAGGTATTGACATATCTCAGGTTTCAAACCTCTTAGAAACATCCGCGTCATTCTCTCCTCATTATCAACCAAGTGAGACGTAAACCGAGACAACTCAGCAAACTTAGCTTCGTACTGCGCCACGGTCATATTGTTTTGCTCAAGATTGATGAACTCTACCTCCTTCATGTGATGAATACTTTCATGAAAGTACTTGTCGTTGAACAGCTCTTGGAACTTCTCCCAAGACATTTTGAGTGTGGCAGGTTGAGTACGCTTTACAGATTCCAACCAGTAATCTGCCTCTGTTCGCAATATGAAGGTGGGAAAGGGAACCTTTTGCTCCTTGGAGCATCCCAAGACATCAAATATCTTGTTGATCTGCTTTATCCACATCAAATATGGTGGTCCCAGCTCCTTGAACTGCTTAGCGGTTACCGTCTGAGAGTTGTTAGTGTTTCCACCTGCATTTTGGACAGGAGCCGCTCTCGCCTGATGTTGCATGAATTACATAAAGCCTCTGAACATCCCATCGTTCACCATTTTATCGGTGTTATTGTTTATATGAGGATTATTGTCTTCCTGTTGCACATTACCCTGGGTATTGATCGTTGGTGACTCAACGGTCTCATGTGCTTCATTGCTTATCTCAACATTTTCCAATGCCATTTTCAAATACAGCCACAAAACAAGGGTTAATTAACATATCACATATTAGCCCTATACTCTGACCGACCAATTAAATACGAAATAAACTTAGGTAGGTCATACTAGCGAAAGAATTCCCCGTCTCTCCCCTCCTAGTTCTTGTCTCACATCTCAACTAGGGATCATATCCCTAAGCTTTAATACCAAATGTCACGCCCCCAAAATAGGTATACATCACCCATCTTGAGTGGCAAAATACATGGTACAGAATACAAATATAAACTTAATTATACAACCGTCGTGTAATATACGACAAAACACAGCTGAGAGTTTAAACATGAATATTGCCTTCTAGACAATATCCACTCTCAAATAGAGTCCTCATTACATTATTGTCACACTATTTTATTGAATAGTGAGGACTACTATAACACCATCTTGGACCATTACTCTGTTCCCCGACTAGTCCGGGCTACGTTCTCATTTCCTGAAGAGAACAATGAAAGCAAAAGGGTGAGCTCAATTTGCCCAGTAAGAAATATTATGACTAAGATAATCCAGAATAAATTATCATTAGCCTTCAACAATGTTAAACTGATAAAATACGATAGACATTAAGTTTAACTGTAGCGGAATAAGAAATCCATTAGAAGAGTCAAGTAGAGCATGATATCTACTATCTTCTATGATTTAAAATATTTTCATCAATTTTTATCGCTGAGACTCAGCTTAAGAAATAAACCACATCATCGAATTATCCCTGCACTACGGGCCAAGGATATTCATTAAATCATCAATGGTCATGACTATACCGAATAATCCCTGGTCATAATCATACCAAAAACTATCCCTCAATGCACTACAGGCCACTGAGGACTTTTACCACATCATTTATAACATTACAGGTCATGATTATACCAAATTATCCCTGGTCATAATCATACCGAGTCCATCTATGAACGTAAACCAAATATGACTTTCATCATAATATAAGCATGAGGATGATGACAATGACATAATAAATCAATAAAACAAGTTCAAGAATAAATTTTAAAGATTTATAAGTTAATTTATTCTGAAATCAATAATATACAAATTGTCAACATGATACTGCTTTGTTGAGTAAAATTCAAGAATGCTCAGAAGAATATTTCCATGAAAAGATAATGGATGAAGCGCAAATTTCCAGGATATTCTACTAATTTCATGGAGTATAGAAGTCAAAACTTTAACCAACTGAGTATAATAGAATATATGAAACTGCAAATGGATTTTCGCCCGCCATGCGGTAATCCACGTAGACAGATCACTTCCACAATTTAATAAGAAATGAATACGAAGGATCATTCACCGTGCATGTGGTAATCCACATAGACAGGTTATTCCAACAGAATAATAAAGAATGGAATAATAGAAGAATTCACCAGGCATTCGATAGACCGCACAGACAGGGTATTCCCAACAGAATAATAAAGAATGGAACCAGGTCGTGCGTAATCCACACAGACATGATATTCCAACAGAATAATAAATAATGGAACCAGGTCATGCGTGATCCGCATAGACAGGATATTCCAACAGAATAATAAAGAATGTAATAACAACAGAATTCACCAGGCATACGATAGACCGCTAAGACATGTTATTCTAATAGAATAATAAAGAATGGAATAACAGAAGAATTTCACTATGTAAGCGGTACTTCGCATAGACAGGTTATTCCAACATAATAATAATGAATGGAATAACAACCCTTACGAGTATTGAAAGAAAATAACTCTCTTCATGAATACAAAAGAATAATACCCCTTACCTTAGAAGAAACTGGATATTAGAATAGTGAGGTAGCAGACTTCTCTTCTTCTTTCTCTCTATAATTGCTTTAAAGCTTTAGTGAATTGGTGAGAAATGAAGGAAGAATGAGCTTCTATTTATATGAAAATATAATTTCGATAATTGCATGTTTTGGGGATAGAAATATTATAGTACAATACCTTCAAGTATTATTTCATTTTTAATTTAGTCCTGCAAGTATTATCAAACTTCCACCACCTCCCCTAATAGTAAATAATGTGGATTAATAGTAAATCACGTGACTCAATAGTTCTAAACATGTGAAAAAATTAATTACAGTATAGTACCTTCAACTATACCTCTATCTTTAATTTAGTCATGCAAGTATTATCAATCTTGCACCAACTCCCCTAATAGTAAATCATGTGAATCAATAGTACACACATGTGAACACATAATTATAAGCATGTGAATTAATAGCAATTAATTGCTCATTTATCCGGTTAAATACCCGATTGGTCAATATAACCTCCAGACATTAATTATTATCGAAATAAATGTCGATTTTCACTAACGCTAATAATTCCCACACAATGGAATTATCAATTTCATCTTTAATCAACATGAACTTATTCATCATTAATATTATAACTCACAATATTCAACAACCAGCTCGTTCCCAGGAAAGAGGGGGCTTTCCAATAAGGATTTCTCCCTATTGGCGCGCAATTAGGTGACCAAACCTCTCCTTCACAGAACTTCTAGACATTGTCAATATTGCAAATAATAATATGAATAAATTTCTCGTCTCAATTATTGATTTAATAATATATAAAATATTATACAAATGATACTATAATTGAATCAATAATATGAGAGATATGATGCAACAATTACTGTAGCAATAATTGAGTATAACTGAGTGACTGCTCACGTAAGCATCAATAATCAATACTGTGTGCTACTATGCAACCATGCATATTACTGTACTTTTACTATCGGATAGTTCAACAGTTTAACGGTAAACTTCTACCATTATTTTTATAAAAAGATAATTCTGTCATTTTCTAACTACGACAATACTTCCATTGTGGGGTCCACCAATGATTGTGCCGTCATACGAATATTCCCTATTAAAACGAATATTCCCCGACCAATCGAATATTATATAACCACTTGCTTACTTTGAAAAATTTGTAAATATTACCCACGACTATAACATTATATCAAATCCATACCATAAAATTCAAAAAATATATTTCGAGAAAATTATTCTTTATTCATAAAAGTTAGGGTCTTACATAACTGCTTACTGCTTTTCATAGAAACTGCAGTATTATGCGAGCCTAGGAATCATGTGATCACAGATTCAGTCTACTGAATCTAGATTTGATTCCATGATGGACATTTTTCAGCTGTAAGCAGCTTGTACATTATTTACCGTGTACGAATCTCCTTAAATGTCTATAATGCCCATGAGGAGTTCGGCACTACTGTATATTATTTTCTCGAAGATGCCTCGCATCTCGAAAATAAAAGCAAACAAGCCGAACATTTAACAATAAAATGGAAGTATGAAAATGTCTCAATTCCTATTGAGCACATGGTTTAAAAAACCTCTTTTAATAAACTTCATTGCTATATCTTGCTAAAACTATTTGTTTTTTATAAATTTAAACCTTGTGTATATAGGTGCGAACGAGGCCTCGCACTACTTTCAAATAATTGCACATTGATCCACACACACACACACATTCATATAACAGTTTCTTTGGAAAGTGGCGGTCACCGTGGTAGCACGAATGTCGAGGGGTGCCTAACACCTTACACCTGCATAATCAAGCCCCCGGACCCATAATGAATCTCGGTTTCACAGACCCGTTTAGCAGTGTCAAATCACTGGGTTAATGCGCAAACCTTTTCGGTTGCGTTGGTGCAACCAGTTAAAAACACCAACTGGCGACTCTTAATAGTCCATGATCGACATTATACATGTTGGACCTTTTCACTTGTTTTTTCAAACAAATCTCACCTAACAATGAGAACACCAAAGAATAAGTAACGAAAAGGGACATATAAATATCTCTGCTGGGGACTCCAATAAGAGGGTTTAAGCCGCTATTACAAGCTTTTCAAAACTGTTATATGTTTATATGTGAATATTACATTTACATTTATGATGAATGTGTACGGATGCATTTTACTTACTACACTGCTAAATATCTATCTATGATATTAGTGCTTCGTACATGTCATCATTTTCATAAACTGTGAGACACGTTGTATGTGAATGTATGTTGTCTGGTTCCTCCACAAGGAGGCTATGCTGTTGGTGTTTGATTACTAGACTCATAGGGAGACTAATCCCAACGAGTCTTAGGAAAGGCACCACCCAGATTCGCTCAAGTTGAAAGACCGGATTAACTTCCCGTCAAGTAGATTGTGATGATCTGGGGACCTTCATGCCAAAAAGCCGTGAGAGTAACCATAAGATAGGTCAGCCTCTGATAATCCAAACACGGAGGAAAGTCTCTTATGGCTTTCAATTTTCAATTACTTCTAAAAGCATTTACTTGTAATTTTATTCCATGTTCATCCATATGTAATGGAAAATATGAAGAACATCTGTGCATACATGACATGTTATCAATTAACACCCAGTTTTGCAGGACAAAATTCATAAAATGGACACATTTTGATAACATTTACATTATCCCTAAGACTAAACTACATAAGTCTTTTGTAGGAAAATCATTGGGCTTGTTACCCGCTCAAAATCTAAAAAGGTCACGAGCCTACAGCCAATCATGTCTTCTTCTGACCAGTCTAATCCTGTTTCTTGGGAAGAATTTGACGGATTGAGTAAATAAGTTACAGATTTGGCTGTTCTACTTAAAGAACTACATCAGTCTACTCAGGGTACGAAGATACCTACACATACAGAATCCTCTGCATAAGGAGGATATCATGGTTTAGAAAAAACAATTCCAGAACCTTAGTTGGATACGACCAACAAAGACCCTGAAAATACCCATTTCAAAGGAGATCCAGACACCGGTGATATCAGGAAGAAGGTTCTTCAAATGGAGGAAACTATCCGTGTTCTCAAAGGGATTGGAACACATGGAAGTGTTTCATATGCTGACCTTTGCACATTTCCTGGTGTTCATTACCTAGAGAAATTCAAAACCCCTGATTTTGAAAAATACGACGGATTAGGGGATCCTTATACGCATTTGAAAGTGTTCATTGGAGAACTTAGATCTTATGCGAAAAATGAGAAGCTCAGAATGCAGCTGTTCTAGAAGAGTCTGACTGGAGATGCACGTTTGGGGTATACCAGATTAGACAACTCAAATATCTATAGCTGGGAAGAGCTAGCTCACGCTTTCCTCACTCAATACAGTTTTCAATCTCAGATGGCTCCTGAACGGTACCAGATTACCAAGGTCAAGAAACAGTCTAATGAGTCTTTCAAAGAGTATGCTCAGAGGTGGAGGCGCCTGGATGCTCAAGTTATTCATTCCATGATGGAATAAAAAATGGTCATGACTTTCACAGACAAACATGAAGCTCTTTTCTATGGGATGATGTTCCCATGTTCATGTACCTGTCCATTAATGACAATGCCATGGGCTGCATGCTGGGGCAGAAAGACAATAGAGACCAAAAATGAGCTATCTATTACCTCAGCAAGAGATTCAGCATCGGGGAATACAAATACACTCTGATTGAGAAGACTTGTTGTGCTTTAGCATGGGCTTCCATCAGGCTACATCATTACCTCCATGGTCACACAACCCATCTCATATCTCGCGTGGATCCTCTCAAGTATGTTTTCAGTAAGCCCATACAGAATTGTCGACTATCCAGATGGCAATTGATCCTACAACAATTTGACATGGTCTATATGACGCAAAAGTCTATCAAAGGTTAAGGAATTGTGGATCAACTGGCCGCCGCAGCTACAGGGGATTACAAACCCTTAGAAACATACTTCCCCGATGAAGGGGTAATAGAAGTTCAACAATACCATCAGTACGATGTATTCCACACATGGAAAATGTATTTTGATGGAGCTATTAACACAGAAGGCTGCAGGCTGGAGCGATTCCGATTGTCCCAGTCTGGGGAAGCGATATCCGTCGCCGTCAAATTGCAGTTTGTCAGCACCAACAACACAGCTGAGTATGAAGGCTGTATCATGGGGCTAAAACTTACCCGTCAATGGGCATCAGACTGTTAACTATCTTTGGGGATTCTGAATTGGTAATCAAACAATCCACAGGAATCTATCAAACCAAAGAATTACATTTGCTGCCTTACCATCAATAAGTTTTATAGATGGCTTTGGAGTTCGAAGAAATCTCCTTTCTACACATTCCTCGTAATAGGAATGATTTTGCGGATGCATTAGCAACGTTGGCCTCCTTGATTCACATACCTGACAAGGAAAACATGCCAAGCATCCGACAAAAGGCCCCAGTTTATGGGAACTATGTTGGAGAAGTATCGGATGGGCTACCTCCCATCCACCACCCTTGGTATTAGCATATCAAGGAGTATCTGCGAGATGGATCTACACCCACTGAGGCAAGCCTGACTGAAAAGAGGCGGATCCATCAACTTGCTATGAAATTCTACCTTAGCGGAGATGCACTCTACAAGAGAGAGGTAGGATTAGGTCTCCTCAGATGTCTAGACAAAGACCAAGCTCAGAGGCTCATGGATTAGATCCATGGTGGAGTATGTGGCCCACGCATGATCGGCCCCTTACTTGTCAAGAAAATCCTCAGAATAGGGCATTATTGGCTCACACTCAAAGCTAATTGTTATGATCACGTCAAGAGGTGCTATTAATGCCAAATTAAGGGAATACTATTCACACCCCTCCAAGGGAACTCCACAATATGAGTTCGCCATGACCCTTCTCAATGAGGGGAATGGACGTGATCGGGCCCATCCAGCCCAAAGCTAGTAATGGACATCGATTCATATTTACCATGATCGATTACTTCACTAAGTGGGTAGAAGCAATCTCCTTCCCCAGGGTTATCAAAGAAGTCATCATTGCTTTCATCAGAAACAATGTAGTCTGTCGATATGGACAACCAGAGGTCATTGTGTCAGAAAATGCTAAAAACCTCAACAACAAGATGATGGATGAGTTATGCAGTAAATTCCACATCAAACACCTTAACTCCGTCATCTACCGTCCAAAGATGAATGGTGCTGTTGAAGCAGCTAATAAAAATATCAAGAAGATCATACAGAAAATGTCCGCCAATCACAAAGGATGGCCTGACCTCTTGGCTCTGACTTTATTAGTCTACGGAACTTCCATGGGTACTTCCACTAGGGCAACCCCCTGCTCATTAGCTTGTGGAATGGAAGCAGTGCTCCCCATAGACGTGGAAATGGAATCCCTCAGAGTGGTGATGGATGCTCAGTTGGATGAAGACCAATGGGTACAAGACAGGTATCACCAATTGTGACTCCCCCAAAATAGGTATACATCACCAATCTTGAGTTGCCAATTACACGGTACAGAATACAAATACAAACATAATTATATAACTGTCGTGTAATATACGACAAAACATAGCTGAGAGTTTAAACATGAATATTGCCTTCTAGACAATATCAACTCTCAAATAGAGTCCTCATTACATTTATTGTAACACTATTTTATAGAATAATGAGGACTACTAATACACCATCTCGAACCATCACTTTGTTCCCCCGACTAGTCCCGGCTACGTTCTCATTTCCTGAAGAGAACAATGAAAGCAAAAGGGTGAGCTCAACTAGCCTAGTAAGAAATATTATGACTAAGATAATGCAGAATAAATTATCATTAGTCTTCAACAATGTTAAACTAATAAAATAAAATAGACATCAAGTTTAACTACAACGGAATAAGCAATCCATTAGAAGAGTCAAGTAGAGCATGATATCTACTATCTTCTATAATTTAAAATGTTTTCATCAATTTTTATCGCTGAGACTCAACTTAAGAAATAAACCACATCATCGAATTATCCCTGCACTACGGGTCAAGGATATTCATTAAATCATCAATGGTCATGACTATACCGAATAATCCCTGGTCATAATCATACCAAAAACTATCCCTCAATGCACTACAGGCCACTGAGGACTTTTACCACATCATTTATAACATTACAGGTCATGATTATACCGAATTATCCCTGGTCATAATCATATCGAGTCCATCTATGCACGTAAGCCAAATATGACATTCATCACAATATAAGCACGAGGATGATGACAATGACATAATAATTCAATTAAACAAGTTCAAGAATAAATTTTAAAGATTTATAAGATAATTTATCCTGAAATCAATAATGTCCAAATTGTCAACATGATACTGCTTTGTAGAGTAAAATTCAAGAATGCTCAGAAGAATATTTCCAAGAAAAGATACTGGATGAAGCGCAAATATCCAGGATATTCTACTAATTTCATGGAGTATAGAAGTCAAAACTTTAACCAACTGAGTATAATAGAATATATGAAACTACAAATAGATTTTCGCCTGCCATGCGGTAATCCACGTAGACAGATCATTTCCACAATTTAATAAGGAATGAATACAAAGGATCATTCACCATGCATGTGATAATCCACATAGACAGGTTATTCCAATAGAATAATAAAGAATGGAAAATAGAAGAATTCACCAGGCATGCGATAGACTGCACAGACTAGTTATTCCCAACAGAATAATATAAAATGGAATCAGGTCATGCGTTATCCGCACAGACAGGATATTCCAACAGAATAATAAAGAATGGAACCAGGTCATGCGTAATCTGCACAGACAGGATATTCCAACAGAATAATAAAGAATGTAATAACAACAGAATTCACTAGGTATGCGATAGACCCATGCACGAGTTATTCAATAGAATAATAAAGAATGGAATAACAGAAGAATTTTACCATGTATGCGGTACTTCGCATAGATAGGTTATTCAAACATAATAATAAAGAATGGAATAACAACCCTTACGAATATTGAAAGAAAATAACTCACTACGTGAATACGAAAGAATAATACCCCTTACCTTAGAAGAAACTGGATATTGGAATAGTGAGGTAGCAGACTTCTCTTCTTCTTTCTCTCTATAATTTCTCTCTATAATAATTGCTCTAAAGCTTTAGTGAATTGGTGAGAAATGAAGGAAAAATTAGCTTCTATTTATAGGAAAATATAGTTTCGATAATTGTACATTTTGGGGCTCAAAATATTACAGTACAATACCTTCAACTTTTCTTTCATTTTTAATTTAGTCCTGCAAGTATTATCAAACTTGCACCACCTCCCCTAATAGTAAATCATGTAAATTAATAGTTCATTCACGTGACTCAATAGTATAATCATGTGAAAAAAACTAATTATAGTATTGTACCTTCAACTATAACTCCATCTTTAATTTAGTCATGCAAGTATTATCAATCTTGCACCAACTCCCCTAATAGTACATGAATGTGAATTAATAGTACACACATGTGAACAAATAGTTATATGCATGTGAATTAATAGCAATTAATTACTCATTTATCCGATTAATTACCCGATAACTTCCAGACATCAATTATTATCGAAATAAAGGCTGATTTCCACTAACACTAATAATTCCCACACAATGGAACTATCAATTTTATCTTTAATCAACCTGAACTTAATCATCATTAATATTATAATTCACAATATTTAACAACCAGGTCGTTCACAGGAAAGAGGGGGCTTTCCAATAAGGATTTCTCCCTATTGGCGCGTAATTACGTGACCAAACCTCTCCTTGACAGAACTTCTAGACATTGTCAATATTGAAAATAATAATATGAATAACTTTGTCATCTCAATTATTGATTTAAAAATATATAAAATATTATGCAGATGATACTGTAATTGAATCAATAATATGAGAGGTATGATGCAGCAATTATTGTAGCAACAATTGAGTATAACTGAGTGACTTCTCACGTAAGCGTCAATAATCAATACCGTGTGCTACTATGCAACCACGCGTATTACTTTACTTTTACTATCGGGTAGTTCAACAGTTTAACGGTAAACTTCCGCCGTTATTTTTATAAAAAGATATTTCTGTCATTTTTTAACTACGACAATACTTTCATTGTGGGGTCCACCAATGATTGTGCCATCATACGAATATTCCCTGTTAAAACGAATATTCCCCGACCAATCGAATATTATTCACAACTATAACATTATATCAAATCCACACCATAATATTCAAAAAATATATTTCGAGAAAATTTTTCTTTATTCATAAAAGTTGGGGTCTTACAACCTCCCCTTCTAATGAAATTTCATCATCGAAATTAGGGTGCGTACATGGTATGTCGAAGAGGTGAGGATACCTTGATTTCATTTCAAATTCTAACTTCCAGGTCATTCCCTCAACATCGTGGTTTCTCCACTAAACTTTGACTTGAGGTATAACTTTAGAGCGTAGAATATGATCCTTCTTATCCAATATTTTAACAGGTACCTCATCAAATGTTAAATCATCCGCTATCTCATCCAGTTCTAATTCAATAATGTGGTTCTGGTCTTTCTCATATTTACGTAACATAGATATGTGAAAAACGTTATGAACATGAGACATACTTGGTGGTAAGGCGAGTCTATAGGCCACAGTTCCTACTCGATCGAGGATTAAAAATGGGCCAATGAATTGAGGATTGAGCTTTTCTCTCTTTCCAAATCTTGTAACTCCTTTCCATGGAGCAACATGTAATAACACATGATCTCCAATATTGAATTCCACATCTTTTCGATGAAGATCAACATAACTGTTTTGTCGATCTTGTGAGGTTTTTATACGTTATCGGATCGTTTAAATCTTTTCCATAGTCATACGTACCATCTCCGGTCCTAACAACGTTGCTTCACCCACCTAATCCCAGCATACTGGAGAACGACACTTTCTTCCACACAACACCTCAAATTAACCCATGCCAATACTTGCTTGGTAACTATTGTTGTAGGAAAACTCCACCAATGGTAAGAACTTGTCCCAACTTCCCTTGAAGTCAAGGACACTGAGTCTTAATAAATCTTCAAGAGTTTGAATAGTCCTTTCCGACTGCCCATCCGTTTGGGGATGATATGCCGAACTAAATCGTAAATCCGTGCCCATAGCTTTTTATAAACTAACCCAAAATCATGAAGTGAATTTTGGGTCTCAATCAGAAACTATGGATACTGGCATACCATGAAATCAACAAGGTCATAGTGTGTTGCAGCAAATGATCTATAGTCACCCTGACTGGTGGTGACATACTATCATACAAGGAGCGCATACCAGATGCCACCAAAAATGGTGGGGTATGATCAATACGGCTAACTGTCGAAGAAGACATCTGTACGAGCCGTGTCATAAGACCATCCAGGGGTCAATATTGAATATCTCTAGACATACATACATATGCATAACATAATAACATGCATGATACAATAGATGGCATTATGATATAGGGAATGGAAAACTATACATACATTCCTAAGTATATCATCATCTAATACATCTCTGTATAGCCAAAATACAGGGAAATGGGGCGAAGCTACCCAACAACTAACAAAGGCCTATCAAAAGATATAGCGAGAATTGGATTAAGCTACCCAGCATCTAACAGAGGTCTATCAAAAGAGATAATGAGAAATATACATCAGAAGAAGTCAATGGTATCGATGTCCACATCGTCCATCCTGTCCATCTGATGTAACTCCTCCTAAGTCACTAGATCTCTATCTATAGAGATGCCAGGCCTATATAAGGGAGGATCTGCATCGGCAAAGCCATATGGGTCACCTGAGGGGATATCACCAGAGTTGGAAGGATCAAAACTATCTACCTCTAAAGGATCTCTACCCAAATGCCGGATAAAGAAATGTGCTCGGTCCAACCGCTGGGTCAAGTTGTGAATCTGTGTCACATGAGTCGGATCTTTGACACAGGCTAGCCAATCCGTCATCATCACGGATCCTGGAACCATATCCCCCATAAACTGTGTGGCGTGGGTCTGAGCTCCAATGGTACGAGGGAACCACCAATGCTGGAACATCTCCTGAATGCAGGGGCCCTCTAATAATGTGTAACCGTTAATCCCAATAATGGGATATCAGTGACGGGTGACTGCGAAACATGCCAATAACGCCTGGTAGGAGGCAAGATCGACATGCAAATCTCTCATGTAGTGCTCCTGATAGCACGCTCTCCTAAGTAGAGCTCCCATCCTCCATTTGTGAAGAGAGGAATCCTACGGGTAGAAATCACGAGCTCGACACCAGTCGGGTACCCATCCTCAAATCCAATGCTCAAATGCTCCCCAGATTAGGGAACCCATGTGATGACATTCGATGTCAACAACTCCAGCTGTAGGCGATAATGAGTGAAACCCTCAACAACAAGGACCTCCACCAGTATGGAATGATGCCATCTCTGTCCTCGTGGATAGGTGTCTAAACCTAACACGCTCATAGGACAAAAACATGTAAGCCTCTCATAGGCCCAGAACTGCCAACACAAAGGCAAACATCTGCTGTCAGTTAACGCTCTTAACCTGTACATGGGAAAAGACAAGAGAAATACTCACCAGCAGAAATGAGTAGAATCCTAACCAAGCCTCGATCAAGCTCTGCGATCGCATGCACATTCCCCCAAGGAAGTAGGCAAAGGTGTAGGAACCCTAGTCATAGACTCCGATACGATCCACGTGTCGAGTGGCGCTGATCAAAGCGAAGGACACCATAGAAGATTTATCTACTATGAAGCAGCCCCTAATGATAATCAGGAACAATCGCCGAAGAATGCAATCCCTGACTCTCACATCATCGGGTATAGGCTCACTCAACAGACAGCTCATAGCATCTACGCTCAAAGGACTTGTACGTACAGTCCTACCCTTGAGCGCCTATGCCGGAACTCCCAACATGGTTTTGACGGCAGTAGTAGTCATATCCGTCGTGAAAGGTACCGAATCCCCTTCAAACTCCATACCTATGATAAATCACCAATCCATCGACGCCATCATCACCTCACAGTCCAACAAATGGAGTGACTGAGTCTGGTGAAACCAACGCTCAAACAATCCCTGAGGTAACCCCAGGGACAACGACGGGGAAGGATGGAAAAGAACGTCCCGAATACCCAACCATCTACAATCGCTCTATAGTCATCGTGCAAAGCCTGATACATAGAGTGGATGCTAAACTAGTTCCCTCAAGGCTGTGTAAAGTCGGGAACCTACATCAAATGCAGATCAACATCAGAACCCTTTACTCCTCATCAATAGGAAACAAGGAAGATTAAGATCTAACTTCATACATCGTTTGTGTGCATGTAAAATGAAGGATGCCGACTCAAGTCACCTAGAAGATCTGGGTTTGCCACTTGAATACCTGACAACTCCCTACGGGGAACACATGCAGCAGAAGCATGAACCTCAACCGGTACATCCTCCTCCTCGTCCTCGACATCTGGCACTTCAACCCGGATAGGACGAATCATCGCCTCCACCCAACGATGAGTTTGTCTAACAGAATGGGTTCGAGGTACTTCCAAAGCCCTCCTCCGTACACCAGAAGTGGTCCTGCAGGAACTACTCGGCTGATCCAGATCCATAATATCTGGACAATAAGTCTCCAAATCACCTCAAAAAGGGTGTGGTAAAATCTTACCTGGAGCTTTTCAAAATGCATTTTATGATTACATGCATGCATGAATTATTTTAACATACATCTACAGTAGAGTTAAAAATGCATGACTACCCAATGCCTACATTTTGGAATTTTTTTGCCATAGCCCCCTTTGTAAATGGGACTATCCACATGCACATAGGCATGACTAGGTGGCCATTCAGTAGTACACCTACCCACAGTCATATACATCCTACATGCATTCAATACATCACAGTAAAAAATCCATAAGTGTAATCTAATTACCAGGTTTATTTTACTTTTCTACCTTTACTCATTTGTCCTCAAATAGGATAAGAAATGACAGTAAAAGGTGCCAATTTGACTATTTCAAAAGTCAAATGTTTTCACATTATTATGTTCAGCATGGTTTTATACTAACATTTACTATGTTGAATATTTTTTTATCAAATCATATCAGCATGCATATTCACTACTATGGGTCTAAATGCATTTCATGTGATAAGTCATTTTCCAACGGATAGAAACTGGAAAAGAATACATGCATATGTTACCAGGACAGTGAAGAACACTTATACGGTGGCAAAATATGCAGAAAGTTGCTCGAACTCAACAGGTCTGAAGAAGAGCTCTCAGATTTCCTTCGTCGTGCATCTTGAAAATGACTTATGAAAGCAACATGTAGGCTTTGTATAGCCACAGGTCCACTTGCGACTACTGCAGGTGTACCTGCGGCACCCCTATATAGGTCCCACACCTCCGACTTGCTCCAATTAGAGTTGCAAAGGAGGTCTCGCAAGCTGAAAAGGCCAAATTAGGAGTAAAAACGCTACGCGATTGAGCGAAATAGCCTGAAATCCTAGTTTTCATGTGTCAGACTCTGGCTCCAAATGTCACACATTGGTATTCTCCAACATACATGGTATACTATACCAGTGGCCTCAGCTTTCACCAATCATTCTTGACAATGCCTCATAAAGGTCCGACGCCGTCAGTACAGTGTCAAACAGCCTTGACACCTTCCCCGGCGGGGGTTACAATGTCGAAGTTATAAATTAAAGACGTATCCCCGGTGGGGGTTACAACGCTAAATCTACGAACATCTATGTATCCCCGACGGGGGTTATAACATAATTTAACCATTGATACAAAAATCAATGAAGGTCAAGTAACCTTGACATTACTTCATTCGGTGGCAAGTAAACCCATCGAAGCAATTTATCCATGACAACCTTCTCTGGAAGGGGTCACAGCGCGATGTAACCATTGATATACGCATTAGTGAAGGTCAAACAGCCTTGACATACTCCCCAACAAGGGTCACAACTCAATGTAATCATTGATACACACACCAGTGAAGATCAAGCAGCCTTAACAATGCACCCAGCAGGGATCTATTCGGTGATGCATACATTAGCGAAGGTCTGGCAACCCTGTTAAATAAATATTATTAGCAGTAACTCCAATAGAATGGTGGGATATGTTATACACATCCTCAAACAGACAAAACTTTCTCCCCATAGATCTCTTTCACACAAGAGGCACCTCTATGGAGTAGAAGTTTATGTCTAAGATTCTCGACTTTGGTGATATCCCCAACGTCAAACATCCTTGAAGACTTGGATCGCATGTCCAAGACATCACTAATTGTAACCCCAACAGGATTAACAAGGAACCGACAATCATCTCATTCATATATTTGCATCACGTTGCTACCCATAGAATCATGTTTATCTGTTGCATTTCAAGTGTCTAGGATTCTTTATCCTATGCATGCCTTGCATTCCATGAATATGATAAAGAGGGGCATCTGTAGACATTCAAAATTTTCTACACCCCTGTTACTAACATTGCAGGAGGGCAGAATCGTCTTTCGAAGATAACCCTGGAAGACAGTACACATCATTCCGGATACTACCAGAAGTTCAGTCTCAACCCCGGAACACATACCGGGATTATTATTCTCAACTCCGGAACACACACCGGACACATTATTTCCAACCTCGAAGATAACCCCGAGTTTTATCCTTGGCAATAAACCCAAGGAATGATGTTGAAGTTCCAGCGATAACCCCGAAAATGCTTATTTCAACTACGATCAGCTTCATTCTTAGACCTCCTACTGAGGCACTCATACCTCAGACCCGGAGCTAACACAGGGCAGACAAGCACACTTATAGATGACATTGAGGTATCCAAACACTGGTAGCAGTCCGATCTAAGATATAACCCTGAGCAACGTCTGTTTTAACTCAAATCAGTGATAACCCCAATGAGGAGTCAAACATCATCTTGCTACCTCAACATTTGTGCATCGTCTCAACACTTCATACATACATACATACAAAAATGTTCTTCAAGAACCAGGGAGTTCCAATCCCGAGTGACTATTACGCGTGAGATCACACCGGATAGAATTTGAAGCTTGAAGATTATGGGCATGGTCCCCTCTTCTTGACTTCTTACAAACTCTAATCCCATGTCATTGCGTAACTCTCGACACAAGCAGTCCGAAGAAGGTCTTATATACCTCATTCGAATGCTCAGATTGAAGTTCTGTAAGTTCAAGCGGACATCACAGTGCACGAGTGCATGTACTTCGAGACAACAGAACGCGCAGAGCCTGGGGCACCTCGGGTAGGTGATGTATACATCAGCGAAGGTCAGGAAACCCTGACAAATAAATACTATTGGCAGTAACTCCGACAGGATGGTGGGATATGTTATACACTTCCTCAAAAAGATAAAACTTTCTCCCCACAGATCTCTTTCACACAAGAGGCCCCTCTATGGAGTAGAAGTCTGTATCTAGGATTCATGACTTTGGTGATAGCCCCAACGTCAAAAATCCTTGAAAACTTGGATCACATGTCCAAGACATCACTGATTGTCATCCCAATAGGATTAATAAGGAACCGACAATCATCTCATTCATACATTTGCATCATGTTGCTGCACATAGCATCATGTTAATCTGTTGCATTTCAAGTGTCTAGGATTCTTTATCCTATTTATGCCTTGCATGGCATGAATATGATAAAGAGGGGCATCTGTAGACACTCGAAATTTTTTGCACCCCAGTTACTAACATTGCAGGAGGGCAGAATCGTCTTTCGAAGATAACCCTGGAAGACAGTACACATCCATTCCGGATACTGCCAGAAGTTCAGTCTCAACCTCGGAACACATACCGGGATTATCATTTTCAACTCCGGAACACACATTAGAAACATTATTTCTAACCTCGAAGATAACCCCGAGTTTTATCCTTGGCAATAACCCCAAGGAATGATGTTGAAGTTCCGGCGATAACCCCGGAAATGCTTATTTCAACTGCGATTAGCTTCATTCTCAGACCTCCTACCGAGGCACTCATACCTCAGACCCGGAGCTAACACAGGGCAGACAAGCACACTTATAGATGACATTGTGGTATCCAAACACTGGTAGCTGTCCAGTCTTAGATATAATCCTGGGCAACGTCTGTTTCAACTCAAATCGGTGATAACCCCAATAAGAAGTCAAACATCATATTGCTACGTCAACATCTGCGCATCGTCTCAACACTTCATACATACATACATACAACAATGTTCTTCAAGAACCAGGGAGTTCCAATCCATAGTGACTATTACGCGTGGTAGCACACCAGAAATAATTTGAAGCTTGAAGATCATGGGCATGGTCCCCTCTTCCTCACTTCTTACAACCTCTAATCCCACGTCCGTAGAGCCCGGGGCATCCCGGGTAGTCGCAGGTACACCTACGGCTCCCCCCTCTATAAATAGAGGGCTTGGGGTAGCCATTTTAAAAAAAGATAAAAGGCGAGGAAGCCCTGTCCAATTCGCTATGTACACACCTTATAGTGAGTGCTTGCTCTTTTTAAACACCTGTTAGCTCACATATAGCTATACATTTACCAGTGAGAGTTGAGTGTTTATCCATATAGAGTCATAGAAGCCTGCATTGGCTGCCCATTGTAAGCCTTCTCAAACTCTATAAAGCCTTTGTTTTCATCTTTGCAAACATTATTCTACACATTGAGAGTCGTGTAGTGTGCGTATGCCCAGACTTCGGTCCGTGGTTTTCATTTCTTTATGTATATGTATACTTATATATGTATATATTTTATATATGGACTAACATTATCGAGTTATGCCTCGATTGAGCCTAGACTTATGTCTGGAGCGTTTACCTGCCTATATATATATACATATATATATAATTGTTGTCGGACATATCTGATGAACCTGAATTTTATATCCGGTGCATTTACTGCTTATATATATATATATTAACATTTTTTTCGGGCCTGTAGTTTACTTCGAGGCCTTTTACTACTTTATTTAAATTCAGTCCCGCCTGGAGTTTATTTCGTGGCGGTTGATCACATTTATTGCTTTATTTACATTTTCGATCTCCTATGGAGTTACTTAGTGGTAGTTGATCACAACTTCATGTGATCACATATTTAGTCTACTGAATCTAGATTCGGTTCCCATGATGGACCTTTTTCAGCTGTAAGCAGCTTATACATTATTTACAGTGTACAAATTTCCTAAGATGGCTATCATGCCCATGAGTAGTTCGGCACTTTTGTATATTATTTTCTCGAAGATGCCTCGCATCTCAAAAATAAAAGCTAACAAGCCGAACATTTAACAATAAAATGGAAGTATGAAAAGGTCTCAATTACTATTGAGCACAGGGTTTAAAAAACCTCTTTTTATAAAACTTCATTGCTATATCTTGCTAAAACTGAATTTTTCTATAAATTCAAACCTTGTGTATATAGGTACAAACGAGGCCTCGCACTACTTTCAAATAATTACACATTGATCCACACACACACACACACACACATTTATATAACAGTTTCTTTGGAAAGTGGCGATCACCGTGACAACACAGATGTCGGGGGGTGCCTAACACCTTCTGTGAGACCCCAAATTTTATGAATAAACATTTAAATTTCTCGAAATATTTTTTTGAATATTATGGTGTGGATTTGATATAATGTTATAGTTGTGGGTAATATTTCTAAATTTTGCAAAGTAAGCAAGTTGTTATGTAATATTCGATTTTTCGGGGAATATTCTTTTTATCGGGGAATATTCGTACGACGACACAATCATTGGTGAACCCCACAACGGAAGTATTGTCGTAGTTAGAAAACGAAAAAAATTATCTTTTTATAAAAATAACAGCGGAAGTTTTACCATTAAACTGTTGAACTACCCGGTAGTAAAAGTACAGTAATACGCGTGGTTGCATAGTGGCACACGATATTAATTATTGATGCTTACGTGAGAAGTCACTCAGTTATACTCAATTATTGCTACAGTAATTGCTGAATCATATCTCTCATATTATTAATTCGATTATTGTCACAGTATCATCTGCATAATATGATATATTATTAAATCAATAATTAAGACGTAAAAGTTATTCATGTTATTATTTGCAATATTGACAATGTCTAGAAGTTTTCTCAAGGAGAGGTTTGGTCATCTAATTGTGCGTCAATAAGAAGAAATTCTTATTGGAAAGCTCCCTCTTTCGTGGGAACGACCTGGTTGTTAATTATTGTGAATTATAATATTAATGATGAGTAAGTTCGTGCTGATTATAGATGAAATTGATAGTTCCATTGTGTTAGAATTATTAGTGTTAGTGAAAATCGACATTTATTTTGATAATAATTGATGTTTGGAGGTTATATTGACCAATCAGGTAATTAATCGGATAAATTAGCAATTAATTTCTATTAATTCACATGATTATAACTATTTGTTCACATGTGTGTATTATTGATTCACATTCTTGTACTATTAGGGGAGTTGATGCAAGTTTGATAAAACTTGCATGACTAAGTTAAAAATGGAGGTATAGTTGAAGGTACTATAATATAATTAATTTTTTCACATGTTTAGAACTATTGAGTCACATGATTTACTATTGATTCACATGATTTACTATTATGGGAGTTAATGCAAGTTTGATAATACTTGGAGGACTAAATTAAAAATGAAAAAAAAGTTGAAGGTATTGTACTGTAATATTTCGAGCCCTAAAACGTGTAATTATCGAAACTATATTTTTCTATAAATAGAAGCTCATTCCTTCATTATTTTTCACCAATTCATTAAAGTTATAGAGCAATTATTATAGAGAGAAAGAAGAAGAGAAGTCTGCTACCTCACTATTCCAGTATTCAGTCTTCTTTTGAGGTAAGGGGTATTATTTCATTCGTATTCATGAAGAGAGCTATTGTCATTCCATTCCTCATTATTCTGTTAGAATAACCTGTATACGTGGACTACCATATATATGGTGAAATTCTTCTGTTATTCTATTCTTTATTATTATGTTGGAATAACCTGTATATGCGAAGTACCGCATACATGGTGAAATCCTTCTATTATTCCATTATTTATTATTCTATCAGAATATCCTGTCTGTGCGTTTACGCATGACCTGGTTCCATTATTTATTATTCTATCAGAATATCCTATCTATGCATTTACGCATGACCTGATTCCATTATGTATTATTCTATCAGAATATCATGTTTTTGCGTTTACGCATGACCTGGTTCCATTATTTATTATTCTGTTGGAATAACCTGTCTATGCGGTCTATCGCATGCCTGGTGAATTCTTCTGTGATTCGATTATTTATTATTCTGTTGGAATAACCTGTCTGTGCGTTCTATCCCATGCCTGGTGAATTCTTCTATTATTCCATTCATTATTGTTCTGTCGGAATAACCTGTCTATGTGGATTACCACATGCATGGTGAATGACCTTTCGCATTCATTCTTTATTAAATTATGGAAATGATCTGTTTACGTGGATTACCGCATGGCGGATGAAAATCCATTCTGAGCCAGATATTCTATTATACTCGTATGAGATATCATTTCTTTTGTACTCGTCATGAAATATCATTTTATTTGGTATTTTTTATTACGAGTTACTATTCACGGGTTACTATTCACCTGATTACTATTCACTTGGGTATTCGGGGCACTTTTCATGTCGGAATACTATTCACGAGTTACTATTCACAAGTTACTATTCACCCAAATTACTATTCACCCGAATATTATTCATTTAGGTATTTGGAGTACTTTTCATGTCGGGCTACTATTCACGAGGTACTATTCCTGAAGTACTATTCACGGGGTACTATTCACGACCAAAAATTGATTCTTTTTTGTCCAAATTATTTTTGGTGGATGAATATTATTCTTGAATTTTACTCTACAAAGAAGTATCATGTTGACAATTTGGACGTTATTGATTTCAGGATAAATTAACTTATAAATCTTTAAAATTTATTATTGAACTTGTTTTATTGAATTATTATGTCATTGTCATCATCCTCATGCTTATATTGTGATGAAAGTCATCTTTGGCTTACGTGCATAGATGGACTTGGTATGATTATGACCAGGGATCATTCGGTATAATTATGACTTGTAATGTTATAAATGATGTGGTAAAAGTCCTCAGTGGCCTGTAATTCATTGATGGACAGTTTTTGGTATGATTATGACCAGGGATTATTCGGTATAGTCATGACCATTGATGATTTAATGAATATCCTTGGCCCGTAGTGCAAGGATGATTCGATGATGTGGTTTATTTATTACGCCGAGTCTCAGCGATAAAAATTGATGAAAACATTTTAAATCATAGAAGATAGTAGATATCATTCTCTACTTGACTCTTCTAATGGATTGCTTATTCTGCTGCAGTTAAACTTGATGTCTATTATACTTTATCAGTTTAACATTGTTGAAGACTACTGATAATTTATTCTGCATTATCTTAGTTATAATATTTCTTACTAGGCTAGTTGAGCTCACCCTTTCTTTCACTGTTCTCTTCAGGAAATGAGAATATAGCTTGGACGAGTCGGGGAACGGATTGACGGTCCAGATGATAGCATTAGTAGTCCTCACTATTCTGTAAAATAGTGTGATAATAAATGTAATGAGGACTCCATTGAGAGTGGATATTGTCTAGAAGGCAATATTCTTGTTTAAACTCTCAGCTTATATTTTGTCGTATGTTACACGACAGTTGTATAATTAAGTTTGTATTTGATTTATGTACCATGTATTTGGCGACTCAAGATGGGTGATGTATACCTATTTTGGGGCCGTCACAGTTGGTATCAAAGCTTAGGGATATGATCCCTGGCTGAGATGTGAGACAAGAACTAGGAGGGGAGAGACGGGGAATTCCCTCGCTAGTATGACCTGCCTAAGTTTATTTGGTATTTAATTGGTCGGTTAGAGTATATGGATAATATGTGATATGTAAATTAACCCTTGTTTTGTGGCAGTATTTGAAAATGGCATCCAAAAATGTTGAGATAAGCAATGAAACACATGAGACCGTTGAGTCACCAACGATCAATACCCAGGGTAATGTGCAATAGGAAGATAATAATCCTCAGGTAAATAACAACACCGATGAAATGGGGAACCATGGGATGTTAAGAGGCTTTATGCAATTCATGCAACATCAGGTAAGAGAGACTCCTGTTCAAAATATAGGTGGAAATAATGGCAACCCATGGTCGGTCAACGCAAAGCAATTCAAGGAGCTGGGACTACCGGAGTGTTTCAGAAAGCCAGAATAACTTAAGGCAGAGACGTAGTTGAAGCAGATCACCAAGATATTTGTTGTCTTGGGATTCTCTGAGGAGCAAAAGGTTCCCTTAGCCACCTTTATGTTGCATGAAGAGGCAGATTACTGGCGGGAATCTATAAAATGTACCCAGCCTGACGCATTCAAGATGTCTTGGGAAAAGTTCCAAGAGCTGTTCAACGACAAGTACTTTCCCGAAAGGTCACATGAAGGAGGTGGAGTTTAGTAAGTTGGAGCAAAATAATATGACCGTGTCGTAATACGAGGCTAAATTTGCGGAGTTATCCCGGTTTGCTTCCCATTTGGTCGATAATGAGGAGCGAATGACGCGAATGTTTCTAAGAGGTTTGAAACCCGATATACATCAATACCTCATTTCTCATAAATTTTGTTTATATTCAGATGTTGTGAATAGGGCTAAGTTATTGGAGCGCGATAATGAGTCAGCACGACCAAAAGGTAATGACCAGCAACACGATAATAATCGTACCGGTGGCAATGACCATTGAAACAATGATAACCATTGTGGGGGAAATCATCACGCTAAGAATGGTAACCACTTCGATGGTAATCATGGCCAACATAGTAGAAGTGGAGATTTCAAGAGGAGGATATTCAATAATGATGGAAAGACGTCAGCACCAGCACCTGTTGTTAAGGAAGGAGAACGACCGTCGGTCGTGTGTTAAAAATGTGGAGGGGAAGGACACATAAGTTCAAACTGTACGCAGTAGTCCAAAGCGTGTTTTAATTGCGGAAGAGAAGGTCATTTAGCCCAATTTTGTCGTGCACCAAAGTCAAGTCCAGCTGGGACGGTAGCACAAAAGGCGGATACGGACAAAAAAAAGTCGGTGGTTTCAGGAAGAGCATTTTTTGTGACTTCTCAAGAAACGAGTAACCCAAACGAAGTTAGCACGGGTTAGTTAATTATAAATTCTTGCGAAGTCTATACCTTATTAGATACAGGTTCTACCCATTCTTTTATCTCTCTTGTTTGCGTTCAACGATTAAATTTAACTCTGGAGAGATTAGACTTTGACTTATCGGTTGAAATTCGGTTAGTAGAAACCTTCGTTACCTCCACTATTTATAAATCTTGTGGATTTAAATCGACACTTTCACGTTACTTGTCGATCTTATCTCTTTGAAAATACTTGCCTTTGATGCGATTTTAGGAATCGATTGGTTAACTACTCATCATGCTTTTCGTAAGGTTGTTAGCTTTCATATTCCTAACCAAACTGTTATGCGAATTCAAGCAACCAAACCACTAAAGTCAATCACTATTATATCAAGCCATAAGTAAAGAGCCCTGAGCCTTTCGCTGGTGACTTCCTTGTGTGGAATGCACCGAAGCCAGAATTTCTGTAAGCGACGTCGTGAATGATGATGACAAGTTGATAGGTATCAATGAGACATGTTATCCAAGTCTTGGGATGAGAGTCACAGTTTTGAATGATATTTCTATTGTAAATAAATTTCCTGATGTATTCTCTGAAGACTTCCTGGCCTACCCCTAGAGCGTGAAATCGAATTTTATATTGACCCCAGTACAAAACCCATTTCTAAAACCCTTAAATTTTTCTTCAACCAAAATGAACGTATAATGCGCCAAAGACATTGGCTCGAGCTGTTGAAGATTACGATCATACCATTCAATATCATTGTGGAAGAGCGAACGTGGTAGCTGACGCGTTAAGTAGAAGATCGTATGTGTTTATGAGTGCAATGTTGTTAAAACAAAAACCCATTTCATATAACTTACAATGATGAAGATAGAGTTAAAGACTCAAGGAACCCACGTGGTGATATCAAATATACGAGTAGAATCGACTTTAATCGATAAAGTTAAAAGTCGTTCAAGCTACAGACTTGGAGCTAATGAATGTGAAGAAAAAGGTTCAAGAGGGCGTTATTCTAGAACCAAGAATCGATGAAGAGAGAAAATCTCAACCCTCGATTTTATTGGCCCATTTGATATCCTTCATCGAGTAGGAACTGTGGCCTATAGACTCGTTTTACCGCTAAGTATGTCGCGTGTTCACAACGTTTTTTTTACGTATCGATGTTACATAAATATGTGGATGACCCGAACCACGTTATTAAATTAGAACTAGACGAGAGAGTAGAAGATTTAACGTATGAGGAGATAAGTGTTAAAATATTGGATAAGAAGGATCGTATTCAACACTCAAAGGTTATACCTCAAGAGTTAGAATCTGAAATGAAGTCAAGGTATCCTCATCTCTTCGGCATACCAGGTACGTACGTAAATTTTGAGGGAGAAATTACATAAGGGGGGGAGATTGTGAGACCCCAAATTTTATGAATAAAGATTTAAATTTCTCGAAATATTTTTTTAAATATTATGGTGTAGATTTGATATAATGTTATAGTTGTGGATAATATTTATAAATTTTGCAAAGTAAGAAAGTTGTTATATAATATTCGATTGGTCAGGGAATATTCTTTTTGTCGGGAAATATTCGTACGACGACACAATCATTGGTTGACCCCACAACGGAAGTATTGTTGTAGTTAGAAAACAACATAATTATCTTTTTATAAAAATAACGACGAAAGTTTTACCGTTAAACTATTGAACTACCCGGTAGTAAAAGTACAGTAATACGCGCGGTTGCATAGTAGCACACGGTATTGATTATTGATGCTTACGTGAGAAGTCACTCAATTATACTCAATTATTGCTACAGTAATTGTTGCATCATATCTCTCATATTATTGATTTGATTATTATCACAGTATCATCTGCATAATATGATATATTATTAAATCAATAATTGAGTCAGCAAAGTTATTCATATTCTTATTTGCAATATTGACAATGTCTAGAAGTTCTGTCAAGGAGAGGTTTGGTCATCTAATTGTGCGTTAATAAGGAGAAATCCTTATCGGAAAGCCCCATCTTTCATGTGAATGACCTGGTTGTTAAATATTGTGAATTATAATATTAATGATGAATAAGTTCGTGTTGATTAAAGATGAAATTGATAGTTCCATTGTGTTGGAATTATTAGTGTTAGTGAAAATCGACATTTATTTCGATAATAATTGATGTCTGGAGGTTATATTGACCAATCGGGTAATTAATCGGATAAATGAGCAATTAATTGCTATTAATTCACATGATTATAACTATTTGTTCACATGTGTGTACTATTGATTCACATTCTTGTACTATTAGGACAGTTGATGCAAGTTTGATAATACTTGCATGACTAAGTTAAAAATGAAGGTATAGTTGAAGGTACTATACGATAATTAATTTTTTCACATGTTTAGAAATATTGAGTCACATGATTTACTATTGATTGACGTGATTTACTATTAGGGGAGGTGGTGCAAGTTTGATAATACTTGCAGGACTAAATTAAAATTGAAAGAAAAGTTGAAGGTATTGTATTGTAATATTTCGAGCCCCAGAATGTGCAATTATCAAAATTATATTTTCCTATAAATAGAAGCTCATTCCTTTATTATTTTTCACCAATTCACTAAAGTTATAAAGCAATTATTATAGAGAGAAATTATAGAGAGAAAAAAGAAGAGAAGTCTGCTACCTCACTATTCCACTATTCAGTCTTCTTTTGAGGTAAGGGGTATTATTTCTTTCGTATTCATGAATAGAGCTATTGTTATTCCATTCCTAATTATTCTATTGGAATAACCTGTATACGCGGACTACCGTATATATGGTGAAATTCTTCTGTTATTCCATTCTTTAATATTATGTTGGAATAACCTGTATATGCGAAGTACCGCATACATGGTCAAATTCTTCTATTATTTCATTCTTTATTATTCTGTCGGAATATCATGTCTATGCGTTTACGCATGACCTGATTTCATTATTTATTATTCTGTCGAAATATCCTGTCTGTTCGTTTACGCATGACTTGATTCCATTATTTATTATTCTATAATATCATGTCTGTGCGTTTACGCATGACCTGGTTCCATTATTTATTATTCTATTGGAATAACCTGTCTGTGCGGTCTATCGCATGCCTGGTGAATTCTTTTGTTATTCCATTCCTTATTGTTCTGTTAGAATAACCTGTCTTTGTGGATTACCACATGCATGATGAATGACCTTTTGTATTCATTCTTTATTAAATTGTGGAAATGATCTATTTACGTGGATTACCGCATGGCAGATGAAAATCCATTTCCAGTTTCGTATATTCTAGTATACTCATATGAGATATCATTTCTTTTGTACTCGTCATGAAATATCATTTTATTTGGTATTTTCTATTACGAGTTACTATTCACCTGGTTACTATTCACTCTAGTATTATTCACTCGGGTATTCGGGCCACTTTCCATGCCGGAATACTATTCACGAGTTACTATTCTTGGGTTACTATTCTCCTAAATTACTATTCACCCGAATATTATTCACTCGGGTATTTGGAGTACTTTTCATGTCGGGGTACTATTCATGAGGTACTATTCCCGAAGTACTATTTACGGGGTACTATTCACGATGAAAAATTGATTATTTTTTGTCCAAATGATTTTTGGTGCATGAATATTATTCTTGAATTTTACTCTATAAAGAAGTATCATGTTGACAATTTGGACGTTATTGATTTTAGGATAAATTAACTTATAAATCTTTAAAATTTATTATTGAACTTGTTTTATTGAATTATTATGTCATTGTCATCATCCTCATGCTTATATTGTGATGAAAGTCATCTTTGGCTTACGTGCATAGATGGACTTGGTATGATTATGACCAGGGATCATTCGGTATAATTATGACTTGTAATGTTATAAATGATGTGGTAAAAGTCCTCAGTGGCCTGTAATTCATTGATGGACAGTTTTTGGTATGATTATGACCAGGGATTATTCGTTAGTCATGACCATTGATGATTTAATGAATATCCTTGGCCCATAGTGCAAGGGTGATTCGATGATGTGGTTTATTTATTACGCTGAGTTTCAGCGATAAAAATTGATGAAAACATTTTAAATCATAGAAGATAGTAGATATCATTCTCTACTTGACTCTTCTAATGGATTGCTTATTCCGCTGCAGTTAAACTTGATGTCTATTATACTTTATCAGTTTAACATTGTTGAAGACTACTAATAATTTATTCTGCATTATCTTAGTTATAATATTTCTTATTGGGCTAGTTGAGCTCACCCTTTCTTTCACTGTTCTCTTCAGGAAATGAGAATATAGCTGGGACAAGTCGGGGAACGGATTGACGGACCAGATGATAGCATTAGTAGTCCTCACTATTCTGTAAAACAGTGTGATAATAGATGTAATGAGGACTCCATTGAGACTGGATATTGTCTAGAAGGCAATATTCTTGTTTAAACTCTCAGCTTATATTTTGTCGTATATTACACGACTATTGTATAATTAAGTTTGTATTTGATTTATGTACCATGTATTTGGCGACTCAAGATGGGTGATGTATACCTATTTTGGGGGTGTCACACCTTCCCCCCGCATAATCAAGCCCCCAGACCCATAATGAATCTCGATTTCACAAACCCGTTTAGCAGTGTCTAATTACTGGGTCAATGTGCAAACCTTTTTGGTTGCTTTGGTATAACCAGTTAAAAACACCAACTGGCGACTCTTAACAGTCCATCGTCGACATTATACATGTCGGACCTTTTTCACTTGTTTTTTCAAACAAATCTCACCTAACAATGAGAACACCAGAGAACAAGTAAAGGGACATCTAAAAATCCCCACGTCGACACTTATCATTAGCCACAATCAAAAATTTATAAACTCTATAAACCCTTACATAATAATAGCTCAAAATTGGGTAATAAAGCCATTAACATGGCACAAGCATACATATATATAATTCTTAAAAGATGGCTATAAACCAAACATACATGCTAATAATAATCAAAGCATTCATAAATAATAACAAAAACTGTTCATGGCATCCATCTATAATAATATCAAAACATAATAAATTAATGGTTAATCAAGCCTAAAAGGAAGTCAAAATCGCAGTTCATACATAATAATTCAAATATAATAATAAAGTAGAAATCCACCCCCCAGACTTGAATCAGGCAATATCTTCATTGTCCAATAATGCAACAATCAGAATGTGAAGGACTGCCATGAAGATATAGTCACTCATCGCCGCCTTGGTACTCGTCGTCACCGTTACCGTCTGCCTCAGGATATGGTGGTGGATATGGAGGGAAGACAAGAGGCACCAAGAACTAGAATGGCATGGAATCAGCGTCATCGCTACTAGATGCTACATAGATACTCTCCACAGTGTTGGCGAACTTAGCATGATACTACATGAATAAATCCTACCTCTGGGCTACAACATCAATCCCCCTACTTTGTTGATCAACCTTCTAGTGTAAGAGGTTTATAGAGGCTAAAATCTCTGCCAATGGCCCAACTAAAGATGAAACTAACTCAATAGGCTGGGCAGATGTTCTGGCCTAGACAGAATGAGGTGGAGGTCGAGAGGAAGGGAGGAATCCCTCACCGCGTGGATGAGGATCTGCACCATCCCACCCCACTAAATCACGTAATGATTGAGTGATCTATGACACCCATAAGTAGCTATTTCACCTCATCCTCTCCCCACTGCACTATAGTACGTCTACACTGTCTAGTTATCAATGATGGATGTGGGAGTATCCCTAATGTAGTGCCCTTAATCACCTTCAGAATGGACTCTTGAATGCAAACACCAATATCAATGTCGAGGCCGGTGACAATGAATAAGAGTAGGATTGCTCGCTCCTTAGTACCATCACTATGGTGACGAGTATGCATGATATTTGCATAGATAAAACTGTACCATGCCTTTCTATAGCAAATGATTGTATAGTGAGGAAAGCCAGTCTTCTCCCTGGTAGATTCATGTGTCTTCCATACCGTGCCAGGTTTAAAAATTCGCCTTATGATTTCATCCAAGTCATAATTGCTAAGCCTAATTCTTAGATAATCATGGCGAGCTACATTTTCCACATAATCAGATCATGAGTAGTTAGGCATATCAAAAATAGCATTGAGCATTACACTGTCATAAGCCACTGCCAGGCCTCGTACTTGAACCACTGGTGGACCTTCAGGACTGGCATTGTCATAGAATTCTCGTACTAGAGAGATTTTCGCCGAGCTAGGCTGCTTGGTGAAGTGCACCCATTTCCGCCCTAGGATCATGGTCATCATGTCCCCATCCTTCTTAGGGTCTGTCCTGAAGCCCCTCTCAGGCACCAAGCTTTTCTTAGCAAAAGTTTGATTGTACCGTGTGAAAGCATCCTCGCTAAAAAACTTGTTTCGGTCCCATTGCGGTGCTGCTGATGAGGAGCCACCGATGCTAAGTCTCTATCTCTTAGAAGTCATTTCAGAATTCTCAGTCAATAATCAACAGGCTAAACTGAAACCCCAAACAAGAAGCCACCACTAAAGCTTAATCAACTGACTACAGATGCTAACAATGAAAACTATGAAAGTCTAGTTGAAACCTAACATAACCCACGAGCCCAACGATGTCAAATTAGAGGAAAACTACAATCAATTCATTCCTAGAACTTTTTCAAACACCTGTCATGTGTTTCCTTGAACCAATCTGCCAAGCAATGTTTTAAGCACCTCTATCCCAAGTATAATAACAATAGAAATAACCCAATATCATTCGGCAGTAAGCAAGCAATTTCCGAAACTAATCACCCAACGAACATGTAATATCAAAAATAGACTGGCATACATGATACCTGGAATTGAATAACCCTAGCAGTAGCAATCCACTGCGAAGGCCCGAATTTTAGAAGGGATTGGATGCCTAATTTGATTGGTGAGAGAAAGAATTTGTTGTTATGGTGAATTAAGGAACTAGCTAGGAGAAAATGCTGTCGTGCGAGAAGAAGCAGCAAAATAAGGAAATGAAATGTCTGCAACTGCCCAGCTTGCCCAAATAAACCAATAAAAATTAGCTAATGGCACTGCAACCATGCCTTTTCTTCGTTGAGAGGCGCTGCAACGCTGTTATTTGACCATGGATTTTTAATTGGCGCTACAGCGCCGATTATAGGCAAAAAGATGGCCTTATAGTGCAGTTTTCTAGTAGGTTGGGCTGGCCGATGGCACTGCAATGCTGTCTTTAAAGCTATTATAGGTTTCTACAAATTCATCGAGAGAAATCGCACTCTAATGAAATGCAAGTGCAATGATCGCTAGATTTAAAACTTGAAACCACATATGATTCTTCATCATTGAAAAAAAAAATCATTAAAAAGCATATTTGAACATAAAAACACCTAATAAGAATGAATTGATGGTTAAAACCCAAAAGCTGACCTCAATGGATCTCCATTCAGCTAATTAACACACATAACCAAAAATTTATCTATTACCCAAAATGTATTATGATATATATATATATATATATATATATATATATATAAGATAAAAACAAAAACAACCTTAATAACCTTATAAAAAGCTAAGAGGATAACAGAATGATACTGAGATAGGGATGCCTCCCCATTAAGCGCTTGTTTAAAGTCGTTAGTTTTACTATTCTACTACCGTTGAATCCAACTCATATGTGAAGATGACCATTTCATGCCGCCTATTTGTCAACTCATTGATCCTCACAGAAGACATGGATGATTGGCTATCCCTAAACTTCACTTTACCCATTGGCACGAAGAATTGTTGACCACTTTAATTATCCACCAATTCGCCTTTCTCATAAAAACTAAAATCGTTCAATGTGCTCTAATGGGCTGTCTAGGGTTTCAATAACCGTGAGTGTGGTTTCCGACTTTTCATTAGTTTTGAAAATACAACCACTCGTGATCCTCTCTTATTCGTCTTCAAACTCCACAGGTTGGTCAATAGGCACTTTGACATCTCCCTCGAACCTTATTTCTCTCTATAAAGTTGGTAAAGAACTCTTTAAGCCTTCTCTCTTCTTCTCGTTTTGAGTATACATAAAAGCTACAATTTATCTTAAGTAATGGTAGATTACAATCCTTAACTTGCTTGTTTTTGTAGACTGTACGCTTTCGAGAGCAGACTACGATTCTTGACTTGGCTCGACACGCGCTTGGACCAACTCTACAATTCTGAGTGAGGCCCTTCAAAGTAGACTATGATTCTATAACAAGTTTCTCGATACTCTATGATTTTGCCTTGGCTTCTACAATCCCTCGGCTGGCTCGACAAACTATGATTCTGTTGATGCATATCTATTACATCTCAAAATAGATTAACCTAATAACTTTGATCTTTTAATCTTTACATTCATTTATAGATTGATAAACATTAAGCAAAGATCAAATCTAACAATCTTTGATTTATCAATAAGTCCTTCTACATGTGTTCTTCAGAAGGACTTTACATATAAACATGTTTAATTATTTTCAACATCAAATTTTAATATGCAATTCCCAATAATCTCCCCCTATTTGATGTTGACATAACAAAGGAGTTTTGTATCGTAATCATCAATTTCTAAATAAAGGATTCTAGAAAGTAAATATGACTTAGTGTTTCAGTGAGCAGCTAAAATCTTTAGAGAATAAGTAAGAATTTATTGATGTTATAAAACAGATATTACATTATAGCATAGCTACATTAGTAAGAAAAAAATTTCAACTTATCTATATCTCCTCTACTTCTTGCTCCTTGGAGGATTGGTATGCTCTACAACTCTCCTTCTCCTACTGGCTTCATCTCTCCATGTAATTTCTTTCATCTCGCTTTAACATATCCATTCTCCCATGATTATGACTATTCATAAAGGCAGGGTCTCCAATCAACTTATTTAGGCCAGTAGTGGTTACTCCTTGTGAGCTAGGAGATGGCACTTGACTCCTTAGCGCTACTGTTGTTCAGTTCATGGAGTCTGATGGTGAGGCTGTCTTGAAAGAGGACTCCTTGAAGTTTGAGCAATTTGTTTTTCTTTGCCTCTACCTTTGCCTTTCTCTCCCTCCACTTTAGTCTCCCCCTTTATGTCAGCATCAAGGGTTTGAATGTCTTCTGACAGATGATTCATGCCTTTAACAAGTTCGTGGAGATGATTCCTTGACTGAGCAATGTCTTCACAATTTTCTTGAACCAAAGAGTCAGTTTGGGATTTGTGATTTTGTAGGATGGCCAGGACAGTGTCTGTTTGTTTCATTTGATCCATAGAGTATGCTTGGAATTCAGTAATGGAAGATCGTAGGCTTGAGATGTTGTCCATAAGGAGTTTTTTTAGCCTCCTTAGTCTTTTGAAGAAGGATAACTGCTTCCTTTTGCTTCTGATTTGATTAAAAGTGAATTTGATTCCTTTCATTTATGTTATGGATCACTTCCTTGATGATTTCCTAGAGCTTCTTTATGAGTTTAGAACTCAGGGTGCTAGGAAGAGTGTTGGCAACATCGATCAAGTGGTTTAACCTTGTATGAACAGGCAAAGAGTGAGTTTCTAGATCTTTTTAAATTTTTGTGGTCACTTTCTGTGATACATGAGTTAGCTCAAATTTTGTGGGAAGAGCTGAGAGATGCTCAAGTATTTTTTGAATATCTGTAGGAGAGGTTCTTGTATTTTGTTCTTGTAGATATTATAGAGCAAGAACAAGATTAAAATAATTATTAGTTAATGAGGAAGGAATGTTCGAAGTGTAAGTATGAAGGTTTGAGGTGTAGGAGTAGAGGCTATTGAGGCTCGTAAAGCAGGTGACTCTACGATTTGAGTTGGAGTAATCATTAAAGATTGGACTATTATAGAGTTAGGCGTATTTGGTTCATCAGTTACATAATGTTGGGATTCTGTAACTGGAAATTTATTTTGTGGGTGAAGAACCACTTCCAACCATCTTGACAATTCATAGAATTAGTTGAAGTTTGATAAAGGACAATGATTAACTCTGAAAGGGATGGGAATAAAGTGTACCTCACGCTCAGCTTCTAAAGAAGGATAGGTAGTGATCAGCTTCTGAGCAAAAGTAGGTTTCTTGGAAATCCATGAGCTATCACTGAGATTGTTGGATAAGCTTTGAATGTTAAGAATATGTGATCTTTGGAGTTAAGAATTAGGGCTCTGTGATAAGGCATCGTTGGCAAGTAGAAGAATAACTAATTGTAGTTGGCTCTCCTATATCCATCCCAGCTGACTGCAATAATCTTAACTTTGTCATCCTCTTCTTCTTCCCGATCTTCATTTTCTTCATTTGAAACTTCCACCACATCAATCATCTCCTCATTTCTTCTCTATTTTACTTCCCTCTCCACCTCCATAGCTTCAATCCTCTCTATTTCCACAATTTCAGAGGCTAAGATCTCTTGAGGGACTGAGGGAGGTTCATGATCATCTTTTTGTAGGTCCTCCTTAGCTGTAGCCTTCTCTAACACATGGACTTTGCGAGACTCCCCATCAAAGTGATCCTCTATCTGTTCAATTTTCCTTTCTTTCCGAATCTGATCTTTTCCTTCCAAGGAGATACCTTCAAAAACACACAATTAACGACTTCAAAGTCTCAGTTCTGACGATGCAATTCGGCGTACTTCTTTTCGCGATCTTGAGCTGCTACCAATTTGCCCCTTATTGTTGCTACCACGTCGGCCATTTGCTGGACTAATTCTGGTCCCAAAAGTCGTCGTTCTCCGACTTCATCCCAACATAATGGCGTCCTGCACTTTCTCCCGTAAAGAGCTTCATATGGCGGCATACCGATACTCGCATATTAGCTATTATTGTAACCGAATTCTACTAATGGTAAATGGTCGTCCCAATTTCCCTTGAAGTCCATCACGCAAGCTCTAAGCATGTCCTCCAACGTTTGTATGGTTCGTTCACTCTGCCCGTCAGTTTGAGGGTGATAGGAAGTACTCAATCTCAATTGAGTTCCCATTCCTCCCTGCAAACTTTTCCAGAATTTTGACGTGAAACGCGGATCTCGATCGGAGACAATCGACACCGGCACTCCATGTCGCGATAAGATTTCTTTAAATACAAGTTTGCTAATTGGTTCAAATTGAATCGAATCTTGATGGGTAGAAAATGAGCTACCTTTGTTAGTCGGTCCACAATGATCCAAATGGCATCGTAACTCTTCTGTGTAACCGGAAGTCCAACCACGAAATCCATAGTAATGTGGTCCCATTTCCATTCTGGTATTTCCAGCGGTTGAAGTAGTCCACTTGGCCTCTGGTGTTCTGCTTTGACTCTTTGACAAGTAAGACATATGCTAACACACGCTGCAACCTCTCTTTTCAAATTAGGCCACCAAAAATGGTGTCGAAGATCCCGGAACATTTTTGTGCCTCCTGGATGTACAAAATACGTCGTATTGTGTGCTTCATGTAGGATTTCCTCTCTCAGTTCGATTACAGCTGGCACCCATACTCGACCCTCGAATCTCAATATACCATCCTTATCTACTTTGAACCTTTCTTCCTTATCTTCTACTATTCTCTTCTTTATCTTCTCACATTCTTCATCTTTCTCTTGTGCTTCCTTTATCCTATCCAATAACGTCGGGTGAGCTCTCATCATGAGAAATCTTCCTTCCGCTTCTCTTGGTTCCTCAACCTTTATTTCCAACCTTTCCATTTCTCTTATCAATTCCTCTTGAGTGGTCAATTTGAATAACTTCTCCCTTCCTTTTCTACTCAAAGCGCTTCGCCATAACGTTTGCTTTTAGGGTGATAAAGAATTTCATAGTCGTAATCCTTGATTAGTTCCAACCATCTTCTTTGTCGCATGTTCAACTCCTTCTGTGTGAAGATATATTTCAGACTCTTGTGATCCGTATATATCTCACATTTTTCTCCATACAAATAGTGCCTCCAAATCTTCAATACAAAGACTACCGCCGCTAACTCCAAGTCATGGGTAGGATATCATTTTTCGAAATCTTTCAACTGTCGTGAGGCATATGCAATGACCTTGCCATGTTGCATTAGCACACAACCAAGTCCTCTATGCGATGCATCACTATACACCACAAATCCTCCTGTATCATCTGGTAATGATAATACAGGCGCCTCACTCAACCTCCTCTTCAATTCTTGGAAACTCTCCTCGCATTTGTCCGTCCATACAAACTTCTCTATCTTCTTCGTTAGATTGGTCAGCGGGGTTGCTATCTTAGAAAAATCTTGGATAAATCTTCGATAGTACCCGACTAAACCTAAGAAACTCCTAACTTATGTTGGCGTCTTCGGCTGTTCCCAGTTACTTACCGCTTCCACCTTTGCAGGATCCACGGAAATTCCATTTTGATCTATCACGTGTCCTAGAAACTGGACCCTTTCCATCCAAAATTCACATTTTGAAAATTTTGCGTACATCTTCTCCCTTCTCAATACTTCCAATACCATCTTGGTGTTGGCGTTTCTTCCTTCAGATTTGAATAAATCAAAATGTCATCGATAAATACTACTACGAACTTATCTAAGTATGGCTTGAAAACCCGGTTCATCAAGTCCATGAATGCCTGCGGAGCATTGGTTAACCCAAATGACATCACTAAAAATTCGTAATGTCCGTAGCGAGTTCAAACGCAGCGTCTTTGGTACGTCCTCCTCTCGCACTTTTAACTCGATGATAACCCGCTCAGAATCTATCTTGGAAAAACACTTCGCTCCCTTCAGCTTGATCGAAAAGGTCGTCTATCCTTGGCAATGGATATTTATTCTTAATTGTCACTTGTTCAATTTCGATAATCGATACAGAGTCTCATCGATCCATCCTTTTTCTTTACAAACAACACTGGTGCTCCCCAAGGAGACACACTTGGCCGAATGTAACCCTTATCTAGTAATTCTTGCAATTGAATCATCAATTCCTTCATTTCTACTGGCGCCATACGATATGGGGCTTTCGAAATTGGTGCGATTCCCGGTGCTAAGTCTATTATGAATTCAATTTCTCTGTCTGGCGGAAGGCCAGGCAGTTCCTTTGGAAACACGTCTCGGAAATCTTTTACCACTAATATATCTTTCATTTATATCCTCTTTTGATGAATGTCCACTATATAGGTTAAATAACCCACACATCCTTTCTTTAACAATTTCTTGGCCTACATCATCGTAAGGCAACACGATTGCTTGAGCGATGAGCTACTAGTAGAAACACTACCTTAGACCGATTTGAGGTCCGAAGGTTCACACTTTTTCTCGACAATCGATTATCGCAGCGTGGCTGGATAACCAATCCATTCCTAATATCACATCAAACTCTCCCAGTTTAATCGGAATTAAGTTTACGTTTAGTTCGTGACCTCTAATGTTTGCACAACAGTTTCGGTAAACAAACTCTATGGGAATTACTTCCTTATTCGTAATCTCTACGTTCAATGAGTTTTCTAAACATTCAGGAGGTATGTTTAGTTGATTAGCAAATTCTTTAGACACAAAGGAATAGGTAGCACCCGAATCAAATAATACATAGGCATTTATATTATTGATTGGGAGAATACCTGACACCACGTCCCTTTCATTCACTGCGTCTCGGACAGTCATGTTAAAGGTTCGGGCAGTCGGTCGGTTGGATTGTGTTGGTCCGTCGATCATCAGCTTGTTGCCCCCTCCCTGTTGGCCGCTTCCTCCGTTGCTCCCTTTCTTTGGGCAATCCTTGATTTGATGCTCAGTTGAGCCACACACGAAACATCCCTTGCTCCTTTTTGTCTTCGGGCAATTAGGTGAAATGTGCCCTTCTTGGCCGCAGTTGTAGCAGATGCTGCGCCCCTTCCAGCATTCCCCTTGATGGTTTTTCCCACATTTCGAGCAAGCTTCACTTCTTTTCTTGAATCCTCCTTGATAATTTTCTGACTGGTTGATGCTTCGGTGGTTGGTGTTGTTGTCATTGTTGCGGTTATCCCATTTCCTCTTTCCCAAATAACTTTCACCACTGCTACTCCCTCCACGAGTCTCTCCTCCAGCATTCTTGCTCTTCTTCTCCTTGTTGTATTGGCTCAATGCCTCGCTACCTCCCTCGCCAATTACCGCCTTCTCCAATAATGTGGCGAAGAGTCAATTTGAAGGATGACACCTTGTTGAACAACCAAGGTTTTAGTCCAAGTTCAAGCGTCGAGCTTTCCTTTCTTGATGTCTACTTGATGTGTTGCGAATCGCCATGAGTTCATTGAACTTGGCGCATCATCGTGCCACTTGTCATCTCCCTTGTTTTAGTTCTAGAAACTTTACCTCCATCCTATTCTTCAAGCTCTTGGAAGTAATACTCGAAGAACAAAGTCTTAAACCTTTTCCTGTGTTATAGTCCCTTCTCCCGCTCTCTGTTGATTTGCTTCTCAGCAGTAGTTTGCTTCACCCCTCATCATATATGTAGCGAACACGGTTTTCGGTCTTCACCCACACAAACAATGGCGAAGGCTTTCTCCATTTCCTTGATCCACGTTTGCTTTACGATAGGGTTCAGAGTACCCATGAATTAGGAGGTCCTACACTCTTAAAGTCCTTGAAGTTTGTGACCGAGAGCTACTTTGGGGAACAGGGGGTACTTGTTCATTTCTTCCCCAAGAGCCTCCCTAACAAATCTACAAGCCTCTTAATGGGATCTACTTGTCTCTCTCTCATCATTAACAAACTCTTCCAAGCAAGCGGTTAATCTACGTCAGGCATGCATTTTCCTACATCGAGGACACTCCCATTTTATTATCTAATTATATTACTTAAACAATTCTCCATAAAAGGAATAAGATTTGAATACATTTGAGAACAAGATCATTTATATTCATATGCCAAATTGTTACATTACATGATTATCTCCAAAGATACTTCTATAAATGATACAACTTATCCCCTAATATCACAAAAGATGGGGACAACCATTAACACACTACCCTCTAACATAACTCAAAAGTTTGGGGTTTACAACATCTCACATTCTACATAAGGATTACCACAATAGATAATACACTACACAACAAACTACAACTAATAACTTTTTAGCGCCTAGACTTAATCTATCATTCTGCTGCGCTCCATGTAGCTCTGGTACTCCCCTCCGAGTAATGTGCACCACCACATCTCGACTTATGGTGTGTCGGGTCTGTCTCCCCGCCCTTGGGCAGTGATTTACCCCATCAATCGGTCCTTCCATGGTCGTAAATGCATGCAATGCATAGCTCATCCTATTCATCTTCCTCCTTTGCACCTCACTTCATCTTTCTAGATCGTTAGCCATATCATTGGCCCTTTCCACTTTTCTTGAAATGGATCCTATCCATTACTTCCATCCTTAATCGAGTACGGATAGCTTCCTTCTCCGTCCCTCGCTCAACTCCCTCTGCTTCATCTCTTCCAACTTTCCTGCCAGTTCTACATTCCTAGCCACCGCCTTGTGAAACAAAGCCCCCATCTGGATTCCTGCCTCCTTACGGTGAACAATCTCTACTTCCATCTCCTGCATTACTAACTTTCTCTGGTGGTCTTCGTCCTTCAGCTTTTGGAATTCGGACTCTCTGTCTTTGTCCTCAGCCTCTAACTCCTCAACTCTGTACCCTAACTCTAAAATCTGCTCCTCATATTCCCCCAACATCCTATCCTCAAAAGTAGCCTCGTCGGAGTCCCCCATGGGCTCATCCACCATAAGCTCCTCCTCTGGATTAGACTCTTCGGGTATTGGCTCTATCTCCTCTTCCTCGTCATCATCATCGATAGGAACTACAGTTGATATAGGCTTTGCTATCAATGGTGCCTCATATACCACGTGTATGTCACGCGGCTCCTCTTCTACTACTCGGCTAGGTCCTCCCATGTCAGTCATCCTACAATCACCGACACAAGATAAAACAACCAACAACTCCATTAGAATCATAAGTTCATTGTATAGAATGAAGTTATATTCTGTAACACGCTAAGTCCATCTCTATGAAAACTCTATATGAGTTTCATCCCTTTCTATCTTCTGAGTTCTCCTAAGTTATAATCTAAGGGCTCTCGCTCCTAAGGTTTATAACTATGGCTTTGATACCAACCTATGACGCCCCCAAAATTTCAGACACCCATATCTCGAATTTTTGGTGCATCACGTGCTACTACGAATATCTTACAAAATCATTAACAACGGAAATAATAGAATAATTTACATTGATGTAATATAAATATTCACGTCCCAAGGTACCGTAACCATTACTACAACAATTCTGTGATTAGCTTAACATATATTAATCATTCTTGAATACATCATAATAATCATAACAATAATAATAATACTTCTAGTCTTAAGGACTAAGTTATTCTGTCGCCTTGCCCTTTCCCTTGTCCTTTCTGAAGTACCGCGCCTTGCTTCGCTTTTAATCTGTAATGTTTTAGGAAGCAAGAATGAGAAACAAGTTTGCCCAACAAGTAATATAGCTAGAAGAACAAGCATTTATAGCATTTGAATCTTTCAAGGGTATAATAATAATTGATAGTTCAAGGATATCAAGAATACCAAGAGTATTCAACAGGTGTCGCTAGGGACCGAAGGATATCAACAAAATCTCAGGATTTATTCATTTTGAGGTTCAACATAATTAAGTACTGAGCAGTCACTATGGACCAAGAACTCTTACTTGAATTAACAGTATTACACTGTAATCCAACATTCACGAGTACATTAGGTGATCAGCCTAAGGTACCCTATATTATGCATAACATTTAATCATACTCATGTGCGCACGTCGGTTCCCCGACAATATATAATTTTCCCTTCTATGAGGGTTGTTCATCTCAATAGATTTACGATAGTCAGCACCAAATCAATCGGTTTGGATAGCTCTTTAACTCATAATAATAGTCTAGCCGAATCAAGGGCTTAGACAGTTTTTCATCATGCATTGAGGAATGATAAGTCCAATACTTACAACAACGTCAAGGTACACAAGTGATTTTCGAATAGAAGCAGATATTTTCTTGATAAAATATGATTGATATGACAACAATTCAACGTATAAAGTGTGTGAATTAAGGAACTTGCAACACAGTAATAATAGTGTTCGGATACTTCCTCATTGTAAATTTGAGTGAGGTTAGGGAATTTGCCCAACAATAACAATAAGTTAGGGATAGAAAACTTGCATACTTGAAATCAAGGTAGAGTAAGAAACTTGCCTTTAGCGTTGATTAATACTAATAGCGAAAATCACCTCAACGAACTATGTCTGTCCTATTCATGTAAGTATAGGTATTCATTAGCCAAACACACTTGATATATATCAACAACATGTACACATAACACCTTTTTCTTTCTATCTGCTGTACCCATCAAAAACTCATAACTGTACACTAACATGCTCATACTATTGACCATTGCTACCTTATTCATAATCTTTCTTCCTCGAAGTTCTAAGAGGTTCATTGCTTTAAGTAGACCATAACGTCTATTAATCCCACCGACCTTTTTCTACGCATGTTTGCAAGTATTAGATTTATTTTCCGAAGTTGGTAAAATTCTCTACTTAGAACTCATTCGTGTACTAATAGCTTACAACAGTATAGGAGTATTTATTAATCCATCCTTATATCAAGTTACGATGCTGTCTCCGAGTTCCGGGACATCTCGCCATGTCCGAAGATATTATGACTTGTTCGAAGACAACATGCTTCGTCCGAAGACATCGCGCTTCGTCCGAAGACATTACGCTCTGTCTGAAGACATCACGCTTTGTCCAAAGACATCACGCTTTGTCCGAAGACATTACGCTCTGTCCGAAGACATCCCGCTTTGTCCGAAGACATCGTGCTTTGTCCGAAGACATTACGCTCTGTCCGAAGACATCACGCTTTGTCCGAAGCAGCTCCTTCAGAGACTTCGGTCTACACTACTTCGACAAAGTTTAAGTTCGTCGGGCTAATTTAAGACTTTACTATATGCATACAACCTAAGGGAATTTCTTAATACAAGGTCTAACATGACCGAACCCACCAGTTGGTTCCTAAGCACGGTGCAGCTGCACCCCATGGATTTCATAAGCGGTGAACATGCTTTGTTTTGCAGAGTAGCCACAACTTGATTCCAGACAATTTTTAACGTATTCATGCACGAAGGTAAACTTTTTAAACACCCTTTATCATGCTAATTCATCATACTTGACCTAATAATCTGAAAAATGAGAATCAACAAGACTCAAGTTAAGAACGGAGTAGAAATTATACCTTCTCGAGCTTTAACCTTGATATCTCACACACTGATTTGGTAATGCTTAGCAACTAAGAATTCTTTACTCAGATTTCTCCAACACTCTTATTACTAAAACAGACTTCCCTAGTGGCTTGTATTTAAAGAGAAAACATGGACCAGACACTTGCTTTACCCAATGTTGGGATTCATGGTGCAATAGAAATGAACAATGGTTATTTAAGGAGTTGTTCAATCACTCCATACCAGTCACTTAGCTAGCCATACATGCCTAGGATTAGCGACTTGAAAATTTGCGTAAAGAGAGTTTAGAGCTATCGTTCTTTGTACTTGGTGACCCTAATTTGGGGACAAGAGAGTAGATCTCGAGACATAGACAAGGGCTAGTTGGTCAAAGCCCTTTGCCCCACGCGCCATATTTTAATTTAACCAATACCTTGTACTCTCGGTTAACTATTTTGTTGGATTAGAATGGATTCTAAATATCCCAAGTTTATTGGGCTAACTTAACAGTCCATCAATTAACTTATTGGGCTAGACTCCCAATTTATTATTTGGACTTTAAACATTCAAACACTTAATCATCCTTCACTAAGTCCATCATTGTGTCACACAAGACATTTCATGAACCTATCTTATCGATCATCAACAGCTCAATTTTAATTCAATTGAGTTACTCTCCTCATGCCACGTAAGCATTTGTAAAATAAATAATTCACCGGCTCTATTTAATAATAATATTAAATCATAAAATTTATGGGTATTACATGATGTCATCTTTAGGTCTCTGACTTGACACTAATTGTTTAGGAAGGTAACTTGATGACCCTTGACACAGAGTGGGCTTATGCTCTGAAGATTATACTTTAGTCCTTCCACATATGCTACTTTAATGAAGGACATTGCACCATTCCCAGCTGAGCCATTGTCTCCAATGATGACTGTTGCATCCTACTTCTCGGTAAAGCCTTCATGAAATTTATGATAAGATATTTGTTTGGATAGATTTTTCCAAAAGCTCGAAGAGAGTTAAGAAGTACATTGGATCTTTCATAATTGGAAGTGATATTTTCTCCTAAAATATGGGCGAACATCTCATACTATTGAGTTAGAAGATATTTCTTATTTTCTCTAACTTCTTTTATTCCTTCGTGCATAATGAGCAATGCCTCCCAGACTTCCTTGGAAGTTTTGATGTTGACCACATTCTCGAACAGATCATCTTCTAAAGACTGGAACAAAATGTTATTAGCCTTTTTGTCCAGTTAGACTGCTTTCTTCTTGTTATCAGTCCATTATGATTTGATCTTAATCTGAACTCTATTTCGATCATCTGGAGTTGGTGAAAGCTTTGTTGGAATTTACAGCCCATTCAGAACAGTTTCAAATAGTTCTTCATCTATTAAATCTATGTAGGCTTGCATACGAACTTTCCAGTTAGAAAATTTGTCTCTGTTGCACATTGGTGGCTTACTATTTTCTCCAATCTTGGACTCACTTATCAGTTATGCCATTTGATCTACTCAAGCTTTGTAGGCTGACTAGAGAACCTTCTTTGATACCAATTGTTAGTTATAAGAGGCACGATAGTTATCAAGAAGGGGGTTGAATAGATATTTTTAAATTTTCTTTTTCAAAATACTTGTCAGATTTGTTAATTAATTAACCACATCAGAATATAAGATTTGTTTGTTCCCCTTTAAGATAAACAAAGTTAATAGGTGATAAGAAGTTATGACAAATATAGCAGTTATAACAAGAATATAAAAGACATAGTGTTTTTTAGTTGTTCAGATCACTCAAGGCTCATAATCCACTTTTCTACTCCTCGAGTAGTAAATCCACTAAGGATATCTTCACAATCTTTGAATCACTTAGATTCCTTCAAGACTAGCAGTCTTGGAACTTCTTAGTTTACTTAGAACTCTTCAAGTCCAGCAGACTTGGAATACACGTGATGAAAGTTCAGTTCTTGGGTAGTGCTACTCAGTTGTTGTTAAGCATATCTTCGAAAGAACTGAGTAGCAAAGCAAGCTTTCTTTTTAGATCGTAGAGTTGAGCGTTGTGTGTTCTTCAGCTTTTAGCGTGTACTTGCTTGTTTGTTGCATCTATTTTTGTATATAAATCAGCCTTTGAAATATGTCTATTTGAAGGCTTCCGTTGAAGTATTAAATGCATCAGACATTTCTGAGCACCGATGGTGACTTTTTGGAAAAATTATTATTTAGCCGTCTGACCCACTGACACGGCAGATTGCTATCTCACCTAACACCTGAAAAAGAATTTTTAGCAGTCATGTAGTCCTTTTCCTTAGCTTCTTTAATACGCTTCTTCAATACATACTAAGGATGAGTGTTGGGATTCCAAAAAGTCTCAATGTCTATAATCCATTCTTCATTTGTAGTATTTTATCCTTCGGCTAATGGACAAGGCTCAATGCTTCTGATGCTGACAGTAGATGCACTACAATCATGATCGTGGTGTGTTATCATTATCGTGCTTGATTCAATCTGATAGAGGAGAACACTACGCTTTATCTTAAGAAATGGTAGACTACAATCCTTAACTTGCTTGTTTTTGCAGACTCTACGCTTCCGAGAGCAGACTACGATTCTTGACTTGGCTCGGCAGGCGCTTGGACCAACTCTAAGATTCTGAGTGTGGCCCTCCAAAGCAGACCATGATTCTATAGGAACTTTTTTGATACTCTACGATTTTGTATTGGCTTCTACAATCCTTCGGCTGGCTCGATAGACTACGATTCTGTTGATGCCTATCTATTATATCTCAAAACAGATCAACCTAACAACTTTGATCTTTTCATCTATACATTTATTTACAAAGTGGTAAACATTAAGCACAGATCAAACCTAACAATCTTTGATTTATCACTAAGTCCTTGTACATGTGTTCTTTAGAAGGACTTTACATATAAGCATATTTCTTTACTTTCAAAATCAAATTTTCATATGTAATTCCCAACATAAAGTACAAAGATCAAGAAACTTCTTAAGAAATAAAGGATCCGATTCGCGGGTATAAATCCCACTCATCACATACATATGAGCTGCAATAGAGTTTGGTGGAAACTCTTCCTCCTCCTCATCCTAATCCTTCTGTGGCAGCTATACGGGGTCTTTCTCATTCATCTCTACCTCATCCTCATAATTAGGTATACCCTCTTGCTCCAACTCCGGGGCATAACCCACCACTGTGACCAACGGAGATGACTCCCTTGGTACCAGTTCTTCCCAGACTACCTGAATATCTCGAGGTTGCTCCTCTCTAGGCATCTGAGGTCCCTCTTGTAATGACCGAGAAATTCAGATCATTTGTAAAATAATTTTATTTAATAAAATATTGAATAAAATTATATTACTTGTTATTATTACGTGTTAGTAAGATGAATGTCGTTCTATAACCTAGAAACGTCAGAACATAGTAGTATTTTGACTATGTGAGAGAATTAATGTGTTTGAATTTCCAAGACAAAAATAAAACTTTTCTGAGAAATTTTTTGAAAAATACTATTCATCAATTTTGCTCGGGAATTATTTTTGAACATCCGAGAAATATGTAACGATAAAATGTCAAAGTGAACAGGATTATGTAATAATAATTCAAGTATGGAAAACGTAAATTTTTGCATGCGGACGTAATTCGAGAATGTTAGGAAAATAAAGCGTTAAAGTTAATGTAATGATCGTATGATACGTATGTATTGTACGAGGTTACGAATACGAGTATGATACAATGTATGATACGAGTATGTATGAACGATGGAATATTGTATATTAAGAATGAGTATACGAGTTAGAATACGAGAATAATACGTACATAATATGTAATAAGGCTGTTAGCCAATTGAAATGGAATTATGGGATTTGTAGAGTCCAATGGAATATAATGTGCAAGCCCAAGCGGGACAAATCTTAAAGCCCAATAGCTTAAGTTAAGTTAATTAATCCAAGCCCAAACTAGGATCCAATGAGTTAAAGTAATCCATGGGGTGACCCATGATCATTTAATTATTCTTGGTGACCAAGGTAATTATGTGATGACCAAGATAATGTTGTGATGGCCAAGTAATTAGTGTAGGGAGAAAGTTTACTTAACAAGTGGGTAATTGTAACGCCCCCAAATTCAGTGCTTTACGATACCATTTCTATGAGCGGAAATATTATTAATAATAATAACAATAATATAAATTTCAAACTTCACTTACATTTATCAGAGTCTAATCCCAAGTACGCAACCTTTACTATATTCTTTACATGATATATAATACATATCGTTATCTTAATACAGTTTAACTATTACAAAAGAAACAATTAAACATATCATGTTTGCTTTCCTTTTCACTTGTTCTTGTCTGAACCTTCCGGTTGATCACGCTTAGCTGAAAACATTTAAATTTAAAGAAAGAATGAGCATTTGGGTGCCCAGCAAGTAATAACAATTATAAATATAATTAGCTGAAAGAATTAAATATTTTCTTTGTACATCACTTCTACAACAGATCAATAGTTGTGAAGTAAACTGAACCAATCATAACCATATATTATTTTTATATCAAAGTTTTTAAAACTATGTATCGACTATATATATAGGGTAGTCGACAGATTATGAACATTGTTTTCTATTTTCGAAAAGTTTAGACAGAACTTCATCTGCAAACCGTTATAACTTACGGGCACGAGGGTGTACATCCCATGGACCCTATATTGATCAATACTACATTGCTAGAACGATATTATCATTCATCCTTTGTCCGCCTTAGCGCATAAAAATTTTCCCATGTTCAGGATGTTCATAATTAGTCAAGAATCCAAACCAAAGAAATTTGATTGGATACAATAGGGTTTTATCATATTCAAAGATATTTCTGAACCTGTGTCTAGCTAGATCAAATAACTTAGACGACTTTTACTGTATTCATACTGGGGATCAATATATACATATATTTATATCAACATGTGATTAAATACAATGATTATCCAAGTGAAGACACTTGTATAACCATGTTTTAGAAATTAACGAACAGAATATATATCTGAAGTACCATATACTAACACGTTGATAAACAATTATCGGATATATAATATATAACAATAGGGTTAATAATATAACATAATAATAATATAATTCTGAAACCTTCTTACTCATATCCATTGCGTAAAGGAAACGCAAATGTAGGATACTTGCCTAGTCTGTTGCTTACAATATGCAACTTAGTTTTATCTTTTATACTAAAACCTATCATTAATAAGATCATTTGATCGATTAGAATCACATATCATAACACATAGTACTGCTTATTGAAGTAGACACATAACCTAATCACATTGTCACACACGTTTCACAATCATTAAATCACAAATAAACACATATATAGACACATTATGCAAGTCCAGATCAATTTACGAACTCATTTACAGCATCGACTCGGCTTTTTATCGATTAATTATTAAGTCCAAGACTCCATATTGAAGTTCAATATCTATTTAGACTATTTAAATAACAGTCATAACATTTTTAAATAACTTGCAATAATTTTTAAACAATTAATATAATTTATTCTAAATTTTCAAACACCTAATCATAATAAAATGATTTAAATATCAAATAATTCTATTATCATTAATATTTAATTAATATTAAACTATTAATGAAACCATTGCCAAAATATTATTACGCTTATTTATAATAACTTAAAATATTTTTAAAGTACTTCTATTAACCTTAAATGATTTTTAAAACAATTAAAATCATTTTTAAATAATTACCATTAATATTAAAATAGTAATGAACTATTTATTCAAATATTAAAAGTCATTAATCATAACTTAAAATATTATTAATTCATTTATATCTTTTTTAAATGATTTTAAATAAATAAAATCATTTTTAAATTCTTTATTTAATATAATTATTAAATAAACTTAATATCAATAATCTTAAATTAATATCATTAATATTAAATTATTAATGAAATTATCCCTTAAATATTAAAAGTTACATTTTATAACTTAAAATATCTTTAAACACTTTATTTTTATTTAAAATGATTTTTATAATAATAAAATCATTTTTAAACTAAATTATTTAAGATAATCATTAAATAAATCTAATATCATTAATATTAATTTATTAATGAGAAATCTCCAAAAATTTTAAAAATTATATATTATAATTCAAATATTTTCTAACACTTTATTCTCACTTAAAATAATTTTTAAATCAATAAAATCATCTTTAACTTATTTATTTAATTTAACAATTAAATAAAGCTAATATAATTAATATTAAATTATTAATATTTTTCATAACAAAATATCAAAAGTTATATTTTATAACTTAAAATATTTTTATAATCCTTTAAATCATTTTTATATGATTTTTAAATCATTAACTCTATTTTTCATAAATTATTTAATACCCTTATTAAATAACTTAAATATCATTAATATTAATTAATTAATGAAATTTATCACAAAATACTAAAAGTTATCAAGAATAACTTAAAATACTTTCTTATATCATAATATAATTTTAAATGATTTTTCAAGTATTAAAATCATTTTTAACTAATTTATTTAATATTATAATTAAATAAAATAAATACCATTAATATTTCAAAAAAATATTAAATATTTATGAAATATACTTAAAATAATTAAAAACTAATTTTTAGAATTTAAAATAATTTTTAATATTTTATTATGTATTTTTAATAATTAAAAACTAATTAATACTAATTATTTAATAAAATAATTAATTTTTGTAAATAACTCATTGCTAAAGGTCCTATAGCGACAAAGCTGTCATTATATAGGTGTTCTTGAATTTGCCTGTAAAAACCATGTCAGATAACGAGTTATGAGGTTTGACCAACAATAGATTGTAAACTATGATATTTTAGGGAATGTTCTTGGTTAGAGCTTGTAGTACTCATGCAATACTAAACGATCCAGCCATCAACAGGTTCATAACGTAAAACAATTGCACGATATAATCTATTAAACTTCTTGTCAGATACAATCTGGGTTCTTCTGGGTTACCTAGAAACCCAGATTGTCGAGTGCACACCTAGTGGCTTAATTATAATCATGGTTTGTTTAATAAATCTGTGTTATGAACATATCATACAACGTTTATATATTACCATTACAGTTTAACAATAACACAATCATAAGTTGTTCTTTGGTCAAAGCGTGTCAGAATGTCTGTTCATCCTTTTTCTGGAAATTCCAGAAAACATAGATTGAGCTCGACTAGGGATACACTGATGTTTTGAAATATCTAAGACCAGGGATCTAAAGTCCACTTTATAGGCTACAAAGTAGATACAAACACATCATCAATACAACAACATTTATGTCAGATCTGGACCTTCAAAACTCCTGTCAGACGCTGGTAACCATTTCTGGGTTACCCAGAATTTGGCCCCGTCATGCCTAGTCAACGGGTTTTGACCTTTAATAAAATGAAATATAGAGATCCAATAATTGTGATACCACTTTCATAAGAAAGATCTCATACAAGACTATAGATTCAAACCATAAAACAACAAAAATAATAAACACACAATAATCTACAGCCTCTGACATTCACTGTCAGAACACCAAAAACAAAATTTCCAGATTTTTGAACTAGTAAGGGTATAAAGTCATGGTCTAAGATAGTTGTTTTAGCAGTCCTCACTATTTTTGTAAAATAGTGTATCAATAATTGTAATGAGGACTTATTTGAGTGTGGATATTTTGTCTAGAGGAAAATATTTGTATTTAAACTTACAGTTTATGTGTTGTCGTATTTTGCACGACAATTGTATTAATAAAGTTGTAGTTGTTTCTGTACCATGTATTTGGCGACTCAGAATAGTTTGGGTGGATTGGGCCTATTTTGGGGGCGTCACAGTTGGTATCAAAGCTTAGGGATATGGTCTCTGGCAGAGATCGGGGAACAAAACTAGGAGGGGAGAGACGAGTAAATCCTTTGCTAGTGTGTCCTACCTAAGCTTATTTGTTGGTCGGTCATAATATAGGGATATTATGTGATATGATAATTTGTTTAAATTAACCCTTGTTTTGTGGCAGTTTTTAAGAATGGCAGCTGAGAACGTAAACAGTAGAGTGTATGAGACCGTGGAACAACCTTCAATCCTCAACCAGGAGAACGTGCAATATATAGAGTGATTTTAATCCATAAAAACATATAATTATGGAATTAAAGCATGCAAATTGGACTGTTCTTGATGTTCTTGAAGTTTTGAACATAATTTCCTAAAATTCAACGCCACGAATTCATTATACAACCAAATCCAACCATTCAAACTTCGTTTTGTTCGCTTTAGCATGCATAATCATATACCATTGTGAATTTTGTAGAAAAATTTATGGTTAACATATTAAAAAATAAATTATAAAGGCCATATATGACCATATAACATACTCTGAAATCTTTTACTATATAATTTCATGAAACTGAAGATATAGAAACCCATATAATATATATTAAAACATGCTATACTACTCGAATCATTACATATATTCTTATATCAACTTTCCAATTTACAGAGATTCATAGAAGACTTAATTCATATTCATGAAACTTAAAGGACGTAAAATAATAATTGGGTTGAAGAGATTACCCAAGCGTAGATAAAATAATAAGAGATGAATTAAAGCCTTCCTCAATAATTCTCAAACACCAAGCAATCTCTCTCAATAATTTTCTCAAACTCTCTCTCTGTGATGTTTTTATCAAACTTAGAAGAATAATAGAAAAGAAGAAGATGTGTGATAATTAGAAAAGGAACTGACGCATTGGTGGTCAGTTACCCAGTCATGGGTTAACTGTCCATAACCTCCCTTAGTGCCATGTTTGGCTAGCAAGAAAATAATTCAAAAACCATTTAATTTAATAGAGCTTTATTATATAGTTTAAATAATGTCACCCTCCTTTATAAATAAAACCAATATCTAATTTAATAAAATATAATAATTTCTCAATAATGCACATAGTCACATAATTAAATTTCTCATTTAATAATAATATCAAATTATTACATCTCTAATTAATAATTAAATTAATTAAAAAAATAACATTAAGCTTATTAAATATTTCTTTTAATACAATAAGCTCACATAATCACGTACTTCGAATAATAAAATTCTCCACATTAATTTAATAAATATAACACATATAATTAAATTAATCTATCACAACTTCATCAATTAATTAATTAATCTAATAATTAATTCATCAAAAAATATTTATTAAATCTAATAAATATTTAAATTAAATTACAAAATCTCGGTTGTCACATCTTTCCCCTCTTAAAAGGATTTTGTCCTCAGAATCACAACTTAATAATTCGTCCCGTTACATTCTCCCCCCCCCCTCCTTACAAAGATTCTGTCCCCAGAATCTCATATAACAATCTAAGTAAATAAATGAGGATAATTCTTCATCATATTCTCTTCGAGTTCCCACGTAGCTTCTTCAGCGTTGTGGTTCCTCCAAATTACCTTAACAGAAGGTATTACTTTATTTCTCAGAACTTGTTCTTTTCGGTCGACAATTTGAACAGGAATTTCTTCGTAAGACAAGTCTTTGTCAAAATGTAGGGGTTCATATTCAATCACGTGCTTGTAATCGGGTTTGTAGGCTCGTAGGACTGAGACATGGAAAACATTGTGGACATTGTCTAGAGATGGAGGTAAGGCTACCTCATAAGCAACTTATCCGACTCTTCTCAAAACATCAAAGGGTCCAATGAATCTTGGGCTCAATTCCCTTTCTTTTCGAATCTGATCTTTCCCTTCCAAGGATAGACCTTTAAGAACACATAACTACCTGGTTCGAACTCAACATTCTTACGGTGTGGATCGGCGTATTTCTTCTGTCTGTCTTGGGCTGCTATCAATCTCGCTCGAATCATTTTGACTATCTCTGCTGTTTGTTGTACCAATTCTGGTCCTAGTAATTGTCTTTCGCCAACTTCATCCCAATATAGTGGAGTTCTGCACTTTCTACCGTATAACGCTTCATAAGGCGGCATTCCAATACTAGCGTGGTAATTGTTGTTGTAACCGAACTCTACAAGCGGTAAATGGTCATCCCAATTTTCTTTAAAATCCATTATACAAGCTCTTAACATATCTTCCAATGTCTGAATTGTTCTTTCACTCTGTCCATCTGTCTGAGGGTGATATGCTATGCTCATTCGCAACTGTGTACCCATGCATTCCTCAGAGCGTTTCCGTAAGTTCGACGAAACGCGGATCTCTATCAGAAACAATTGACACCGGAACTCCGTGCCTTGAAATAATCTCTTTCACATATAACCTTGCCAACTGATCTAAGTTGAATCTGATTTTGATCGGAAGGAAATGTGCGGATTTCTTCAATCGGTCAACAATAACCCATACTACGTCGTAGCCTTTCTGAGTCGTCGGTAGGCCAACCACGAAATCCATCATAATATGTTCCATTTCCATTCTGGAATCTCCAAAGGTTGTAGCAACCCACTCGGTCTCTGATGTTCTACTTTCACTTTCTGACATGTCAAACACTTGGCAACACATTATGCAACCTCTCGTTTCAAATTTGGCCACCAAAAGTGTTGTCGAAGATCTTGGTACATCTTGGTACTACCAGGGTAAATCGAATATCGTGAGTTGTGAGCCTCGCTCAAAATTTCTTCCTTAATCTCTGGTACTGGTGGTACCTAAATTCTGCTCTCAAATCTTAGTAGTCCTTCACTGTCTATTTTGAATCTCAGTTCAGTCCCTTCAGATATCTTCTTCTTCACTTTCTCACATTCTTCGTCCTGAAGTTGAGCCTCCTTAACTTCATCTAGTAAAGTTATACCAGCTTGCATCTGGAATAGTTTCTCGTCGATTTCCATAGGATACTTCACTTCCAATTCCAACTTTTCCATTGCTAAAATTAGCTCCTCCTGAGCGGTCAACGTCATCAATTTCTCCCGACCTTGTCTACTTAGGGCGTCGGCCACCACAATGGCCTTACCCGGATGGTATAGAATCTCACAATCGTAATCCTTAATTAATTCCAACCACCTTCTTTGGCGCATGTTCAAGTCTTTTTGTGTAAAAATATATTTCAGACTCTTGTGATCTGTATATATTTCATACTTCTCCCCGTAGAGATAGTGCCTCCAGATTTTCAAAGCAAAAAGCCACTGTAGCTAACTCCAAGTCATGGGTCAGATACCCCTTCTCATAATCTTTCAGTTGTCATGACGCATACGCAATGACTCTACCATTCTGCATAAGCACACATCCAAGTCCTTTATGCGATGCATCACTATATACCACAAAATTTACTGTGTCATCTGGAAGAGATAACACAGGTGCTGAACTCAACCTCCTCTTTAATTCTTGAAAGCTTTCCTCACACTTCTCCGTCCAAACGAATTACACCGATTTCCTAGTCAAATTCGTCAGTGGAGTTGCGATCTTGGAAAAATCCTGAATGAATCTTCTATAATAATCCGCTAATCCAAGAAAACTTCTTACTTCCGATGGCATCTTCGGCTGATCCCAATTAATCACAGCTTCGACTTTGGAGGGATCCACTGAAATTCCGTCTCTATCAATCACATATCCAAGAAATTTTACTCTTTCAATCCAGAATTCACATTTCGAAAACTTAGCATACAACTTCTCTCTTCTCAATGTCTCTAATGTCAACCTCAAATGCTCTTCGTGTTCTTCCTTGGTTTTTGAATATACCAAAATGTCATCTATAAATACTATTACGAATTTGTCCAAAAACGGCTTGAACACTCCATTAATTAAGTCCATAAATGCTGCAGGAGTATTCGTTAAACCAAATGACATTACCAGAAATTCATAGTGACCGTATCGTGTTCTAAACGCTGTCTTCGGTACATCCTCTGGTCTCACCTTCAGTTGATGATAACCACTTCTCAAATCTATCTTCGAAAAGTATCTTGCTCCCTTTAACTTATCTAATAACTCATCAATTCGCGGTAATGGATACCTATTCTTAACCGTGACCTTATTCAGTTCTCTGTAGTCTATGCAGAGTCGCATTGTTCCATCATTCTTCTTCACAAATAAAATCGGCGCTCCCCATGGTGATACGCTTGGTTGAATATACTTCTTGTCCAATAATTCTTGTAGTTGGACCATCAATTCTTTCATCTCTACCGGTGCCATTCGGTACGGTGCCTTCGATATTGGGGTCATTCCTGGAGCCAAATTGATCACAAATTTAACTGCTCTGTCTGGAGGAAGTCCCGACAAATCGTCTGGAAATACGTTTGCGAAATCTCTCACTACCGGAATCTCATCTATTTTCTGATTCTCTTTACGACTATCAACTATGTAAGCTAGATATCCTACACAGCCTTGCCTTAACAATATTCTAGCTTGCATCATCGTCAGATAACTCGCTTGTCTAGGCGACTTGCTACCATAAAACACAACCTTTGACAGAGTCATAAGGTTAATACACTTCTTCTGGCAATCAATTACCGCCCATAATTGGATAACCAATCCATACCCAAAATAACATCAAATTTTCCAAGTCGAATAGGGATAAGATTTACGTTCATGATATTACCCTTCATATCTATTCTACAGTTCTTGTACACATACTTAACAAGGATAATTTCTCTATTCGCAATTTCTATGTTCATGGGGTATTCTAACTCGTCCTTAAACAATTCTAAGTTCTTAGCGAAGTCATTGGATATAAATGAGCAAGTAGCACCCGAATCAAATAACACATAAGCATTAACTTTATTGTTTGGAATGATACCTGAAACCACATCGCGAGACTGTACCGTGTCCTACACTATCATGTTGAACGTTCTGGCTGTTGGTCTATTGGTTGCGGTTGGTGCTGCGATTGTCAAAGTGCTTCCACTTACAAGATGGTCCTTTGATCCACTTGTGAAGCATGTACCCTTCTTTGGGTTCGGAAAGTTTGGTGCTATGTGGCCTTCCTGACCATAATTGTAGCACACTCACTTCCCCTTCAGACAAATTCCCAAATGCGTTTTTTCGCAGGTAGGGCACGGTTCAATCTTCTTCTTCTGCCCTCCCTGTTGACTTCCGTGACTAATTATCGGACCACTTCCTCTTCCTCGATTTGTGATTACCTCGCATACTCTCCCACCCGTCTTGTTATTACCTTCCTTCTCACTCTTCTTCTTCTTCGCTCCTCGATTATACTTTCTTCGTGATCGCTTCCACCTCGTGAGTATGGCCTTCTCTAACACTCCGGCAAAAGTGTTCAATTGAAACATTGACACTTTGCTATACAACTAGGGCTTCAGTCCCTGCTCAAATCGTCTCACCTTCCTCTCATCGGTATGTACTTGGTACGCGACGAACCTAGCCAACTCGTTAAACCTTGCTGCATAATTAGCTACTGACATATTTCCCTGCTTCAACTCTATAAACTGGACTTCCATCTGATTTTGTGAACTGGTTGGGAAATACATCTCGAAGAACATCTCTTTAAATCTTTCCTAGGATATTACACCTTCACCTCCTCTCACTTTGTTTGCCTGCCACCAATATCTGGCTTCAAACTTCAGCATAAACGTTGCATACGCAGTCTTCTGATCCTCCCTTACCCTAGCAACATCGAACACCTTCTCCATCTCTATTACCCACGTCTGAGCTTCAATTAGGTTTATGGAACCCTTAAACTCTGGCGGTCGCACCGCCTTGAAGTCCTTAAACGAAGTATTTGGTGGAGCTTGGGGTTGATTATTAAGTGCTCCAACTAAAAGGTTTACCAATTGCTGAACGGAGTTAGCATTGGTGTCGTTGTTATTATTTGTTGACCCTTGCTGCGCTTGCTGACAGTTTTGTCTTCTAGGCGGCATATTTTTGTTAAGAATATATGCTTATTAGATCTTTACTCATTCTCTAAAATATTTAAAACTTAACTAAACATTTAATCATAACTCACTTAACACATTACTTCAAATAAACTTTGACTTTTCATTTAATTCAAAAGTCTTTACATCATAAGATAGCATCACTGCTATTTACATCAACTATCCCGAGATAAAGAATCTAGAGGATTTAAAACGTCAACATATTCCTTTGTTTATAATCACATCGGAATTTACGTCATTAACTATCAAATAGTTTTCACATATTTAAACTATCACTGTCTGTTAAGGCGCTGGATGGCCTTGCTGCGTTCCTCCTTCATGATGCGACACATCGTTCTGCGATCTAGCATATATGATGGTAGATCCTCAAACTGGATTGGATACTTCCTAACTCGATCTTGGACCGCATCCATTGCATTTTGTAGTGTAGAGTACGTCTCTTCAAGTTTAGCCTTCTTTGCACGACGGTCATCTTCTGCATGATCAGCACGACGTGACTTTCGTACCCAGCCCTCCTCTGCTATGGCAAGCCTCTCTGAGCTCTTCTTCAGATCCTTCTTTAACTTCTCTATTTCTACGGACTTATCCTCGGTCTGACCCTTCTCGTGAACCAGATCCCACTCCACATTTCCCAAACGTGTGTGAAGAGTCACAATCTCTTTATCATAATCTCTCTATCCTTCTGCTCAATAGTAATCTGCTGACTAACCGCCTGCTCAGTTAGATCTTGAACAGTATCCTGCAACTCTACGTTATGATCATAGAGTGCATCATACATCTTTGCATCAATGGAGTTCGGTGGGAACTCCTCTTCTTCCTCCTCTTCCTCAGGATCCTCCTCTGGATCTGTCTCTGGCTCATGCACCTGACCAGCAACAGTGATCAATGGAGATGGATCTCTCTGTACAAGCTATTCCCTGACGACATGAATGTCTCGAGGCTCCTCCTCTATAGGTAATCAGGGTTCCTCCTCCCCAGCTCGACTAGCTCCTCCAACATCCAACATCTTAACAACAAAATTTTAAGTTTTAGTTACTAATCCGTGCTAGTGAACACATAGATTAACACATAAGCACATAAAGTCTTTTATTATCTTCAATTAATTCAGAAATTCATTTCTTAGAACTCGGTAAGAGTTTACCACCACTATGTTCTCGATCTCCTACAAGGCTACTACCTAAGGTTGTTCCCCCACCTAAGGTTTATAACCTACAGCTCTGATACCAACCTATGACACCTCCAAATCCTAGATTTCCATTTCCATGAGATTTGGTGTTCACTTCATCTGACATCATCTATCTATCTATCCATAAATAAATTTCAAACTATGCAATAGATAGAATAAATAATAAATCTATCCCCCTTATGGGGTTACATCAATTGCATAATAAATAAATCCCAGGTTACTCTAACCTTAAATCATCTGTGCAGAAACATAAACAAATAAGTCTTAAATAACATCAATTCTAAACATCATTACATAACCACATAAATAATCAGTCTTCATTACTTGCTAAGCTTTCCCTTGCCCTTACTAGTGGAAGGTTCGTCTGCTCTTTCGTTCTTAACTGCAATGTTATTAGCACAAGGGTGAGCACGATTGCCCACAAGTATAACAATATAACAATGAATAATAACATGCGAGAGAAATAATAACTTCTGATATAAAGCTCAACTTTTGAATCAAGAATGGATAACAAGAATCAAAAGAAATTCTGAGGGTCATAAAACCTTGAACTATGTCATAGGTTGTCAAGTATTTTTACTTGAAACCTTTAACAGTCATAAGACTATGGACTCTTCTTCTCGTACTTAGGAGGATCAGCCCTTAGTACCATACTGTGCACAATATCTCAACGCTAAAGAGTAAATAATCCCCTATACAGGGTTGTTCATCTCAGTTTGACATTCGAGTCCGCACCAAAGGAAGTTTGGTTTGGATAATTCATCAAGGGATTCTGAAATTTAGAATGCTCATCAACTATGGACTAGTCGAATCAATAAGGGTTCGCCAGTCTAACAAGGTTTAACAGTAAAAGAATATTTAACTTGAATAACATCTCAAAAGGTATACAATAGAATAATTATTGTATAACAACATCATGCTTGAAGATTAATAAACTTTAATATACAAGACAGGTTTGATCATTAATATTTAGAACTTGCTCAATATCGAAAAATGAATTAATCAACTTATATAACGATAACAAGTAGGGTTAGGAAACTTGCTCAACGAAAGTTTAGGGTAAGAAACTTGCTCAACGTAAATGTAAAGTTAGAAAACTTGCTCAATGTAACAAGATAAGGTTTAAAAACATGCCTCGTGCGTAGATTACACATTAATAAAACTCGTTCTTTGAATTAAATCCTATATATCAATTACGTTCACAATACAAGTCAATAATAACGTACTAACATCATAACTTTACTCTTTGTTTAACTCGAATTCATGACTATACTTAGTCAATTATTACGCTTAGTGTAAAATTAAGACTTCACGAAAAATAAACTAATTATGCATTGGATCATTCAATCCACACGTAATTGTGTTATGGACATGTTAATAATTCATTTTAACACCTCATTATATGTCTAACAAGTTTTTATACTCATTAGATTAAGTTAATAGCACATTGCCACACTTAAACATTTTTAACAACTCATTTCGGCCATTACGCTAAAAGTGGTGACATACGCCACTTTTCATATTGGTATTGGTATGCCATTTTGAAGTATTCTATACAAAGACATGGCGTTGCGGCATGGTGGCGCTGCGGTGTGAGGTTTCTGTTCTGGAGTTGGCGCCGCAATTCGAAACTCTAGATTTTGATTCTCAGTTCGCGAAGAACACAGAGTTCAGCGAATTCATCACATCTTTAACACTAATTCCACCAAATTAAACATACCACATGTTATAATTCATACATAATCATTACCCAACATATATAGAGTGATTTTAATCCATAAAAACATATAATTACAGAATTAAAGCATGCAAATTGGACTGTTCTTGATGTTCTTGAAGTTTTGAACACAATTTCCTAAAATTCAACGCCGCGGATTCGTTATACAACCAAATCCAGCCATTCAAACTTTGTTTTGTTCGCTTTAGCATGCATAATCATATACCATTGTGAATTTTGTAGAAAAAATTATGGTTAACATATTAAAAAATACGTATAAGGGCCATATGGCCATATAACATACTCTGAAATCTTTTACTATATACTTTCATGAAACTGAAGATATGGAAACCCATATAATATATAGTAAAACATGTTATACTACTCGAATCATTACATATATTCTTATATCAACTTTCCAAATTTACAGAGATTTACAGAAGACTTAAGCCATATTCATCAAACTTAAAGGACGTAAAATAATAATTGGGTTGAAGAGATTACCCAAGCGTAGATAAAATAATAGGAGATGAATTAAAGCCTTCCTCAATAATTCTTAAACACCAAGCAATCTCTCTCAACAATTTTCTCAAACTCTCTCTCTCTGTGATCTTTTTATCAAACTTAGAAGAATAATAGAAAAGAAGATGTATGATAATTAAAAAAGGAACTGACGCATTGGTGGTCAGTTACCCAGTCATGGGTTAACTGCCCATAAACTCCCTTAGTGCTATGTTTGGATAGCAAGAAAATAATTCAAAAACCATTTAATTTAATATAGCTTTATTATATAGTTTAAATAATGTCACCCTCCTTTATAAATAAAACCAATATCTAATTTAATAAAATATAACAATTTCTCAATAATGCACATAGTCACATAATTAAATTTCTCATTTAATAATAATATCAAGTTATTACATCTCTAATTAATAATTAAATTAATTAAAAAAATAACATTAAGCTTATTAAATATTTCTTTTAATACAATAAGCTCACATAATCACATACTTCGAATAATAAAATTCTCCACATTAATTTAATAAATATAACACATATAATTAAATTAATCTATCACAACTTCATCAATTAATTAATTAATCTAATAATTAATTCATCGAAAAATATTTATTCAATCCAATATATATTTAAATTAAATTACAAAATCTCGGTTGTCACAATGGATGTCAAGCTTTCTTAGCCTATGTCATGGATTTAAACGAAAATACATCATATTTGAATGATATTTCTGTTGTTAGTGAATTTCCTGATGTATTTCCTGAAGATATTCCTGGTCTACCCCCATAGTGTGATATTGAATTTTGTATCGACTTTGAACCCGGTGAAAAACCCATTTCTAAAATCTCTTATCGAATGACTCCTATTGAACTTCAGGAGTTAAAAACCCAAGTACAAGAGTTGGTACCCGAGCCTCTATCTGGTGACTTCCGTTATGGAATGCACCAAAGCCAGACTCTCCGTAGGGGACACTATATTTGTGATGTGGTAAAACGATAGGTGCTATTGTGACGTGATATCCTAGATTGGGATATGAGTCAAAGTTGAGAGCAATGTATGTCAGTAATCAAAATACATAGCTTTCTAAGCTTATCTAGTTATTATCGGAGATTCGTGGAAGGATTTTTTTTCAAATTGCCACTCCATTAACGCAACTGACTCGTAAAGATACAAAATTCAGATGGAACGAGGAATGTGAGAAGAACTTCCAAGAACTAAAGAGGAGACTCTTTTTGGCACCTGTTCTGCAATATCATCCTGGAAAAGCAAACGTTATAGCTGACGCATTGAGTAGAATATCGTATGCGAGTACAAGTGCGATGTTGTTAACACAAAGACCCATTTTGTACGACTTACAAAGGATGAAGATAGAGTTAAAGACTCTCGGGACCCATGTGATGATGTTAAATATACGAGTAGAACCGACTTTAATCGATAAATTTAAATCTGCTCAATCTGCAAAGCTGGAACTGATGAATATGAAGAAGAAGATGGAAGAAGTCGTTATTCCAAAAGTGAGAATCGGCGATGTGAGGAAAGATGGAACCTTCAATTTATTAGTCCATTTGAAATCCTCGATCGAGTACGAATTGTGGCCTATAGACTCGCTTTACCGCCAAGTTTGTCTCGTGTTCATAACGTGTTTCACATATCCATGCTACGTAAATATGTGAAAGACCCGAACCACATTATTGAGTTAGAACCAAACGAGATAGCCGAAGATTTAACGTGCGAGGATGTAGCTGTCAAGATCTTGGATAGGAAAGAGCATGTCATACGAACAAAGGTTATACCACGAGTCAAAGTTTTGTAGGGAACCATGCTATTGAGGAAATGACTTGGGAGTTGGAATCAGAAATAAAAGCGAGGTACCCTAACCTTTTCGAAACCCCAGATACGTATGTCAATTTCGAGGACGAAATTTCATAAGGAGGGGAGGTTGTAAGACCCCAAATATTTTTTTTATAAATAAAATTGAATTTCCTCTATTCATTATCCTTAAATATATAATAAGGAGTTAATTTGATATAATGCTTTGGTTATGGGTGAAATGTGCAAATTTTGTAAAATAAGCAAGTGGTTATGAAATATTCATTTTTATTGGGAAATATTCATTTGGTCGTTGAATATTCTTGTTGTCGAGGAATATTCGTACGATGGCCCAGCCATTTATGGGCCCCATAGTAGAATATTTGTCGGATGAAGAAAATGACTTTTTTAAGTTTTTATAAATAATGACGTAATTATTACCGTTAATAATATTGGATTACCTAGTGGTTAAAATACAATAATACGTGTGGTTGCATAGTAGTACACGGTATTGCACAGTATTTTTGAATGATTGATTCTTACGTAAAAAGGCACTACTCAATAATTGTTATAGTAATTACTGTTTAATATTTTATTTTATTAATTCAATAATTGTTGCATTGATATTTTATATTATTGTTGTTTCAATAATTGTCACTGCACAGTATTTCCTATTATCAGGTCAACAAATTTGAATAATATTATTAGATAGCATTATTGGCAATGTCTAAGGAAGTCTTGTCTAGGAAAGGGGTTTGGTCACCTAATTGCGCGCCCGTAAGGAGAAATCCTTATCGGAAAACTCCCTCTTTCCTAGGAATGACCTGGTTGTCATAATTGTGATTCTGTAATATTATTTGTGAATAATTAATTATTGATTTATAGGATAAAGAAATATATATTTTTATATGGATATAAATTAAGGAATTAATGCTGAGGTGTTTTATTAGTATTTTGTCGAAATGAAGAATGAAATTTGGAAATTTTCAGGAAATTAGTTTATTACTTGATTTTGTAAAATCTATAACTCTTTGTGTATAATGAGTTAAGAGATGAGCCATATATCAAAAGAAAGCCCTGGAAGTAAGTTAAACGTAGAAATTTGAATCACCCAAAAATTCTTTGTGAATTTTTTGTGGTGACTATTTGAGTGAAACTGGTACGAGGGACTTATAGTCCGAAAATCAAATCAGTGTTCTTAAGCTCTATTGTGTGAGTTATAATTTTTATTCGACTGTTAGATCGTTGTGATTTTTGGATATTTTATACATATATAAGTTGAGTATATATCAACAAATTTTGAACCGTTAAAAATTAACGTATGATTTGTTATGAATTTTAAGAGGTGTTAAAAATCGTCTGCATGTGGATTTCGGTCATTTTTTGTTTGGAAAAACTTTCTTCTGCAAAGTTGTAAAGAATTCGATTTCCTATGGAATGGACATAAAATTCGTATTGTTCTGATAAAAGGGCTATTTATTATAAATTGTTGAAGTTTTGGAAATTAAATGTTTTCATTAAAATTAGGGGTGGGACCCACTTTTGTCCTTTGTTGATAAATGTGCTGAATTAGTTTTTCAATTGTGGTGGGCTGAAGATTTGTCAAAGAGGCATGCGTAGAATTGGTTTTAAAAATATTAATATTTTATTAATTTAGTCTCCTTTGGCGTTCTAGCATTTTTCTATAAATAGGGTGCTTAGTTAGAATTGAAAATCACACCAAAAACAAGTTCTCTCTCTCTATATATATATATATATTATTGAGTGTATTTTGTGAGTATTTAGAAACTTTGAGAGTTGCTATTCAGTGTAATTTTCCTTCAGTATTACATCCGATATTCCAATCAGAAGTACTGTTCTTTTAAGGTAATGGATGTTATTTTCTTCGTAAAGGATATTATTTCTTTCAATATCATTATGCTGAAATATTGATATGAATTTTATTGTGGAATTTTTACCTTTTTTTGTTGGCATTACTATTCACGTTTACGACACTATTCACAAATACGACACTATTCACCAAAAAATAAAATTTTCTCTTTTTCGTCCCAGATGTCTTGTATGGTTACTATCTTTGATTGTATCCATTTTTTGATCTTCATTCTTGAATTTTACTCCATTATGGTTTATTATAGAGTATTTTTAAACTTGAATTATCTAAAGTACGAATTCCTAATCTTTGTTCTTTTGTCTCACTAGATTCGTTTTTTAAAATGTTTTTCATCATCCTCAGTCTTTAATGGTGATACTTGATGAATATCTTTGGCCTATAGTGCAAATATGAATGATTACCTGATGAATATCTTTTGTCCGTAGTGCAAAGATGAACAGGTGCTGAGATGAACATGACCGACTGGTGATACACATGAATATCTTTGGCCCGTAGTGCAAAGATGAATTTTTGATGCAAGATGTATATTGATTGATGTTACATGGATAAAATATTGATGATGGACTTTTAAATTCATAGGTGATAGTAGATTTCATTCTCTACTTAATTCTTCTAATGAATTGTTGTTTTCGCTGCAGTTGTTGATCTAAAACTTGTTGTCTATTATATGAAGTGAAGTAGTCTGCAGCAGTAGATTTTGAGTCAGAGCACGATGAGAAGGTGCTTATGACAACTAAGGCTAGGGATTATATTGACGAGGTAGTAGAGCTTCGTAATAAACTGGAAGAGAAGGACCGGAAGATAGCACAGATGTCTTAAATCCATGAGAGTGCTCATAAGGATTTCAAGATGAAAGTTGTTGGTTATTCCATTGAGTCGGGACAGACTCGACATACTATTAGCCGGGATACTGTAGTGATAATTGCGAATGAGAAACACGAGGACGCTGTTATGCATTATTAGAAGTCTAGAGTGGTAATTATGTGTGTAGTGGCGTAAAACCCTATTTTGTATAAAAAGGGTAGTCTTTTTGTAAATCCCAACTTTTGTGAAGTTCAATTGCTGGATAGAAATGTAATAGCTTTTGACTATGGAAACAAATTGTAAATAGCTTCAAACTATGAAGAAGCCTATGAATATAATGAAGTTCTCATTTAATATACTTTGTTATGGTAAGAGTTGTTATGTGATGAATAATAATGAAGTAAGTAGATAGATAATAATGAAATGTTATTTATTTAATCAGAAAATGCCACCAAGGAGAAGACAACATAATCAGGAAGCGAAATCACATAATGATAATCAAGGGGGTCAGAATAACCCTAAGCAAGAGTTCGTTAATTTATTAACGGCTGCATTTAACCAAATCGGGGGTAGATTACCCGTGGGACCTAGGGTATCCAGAACGACTACCTTTAAAGAGTTTAAAAGCGTAGGTCCATCGAAGTTCAAAGGAACGACGGACCCAATAGAGGCCCAGACATGGGTGAATGAAATAGAGAAGGCGTTTGTTATTACAAATGTAGGCGTGCCACAAAAGATATCTTTTGTGACTTACATGATGAAAGGGGAAGTCAACTTTTGGTGGGAGGCTCACGAGGTTGAGGCTAGAACAGAGGGGTACCATGGGAACAGTTCAAGAAGGTTTTCTTCGAGAATTAATACCCTGTAAGATTGCAAGGGAGAATGGAGATTAACTTAAGCAAGGGGACATGACAGTTCCCCAATTCACGACAAATTCAATGAATTGGCAAGGTTTTCTCCACACCAAGTGGACACTGAGGAGAGGAAGGCTCGTAGGTTTGAGCAGGGCCTGAAACCCTGGTTCTATAGTAGGATTTTTGTGTTCCAAAGTGTTTCCTATGGGACAATTCTAGAAAAGGCAATTATAGCGGATGATGGTAGTGAGGCGTTAACCCAATACCATAGAGAGAGAAAGAATAAGAGTATAGGCGAGGGAGGAACCAAGGCAGAGAGTGTCAGTAGTAGTGGCATTATGCCAAAAAGAAATAATTTTAACTCTGGGAATACTGGAGTAAGAGAAGGGAATCCTAAACGTAGGATGGAAGCATGTAATACAATGTGGAAAGACTCATATAGGAGTCTGTCTGAAAGGTATTATATGTATCTTTAAACATTAAGGTAGAGGAGGTGGAAATAACGCTCGTTGATATATTCGTGGAAATGGTTTCATGGATAATAGAAGTAAGTGTAAACACTCAAAATTTTCTGCACACCTGTTACTAACATTGCAGGAGGACAGATTCGTCTTTCGGAGATAACCCTAGAAGATAGCTCACAATCCATTCTGGATACTGCCCAAAGTTCATTCTCAAACCCGGAACACACACCAGGGGTATCATTTCCAACACTAGAAAACACACTGGAAACATCATTTCCAACATTGGAGATAACCCCGAGTTTCATCCTTGGCAATAACCCCAAGGAATGTTGTTGCAGTTCCGGCGATAACCCCAGAAATGCTTGTTTCAAATGCAATCAGCTTCAATCTCAGACCTCCTGTCGAGGGACTCATGCCTCAGACCCAGAGCTAACACCGAGCAGACAGACACCCTCGCAGATGACATTGTGGCATTCAAACACTTGCAGCAGTCTAATCTCAGATATAACCCTTAGCAACATTTGCTTTCAACTCAAATCAGTGATAACCTGGATGAGGAGTCAAGCGTCATCTTGTTACCTCAAACATCTGCGCGTCGTCTCAACATTTCATACATACATACATACATACAACAATGTCCTTCAAGAACCAGGGAGTTCCAATCCCGAGTGACTATTGCGCGTGGCAGCAACCGGATAGAATTTGAAGCTTGAAGATCATGGGCATGGTCCCCTCTTCCTGACTTCTTACAACCTCTAAGCCTTGTCCAATTTGCTCTGTTCACAACTTATATTGAGTGCTTGCTCTTTTTAAACACCTGTTAGCTCACATATAGCTATACATTTACTGGCGAGAGTTGAGTGTTTATTCATCTAGAGTCATAGAAGTCTACATTGGCAGCCCACTGTAAGCCTTCTCATACTCTATAAAGCCTTTCTCTTCATCTTTGCACACACTATTCTATACATTAAGAGTCATGTTGTGTGCGTATGCCCAGACTTCGGTCCGTGGTTTTCATTTCTGTCTGTATATATATACTTATCTATGTATATATTTTATATATTGACTAACATTATCGAGTTAAGCCTCGATTGAGCCTAGACTTATGTCTGGAGCGTTTACTTTCTTATATATATATATATGTATATATATATATACATATATATATATATATAACTGTTGTCAGACATATCTGATGAGCCTGAATTTTACATCCGGAGCATTTATTGCTTTTATATATATATACTTATATATATAATTGTTGTCGGATATATCTGATAAGCCTGGATTTTACATCAGGTGCGTTTACTGTTTATATATATACATATATATATATATATATATATATATTTACATTTCAGTCAGGCCTGGAGTTTACTTCGAGACCTTTTACTGCTTTATTCATATTTAGTCTCGCCTGGAGTTTACTTCGTGGTGGTGGAGGCGCCTGGCTTCTCAAGTTATTCCTTCCATGATGGAATCAGAAATGGTTATGACATTCATAGACATACAGGAAGCTCCTTTCTATGAGAGAGTTCTAACTGGTATTGGCAAACCATTCTCTGAAATGATCAAGCACGAAGAGATGGTTGAGACTGGATTGAAGTCAGGTAAAATTCAAGACCTAGCCGCTCTTAAAGTAGTTGATGAGCACATCCAGTCTGGATCTTATGGAAACAACCCCCGGAGGGTCCATAAAAAGAAAGAGGAGGATGTTTCCTTGATACTACAAGGTCAGAAAGGCAGTCAGAGCATGCCTATACAGAGGAGAAACTACTACCCTTTCCAAGCACAATCTTCAAACCCTCCATTGCCTAAAAGTGGAGAAGTAAAGCGTCCTCGAACATTCACACTCTTAGGGGACTCGCTTGAGAATATTCTTGTTCTTCTGACAACTTAGAAGAAAATTACACGTCTTCTTCCACTAGCCAACCCTAATGGGAAGGGTTTTGATGCTACTCAGATGTGTGCTTATCATGCCAGAGCACCTGGATATGATACTTAAGATTGTTGGGCCTGGAAACACAAGATCCAAGATTTAATAGACAACGGAGAGATCGTGGTCACTAAATCAGATTAACCTCATGTGAAAGACAACCCTCTTCCTCAACACAAAGAAGAAGTGGTCAACATTATCAGTTGGAGCGCTGGATAGAGTTCTAGTTTTAATGGTGAATCATCCCAGACCATCAAAGACGGTGTGGACAGATGGGATTATGCAAAGTTCTAATTTGCCGTGGAACGAAAAATAAAAGCTCTTTGCAAGCAAATTTAGCAATTGGCAGATTTGGTGACCCATCAGCATTAAGTCAAATGCCAATTAATCAGCCATGAGCATGCATATCTCCTGTCGTTTGTTATGAATGCTCCACCCTCACCTTTAAAAAAGCGAAGCTATGGAGGATAAGGTTGTAAAGAGAGCAAATGCTAAAGCCCGTCGGGATTTTTCTTGTAACGCCCCCATATCTATACTCCCACGGTATCTGATATGGTGTTTACAGAAAACTAACATAATGCTTTTAAATCTATACACCCGTGGTATCTGATCATAAAATTACATTAAATAGAGGGACTAGCAGATATAATTCTCATAGATCCAAAATTCACAGTATCCCATAACAGTTGTCAATTCTTAAGAGAACTTTTACTGTGTTTGGATACCCTCACTTGGATATATGAACTGTATCTGTGACTAGAGTCTATCTATCCGAAATTCAGAGTATCAGCAATAACATGAACAGTCCATATTAGTAATACCCTCACCCAGATGTATAGTCTAAGCCAAACGAATTTATATTATCGTATCGATAGTAACTATCTATCTGAAATCTAGAGTATCAATAACAACATGAACAGTCCATGCTATTAATACTCTCACTTAGATAAATAGTTCCTAAGGATCTCAACTAGATTTGAAGAAGTCTAATTTTACATTTATGTATGTAAGAAAACACGGTTGTGGAAATAAAGATGTTATATATATCATAATATTAAGATTCAATTACATAATTCTCATAACGAGTTCTTATTACAAGGTATTCAAACAGACAAGAATATATTCTAATCTATGTAGGGACGCATCCCTTTATCTACTCTAGAAGTTCCAGGATTACCATCTAAAACTGCAAAGGGAATAATTTGCAAGGGTGAGCTATGACATGCTCAGCAAGTTTTGTATTTATAACAATAAAGGATTTGAAGAAATATAATAGTTCATATTTCAATCGATAGTTGTACCACTTTTCGGATTTCTAATTTCAACCATTTCGAATTTTTTTTTATTTACATCGCCATACGGACTTAGAAATTTTGTTTAGATATGAGATAGGGGATCAGCTTATTCAACATCTTAGGAGTATGCATATCATCCTACCAGTACTCAAAATACACTAAATGTCAATATATGAATTGACTAACTTTCAATACCCAACTTCAGTATAAGATGTCTTACAAAAACAATTTGGTTTGACTCAACAGTTCATGCTCAATAAACATTATCATATGAATAAACAATTCATTTCTTAGTTATGTTGGAACTATAGCAATAACTTTACAATAAGAAGGTAATTCAATTGTAGGTGTAGTATATTATATTAACAGCATATCAAGATAAAAATCTTGTCCAATGAATAAACAGGGTTTAAGAATTTTGCTTTATAAGAAATTTAAGGATAGAGAACTTGCCTGAGCGTAGATCAGTCAAGTTATGCTATTCAATCGTTAATAAATACCCACGAAGTTCATATATATAAATCTAACTCATTAATATTACTATCAATACTCAATTATAATATTAATATAATATCGGGTTAGATTAATATGATTTTGTTTTTAATACCTTTGATAAATGGACTAAATTTTATTTATAAAATTTAATTATAATTTAAAATACCTTTTTAGAAATTTTAAAGTATTTAAAACATTTATTTTGATTTTTAAATCATTTATTTCTATTTATAAGTAATTAATATTTACCTAAAATTTTACAAAAACATTGATTATAATTTTAAATATTTTATATTCATTTATTATAATTTTATATCATTAATAATATTTTTCCATAATTATTTAGTATTTATAAATAATTATTCTAATTTATTTATTAATAAGTTAATTATTAATAAAATCAAAATAATATAAACTAATTATTGAATTTATGTAAAAATACCCGAATTTATTTATAATAATTTAATATAATTTTAAAAACTGTTTTTTATATTTATTTATATTTATTTATTAATTATTTCTAATTTTTATAATTTATTTTAGAAAATAATTTTTGTCTGTCGCTAAAGCCCTTCAAAGGATGTGAAAGTGTCGCCAGAGGTGTTCTTGAGTTTCAAGCGTTAGATTTGGTCAGTGGCCGAGGAATTGGGTTGACTATTAATTATAAGGCTATTGTTAATGAGTTTTGGTTTGTTCAAGAGTTGATGTTGTAGTACTCATACAGTAGTATAACATGAAACAAATTTTAGGATTTAACCTACATATAACAAGAAGTTATAGAGGCTCAAAGTCATTGTCGAGTCGTTTTTGAGTTTTCGGGTAACCTGAGCGTAAGTCATGGCCAATCAAGCGGTTTTGTGGCTTAAATATCTTCGATTCTATGTATTTGATGTGTGTAATGTTTGTTGTAACATGTAGTATATATGTCAGGGTACATATATATAACATTAACATGAAAAAAGCATATATCTAAGGTCTCTATTTATATTGGTCAAAGTATAGCCAAACGCTGTTCTTCGTGTTCTTTAGTTTTCTAGAAAACCCAGAAAACATGGTCAAGCTCGGTCAATGGATTTTGACCATTAATTCCAGTAAACTTATGCGTTGTTTGTTCCATTAAAGATCATAGATGTGTAGTACATATAATAGAGTATTGATCTATAACAAAAACATACAAAAATGACAAATAGAAGACGATTAAACAGATTGGTCAAAGTAGCCGGTTCAACTGTTCTTGAGCTTTCTGGGTAACCCAGAAAACTGCAATTCGTGAACGGTCAACCCGCTTTGACTGCTTATAACTTGAAATCTATGGTTCAAATGAACCTGGTTTCTTTTCCAGATTAAAGGTAGCAGGCTACAAATACCAAATAATTTACAGACCAAAACATAAACACATATGAATCTATAGGCTCTAATATTCGGCTGTCAGACTTAGTTTTTCAAAATTTCCAGATTTCTTAAAACACTTAATTAAGGAATCTAAATGTTATGAAAACGTGTTCTACCAATCTAACATACTTTCTAACATACTAATACATAGATCTAAACATCTAACCAACAAATCTAGCATAGGATCAAAGAGCTAATTATGAAATAGGGTTTGTACCTTTTTCTTGAGCAATTTTTTATTCTAACTTCTGATGTTGTTGTTGCTATCACCCAGGCTTGATTTGGTAGGTTTATAAGTGTATCTAGGCTTAAGAATTTTGTGAGTTTGCTTAGCCCTAAGTTTCCTATTTATAGAATTCTTCAACATGGCTTTTTGGTCATTTTTGAGCAACTTGCCTCTACAAAGATCTGATCTGATGACTATGGTGATGCTTGGGAGTTACAAGCATGTCATGTGCTACCTTGGAACTTGTAATGGTGACTCCTAACCTCCTTGTGAGCTAGTTAGGTTTGTTTAGTAGCTTAATTAGACTTTAATCTTCACTAATCTTTATTAGGGTTTTGTTTCTAATGATTAGGAATGTTAAGTAATGTTAATTAGTACCTAATTGAAGTTTACTAACCATGATTAGGTGTTAACATAAGCTAATTAGAGTTAATTTAGCTAATTAGGGTTAGGTTTACAAATTAGGGTTAGGCTTTTAATAATTAGGGTTAGGGTTTATTAATCTAGCATTATTAACCTAAATTTCTCACTAATCCTAACAAGCACGATAAAGCATTTTGTCAGTGTAAGCATGACAAAGCAACTTGTCAAAATAATTTTATCGAAAAGTCCAAATATAGAAAAAAAAAAAATTAAGCACGAAGTGTCAAGCACAACGTTTTTCGGACAAAAATTTATTTGGTCAAATTTATAAAACCAAGTATATATTAACACATAACACATTCAGAATGGAGATATTTTATTTATATAATGGGATTTTATACATACGAGTCTTGTTAGGGTTTTGGGTTTTTACATTCACCCCCACTAATAAGAATTTTGTCCTCAAAATTATAGTATAAGTTAAGTAAATAATTGAGGATAATTCTCGTGCATTTTATCTTCAAGCCCCCTTGTAGCTTCTTCAATGTTCTGATTCCTCCAAATTACTTTGACCAATGCTATCACTTTATTTCTCAGGACATACGGTCAACGATCTACACAAGTTCTTCTACATAAGAAAGATCTTCCTCTATTTGGATTGGCTAGTATTGTATAACGTGTTTATAATCAGGTTTATATGGTCGTAATACGGACACATGAAACACATTATGAATATGATTTAACTGAGGAGGTAGTGCTATTTCATAAGCAACTTCACCAACCCTTCTCAAAATTTCAAAAGGTCCAATGAATCTCGGACTTAATTTTCCTTTCTTGCCAAAACGTATCTTGCCTTTCCAAGGAGATACTTTCAAGAATACGTGACTTCCTACGTTAAAGTTTCGTTGTTGCCGATATGGATCGGCGTATTTTCTTTGTCGATCTTGAGATGCTTGTAATCGTTGACGAATAATTCTGATAGTTTTAGTTGTTTGTTGAATTATCTTAGGTCCTAACATTTGTCTTTCCCCGACTTCATCCCAACATAAAGGTGTTCTAAATTTACGCCCATATAAAGCTTCATAGGGTGGCATACCTATGCTAGTATGATAACTATTGTTATAGGAAAATTCGACTAAGGGTAACTGATCTTCCCAACTTCCTTTGAAATCTATAATACAAGTTCTTAGCATATCCTCTAATGTTTGTATTGTTCTCTCACTCTCCATCAGTCTGTGGATGATAAGCTGTACTTAATCTTAGTTGTGTTCCTAAGTGTTTCTGAAGGCTTTTCCAAATATTAGAAGTAAATCTTGGATCTCGATCTGATACTATGGACATAGGTACTCCAAGCCTAGAGATAATTTCATTGATGTAAAGTTTGGCAAAGTGATCTAGGTTATGAGTAATCTTAATAGGTAAAAAGTGAGCTAATTTCGTTAAACAGTCAACTATTACTCAAATGGCATTATGGCCCTTTTGTGTAGCTAGAAGACCAACAACAAAATCCATAGTTATATGTTCCCACTTCCATTTGGTAATTGGTAAAGGTTGAAGTAAACCACTCGACTTTTGATGCTCAGCCTTAACCCTTTGACATGTGAGTCATTTACTTACCCATTAAGTTATTTCTCTTTTCATGTTCGACCACCAAAAGTGTCGACTTAAATCTTTATACATTTTTGTACTGCCAGGATGAATGGCAAATTTAGAATTTTGAGCTTTGTTTTAAATTTCATCTTTTAAAGCTTGGTCTAACGGAACCCAAATTCTATTTTCATATCTTATTACTCCATCCGTATCTATTCTAAATTTTTTATACTTATGATGTGTTGAATTAGATTTAAACTTCTGACATTCTTCATCCTTCTCCTGTATTTCTTTAACTTTATTAAGAAGAGATGAAACTCCTTCTAAAATATACAACTTTTGGGTAGAGGTAGTTGGACATTCCACCTCAATTTCTAAATTTTAAAAGTCTTTTATTAACCTATTATTGATGGTTAATACATTCAATTTTTCCTGATTCTTTCTACTTAACGCATCAGCTACAATATTGGCTTTACCGGGATGATATAAGATTTCACAGTCATAATCTTTTATCAGTTCTAACCATCGTGTCTGTCTTAAATTTAATTCCTTTAGTGTAAAAATATATTTCAGACTTTTATGATCTGTATATATCTCGCATTTCTCCTCGAACAAGTATTGTCTCAAAATTTTTAGAGCAAAAACTACCACGGCTAAGTCTAGGTCATGAGTAGGATACCTCTTCTCATAATCTTTGAGTTGTCGTGATGCATAAGCTATCACTTTCCCATGTTGCATCAACACACACCCTAAACCTCTGTGTGATCCGTCACTATATACTATATGGCCTCATGTATCATCTAGTGAGGATAACACTGGAGCCATGCTTAGTCGCTTCTTCAACTCTTGGAAGCTTTCCTCACATTTATCTGTCCAGACGTATTTCACCATCTTTCAAGTTAAATTGGTTAATGGGGTTGCAATTTTTGAAAAATCTTTTATAAACCGTCGATAATAACCCGCTAATCCGAGAAAACTTTGTACTTCTATTGGAGTTGTTGGTTGTTCCCAATTCACAATCATTTTGATCTTAGCTGGATCTATAGATATTCCATTCTTATCAATTAAGTGACCTAAAAATTGAACTCTCTTCAACCAGAATTCACACTTGTAAAATTTTGCATAAAGTTGTTCCTTTCGTAATTTCTCCAATACGACTCTCAAGTGTTCAGTATGTTATTCCCGTGTTTTCGAGTATACCAGACTATCATCGACAAACACTACAACAAATTTGTCTAAGCATGGTTTAAGCACTCGATTCATTAAATCCATAAATGTTGCCGGTGCATTTGTTAATCCAAAAGACATTACAAGAAACTCATAATGTCCATAGCGTGTCCTAAACGCTGTTTTCGGCACATCCTTAGTTCTTACCTTTAATTGATAATAACCTGTTCTAAGGTCAATTTTTTAAATATGTTCAGCCCCTTTTAATTGGTCAAACAAATCATCAATCCTTGGTAAAAGGATATTTATTTTTAATAGTTAACTTATTTAGATCCCTATAGTCTATGCATAGTCTCATAGTTCCATCCTTCTTCTTTACAAACAAAACTGGTGCTCCCCATGGTGAAACACTAGGTTGTATGTACTTTTTATCTAAGAGTTCTTGTAATTGAATAAGTAACTCTTTCAGTTCTATAGGTGCCATTATGTACGGTGCCTTAGAAACTAGTGTCGTTCCTGGTGCAAGATCAATGACGAACTCAATTTCCCTATCTGGAGGCAAACCCGGTAAGTCATCTGGAAATACATCATAAAATTCCTTAACTATGGGTATTTGATATAGTTTTACTCCTTCCTATCGAGTATCAACTATATAGGCCAAATATCCTAAACAACCCTTTCTAAGCAATCTTTCTGCCTGAACTATAGTAAAACATCGAGATTGCTTAGGTGACACAACTACCATTGAACACTACCTTTAACTTCGAAGTAGTCAAAAGGTTTATACATTTTTGATGACAATCAATCATTGCATTATGATTAACTAACCAATCCATTCCTAAAATTACATCAAATTCTCCCAACTGAATTGGTATCAAATCTACCTTAAAATTATGCCCTTTATTATCACACTACAGTTTCTGTATATGGTCTCAACCGGAATTCTTTCATTATTAACAATTTCCACACAGAATGGTTTGTCTAGATTTTCACAAGGTGTATTCAAGTTTGTAGAGAAATTTCTAGACACAAAAGAACATGTAGCACCAGAATCGAATAACACATATGCATTTAAAGTGTTGATAGGGATGATACCTGTCACCACGTCCTGTGAAGCAACAACATCCCTCACCGACATATTAAATGTTGTCGTGGTTGGTCGACTCTGAACCCCACCTGCAGCTACTGTTGATTGATTATTCTCTAGTATTCTAACCCCTTTTCCTCCTTAATTCCTAGGTTTGGGACAGTTCCTTGAAAAATGGTCTAAGGAACCACAATTAAAACATTTATTTTTCCTTGGAAGAGGACATTGTGGATAATAATGTCCCGACTGTCCACAATTAAAACATTTGTTATGAAGGCATTCTCCTGTATGTTTCTTACCATAATTAGGACAAGGTTTAATATTATTATTACTAAAGTTATTGTTAGTATTTCCTATCTTTTTCCCTGGGTTGTTAGAAAAAGAATTATCCCATTTACGTTTGTTATTAAACCCACCTGAACTGGGTTCTGTCCTAATTTTTCCTTTTTCATTCTGACTTCTCTTGTCCTGATGAAATTTAGTAAGACTGTCATTCTCACTTTCGGCTATAGTGGCCTTCTCTAGTATCTCAGAGAAAGTTTTTCTTTGAAGTACTGATAATCTACTCCGAATCTAAGGTTTTAAACCCTCCTGAAACTTACGAGTCTTTCTAAGTTCAGTGGTTACTTGATGAGGAGCAAACCTGGACAGTTCATTAAATTAGTTGTATACTGTGTTACAGTAAGATCTCCTTCTTTTAAGTCCAAAAATTTTATTTCCATACAGTTTTTCAGGGATTGGGAAAAATAGTTTTCAAAGAACAACTCTTTGAATCTATCCCAAGGAACAATTTCAGTTTCTACCTGACCTTTGGTTGATTCCCATCAATAATTAGCCTCACCCTTTAAGAAAAAGGTTGCAAAAGTTATCTTTTGGTTATTATTAACATTGGTTACTAGGAAAAATTTCTCTATCTCAGAAATCCAAATTTGTTCATCTACAAGTTCTGATGCGCCTTTAAACTCAAGTGGTCCAACTAATTTAAAGTCTTTAAAAGTTGTATTCTGGTTCACAGTTCTATTTACAACTCCTTGCATAAGGTCTACTAACTGCTGGGTAGAATTATCATCATTCATTTCTCTTTGGGGTCTTGTGGTTGGTGGCATGATTCTATATAAACCAATAAAAATTCACATAAGAATTTGAGTAACACAACATATTGTTTATTTCATATATCAAAATAGTATTACACAACAACTTCATAATTAAACATACTATTATCTTACAAAGTATTGATTACATTGCAAACTTTGAATGCTTCTTTATTGTACTAATATAAAGCATTCAACAACCTATGCTACTCTCTAGAATTCATTGATATCATCAAAGGAATCCTGAATCATGTGACAAACAACAGATCGATCGATGAGATAAGCCATCTTCTTCTCCTCTACCAGATATCGAACTACACGACGCTGCAAATCATTAAAAGTATCTCGAACACCCAGAGATGATTTAAGAAGCCTTGACTGAATTTCCTTTGTGATAACCCTGGATTTCAAATAATCAAAATTTTACGAATAATTTTTTTTTTTTAATATTGACATTGACTGTTAATATTGTATTCAGAATTTGTGAGACAAGTCTCGAGATTTAGTCAATATGTGTTTTGACTGAGAAATTAGAGTATAGTTGTGCTTAACAGCTCTAAAAACCCTAACCCTAATTTCTGGATCGGGATTCAATAGAAAATATGATTAAAATAATTGTACTAATGAATACGTGTTTGTACTGTATAGGAATGTTGACCAATGATTAACTGGATAAGGTTTAAAATTAATAAACCCTATTAAGAGATTAGAAACCCTAATCTCGGGATTAGAAACCCTAACGCGCAGTTAAAAATCCTAATCGAAAGACGGGAAACCCTAATTTAAAATCCGGGATTCCTAAACCCTAATTAGGAAGCCCTAATCTCAATTGGCAAGCATAATGTGTTAATTAAACACTAATATGATTAGGAAAACCTAATTAAATTAGGAAACCCTAATTTTAGTTCTAAACATTTTAATTTTCTAATTTGTAAACCCTAATTTGAAAATTGTGGAAGCTATTATTTTAAAACCTAAGTGCTAAAACCTTAAGGTTAAACCCTAAGGGTTTGGAGAATGTCTTGTATGCCCTCAAAAATATTTAGATAATGACCAAAATGCCCTTTTATTATATTTTATTATGTAACTTGTAAAATTTTCTAGCAACTTTAGTTGGTGAACTACTTATTTGACTTGGTGACTCAAAAACTTCAACAACTCAGCCTACATTATCAGGTATGCAAGTAAAATTCAATGTACCATGTGATTATATATTAGATTGGAGAGAGAGAAAGTTAATAATTTAGCCATTTTACTTGAAAGCTCTCACCAACTCTCATTCTCTCTCAAACCTACGAAAATTAGAAGTAGAGCAGTCATATTTTAAGCCCCTAGATCAACCAATAACAACTTGGAGAGTATAGATCAAGATTTGGGCTAGAAAGCTATAAATCAAAATTTGATTTTTGATCTTTGTTGCTTAGAAACTTTTTGTGTGTAAGTGTTTATATTAATGTTATAAGATGTTTTTAGTTGATCTATGTTGATCCATGATGGATCCATAGAATCAAATGGCTTTAAATTAGCGTTTTTCAAAATCTGTCCAAGAACAAAATTTGTGGTCTGACAAGCTAATGTCAAGAGCCACAGATTCTTGTTCGTTTGTTGCTTTTGTATTTTTAAAGCTTTAATATGTAGCCTGGTATGTTGAATCTCATCTGCAAGTGGTAGCACAGTAATTGAATAACTAGATTTCGTTTTATTTAAGGTCAAACATTGTTGACCAAGCGTTATTTCGCTTCAAAAATCGGGGCCCCGTAACGTATGAATCGACCGACAAGATTTTGTAGTGTCCGGATCTGTCAGTGTTTACGAGCTTTGATGTTGTTATTTCATGAATCTTGTAGCCTGTTAGTTGTACTATAGATCCATTCTTCTTGTTGTCATAAAATGTTAACAGATCGATTAGAGAAAGTGGTCAAAGTGACCCATTTGATCATGATAGCAGTTTCTGGGTAAACCAAGAAACGCTATGAACATTGTTATGAAAGGGTTTTGACCGAAGCTTATCTTGTGAATCTGTTGTTATTGGACTCAGATCTTATTATGTTGTTATTATCTGTCAAGTATACTACTTTGTTGAACTAAGAAACAACCAAAATAATTAACCGAACACTTAGATAAATGAGCTTGAAACTGACTGGTCGAGTTTCTGGGTTTCTGGAGAAACCCAGATTTGGTCTGACAGCTTCTTTGACAAGCCCAGATCGTTTTTTAATGTAGTGTTATGACCAAATGGTTGATTGATATATGTAGTATTACATGTGTACTACGATTTGGATCTATAAGTTAGCCAAGGAACGACTTTAAACTGTGATTAAAATCCAGTCAAAGTAAGGGCCTTGAACACTGACTTTGTCAGTGTTCTTGAGCCAAGAACACCAAAAGCTACAGATTTGTGTCGCTAAAGGCTTTAGCGACGGTTCCTATTTATTTTATTTCATGTTTTTTCATAAAATGTTTAAAAAATAGAAATAAATTCTAAAAATTACCAAAAATTATTTTAAATTATAAAAAATAATTTTTAACCAAATGAAATATTTTTTATTAATATTTATAATTATTTGAATAAAATGATATTTATTTTATTTAATTAGTGTATTAAATAAATTAGAGAAAAATAATTTAATATTATGAAAAATCATTTTAAATAAGAATAAAGTGTTAGAAAATATTTTAAATTATAAAATATAATTTTCAATATTTTTGGAGAATTCTCATTAATAAATTAATATTAATGAAGATAGATTTATTTAATTGTTATATTAAATAAATGAATTAAAAATTATTTTATTGATTTAAAAATGAGAAAAAATGATTTAAGAATATTTTAAGTTATAATTAATGACTTTTAATATTTGGATAATAATTTCATTAATATTTAAATATTAATGGTGATAATTTACAAATAATTTTAATTACTTTAAAAATTATTTAAGTAGAATATTGATGATTTAAAAATATTTTAAGTTATTAGAAATAACTTTAATATTTTGATGAGATATGTTTTAATATTTTGATATTATTAAATATTAATAATGATAAGATTATTTAATAATTATATCATTTAAATATGATTTCGATGTTTGAAAAATTATTATAAATTATAATAATTGTTTGATAATTATTTAAAAGCTTCTAAAAAATATTATAATTGATATTCGACTTATCTAAAATAATATTGAAGCTTAGAAACCGATTTTGCTTGACAATGACTATGTTAATTGTCGGATAGGGTGACCAGAACACCGAGAATGGACCGAAGTCCAACTAGACCGAAATAGTTAGACTTGATAAGTGTTTATCTAGGTTATAAACACTGATGTGGCTATGTGGTAATGTGTTTAGGATAAGTTTGACTGTAAACTACAGTGTTGTGGGTTATAAATGACTGTGCTAATTGTGAGACCAGGCATTGTTGATTATAGGTCTTCTTAACATGATAAATTATATTGTGTAGGTATAATCATTGGAAGATGCAAGTTCCCTAACTCAACCTTGAGTTATTTTCCATTTAATTATTATTGGTGGATAATTATTGCTAATTATACCACCTCAGGATTTATTATTGAAATTAAATTATTAATTTTGAAAATATATATTTGTAGAATTATTGTTGTTGGATATTCATATCTTTAGAAGCTAATATTAATAGTATAGATAATATCTATTTATTATCGAATTATATTGAGAAATGTCTTAGCTAATTATTCTGGCTAGACTATCATTTGTTTGAACTTGATAGGTTCGAAAAGAGAATTCAATTATTATTGACAGATCGATGCCAATTATTTTGGCTAGATCGAGAAGTAAATAGAATTTGAAATCACAGTATTTCGTTGTTAAATCAAAATCTTAATTCTGAGACTGAGAAGAACAACCTTTTATACAAAGGGAACATTTATGATCGTATATTCGATCCTTGCGCGCGACTTAAGTATTATGCATAATATAGGGTATACTAAAGTTGATCACTTTATATACTTGCAGAGAGGGTATGATTTAATCTTTATGGTTTCTCGATACACTGGGTATATTAAAGTTTAACTTTGATAGTTACTCGAGAAGAGAAGTTCAAGATCCAATGGATCACTCAGCATAAATCTGGAAAACATTTCACTTTGCTATATCGTATAAATAATTCTTGATTATTCACTTGAATATGGTAGAAACCTTTGAAAGCGTTGTACTCTTTCATTATCGAATAATGTTTGCGTAGAATGTGAGAAGGTTTGATTTTGATTTTTATATCTTTATCGTATGTCTTAACTTGCGGAGCAAACTTGTTGCTCACTCTTGCTATAAATAAAACTTTTCAGCTAGGGACGAAGTTGCAGACGGTGCTGCGAAGAAGAATAAAGGCAAAGGCATCGTAATAAATTAGTTTTATGAACAGTATTAATTATATGGTTGTAATATAAACCCTTTTTGTATATTTAAGGGGGTATGTTTGTAATGTTAAGGTTAGCAAACCTGGGATTAATGTATTAACAACATATGCTAATGTGGTATATATTACTATTCACATATGGAATGGGTAGTTAGATGCTATTATATTGTGGATCGTGAACACCAAACTCGGGGGTCAGGTAACCCGGATTTGGGGGCATCACAGGTTGGTATCAAAGTTGTAGGTTATAAACCCTAAGTGGGGTGGGGAAAACCCTAGGATTATAACCATGAGCGAGACAGAGAATACTTATTTAGAGTACTAAGCGAGGGATTGCTGAAGCGTGTCGATAATGAGATATGTAGACACATAGTGAGAGAAGTTGTACTGGTGAAGTACTTATCAAGTTGTTTAAACTGATTGTAGGATGTTGGGGGAAGATAAGATGAGTACGTAGATGCCAGCGGCTGTCACACCAGTGCCAGTAGCCGAGGTGCCAGGACAGAGCGAATTAGTTGAAGAGATGGGAAAAGATGAACCCATGGTTAATCTCGGGAGTGATCACGATGATTATCCCGATATGTATCTAAGTGGTGATGAGGAGGCGGAGTCTGAAGAAGCTAAGGTGGAGTTAAAGAATAAGATCAAGGTTGGTGAACAAGATCAGTTATCTGTACAAGTCCAGGAACTCCGGAGTAAGGTATTTCTCTTGGAGGAGTTGTGGAAGACGGAGCGGGCGTTACGCGAAATGACTAAAGAACGAAAAGAGCTGAAGGCACTGGTGGAGAAAATGAAGACCCAAGGTGATGGATCATCTAAAGGAGCCAGCAAGAAAGACAAGAAGAAGAGAAAGAGTTACAAAGACAGTGACAACTCTAAAAATTCAAACCCGAAGTAGAGACAAGCTTGTAGCAAGTGTGGCAAGACTCACATAGGGGAATGCATGATGTGGAAGACGCGTGTGCTTCAAATTTATGGCAGGGAAGGACATATCTCTTTGCATTGTCCTAAGCCGAATTTGAGGAAGTGTTTTTCCTGTGGGCAAACGGGGCATGGATTCAACAAGTGTCCCAACAAGAAGAAGACTGGCGAAGGGAGTGGTCGTTAGACAACTTAGATATAAGTGTTAGCATCTTTTGGTAGAAGCTTTTGATATTAAGTGTTGTAATATCGAGAACGATGTTTAAGCATATGTAAATATATATGTTTTTATGAATGAAATCTTTATTGTCTATATGAATATAAGATTAAGATTAAGTTGTGTGTTCTTAAAACTCATACCTATGGTATGTTCATGAGTCATAATCATATGAAATGTTCTGAACCCCTCGGCGAATGGACGCCAAAGGTCTGAATAGGATAGGTTCATACACTTATATAATTGTGGCAAGTTACTGAACTCCTAAGTGTGGTAAGTTTGATGAACTGGAAATAGTAGTGTGAAAATGGAGAATGTCAACTTTTTGTGTAAAGTTGGAGAATTGCAGCTTTTGTAAAATTGAATACGTTAATCCTAAAAATATTTTTTCAAAAGGATAGTAATATGTGTTAAATACTATATTTACTATGTGCTATTTGAATAAATATGCGATTACATGAGAACTATATGTTGAATTCTTATTGTGTTAAGAATCTGTATAGAGAAAGTGTATTAATATAAGATTGTCATTTAAATCAGATCATGCCGCCAAAGACAACAGAATCGAAACCAAAGAGAAGAACAATCAGTGAATAACGAAGGAGGTCAAGCTGACCCAATGCAGAATTTCGTGGATATACTGGCCCAAGCTATGGAAAATAGGGCTCCAGCCAGGGGAAGAGCAAGGAATTAGTCAGCCGACAGATTGGCTAATTTTAAGGATTTTAAAGCGGTAGGACCGCCGAAATTTAAGGGAACCACAGATCCGATTGAAGCCCAAACTCGTGTGAAGGAGATGGACAAAGCGTTCGTGATTGCGCGAGTGGCAGAAGAGTAAAAGACAGCTTTTGCTACATACTTGATGAAGGGAAAAACTAATTATTGGTGGGAGACTAATCATGCGAGGACTGGTACCGCAGTGGTAGCGTGGACAAGATTCAAGGAATTGTTCTTTGAGAACTACTTCTCACCGAGTATGCAAGTTCGGATGGAAGTTAAGTTCTTAGAACTGAAGCAGGACAATATGTCTGTTTTGGAGTACGCGGCTAAATTTAACGAATTAACGAGATTTGCATCTCATCAGGTGGACACTGAGGCAAGAAAGGCAAGAAGATTTGAGAATGGACTGAAACCGGGGATATTCAACAAGGTGGAAGTATTGTAGATCAACACGTTTGCGGCTTTACTAGAGAAAACATTAATTGCTGAAGGAGGAAGCGAGGTTGCATCTCGTTTTCATTAGGAAAAGAAAAAGAAGATAAGTGATAGAGGAAGTAGTGGTGGTAGTAATCAGAATAAGAGGAAGTGGAGTGAGAATACCAAATCGGGTAGTAAATCTGAAGAGAATAGGAAAGGAAGGGAACCATACGCGACATGCGGAAAGAACCATGCAGGTATTTGTTTGAAGAAGAAAGGAGTCTGCTATAACTGCGGGGAAGGAGGGGCATATGTCACCCAATTGTCCCAGTCCGAAGAAGATTCAAGGTTGTTATGCGTGTGGATCGACTGATCATTTGGTTAGGAACTGCCCAAAGAGGAGTGCTGAGAAGGAAAGTGTCAACAAGGGACCTAGTGGTTGAACCTTGGCGATCCGAGGACCTGCACAGCCAGGAAGATCAACTACCCGTACATTCAACATGACGGCGCAGGAGCCAGTAGATGCTTAGGAGGTGGTAACAGGTAACGATTTCATTTAGAACTTAAATTACGCGAGTAATATGAGTCAAATATTTCTGTGAACTATTTTCTTTTATACATTCAAGTCACAGGTTAGAATTCGAAACCCAAATTAATATAGTGTTAATAAAAATGAATTGATGATACAACTTTAAAAGATTGTAGAGATTAAGAAAGTGGTGATTCCGAGGACGGAATCCTTTTAAGGAGGGGTGAATGTGATAACCCGAGATTTCAAATAATCAAAATTTTACGAATAATTTTTTTTTATTTAATATTGACATTGACTGTTAATATTTTACTGAGAATTTGTGAGACAGGTCTCGAGATTTAGTCAATATGTGTTTTGATTGAGAAATTAGAGTAGAGTTATGCTTAACAGCTCTAGAAACCCTAACCCTAACTTCTGGATAGGGATTCGATAGAAAATATGATTAAAATAATTGTACTAATGAATACATGTTTGTACTGTATAGGAATGTTGACCAATGATTGACTGGATAAGGTTTAAAATTAATAAACCCTATTAAGAGATTAGAAACCCTAATCTCGGAATTAGAAACCCTAACGCACAGTTAGAAACCCTAATCGAAAAACGAAAAACCCTAATTTAAAATCCGGGATTCCTAAACCCTAATTAGGAAGCCCTAATCTCAATTGGAAAGCATAATGTGTTAATTAAACACTAATATGATTAGGAAAACCTAATTAAATTAGGAAACCCTAATTTTAGTTCTAAACATTTTAATTTTCTAATTTGTAAACCCTAATTTAAAAATTGTGGAAGCTATTATTTTAAAACCTAAGTGCTAAAACCTTAAGGTTAAACCCTAAGGGTTTGGAGAATGTCTTGTATACCCTTAAAAATATTTAGATAATGACCAAAATGCCCATTTATTATATTTTATTATGTAACTTGTAAAATTTTCTAGCAACTTTAGTTGGTGAACTACTTATTTGACTTGGTGACTCAAAAACTTCAACAACTCAGCCTACATTATCAGGTATGCAAGTAAAATTCAATGTACCATGTGATTATATATTAGATTGGAGAGAGAGAAAGTTAATAATTTAGCCATTTTACTTGAAAGCTCTCACCAACTCTCATTCTCTCTCAAACCTACGAAAATTAGAAGTAGAGCAGTCATATTTTAAGCCCCTAGATCAACCAATAACAACTTGGAGAGTATAGATCAAGATTTGGGCTAGAAAGCTATAAATCAAAATTTGATTTTTGATCTTTGTTGCTTAGAAACTTTTTGTGTTTAAGTGTTTATATTAATGTTATAAGATGTTTTTAGTTGATCTATGTTAATCCATAATGGATCCATAAAATCAAATGGCTTTAAATTAGTGTTTTTCAAAATCTGTCCAAGAACAAAATTTGTGGTCTGACAAGCTAATGTCAGGAGCCACAGATTCTTGTTCGTTTATTGTTTTTGGATTTTTAAAGCTTTAATATGTAGCCTGGTATGTTGTCTTTCATCTGCAAGTGGTAGCACCGTAATTGAATAACTAGATTTCATTTTATTTAAGGTCAAACATCGTTAACCGACGTTGACTGCTCAAAAATCTGGGCAGCCCAGAACGTATGAATCAGCTTCTTACAAGATTTTGTAGTGACCGGATCTGTCAGTGTTTACGATCTTTGATGTTGTTATTTCATACATCTTGTAGCCTGTTAGTTGTACTATAGATCCATTCTTCTTGTTGTCATAAAAAGTTAACAGATCGATTAGAGAAAGTGGTCAAAGTAACCCATTTGATCACGATAGCAGTTTCTAGGTAAACCCAGAAACGCTATGAACATTGTTATGACATGGTTTTGACCGAAGCTTATCTTGTGAATCTGTTGTTGTTGGACTCAGATCTTATTATGTTGTTATTATCTGTCAAGTATACTACTTTGTTGAACTAAGAAACAACCAAAATAATTAATCGAACACTTAGATAAATGAGCTTGAAACTGACTGGTCGAGTTTCTGGGTTTCTGGAGAAACCCAGATTTGGTCTGACAGCTTCTTTGACAAGCCCAGATCGTTCTTTAATGTAGTGTTATGACCAAATGGTTGATTGATATATGTAGTATTACATGTGTACTACGATTTGGATCTTTAAGTTAGCCAAGAAACGACTTTAAACTGTGATTAAAATCTAGTCAAAGTAAGGGCCTTGAACACTGACTTTGTCAGTGTTCTTGAGCCAAGAACACCAAAAACAACATATTTGTGTCGCTAAAGGCTTTAGCGACGGTTCCTATTTATTTTATTTTCTGTTTTTTCAGAAAATGATTAAAAAATAGAAATAAATTCTAAAAATTACCAAAAATGATTTTAAAATTTATTTTAAATTATGAAAAATAATTTTTACCAAATGAAATATTTTTTATTAATATTTATAATTATTTGAATAAAAATGATATTTATTTTATTTAATTAGTGTATTAAATAAATTAGAGAAAAATGATTTAATATTATGAAAAATCATTTTAAATAAGAAATATTAAAATGAATTAAAAATGATTTTATTGATTTAAAAATCATTTAAAATTAGAAAAATAATTTAAAAATATTTTAAGTTATAATTAATGACTTTTAATATTTGGATAATAATTTCATTAATATTTAAATATTAATGGTGATAATTTATAAATGATTTTTAATTACTTTAAAAATCATTTAAGTAGAATATTGATGATTTAAAAATATTTTAAGTTATTAAAAATAACTTTAATATTTTGACAGACATGTTTTTAATATTTTGATATTATTAAATATTAATAATGATAAGATTATTTAATAATTATATCATTTAAAAATGATTCTGATGTTTGAAAAATTATTATAAATTATAATAATTATTTGATAATTATTTAAAAGCTTCTAAAAAATATTATAATTGATATTCGACTTATCTAAAATAATATTGAAGCTTAGAAACCGATTTTGCTTGACAATGACTATGTTAGTTGTCGGATAGGGTGACCAGAACACCGAGAATGGACCGAAGTCCAACTAGACCGAAATAGTTAGACTTGATAAGTGTTTATCTAGGTTATAAACATTGATGTGGCTATGTGGTAATGTGTTTAGGATAAGTTTGACTGTAAACTACAGTGTTGTGGGTTATAAATGACTGTGCTAATTGTGAGACCGACATTGTTGATTATAGGTCTTACGAACGCAGTAAATTATATTGTGTAGGTATAATCAGCGGAAGATGCAAGTTCCCTAACTCAACCTTGAGTTATTTTCCATTAAATTATTATTGGTGGATAATTATTGCTAATTATACCACGTCTAGGGATTTATTATTGAAATTAAATTATTAATTTTGAAAATATATATTTGTAGAATTACTGTTGTTGGATATTCATATCTTTAGAAGCTAATATTAATAGTATAGATAATATCTATTTATTATCGAATTATATTGAGAAATGTCTTAGCTAATTATTCTGGCTAGACTATCATTTGTTTGAACTTGATAGGTTCGAAAAGAGAATTCAATTATTATTGACAGATCGATGCCAATTATTTTGGCTAGATCGAGAAGTAAATAGAATTTGAAATCACAGTATTTCGTTGTTAAATCAAAATCTTAATTCTGAGACTGAGAAGAACAACCTTTTATACAAAGGGAACATTTATGATCGTATATTTGATCCTTGCGCGCGACTTAAGTATTATGCATAATATAGGGTATACTAAAGCTGATCACTTTATATACTTGCAGAGGGGTATGATTTAATCTTTATGGTTATCTGATACACCTGGGTATATTAAAGTTTAACTTTGATAGTTACTCGAGAAGAGAAGTTCAAGATCCAATGGATCACTCAGCATAAATCTGGAAAACATTTCACTTTGCTATATCGTATAAATAATTCTTGATTATTCACTTGAATATGGTAGAAACCTTTGAAAGCGTTGTACTCTTTCATTATCGAATAATGTTTGCGTAGAATGTGAGAAGGTTTGATTTTGATTTTTATATCTTTATCGTATGTCTTAACTTGCGGAGCAAACTTGTTGCTCACTCTTGCTATAAATAAAACTTTTCATTAGGGGCGAAGTTGCGGAGCCGGTCTTTGCGAAGAAGAATAAAGGCAAAGGCATCGTAATAAATTAGTTTTATGAACAGTATTAATTATATGGTTGTAATATAAACCCTTTTTGTATATTTAAGGGGGTATGTTTGTAATGTTAAGGTTAGCAAACCTGGGATTAATGTATTAACAACATATGCTAATGTGGTATATATTACTATTCACATATGGAATGGGTAGTTAGATGCTATTATATTGTGGATCGTGAACACCAAACTCGGGGGTCAGGTAACCCGGATTTGGGGGCATCACATCCTTTCTACCCTTCTGTGTGTGGTGCAGTTGTACTTTTAGTCGTTGACTATGTCCTCTCTCATGCTGTAGCATTCCTTCAGCTATATCAGCCCTAAACATCATCTTATTACCCTCATATTCTGTTGTTTTCAATAGTGATGCCATTGCCTCATCAATTCTCATTAACTGTCCTGCCACTGGATCCTCTTCTTGCTCAGCATCTAACAGTTGTTGATCATGAAGCAATTCCTCATCTTCTGCATTACTAGCTATGTATTACTCTATTTGTGGTGGATTATTTGCTATTACCATTTCCTCAGCATTGGAGTTGGCCATCTATAAAAGAAAACTCCTTAAATACTGTATAGAAATTTACACAACAAAATAATTTGAATGTTATATTTTATGTATACTTTTAAAATTTTTACGAACTCAAAGACTATATACTAAGATTTCTCTTCCTTATATCTATAGCCTTAACAACTTTGATACCAAAATTGTAATGCCCCTATATCTATACTCTCACGGTATCTGATATGGTGTTTATAGAAAATCAATATAATACTTTTGAATCTAAACACCCATGGTATCTGATTATAAAATACATTAAATAGAGGGACTAGCAGATATAATTCTCATAGATCCAAAATTCACAGTATCCCATAACAGTTGTCAATTCTCAACAGAACTTTTACTGTGTTTGGATACCCTCATTTGGATATATAAACTGTATCTGTGACTAGATTCTATCTATCCAAAATTCAGAGTATCAGCAATAATATGAACAGTCCATATTACTAATACCCTCACCTAGATGTATAGTCTAAGCCAAACGAATTTATATTATCGTATCGATAGTAACTATCTATCCAAAATCCAGAGTATCAATAACAACATGAATAGTCCATGCTATTAATACCCTCACTCAGATAAATAGTTCCCAAGGATCTCAACTAGATTTGAAGAAGTCTAATTTTACATCTATGTATGTAAGAAAACACAGTTGCGGAAATAAAGATATTATATATATCATAATATTAAGATTCGATTACATGATTCTTATAAAGAGTTCTTATTACAAGGTATTCAAACAGATAAGAATATAATCTAATCTATGTTGGGATGCTTCCCTTTATCTACTCCAGAAGTTCCAGGATTACCATCTAAAACTGCAAATGGAATAATTTGTAAGGGTGAGCTATGCCATACTCAGCAAGTTTTATATTTATTAAAATAAAGGATTTGAAGAAATATAATAGTTCAAATTTTGACTGATAGTTGTACCATTTCTGGATTTCTAATTTCAACCATTTCTAGAATTTTCTTTATTTATGTCAGTCACACAGACTTAGAAATTTTGTTTAGATGTGAGATAGGGGATCAACCTATTCAACATCTTAGGAGTATGCATACCATCCTACCAGTGCTCAAAATACACTAAATGTCAATATATGAATTGACCAACTTTCAATCCCTTACGGGATACCCAACTTCAGTATAAGATGTCTTACCAAAACAATTTGGTTTGACTCAACAGTTCATGCTCAATAAACATTATCATATGAATAAACAATTCATTTCTTAGTTATGTTGGAACTATAGCAATAACTTTACAATAAGAAGGTAATTCAATTGTAGGTATAGTATATTATATCAACAACATATCAAGATAAAAATCTTGTCCAATTAATAAACAGGGTTCAAGAATTTTGCTTTATAAGAAATTTAAGGATAGAGAACTTGCCTGAGCGTAGATCAGTCAAGTTATGATATTCAATCGTTAATAAATTCCTACAAAGTTCATATATATAAATCTAACACGTTCGTATTAATAACAATACTCAATTATAACATTAATATAATATCGGGTTAGATTAATAGGGTTTTTTGTTTAATACCTTTGATAAATGGACTAAATATTATTTATAAAATTTAATTATAATTTAAAATACCTTTTAGAAATTTTAAAGTATTTAAAACATTTATTTTGATTTTTAAATCATTTATTTCTATTTATAGGTAATTAATATTTACTTAAAATTTTCAAAAACATTGATTATAATTTTAAATAATTTATATTCATTTATTATAATTTTTATATCATTAAAAATATTTTTTCATAATTATTTAGTATTTATAAATAAATATTCTAATTTCTTTATTAATAAGTTAATTATTAATAATATCAAAATAATATAAAATAATTATTGAATTTATGTAAAAATATCTGAATTTATTTATAATAATTTAATATAATTTTCAAAACTATTTTTATATTTATTTATTAATTATTTCTAATTTTTATAATTTATTTTGAGAAAAATAATTTTTGTCTGTCGCTAAAGCCCTTTAGTGACAGAAAGTGTCACTGTAGGTGTTCTTGAGTTTCAAAGCAGCTTGGTGTAAATGGTAGTTTATGATTGGTTTGACCATTAATTATAAGGCTACTGTTAATGAGTTTTGGTTTGTTCAAAAGTTGATGTTGTAGTACTCATATAGTAGTATAACATGAAACAAATTTTAGGCTTTAACCTACATATAACAAGAAGTTATAGAGGCTCAAAGTCACTGTCAGAGCTGTTCTTGAGTTTCTGGGTAACCTGCAATGTAAGTCAAGGCTAGTGGTCAACAGTTTTGTGGCTTAAATATCTTCAATTCTATGTATTTCATGTGTGTACTGTTTGTTGTAACATGTAGTATATATGTAAGGGTACATATATATAATATTAACATGAACAAAGCATAAATCTAACGTATCTATTAATGTTGGTCAAAGTACAGCCAAACACTGTTCTTCGTGTTCTTCAATTTTCTGGAAAATCCAAAAAACATGGTCAAGCTCGGTCAATGGATTTTGACCATTAATTCTAGTAAACCTATACGTTGTTTGTTCCATTAAAGATTATAGATATGCAGTACATATAACAGAGTATTGATCTATAACAAAAACTTAAAAAAATAAAAAACATAAGAAGATTAAACAGATTGGTCAAAGTAGCCGGTTCAACTGTTCTTGAGCTTTCTGGGTAACTCAGAAAGCTGCAATCCGTGAACGGTCAACCCACTTTGACTGGTTATAACTTGAAATCCATGGTTTAAATGAACTTGGTTTCTTTTCCAGATTAAAGACCTACTAACAGGCTAAAAATACCAATCAATTAACAGACAAAAACATAAACACATATGAATCTATAGGCTCTGACATTCGGCTGTCAGAATTAGTTTTTTAAAATTTCCAAATTTCTTAAAACACTTAATTAAGGCATCTAAATGTTATGAAAATGTATTCTACCAAGCTAACATACTTTCTAACATACTAATACATAATTCTAATCATCTAACCAACAAATCTAACATAGGATCAAAGAGCTAATTATGAACTAGGGTTTGTACCTTTTCTTGAGCAATTTTTGATTCTAAGTTCGGATGTTGTTGCTGCTATCACCCAGGTTTGATTTGGTAGCTTTATAAGTGTATCTAGGCTTAAGAATTTCGTGAGTTTTCTTAGCCCTAAGGTTCCTATTAATAGAATTCTTTAACTTGGCATTTTTATCATTTTTGAGCAACTTGCCTCTACAAAGATCTGATCTGATGACTATGGTGATGCTTGGGAGTTACAAGCATGTCATGTGCTACCTTGGAACTTGCAATGGTTACTCCTAACCTCCTTTTGAGCTAGTTAGGTTTGTTTAGTAGCTTAATTAGGCTTTAATCTTCACTAATCTTGATTAGGGTTTTGTTTTTAATGATTAGGAATGTTAAGTAATGTTAATTAGTACCTAATTGAAGTTTACTAACCATGATTAGGTGTTAACATAAGCTAATTAGAGTTAATTTAGCTAATTAGGGTTAGGTTTACAAATTAGGGTTAGGGTTTGTTAATCTAGGATTATTAACCTAAATTTCTCACTAATCCTAACAAGCGCGACAAAGCGTTTTGTCATTGTAAGCACGACAAAGCAACTTGTCAAAATAATTTTATAGAAAAGTCCGAATATAGAAAAAAAAAAATTAAGCACGAGGAGTCAAGCACGACGTTTTTCGGACAAAAATTTATTTGGTCAAATTTGTAAAACCAAGTATATATTAACACATAACACATTCAGAACGGATATATTTTATTTATATAATGGGATTTTATACATACGAGTCTTATTAGGGTTTTGGGTTTTAACATTCACCCCCTAATAAGAATTTGGCCCTCAAAATTACAGTACAAGTTAAGTAAATGCATACGTGTCTTATTAGGGTTTTGGATTTTTACATTGGCAATCGGAGGGAATTTAGCTATCTAGGCCACTCTATGGAGGAGATATTTAAAATTCTTATCAACGAAGAAAGAATTACCTCCCTTCTGCCTTCAATCAATCCCCGTTCAAGATGGTTCAACTCCGATGGAGTTTGTCAATATCATTCACATTGTTATGGTCACAACATAGAAGAATGTTGGGCAATCCGCGACCTCATTCAGAATCTTATTGATAACCATGTCCTGTAGCTGGCAGACGATGACACTGTGAAACTTGAGAGTGGGAATACATGTCCTACCAAATGGAAGGGATCAGTAGCAGTTATATACGACGAGGATGATGAGACTGTCAAAGCATTTCCTATACAAGAAATTCAACTCAAAGGAGTTGACAATCCTTTGTAAGTGGCTACACCAGAGCCAATTTCTTTACCTTTCAGAAAAAGAATATCTTGTTGTCAGCTTACACAATGTTCCATGGAATTATGGAAAAGCTGAAGGATCCATGTCTCATACTACTGCTATAGTGTCGAAGGAAAATCTAATGTATCATCCTCAGAGAGTGATAAAGCCCGCCATTAAAGCAAAGGGGAAGATTCCCATGGAGAAGATTGAAAAATTCCTCCGCACTATGGGCCATAATGAAGCCAAGGTGGTTTTAAGATTAAGAGAAGCTCCACATCAGATATCAATACTGGACTTAGTTTTCTCTTCCGAGGAGCACCGAAAGATCTTATTAAAGGTTTTGGAAGAAGCCTACTTACCAAAATCAGTGGATGTAAAAAAATTTCAACATATGGTTGATCACATTTTCAACAACAATGTGATATCCTTCACTGATGACGACATACCTCCCGAAGGGATAGATCATTGCAAGCCATTGCACATCACAGTGTTATCCTCTGGGTATATGTTAGCTGGAGTGTTGATAGATGGAGGTTCATCTCTGAATATCTGTCTTTATGCCACCTTGGTGAAGATGAATTTCAATCTCAAATGGATCCAAAGAAGCCATACGGTGATCAAAGCTTTTGATGGATCTTGGCAAAATTCCGTCAAATAGATTGAGCTGTCAATTGAGATTGGTCTAAATACATTCAATATATCCTTCCACGTCCTCAAGATAAACTCAAAATATAACCTGCTATTGGGGAGACCATGGATACACATGGTTGGAGCCATTCCCTCCACATTACATCAACAAATCAAATACATTGTCAACAACAACGATGCGGTCATCACAACGCGTGAGTAGGAATGTCCTGAACAAAGCAGTCTACCAATTATCAGCTTCAATTCAAAAGTTGAGCCGGCCAGTTTTCATACTTTGGAAGTGGGTAACACGCAATATCAACCTATTCGAGCACCACTTCCCATACCCAAGATTTCTGCCGAGGATATGTCCGCCACACAAGAAATGATGTCATTGGATCATCATCCTGGACAAGGGTTGGGTAAAAATCAGCAGGGTATTAAGCACCCTATTCAAATGTCCAGTCAAATTGGGACAACCACACTAGGCTATTATGCCAGTTCTAATCATAGGAATCCGCATAAACACAAGCAGTTTCCTGAAGCGTCCGCCACACGGAGATTTGTTCCATCTGCTCCTTATGAGCTGATACAATCTCCAATGAAGGTGCCAGCCCATGTTGTGGCTATGCTGTTTCCCAAAGTAATACCATTCAAAGTGAAAGAGGTGCTGATTCCTGATCCTGAAGTGGAAGAAAGGGAGCGAAAATGTAAATATGACATCGCCTTGATGATGTTAAGCATACACATCATTGTTCATGATGAACATAAAAACATATATACCCCAGACGCTGATTGCCCAGATCTCATGGTTATCATTCGGGAGAAAGAGGACAATGACAACCCCCCCATCATTGTAGTCCATTAGGACTTTTCCCTCGATAATTGGAGCAGCATTCCATGCATTGGTCGACGAGGGTAAAACAAACGAAAAAATCTCTTTGCCTTGTAGATAACTTTAATTGCTTACTTTCCTATACAGTATTAGCAGTTATTTTATCAGTACATGCTAACACTTTTGTATGATTAAATAGTTTCATATATCAAGAGAAAGCATCTTTTGATTTTAGGACTCTAAATTTAGATGTGCCTATACTTGTTGGTGATGTGCCTTCTCTCCACAAGGGCTGTAACTTTGATGCAAAGTTGGAATCAAACTTGATGGAAATACAAGAGGAGATTTAGACACCTCAGAAGATTAAGAAATGGGTCGCAGACAAACCTAAACCCAACCTTGACCAAACCACTTCTTTCAATCTTGGAACCTTAAAAAGCCCTAAGCTAATCCAGATTGGTTCAGACCTCACCCCAAACCAACAGAATGACATGGTTGTGCTATTAACCCAATTCCAGGATGTGTTTGCATGGTCTCAAGAAGACATGGTGGGTTTTTCCACTGACATTATTCTTCATCGCCTTCCCATTAAGGAAGGATTCAAGCCAGTTAGACAGAAGCTCAGGCGATTGAAACCTGAGTGGAGTTTAAAAGTCAAAGAAGAAATTGTGAAGCAATTTTAGGCTAGCACTATCATGGTGTCTACATCTCCAGAGTGGATATCAAACATTGTTCCCGTGCCTACACCCGGAGGAAAGGTGCGAGTTTTCATGGATTACCAGGATTTGAACAAAGCTTGCCTTAAAGATAGCTTTCTCGTACCCTTTATCCACATTATCATAGACAATACTGCTCAATACAACATGTACTCCTTTGCAGATTGCTTCGCGGGGTACCACCAAATTATGGTTGCAGAGGAAAATCGTGAGAAAACTGCTTTCATCACGCCTTGGGGAACCTTTTGCTATATACGGTTATCATTCGGCCTCATCAATGCCGGGGAAACCTACCAACGAGCTATGATGGCTCTTTTCCACGATTTAATGCACAACGAGATATAGATCTATGTGGATGACATCATCGTCAAATGCCGAAGGGAGGAAGACCATTTAGACCATCTCAGAAAGTTATTCAACAGGTTGCGTAAGTACAACTTGAAGTTAAATCCAGCCAAGTGCGCCTTTGGTGTCAAATCTGGCAAGTTGCTAGGTATCCTAGTTAGCCACAAAGGGATTGAGTTGGATCCCACAAAAATCCAAGCCGTTGAGGAAATGCCCATTCCTCAGACAGAGAACAAAATATGGGGATTTTTGGGGAGAATCAACTTCATTAGCAAGTTTATTTCTCAACTCACAGCAACTTGTGAGCCCATTTTCAAGCTATTAATGAAGAATTCCTCCATGAAATGGAATGATGAGTATCAGAAAGCCTTTCTTACGATTAAAGAGCAGTTGGTTAACACTCCTATTTTGGTACTTCCCAGGGATGATGTTCCCCTATTTATGTACATGTCCATTAATGACAATGTCATGGGCTACATGCTGGGGTAAAAAGACAATAGAGGCTAAGAAAGAGCTATCTATTACCTCAATAAAAGATTCAGCGTCAGTTAACGCAAGTACACTCTGATTGAGAAGACATGTTGTGCTTTGACATGGGCTTCCATGAGGCTAAAACATTACCTCCATGGTCACACAACCCATCTCATATCCCGCGTGGATCCTCTCAAGTATATATGTGTTCAGTAAGCCCATACTAAATTGTTGATTGTCTAGATGGTAGTTGATCCTGCAGCAATTTGACATCGTCGACGTGATGCAAAAGTCTGTCAAAGGTCAAGGAATTACGGATCAACTGGCCGCCGTACCTATAGGGGATTACAAACCCTTATAAACATACTTCCCTGATGAAGGGGTAATAACAGTTCAACAATACCATCAGTATGATGCATTCCACACATGGAAAATGTATTTTGATGGAGCTATTAACACATAAAGCTCTAGAACTGGAGTAGTTCTAGTATCTGGTACGGGGGAGCAGTATCCCGTCACCGTCAAAATACAGTTTGTCAGCACCAACAACACAACTGAGTATGAAGGCTGTATCATGGGGCTAAAACATGCCCGTTCAATGGGCATCAGGCAATTAACTGTAATTGGGGGTTCCAAATTGGTAATCAAGCAATCCACGGGACTCTATCAAACCAAAGAATTACATTTGCTGCCTTACCATCGGAAAGTTGTACAGATGGCTTTAGAGTTCGAAGAAATATCCTTTCTATACATTCCTCATAATAGGAATGATTTTGTAGATGCACTAGCAACGTCGGCCTCCTTGATTCACATACCTGACAAGGAAAACATGCCAAACATCACATTTACCCTGTAAAAGGCCCCAACTTATGGGAACTACGTTGGAGAAGTATCGGATGAGCTACCTCCCATCCACCACCCTTGGTATCAGCATATCAAGGAGTACCTGGGAGATGGATCTACACCCGCTGAGGCGAGCCTAACTGAGAAGAGCCGGATCCATCGACTTGCTATGAAATTCTACCTGAGCGGAGATGCACTTTACAAGAGAGATACAAGATTAGGTCTTCTCACATGTCTGGACAAAGACCAAGCTCAGAGGCTCATGGATGAAATCCATGGTGAAGTATGTGGCCCACACATGAGCGGCCCCTTACTTATCAAGAAAATCTACACATGAACATGGCATTATTGGTTCACACTCAAAGAAGACTGTGATGATCACGTCAAAAGGTGCTATCAATGCCAAATTCATGGGAATGCTATCCACGCCCCTCCAAGGGAACTCCACAATATGAGTTCGCCATGGTCCTTCTTAATGTGGGGAATGGATGTGATCGGGCCCATCGAGCCCAAAGCCAGTAATGGATATCTATTCATATTCACCATGATCGATTACTTCACCAAGTGGGTAGAAGAAGCCTCCTTCCCCAAGGTTAACAAAGAAGTTATCATTGCTTTCATCGGAAACAATGTAGTCTGTCGTTATGGATAACTAGAGGTTATTGTGTCAGACAATGCTAAAAACTTCAACAACAAAATGATGAAGGAGTTCTGCAGTAAATTCGACATCAAACACCTTAACTCCGTCATCTACCGTCCAAAGATGAATGGTGTTGTTGATGCAACTAATAAAAATATCAAGAAGATCATGCAGAGAATGTCCGCCAATCACAAAGGATGGCCTGACCTCTTGCCTCTGACTTTATTAGCCTACAGAACTTCCATGCGTACTTCCACTAGGGCAACCCCCTACTCATTAGCCTATGGGATGGAAGCAGTTCTCCCCATAAAGGTGGAAATAAAATCCCTCAGAGTGTTGATGGTTGCTCAGTTGGATGAGGACCAATGGTTACTAGATAGGTATCACCAATTGTCTTTGATAGACGAAAGGCGAACTGCGACAATCTTCCATGGTCAATAGAAAAGTCCGGCTACGGCAGTTCAAACAACATGACTTGGTTTTGAAGAAGATCATTGACAATCAAGATCAATCTAAGGGAAAATTCGCTCTTAACTGGGAAGGCCTGTTTGTTGTCAAAGAGGTATTGACAGGAGGTGCTCTCAGACTACAGGAAATGGATGGCGATGAATTTCCACAGCTTATCAACTCGGACACTGTGAAACGGTACTATGTCTGAAGTTACCATCAAGCAAACATCCTGGTATTGATCATCCAATTACCAGTCATCCCGATTTTTTAAGCTTCTTTTAAAAAACTCTTTTGCCCCTCAAGGAAACATACTTCAAACCAACAGTCTGGTTTCACCTCACTTCAAACCAGCAGTCTGGTTTCACCTTACTTCAAAACCAGCAGCCTGGTTTCACCTCATTTCAAGCCTTTCACACAATTTTGGTTATCCTAAACACGGGATTTAACCTTTCATACATGCAGTTTATCCTAAATACGGGATTAAACTTTTATACGCTTGCAGTTTGTCCTGAAAACAGGATCAAACTTTTTCCACACCTGCAGTTTGTCCCCATTATGGGATCAAACTTTCTTCTCCCCGCAGTATAGCCTTCGCACGGGATTCACACTTCTCTTTGGCTGCGATTTGTCTTGAGGGGCAAACTATGTCAACCTGATCTCCATGATACACGGGAGGACGTAGGCAACCGTATTCTATATGGCCCAGTCGCAATAAACAAAAAACAACAAAAATATCTATGTTATTTCTCTACAAAAACAAAAAAACCAAAAACATTTCTACAACCATCTGACTTTCACATTCAGCGTTAAACCTCTTACACCAGGTTCGAACTACGTAGACTTGATCTCCTCTTCAATAGGAGTACGTAGGCAATCATTTATAGTTCAATCTAACCCCTACAAGAACAAAAATACTTGTCACACGGTACTGGGATTAACCTTCAATCCACAACATTTCATCGGCTTTAAACCAAGGGGATGGAATTAACCAACCTCTCCTCACAAATAGGATATTTGGGGACCATCTAAGTTGCGGTTGTGCCTCAAAGAGCAATATAAACCCATAAAAGATGGAATTAACTAGGCTTCTCACAAGTAGAAGTACTGGTGACCATCTGTGATGCGGTCAATCTCCGAGAGGAAAAGCCACACTCCTTTCCATATTTCCATACAGAAATCAATCCCAATACACCAAAGATGGTAGGGATACATACATGTCAATGATCCATCCTGAGAGATCCTGTGATAGCTCGATGTCCACATATCAATGACAAGTTCAGAATGCATCAAGATCACAAGCCCTAAAGAAACAGGCAAATATCAAGAAAATATCATGGCACAAATAAAAGGGAAGTTAATCAAAATATATTTCTCTGCCATATATAATACTATTTGATATATACATCTGTGTTGTACATGACAAAATGGCTAAGCTAGTCTGTGCGGGAAAATACAAAGCTATCTACGGATCTGTGTGTATATGGACTATCAGATCTAACATAGCATCCCTCTACAAAGAAGGAGGTAACGCTGCAAGCTCCTGCCCAATGGTATCTACATGAGCTAGCAGATCCAAGGCTGACTGCATGATGGCAAGATGCTCATCGATGTATGCACCCGTATCGAAAAAGATTGCCAGTCGTCTGGGATCTCGTAGAAGTACTGTCTGTAATGACCACATCCCTAGCAGATAGGGTAGCATCCCTCTCCACAATCAATGCATCTCTGGCCAATCTAGCCATGTCCCTCTCTAATAAAGCGGCGTCTCTCCCATCAAGAGCTGTCAACATCATGGCCCTAGCCTGATCTCTCTCATAGGTCATCAGATGTAGGCTTTGCTCAAAAATCTTGTCTTTGAATACTTGAGTGTGATGGCACTTTCGGGGTGGGAGAATCCATCACATATCTTTGGCGACCCAGATGATCAAATCCCCATCGATGGGAATGTCAGCCTTCTCCACAGGCTCCTCTTCGTCGGACTCAATATCCTGCACTGTGGATACCACCATAGGCGATGCAGTCTTTATCTCCATCCATGCTGAATACACAACGTTTAGACACATTTACACAACGTTTTAAAAATGTTATAGATTAAAGAAAAAAAGGAAAAAAAAATTGTGGTTCACCTATATTACCAATGCACCTGCAATATGCTAAAGCCATGATATATAGCTAAAATTACAAAGAATATTAATACCATACAAAACGTTTACATCCCAATAATTATTTGTAATGCCAATTACAAAGAATATTAATACCATACAATACGTTTACATCTCAATAATGCCAAACTATCCATACATCTCAAATTCACTTTTGAGATAAACAATAGTAATCCTGTTAATTTATAGCTGAAAAGTGGGGAAATATAATTGAACTTTGTCAACAACAAAAAAAGAAGCATTACAATTTCATGCCCTAAGAGTCCACACAACTTTAGAGAGATATTATCAATTGAGGTATCCTGCTCGACTTTGGGAATGAAAACTCCACACTAGCAACCCCATTGGAAGAAGTGATCCCTCAAAGCATATACAGAATATCCATATCGGAAGGCTCATAGTCGATTCGAGAAATCTCAATGACCTTCAAAGGAAGGTAATTGCGCCAAAATTTGCATGACACTTAAAAGAACACTATGCATCGTCAATTTATATTTTATGTTACTTTAATTGGGGTAGAATTTATGGTGAGGATCATAAGCATGAGATTACCATGTCTAAGAAATAGTTAGAAACTCCAGGACTCATTTGTATCTCATTTCACGGTTGTATGTGGCTTGAAAAGATCTATCCTTCCATAGTCCCACCACTAATGGTGCATACTCACAGTGGCGTGCAGGGAAAATGGCCTCAAATTGCCCGACATCATAACTTGGAGAAGCCAATCGGAGAATGCTTCGAGTCTTGGACTGATGGAATAAATATTTGTCTTACCAATCTGGTCAGAATTTCATGTATCTACACAATCATATATAAATTACTAATGTCAAGATATACGTGATGAACATAAAATCTGATATTACTTGCAAGGGATTATAATTCAAAAGCTAATCTACACAAGAGTTTAGAGGAGAAGAAAGGAGCAAGTGCTTAGTTTGCACAAGTTTGATATACATGTGCTAATGGGCATCAATGCCATAACACGCTAACGCACTTCCCAATTATAGCTTGGTTAGACAAGTGCAATATTCTTTAAGAGAGAAGGGTGAAAACAAGAAGTGGGATTAACCTGGTTAACTTTTCTTCTCTTACCGATATATAGTTTAATGCTTCAAGCCAAGTGAATTCTATGTGAAATCCTAGTCCAACACCTACAAAAATGCGTCTTGTATCCGGCCTGTAAACATGCAGAAACACGCCACAACCATTAATAATTGTCAATTCAAGGTAAAAAGGAAAGAAAGGAAACAACCACTAATGACGAAACCAACTTCTCACAAAATAGAAAGATGGATATAAATAATTCACTAAGGAAGAATTAGTACGACTGCTAGCAAGGAAAAAAACTACTATAGGGAGTTCTTCTACAACATATAAAAGCTTGGGTGGTAAGCACAACATATAAATTTCTACAATATGGCAGTAAGAAGTAAGAACACGCTTGAAATGGATTGGAAGAATATAGACAACGGATTACATAACTATAGAACCATTATCCTTAATTCCAAGTAGAAAGGATGAAGAAGTTAAATAAGATAAAGCAATGCAAACAATTAAGATTAGTGGCTACTGATTCCCATATCTTTAATAACTAGAATATGCTTGTTCATAGCAAAGTAAACTAGGAAAGTTAAAATGTTCAATACATATACATGAAACTGTTTAAATATTGTGCTGGTCCCAGATTGATCATAACCAACCATAAGAAATTTATATGGTGTTTTCTGCTCAAGGTTGTCTGGGACAACTTTGTCAGCAACATTATCAATTTCTTCTCGCACTGAAATTTACTGAGACTTAGAAGCGATTGGGAAAGATAGGATAGCACAAACTAGTTTGATTCGTGTCTGAAAAGCAGATGTTTTAATGAAACTGAATGTCTTCCAATCACAATAATTTAGGATAAACAATCATGAAAATGAATAAACCCATTAATATGTACCTTAAACCATATTCTCTCCATAACGTTGTTCTGTCCCTCTTCCTGGAAGGAACCATCAGCACTCAACCAAAAGTTTGGATGTCCTTCACAGTGGATTCCTACCAACTACAAATTTCAAAGAGTGGTCAAGCTTTTTTATACACAATTAAAAACCTATATATAAAATAATAAATAAGCAAACAAAACAACAATGAAAATACAATCATGTTCAAAACACGAACAAGCATCATCCAGAGCTCCCGTTATAAACTCCATAACGAGAACATGAAGCCTCAAAAGAAGTGGAGTGGGCTTTTTTGATTCCGGCTGCCTTTAGCCTGCAATCAATCACAAGAACAAATGAAATAAAATCATATTACCTCCCAAAAAAATTGCATTACATTATTTAACTATTCCTTTAAAGAATTAATAAGAACTCCACTAGCTCCTAGACATGATTATTTGCTCAAAGTTTCAAACTACTCTTGACACCTTTTTTAGTATTAGATAACTTCTACGCATACATGGTGAGAGGATAAACACCGTGAACGCTTGTTCTTTGCTTATTCCTGCGCTTGGCGTTGTGAAATTTCCACTGCTAAATGATGCAATAGATCTCTCTCCTCAGGCGAGAAGATATCCATCTGGGAAAGACAAGTTCTGTGCATTATATAAATGTTGCACCATGACAGCTTGTTTAATATAGGAAAATAGCTACAGCTCTATTACCTAGAACTGAATGCTCCTCAGGGTAGAACTTGTGAGCTGAGTTGTGATAACAGGGCAAGAGTTGTTCATGTGCTCTAATCCTAACCCTTTAAATGGTCTATTTTTCTTCTTGGCTGCCACAAATTCTGAGAGAAGTGCTTTGTTGAACTGAGTTCATATACCAAATTAATTAATGTTTCTGGATACAAATCTTAAGAAAATGAAATAGAGTTTAATGATGGTTTAATATAATTACTGTTGATGCTAATTAAATCAATCTACTAAATTTTTTTATTTTTTTTTGTCATCACAATACCTGCTGCATAAAAACATTGTTGTCCCCCTCGAAAGTGGACTGCACATCGAACTCACTTTCCAAATGACCAACACGATTCTCGGTCTTTAAACCTTGTCCCCCAATAGCTTCACGACATTCCTGGTTCATAAATTAGTAAAATATCAGTGAAGAGGCTTTGGCATGAACATGACCTATGCTGTAAAAATTACAAAAATTGTCAAGGGAACGTTTTTATAAAAAACGTTGTGGTTTAAGCGTTGTCTATTTAGTAATTTGTAGTAGTGTGAGGAAGTATATCCTACTTATGATCTAGAATTAAAGCTGTAGTTTTTGAATTAAAAATATGAAGATAGTATTTATACTAGGAGAAGTGTGAGATATACACGGACTCTAAGAGTCTGAAATATATCTTCACATAGAAGGAGTGGAATATGCGGTAGAGAATGACTATGATATCTTATTTCATACAGGGAAGGAAAACGTAGGAGCCAACGCGTTAAGTAGGAAGGGTACAGAAAAGCTATCAATATTAGCGACTCAAAATGAGTTAATAACGGAGATGGAGAGAACGAAGTTAGAAGTTAAATTATGGAATGAAGTAGTAGAAATGTTATTCACCATGTAGACTCAATCCACAAAAAATGGAATGATTTAAGGAAGTACAACTAGGTAACGAGGAATGCAAGCGAATGAAGAAGAGGATGTAGGATGAAGAGAAGATCAAGTATCATCTCGTTTTGAAGGAGGAATTTGAGTTTCATATAATTTCATTTTAAAAGAAGGACTAATAAAAGGAAGATAGCTTAATATGTTCATAAGTGTTTAACTTCCAACTCAAATTATTGATAGGAAGTGACAAGTCATGTAAATTAAGATAATACCTTCGGTGAAGGTGAATGTGAGGAACCACAATGCCGAAGAAGCAACAGGGGGACTCGAGATTATTTAAAAAAAATCCTAAATGGTGTATGTATTATCAACGAAATTTTGGGGACAGAATCCTTATAAGGGGGGAGAGTGTAACGCCCCAGAAAAATTGGATTTTTATGAGAATTAAATTTTTATTTTATTATGTGGATTAAATAAATTTAATTAATTATTTATGGGAGAAATATATTTGACCTAGATATGTAGAAACGTCGTAGTATTTTGGCTACATGGTAGAATTAAATTGTTTGAATTTCCAAGACAAAAATAAAAACTTTCCGAGAAATTTCTCGAAAAACACTATTCACGCATTTCTGCTCAGGAACTATTTTTGAACTTCCGAGAAATACGTAACGATAAAATATCAAGGTAAGATAGGATATCTGATAATATTTCAGTTATAGCAAATGCAATTTTTTGCCTGCGAACTTAAAACCTAATGGTTAGGGAAAGTGATTTTCGATAAGGAAATGAAATGCGATTAATGAATTGAACGATAATTGTATAATACGTAGGTATTATATGAAGTAATGAATAAGAGTACGATACAATGTATTATACGAGTATATATGGATGGTGGTATGTCGTATATATTGAATAAGAATATGAGTTAGAATACAAGATTAATACGTATATAATACGTTCTAAGTCTTTAAGCCATATGTAATTATAATTGTTGGATTATGTAAGAAGTGTATAGTTTAATTGGGATAGAGTTGAGCCCAAATATTGGTTATTGTAAAGTTCAAAACAAAGTAATGCAAGCCACAAGAATAAGCTAACTAATTAAACCTTAAGTCCCAACTATTAATCCAGTGGGTTAGGGTGACCCATGGGGCAACCTATGATCACATGAGTGATCTTGATGGCCAAGAAACAAGTGTGATGAACAAGTAGACTTAAGGGTTAAGCAAATGATAAGTTAAGTAAACTTAATGGCTAAGGAATGTGATGAGCAAGTAAAGGATAAAAGTTGTGCTAAGAAAGTTAACTTAATGGATAAGTGTTGTGATATCCAAGTAATTCATGTGAGGAGCAAGTTAACTTAATGCATAGGTAATGAATAGTAAGGAGGTGGAAGTGGTTTATTGACTAAACTACCCTAACTTAGGAAGTCCTATAAATAGCAAGCTTGGATTTCATTTTTGTTGGTTGTTCATTTCATTCAACAAGTTGAGAGCTTATTGGTTAGGGATAATAAGCTAGAAAAGCTAGAAAGTTAGTCTTTCTTAATCTAAGAAGCAAGAAGGAAGAACAAAGCCTAAACCAAGTGATCTTCAAGGGTAAGAACCTAAACCATGAATCTCATTCTCTTCAATTGTTAGAGAAGTGAGTAATGATAGAACATGTATGCTAAGAAGAAGTAAGAATGAATAATCTAAGGACTTAAGTTTTAATAAGCCGATAATAAGTATTTTGTTCATAGATAAGCTATGAACTAAAGAAAAACTTGTAAGAACTTGTAACATGTTTACATTAATGAAATTTATATGATTAGAAGATGAGAGGATGATGGATAGAAGACTTAAACTATGATAAGTCATGAGAAGTAAAATCATAAGTAGTTTATACTTTTATAAGTTATGAGCTCATGAAGAACAAGTAATAAGTTATCATGAAAATAATTTATTGTAATATATATGTTAAAATGTGATAAGTATGTTTTATACCTATTTATCCGGTATTTATTACTTGAATTAGTTGCTTATACTCATGTTTCTTAGTTACTTTTTATGCGTTTTGTGTTCATTTTATAGATCTTAAGCTTGGGAACGATGTGAGCGATTATTGGTATGAAAACGCAAGGAAAAGCAATTCGGGGATCGTTTGGGCTTTCATGTTCATTTCATGTTCTTGGCTTGGAACTTGGATTATGTTGTAGATCTTTTTTTGGGCTTTCTGGAACATCTTGAATCATTCCAATCGAAGTTCGGATGCAAGAGTTATGATCTTTGTACCAACGAACATTGAACGTCACTGTTTTAGGTGGCCATTTGCATAGCTGTCACTTACAATAAACTTTCAGCCTTGCTCCGTCCCTTATTTCTCAATTATCAAAGAATGAACGTTGTAGAGTTCGTCGAGGGCTTCGATTTGATTGGTGACAGGCCTCGTAACTCCTCCCGGATCAAATGTTATGGCCATTTTACCAGAGGACACTGCAGCAGAAAATCAATAGCGCAAGCGCGCGGATTTCAAGGCTATTTCCTGCGCGGCCGCGCCACTTCGTAAGTTGATTAGAGATGACTTTTTCACTAGATAGTGCGATTGAAGCGTAACTTGGAGGGGGGTTCAATTAGGGCTTATATATTCAACGTATTATCAGTATGTAGGGGGGATTCCACCCTTATAGGGATCATTTTTATATTACATATGCTATTTTCTTTTCTTTAATTTCCTTATTAGATTAGAGTAGAGTAGAACCCTAGAAGAGCTAAGATGTGGGGATTGAAACAATTGAAGATCCTTGAAAGTTTAGAAGTGAAACAAGAGAAGAAACTCAGATTTTCTATTCTTAATCCCTAAATCTCTTTACTTCTATTTGTATCTTTCAATGTATATTCAATTGTGGATCATGGATTCTAATTGAACTATGAGTTAAACTCTATTTTGGGATTGCAATGGAATCTATTGCCTAGTTTATTTTGACATACTTCATTGTTAGTCTTATTAATTGTTACGAGATTGTCTGTTAAGATTCATGCTTATTTGTTTAGTTGATTGGTCATCAATTATTGTGATAATCAATATGAACTTGAAAAACGAAGTATGGGTTTAGATCTGGTCTTGATAGCTTGTGTTTGTATGTTCTACATGGTGATGGAATGTATGATTCATGCTTAGGATAGACATATACCGAAGTACCACTCGTAGTCAATTAAGAGCTTAGGCTTAAATCCTATTTATTTGTAAATTGCATAGACTTATAGCAGTTTAGATAATGTGGGTGTTCATGTGTATTTTATTAATTGAGGATTACATGTGATATGGGTATGGTATATCGAGAGATGGCTATATTTCACTTTTGTGTTATCGACTAACAATCCACTATAATTAATTTGGCTTAATAGGAAGTGTGTCGATTTAAATGATTCAATAGGGGAAATTGTAATCTCGAGTCTTCATTATCTAGTTTCATTATAGGGGTAGTTAGTATTATTTAATTTTATAGTTTTCATCACTATATTAAATCATTCATTTAAATAAGACTGAAACGGTTATGAGTTAGTGCTTGGTAAACTTTATTAGTTAATTCTCTGTGGGAACGATACTTTACTTAATCTTTATTAATGGTTGACCGTGTATACTTGCACGCATATATTGATCGGTAAAATGACCAACAAGTTTTTAGCGCCGTTGCCGGGGAATTATTTTAATTATTTTTGCCAACATTAATTTCAATCAAATTAGTCTTAATTTAAAAATTTTATTTTATTTTAATTATCTTCCTATATTTCTCTCTTTTCAGGTACCATGGATGACTTTGCTTGTCAATGGCCTTATGCGAATATGCCTCAACCAAGGGACATAAGCACTGAGGGACTCGATGTATTTTCTACATTGCCAGCACAAATTGCAACACTTTCGGAGAGGTTGGATGTTCTTGCAGCCCAACGTACTCGAGAGATAGTAGTTACATATGAATATTGTGCTGGCGAGCATCCAAGTTATAAGTGCAACATCAGTGTTCGATAAGTATAGTTTGGGGGTGATTTTGAATAGAGTTATAACTATCGAGACCAATATTGTGTCCCAAGTCCAACACATCTATCAAATTTCTCATATCCACCTCCAATGCAATAAGTAGAAAATTCAAGGTTGAAGGAATTCATGTCAAAAAGCATGGCAAACCATGAAGAGATGATGATGAGTCAATAGTTATCAAGCCAAAATCTTAACAGACAAATGGAACAACTCATTAATTTGTCAATGAATGGTCCTCAATACATGAATTTTGAAATTGAGAAAGATAATTCAAGACTGGAGGAATTGTGGTTCAAATTTATAGCATCAATTGAGGAAAAGATGATTGAGCAAGAGAAGTCAATTCTGAATCTTCAGAACCAGATGGATCAAATGTTCGAAGCCTTGAACAATCACCCTCAAAATAATTGGTGCTATGTCATGGATTGTGAAACTGGTGGAGAACCATAAGTGTACATGCCACTAGATGAACTCAAAGAAGTTTTCATTAAGGAGATAACTAGGGGATTAGATAATGTATAACATGAACTGACTTGTATAATACCTCAATTGCCTTTTCAGTCAGAGTTGAAAAATTCAGTGAACTTTGCACACCCATGTCCCCTTGGTAGCCACATTCAAAGTAATGATCAGTATGATAAAGAGGCCTCTTATACACCATAGTGGGCTGAGGAAGAGAAAATAGAAGAGGAAAAGTCCATTGTATTTTTCATGCCTCAATGCAATAATTTATTCACAAATACAATGGACGATGCACCTATGCAATAGAACAAGGGGCATCATGTACAATAAATATGCTAGGTTGTTTCAATTCACAGACTTGCAAGATGGAGAACCTACCTACGCATATTGTAGTTCTAATGGATGGAAGGTTCTTATCTTATCGTAGAGGAATCAGATAGCGGTGTCAAGAAAAGAGTCTAGCTAACGGACTATAAACCGAGCGCTAGATGGGAGGCACCCCATCCAATCTTTCTCCCTCCCTTTTTAATTCTTATTTACATTTCCATTTACTTCTTCTGTTATGTTTAATTCTTCATACTTCCCATATTTTGTAGATGTTTGATAGTTGTAAGTCTTAATAATAGTTTTATTGTTTCTCCTCTCAGGTTCAATCCAATTGCTATAAGTATTCAGGATCAAACAGAAGTCAAAAAAAAAAAACTAAAGCTGACAAGGTACATGGTAATGCGGCCGCGCCCAACTACAAGACAAACACAGCGCGGTCGCGCCATAGCTCAGTCATAGAAAACAAACATTGCTCAGTTTTTAGAATTTCTGACTCAAGCATTCGAACAGTTAGAAGTCCACACTCAGTTTCCAACTTTAGATTCTCTCAAACTTATCCATCGCCTGATATACCATCGGATCTTGAGGAGGCGAAAGGATATGACATTGCCACTTAAGGGAGTATTCTTTAACTTTTAATTATAATGAGGGCATTGTTTGTTTTAAGTTTGGGGGCATTGGGTTTAGTCCGTAGTTTAGAGCATGTAGTGTAATTGTATGATATAGAGTAATTTCATGTTACAAATAGTTAATTTCATGTTAGTAGTTATTAGTTAAATTTTGACGTAAATTTTTTCTTTTTGTTTGCTTAATATCTATTTAGTTGCATAACATTGCATAATTCCAGGTCTTTAGTTAGTTGAATTCTAATTTGGCCAATGATGACATAGAAATTTGATAGATTTTTGAATTTAGTGGATAACATGAGCTTAGTTATAATGTTATACATGATTTAATTCGTGGTTATTGTTTAGATGCTATCGGTTAGCACATAGGCGTTCATATCTGCTTGTTGATTTTAAGAATAACTTGTTTGTTTGCTGAGTAGAAAATGTTGTTTTTAAAGATGGAATTGTGTACAAAGTAGACATAGACTATGAAAACACAGATACTCAAACTTTGACAAAACATGGGTATGCTTGCTACTGGGACGAGATGGAGCATAAAACACACTCGTTTAAATGGAATTAGAAAATGAGATGGAGCGTAAAACGCACTCGCTATATATATATATATAAATTAAAAATAAAAAAAAAACAATAAACACCGCGGGAAAGTGCGAAAATCACCCTCGTGAGTAAAAATAAAGTAGAATAAACCCATTGTTGAACCTTAGTTTGTATTGATGTGTTGGAGTGGTTGATGTCTCATTAGTATATGCAGTTCTTGATTGAAACTTCAATTTTCTGTCTTTAGAAATATAGCATGTGGTATCTTCACCTTTGTAAAGCTTATCTGTGAACACATCACACACACACAACATCTTTATAGTAGGTTAGGATTATCTGATTGTATGTCATTATGCCTTTAGCTTAGTTTGATGCTTTGTTCTTGGATCTTGATATTTCTCTTAGGCATATCTTATTAGAATTCTTTAACATGGCTGGAAATCTGGAGATTCATTGTCATAGTAGTGTAGATTGCATAGAATGTAGATTGCATTATATTGTGTCGCTTGGGACAAGCATGGTTTAAGTTTGGGGGTATTTGATAAGTAGGTTTTATACCTATTTATCCGGTATTTGTTACTTGAATTAGTTGCTTATACTCATGTTTCTTAGTTACTTTTCATGCATTTTGTGTTCATTTTGTAGATCTTAAGCTTGGGAACGATGTGAGCGATTATTGGTATGAAAACGTAAGGAAAAGCAATCCGGGTATTGTTTGGGCTTTCATGTTCATTTCATGTTCTTGGCTTGGAACATGGATTATGTTGTAGAGCTTCTTCTTAGCTTTTCGGAAAATCTTGAATCATTCCAATCGGATTTGGATGCAAGAGTTATGACCTTTGTACCAACGAACGTTGAACGTCACTGTTTTAGGTGGCCATTTGCATAGCTATCACTTACAACAAACTTTCAGCCTTCATCCATCCATTATTTCTCAATTATCTAAGAATTAAAGTTATAGAGCTCGTCGAGGGCTTCGATTTGATAGGTGGCAGGCCCCGTAACTCCTCGCGGATCAAAAGTTATGGCCATTTTACCAGACGACAATGCTGTAGAAAATCAACAGCGCCGGCGCATGGATCTCAATGCTATTTCCTCCGCGGCCGCGCCATTCCCTGGAGCAAAAAATTGTGATTTGATACTTGAGTGCGGGTGCGCCAAACTTCAGGCCAATTCCAGCATAGCTGTGCAACTTTGAAAGTTGAATAGAGATGAGTTTTTCACTAGATAGTGTGATTGAAGCGTAACTTGGAGGGGGGGGGGGTTCAATTAGGGCTTATATATTAGACGTATTATCAGTATGTAGGGGGGATTCCACCCTTGTGCAGATCATTTTTACATTACATATGCTCTTTTCTTTTCTTTCATTTCTATATTAGATTAGAGTAGATTAGAACCCTAGAAAAGCTATGATTTGGGGATTGAAGCAAAATGAAGATCCTTGAAAGTTCAGAAGTGAAACAAGAGAAGAAACTCAGATTTGCTATTCTTAATCCCTTAGGACTGGCAAATTTGTACATAGCTATATAGGTCGTACTGCGATCTGTCGGGTGAAGGAGTGGTCACTGCAGAGTCGCACTGCAGCGCCACTCAAAGGAATAACACTCGCATCGCAACGCCATGAATAGTCGGTCAGATATTTGGAAAGTGAAATGGCAGCCACACTAGTAGTAAAAGGATGCCGCAACGCGGCGCCGGTAGTGGACTTTTATTGACTAAGTTGTTTTTAACTCAATGTGTTGCAAGGAAAGTATGGGACATGTAATTACTGAATGAACATGATAAAAACCTTTCCTAAATCACTTTTATAGTGATGACTTAAGAATTTAATGTTGTTTAATGAGTAGTTAAATGATGAATGTAAAGTGTAAGAACATGAAATATATTCAATAATGATGATGACTATAACATTGAGAGTTACAACTAAAAGTTGCTGACTAATACGTGAACATGAATGATATACAACAAGTATACTTAACCAAGGACGATCAAGTCTCGGATAATAACGTAAGAATGGTAGTAAGCCGCGAGAAAGGATGATTAACTCAAAATGAGCTGTATTAATGAAATAATTTTAGTTAGGTAATAGAAGAGAAAGAAATTGGTAAGAATGATGTAAATTATAACGGCAAGCCGGAACCAATAATAATAAATCTAATACATGATTAGATTGAGAAGCAGTGTAAGATTCATTAGGAACCATGTATGTTCATTTATGACCTAATGTGATATGTTATTTGGTTGTGTTGTAGAGACTGTAAAGACTCAAAGGGAAAGTAATTATACTGTAGCAGATGCTGAAGGAAAGTTGTCTTATCGCTTGTCTAACCTTCGTGTTAGCCATGTTTTCAGTGATTCATGTTATGAGATGCATGAATTGTTTTACGAAAGGGTCGATGCTAGTTTTAGCTCGGCTAGACTATTCTTGAAAGATTAACTGATTTAGTTATAAGTCTTTCCATATAGAATTGATAACGCTATCCTACGCCAATTGTTTGTTACGGATTCAAGGTAAGCCTGAGTATGAATAAACAAATGTATTTTTCATCGATTATTCGATGGGCACGCGAGGTTGTCAAAACTTAAACGTACATACGTTTTATGAATGCAGTGTTGATCAACATAGAGTACTATAGGTTGATCACCTAGACGTGCTCGTATGTTATGCCGGACTTACGGACCTAGTGTCGGGTTGTCCTTTTCAAAGAAATTATGAAATGCTCATGGTCTTGGACCAGAATTGATGTTTTACTGAATATTGTCATTGTAAAACGTTTTGAAGGAAAAGAAGTGCTATTTTGAATTATCGATAGTACTTCGTAACTATTGTTCAGTTTTTGAAGATATACGATTCCTATGTTTCAAGCATGTCGTTTAAATAAAATTGTTGTACCTGCTGAGCTTGTTATGCTCACTATTGCTTGAACCATATGAATGCAGCTAAAACCGAATGGACTGAAGAATTTGGCCAGGTTAAAGGGAATGCTAAGGCGAACTTGTAGATTTTCTATGTAATAGTATAGGCTTGTAATGATAATATTTGATAGTATGACAAGAACAAATGTAACAGTTATAAAGAACCTGGAGAATGGTAGTATTATTTTGGGAATATTTATAAGACATATTCGTTCTTTTAAGGCATATCAATTAAATGTTTGTGTGAACTGTAGTACCGTGTAGCACCATATGTCGGGTTGGAAGAGTCCCGGATTTGGGGGCGTCATAATGTAGCTGGATATCCAATAGAAGCTGGGCTGACTAGGCACACAATCAGCCGGGATGCTACTGTTGGTCTGGCCATAACAGATTTTGTTAATACCTTAAGGCAGATCTAGTAGTAGCTAGAGTAGTTTTAGATATGTAAATATTATATATTTAGTAGTGACGTAAAACCCTCTTTTGTATATCAAAGGGTAGTCTTTTTTAAATACCAATTTTTGGAAAGTAATTGCGAGAAGGTAATGTAATCAGCTTATGATGTGTAATTAAACGATGTAGTATTATACTACAATGCATGAATCAATATAAGCCTTTTTACGGAACATATTGAGTAATGGATGTTGAAGTTATTGTTTAATCTGGAATAATAACTAACTAATAAGAAAGGAATAATAACGAAATGTGTTGTTGGTGGGAGGCTAACCAGGCTAGGGTTGGTATAGAGAACCTAACATGGGTGAGATTCAAGGAGATCTTCTTCGAGAACTACTTTCCCACGAGTATGCAGGGAAGGATGGAGATGTCGTTTTTGGACTTGAAACAAGGGGACATGATGGTTCCCCAATATGCTTCCAAGTTTAATGAACTGGCAAGGTTTGCTCCACACCAAGTGGACACCGAGGTTAGAAAAGCTCGACGGTTCGAGCAAGTCTTGAAACCCTGGCTCTACAATGTAATATTTGTATTCCAAAGTACTTCATTTGGGACTATTTTAGAGAAGGCGATAATCGCCGAAGGTGGTAGTGAGGCTTTAACCAGTACCACAAGGACAAGAAGAATAAGGGGAAGGTTGATGGGGGAGTAAAGATGGAAGGAGCCAGCAGAAGTGGCGAGGGAAAAAAGTGGAAATTGTATAACTCTGGGAATACCGAAGTGAAGCAAGGAGATCCGAAGAGGAGAATGGAGGCCTGCAAAACCTATGGGAAGACTCATCTGGTAGTCTGTCTCAAGGCGAAGGTTGTATGCTACAATTATGGATAGGAGGGGAACATTTTACCAAACTGTCCAAGTCCGAAGAAGAATCACGGATGCTTTATATGTGGGTCAACTAACCACATGGCAAAGAACTGCCCGAAGAAGGCGACGGATAGGAATTGGGGCACTAATAGCGGTAAGTTAGCTATTAGCGGTCCAGCGCAGCCAGGTAGGCCGAAGGGTCGTATCTTTAATATGATAGTCCAAGATGCAGTTGCATCAAAGGACATAGTCGCAGGAATTATTCCGATGAACGACATAACTGCTTACATGCTGTTTGATTTAGGTGCTACTTGTTCGTTTATAGCATGTGATTTTGCAAGATGATTAGGATTACTTCCCAAAAAGTTGCCTACACATTTAAATATTAAGGTAGCAAACGAAGAGATAATTCCTATTGAAGATATTCATAGGAGTTGTTGTGTAGATATACGAGGTTGTAAATTATTAGTAGATTTGATACCGATAAAGTTAGGAGAATTCGATGTAATTCTCGGAATGGATTGGTTGGTTAACCATAGGGAAATTATAGATTGTCAGAATAAATGTGTGAATATTAGAACGTTAAGACAACCTTAGGTAGTATTTTACGGTAATAGATCACCGGGATGTTCGTGTTGTCTTACCATGACATAAACTAGGAAATTATTAAGGAAGGGATGTATAGGTTTTTTGTGCTATGTTGTCGATACCCAGAGATTGGTAGCAACCATGTAACAAATACCTATAGTTATAGAATTCATGGATGTATTTCCGAGTGAATTACAGGGTCTTCCACTGGATAGCGACACCGAGTTTGTAATAGACAATGTGCCAGGAGCGGCACCAGTTTCCAAGGCACCGTATCGTATGGCGCTAGTGGAGATGAAGGAGTTGATTGTACAGTTACAAGAACTGTTGGACAGAAAATACATATAATCGAGTTTTTCGCTGTGGGGAGCACCGGTACTATTTGTAAAGAAGAAGGACAGATCATTAAGACTTTGTATCAACTACAAAGAGTTTAACAAGTTAACAATAAAGAATAAATACCCATTGCCCAGGATCGATGATCTTTTTGATCAGTTAAAAGGGGCTAAGTATTTTTCTAAAATAGACTTAAGGATGGGGTATCACCAGTTGAAGGTTAGGAAGGAGGATGTACCAAAGACGGCATTTAGGACTAATTATTGTCATTACGAGTTTCTGGTGATGTCATTTAGATTGACTAATGCACCAGCTGCATTTATGGATATGATGAACAAAGTGTTCAAATAATATTTGGACAAGTTCGTCATGGTGTTTATCGATGATATTCTAGTCTATTCTAAGACGCTAGAAGATCATGCTAAACATCTAAGAATAGTATTGGAGACACTAAGGAAAGAGAAGTTATATGCGAAGTTAACTAAGTGTGAATTTTGGTTGGAAAAGGTACAATTTTTAGGTCATGTCATTGACCATGAGGGGATTTTGGTAGATCCAACGAAGGTGGAAGCCGTGATGAATTGGGAACAACCAAAATCGCTGATTGAGGTGCCGAGTTTCCAGGGTTAGCGGGATACTATCACAGATTCGTCTAGGATTTTTTGAAGATAGCTACTCCATTGACTAACTTGACAAGGAAGACGGTGAAATACGTGTGGACTGATAAATGTGAGGACAATTTTCAAGAACTGAGGAAGAGGTTGAGCGAAGCGCCTGTTTTGTCATTACCCGATGACGCAGGAAACTTCGTATTTTATAGCGATGCTTTGCATAGAGGACTTGGTTGTGTGCTCAAGCAGCATAGCAAGGTCATTGCGTATGCATCAAGGCAGTTGAAGGACTATGATACCCTACTCATGATTTGGAACTGGTCGTAGTAGTTTTTGCCTTAAAAATATGGAGACATTATCTTTACGGAGAAAAATGTCAGATATACATGGACCATAAGAGTCTAAAATATATTTTCACTTAGAAGAAGTTGAATATGAGGCAAAGGAGATGGTTGGAGTTGATAAAGGATTACGACTATAAAATCATGTATCACCCTGAAAAAGCCAATGTAGTTGTCGATGCCTTAAGTAGAAAGGGTCGAGAGAAGTTGTCTATGTTAACGGCTTAAACTGAGTTAATAACAGAAATGACTAGGATGGAAATAGAAGTGAAGTTTCCAAGTGAATCGGGGCAGATACTGTTTGCGACAAAGATTCATTCTACCATTGTAGAGAGAGTCAACGAGGTGCAGCTCAAAACTGATGAGTGTGACCGGGTAAAGGAGCGGTTAACAAATGAAAAAGATATTAAATATAGTCTTGATAACGAGGGGTTATTGAGATTTTAAGGAAGAATTTGGGTTCTGAATGAGACGGAATTAAAGGAGCAAGTATTACAAGAGGCTCATAGTTCGACGTTCTCAATTCATCTTGGGAGTACTTAGATGTATCAAGACCTTCGACAGAGTTTTTGGTGGTCTAACATGAAGAGAGAAATAGTCGAGTATGTGAGTAGGTGCTGGACTTGTCAGAAAGTTAAGGCCGAACATCAATGACCAAGTGGCTTGTTACAGTCATTGGAGATTCTGGAGTAGAAGTGGGAGCATATCACGATGGACTTTGTGGTTGGATGACCAAGGGTATGATGCGATTTAGGTAATAGTGGACCGATTGACGAAATAGGCTCACTTTTTGCCAATTAGGGTCAAGTATAACTTGGACCAGTTAGCTAACCTTTATGCTAAGGAAATAATTTCTTGACATGGAGTACCAATATCGATTGTGTCAAATCGTGATCCACGATTCACATCGAACTTTTGGAGGAGTCTACAGGAGCAATTGGGAATGCAATTGAAGCTGAGTACGACGTATCATCCATAAACTAATGGACAGAACGAGAGAACAATTCAGACGTTAGAAGATATGTTAAGATCTTGCGTCATAAATTTCAAAGGTAGTTAAGATGATCATCTACCATTAGTAGAGTTTACGTATAACAATAGTTAACATGCAAGCATAGGTATGCCGCCTTACGAACCTTTGTACAGAAGAAAGTGCAGAACACCATTGTGTTGGGATGAAGTGGGAGAACGCCGAATGCTAGGGCCAGAATTGCTGCAGCAAAAAGCGGATGTGGTGAAGTTGATACGAATGCATCTTGTAGCAGCTCAAGACAAACAGAAGAAGTATGCGAACTCGCATCAAGAAAATAGGGAGTTTGAAGTAGGCTCTTATGTGTTTCTAAAGGTATCTCCCCGGAAAGGAAAGATACGCTTTGGAAAGACAGGAAAGTTAAGACCAAGGTTTATAGGACCTTTTGAAGTGTTAAAACGGGTAGGTGAGATAGCTTATATGATAGCATTACCTCCAGACTTAAACCAAATACAAAACGTGTTTCACGTATCTGTGTTACGTCCTTATAAGCCGAATTATAAGAACGTAATAGAGTATGAACCTATTCATATTAAGAAGAACATAACATACGAAGAGATGCCGATTCGAATTATCGATAGAAAAGAACAAGTTCTGCGGAAAAAAGTTATACCTTCTGTGAAGGTGTTATAGAAGAACCACGATGCAGAAGAAGCAACATGGGAATTGGAAGATAAGATAAGGAATGATTACCCTCATTTGTTTGCATAGTGAGAGACAAGATTCTTGGGATAGAATCTTTATAAGGGGGAAGAATGTAACGACCGAGAAATTCGGATCATTTGTAAAATAATTGTATTTAATAAAATAATGAATAAAATTATATTACTTGTTATTATTACGTGTTAGTAAGATGAATGTCGTTCTATAACCTAGAAACGTCGAAACTTAGTAGTATTTTGATTACGTGAAAGAATTAAAGTGTTTGAATTTCCAAGACGAAAATAAAAAAATTTTGAGAAATTTTCCGAAAAACACTATTCATCGATTTTGCTCGGGAATTATTTTTGAACTTTTGAGAAATATGTAACGATAAAATATCGAAGTGAATTGGATTATGTAATAATAATTCAAGTATGGAAAACGTAATTTTTCGCATGCGGGCGTAATTTGAGAATGTTAGGAAAATAAAGTTAGAAGTTAATGTAATGATCGTATGATACGTATGCATTATACGAGGTAACAAATACGAGTATGATACGAGTATGTATGAAGGATGTGATATCGTATATTAAGAATGGGTATACGAGTTAGAATATGAGAATAATACGTAAACAATATGTAATAAGGCTTTTAGCCAATTGAAATGGAATTATGGGATTTGTAGAGTCTAATGGAATATAATGTGCAAGCCCAAGTGGGATAAATGTTAAAGCCTAAAAGCTTAAGTTAAGTTAATTAATCCAAGCCCAAGCTAGGATCCAATGGGTTAAATTAATCCATGGGGCAACCCATGTTCATTTAATTATTATTGGTGACCAAGGTAATTATGTGATGACCAAGATAATGTTGTGATGGCCAGGTAATTAGTGTTGGGAGCAATTTTACTTAACAAGTGGGTAATGAATAGTATAGAGGTGTAATACGGAGGTGGGATTGGTTTTTGTCCAATATGCCTTAACCTTAGCATATCTATAAATAGAAAAGCTTGGATTTCATTATTTGCTTGTTCATTTCATCCAACAACTTTTAGTTGCAAATTTCTTATTGGTTAGAGATAATAAGTTAAGAAAAGTTAGATTTTGAAGCAAGAAGTAAGAACAAAAAAGATTCAAGTGTTCAACAAGGGTAAGACTTTTGTACATTAGTCTTCCATCTCTACCATTGTAGGTTGATAAGAGAAGTGTGGATTATTGGACATGTATGATAAGAAATGATAGGAATAAATAATCTAAGGACTTAAGTCCTAATAAGCCGAGAATAAGTACTTTGTTCATGAAAAAGCTATGAACTAAGGAAGAACTTTGTAATATGAACTTTGTAACATGTTTACATGATTGAAGTTATATGTTAATAAGATGTAAGAATGTTGGTTAAAGGACTTAGGGGGTGTTTGATAAAAATTAAATGAATCTGAATCTAAATCTGAATGAGTTGAATTTGAATCTAAATTTAAGAATCTGTTTGATAATTGACATGCCTAAAACATCTGAATGACAAAACTTTATTAGTTTATCCCTCTAAAAAAATTCAAAATTGTTGTAAATTTATTTAATATTACTTAATATAATAATTAATATATTTTTTTAATTTTTTAAATTTTTAAAAATTTTTACTTCATTCAATTTGCTTTCATTCGACCATTCAAATTTAAAAAAATCGACTTAACCATTCAAATTTTGTTCACCTTACCGATTGACCATTCGAGACCAAAACAAAGACCTTGGACCGATTCAAACCATTGATTCGGCTCCATTCAGCTCTAAACAAACAACCCCTTAAACTATCATAAGTCATGAGAATTGAAACTATAAGTAGTTTATAATTTGATAAGTTATAAACTCATGAAGAATAAGTCATAACTTATCATGAAAATAAGTTGAAGTAATATGTTGGTTAAGATGTCAATATGATGGATATAATCCATTTGAAATGATAATCAAAATAATAAGTAACGAAGCTATGCCAAAATTCTCACGATTGGACGATAATCATCAAATTCGTGAAATTCTCAGATTAGAGGTCAAATTTTGATATTAAGCTCGGCAATATTGGTTTTCGATGGGAACAAGTCTTATTTAGCATTATAGAATTTTGGACTCGAAAATAGCCAAATTCTAACTTAGAACGAAGAAACGAGCGTTGAACGTTCACGGACGTTTATCGTTTTCGTTAAAAATGAACTAATAGGTTAATTTTGAGTTAACGAAGTCGAAAATATAAAATTCTTACATGAACACGTAGAGTATGTGATTTGTGAGCTAATAGCTTTTGAACGAGCCAATTCAGACTTAAAATGATCAAATTTGGAGTCCAGGAAGTTCGTTGTGCAAATTAAAAAAGTTAACTATCTCGGTGCGCAGTCTTTGGTGCTGGCTGGCTAATGAGCTTAATAAATGGCGTTGCTTGGTGCCGGTGCCATATCGAGACCTCTCTCTCAGAGTCGCAGCAGGTACACCACCAAATGAGGTATGTGTGGGCGCCCATGACAAGGTAGAACTCTCACATCGCTAACCAGCGTCGTCAGTATAAGTTATATAAGGATGGTGGCAAGGCCATGACTCCAAATTTTAAGGAATGCATAGTAAGGAAGGGTTACAAGTATAACATGAATGGTAACTTTTTTAACAAAGAAGTAAAGCTTAATTATAACATTGTTAAAGCTTTTTTAAACCTTAATTATGATACATAAAGGTTGAAGATAAGTAATCAAACATGAACATAATGACAATGTGAACTATGTTGAAAAGCCGGAACCTATAAGTACCAAGTCTAATATGTGATTAGATTGAGAAGAAGGGTAAGATTCTTTAGGAAGCATGTACGTTTTATCATTACCTAATGTGTTATGTGATGTGATCATCTACTGTAGAGACATTAAAGACTTAAAGTGAACGTATAATATCAGTAGTAGACGCTGAAGGCAAGTATTCTAACCCTTGTTTATGTTCAATCTAGACAAGCTTTGTAGTTCATGTATTCTTACGCATGAATTGATGTATGATGAAGTCAAAGCCAATTATTTAGCTAAGACTTATGATATGTTGGATTTCTGATAATCTATCAAAATATGGTAAATGTGTTACCAAGTTATATTGGTGTGGTTTTCAAATGAAGACTTAGTATGAAAAAAATGTTTTATCGTCAAATGACAGGCACGTGAGGTTGCCTCAACTTAAACGTACATACGTTTAATAAATATAGTGTTGATCAACATAGAGTACTATAGGTTGATCACCTAGACGTGCTCGTAAGAAATGTCGGACTTACGGACTTTGTGTTGGGTTGTCCTTTTCAAAGAAAGTATGAAATGCTTAAGGTCTTGGGCCGGAATTGATGTTTTACTGAATATTGTCATTGTAAAACATTTTAAAGAAAAGAGAAGTGCTATTTTGAATTATCGATAGTACTTCATAACTATTGTTTAGTTACTGAAGATATATGATTTATATGTTTCAAGCATATTGTTAATAGAATTATTGTACTTGTTGAGCTAGTCATGCTCACTCTTGCTTGAACCATATGAATGCAGCTAAGACCGAGCGGACCGAAGGATCCAGCAAGGATAAAGGAAAGGCGAAGACGAACCTATAGATTTACTTATATAAAAGTATTGGTTTGTAATGATAATATTTGATATTATGAAAAGAACAAATGTAACAGTTATAGAGAACATGGGGAATGGTAATAATGATTTACATTATATGAATCTTTTGAGGTTTTTTGATTGAATGCTTGTGTGAATTGTAACACCGTGGAGCACCATCTGTCGGGTTTGAAGATACCCTGATTTGGGGGTGTCACACCTCCTCCCTAGCTTGAATGGATTCTCCCAAATTAGTCATCCTAACAACAAAATTTTAAGTTTAATTATTAACCATCACTACTCGACACTCACGAGCACATAGGTTGCAACCACATAAGCACATAGAGTGTTTTATTATTGCTTTCTTAAAACTTGATAAGCGTTTATCACCACTATCTTTATCTTTACAAACTCCTATTAGGTTACTACCTAAGGTTTTCCCCACCTAAGGTTCATAACCTAAAGCTTTGATACCAACTTGTAACACCCCCAAATCTGGGTACTTCATCCCCACAGGATTTGGTGTTCACTATCCAAACATTCATTTCTAACTACCCAAATTCAATAAAAATATAAACAATAAATCTTCCCATTAAAGGGTTACATAATTAAACCAATAAATTCCCAGGTTATCTAACCTTTAAAAATACTCATCAAATGTGGAAAAGTAAATAATTACATCTCATAATTAATTTAACGCCTCGGAAATCGAACTTTTGTAAATACTTTTAATAATGAATAAAATAATATTATTTATTATTATTGCATGTTGATAAGATGAATGTCGTTCTATAAACTAGAAACGTCGGAATGACGTAGTATTTTAACTACGTGAGAAAATTAAAGTGTTTGAATTTCTAAGACGAAAGTAAAAGCTTTCCGAGAAATTTTCTAAAAAACATTATTCATCGATTTCTGCTCGGGAATTATTTTTGAACTTCCGAGAAATACGTAACATTATAATATTAAGGTAAGATTGATTATGTAATAATAATTTATGTGTGGAAAACGTAATATTTCGCATGCGGACTTAATTTGGGAACATTATGTTTATTAAGGGTTAAGGAAAGATAGTTGTAATTGTATGATGTGTATGCATTGTACGAGGTAATGAACGTAAGTATAATACGACGTATTACACTATTAAGAATGGAGAATGAAATAACGTATATTACGAATTAATATACGAACTAACATATGAGGATTATACGTGGTGTTTATATGTTAAGTTATTAATTAATTGTATTGGACTTGTAGGATTATTAGCTTAATGGTAGAAGTCCAATAGAAAGTGATACTAAAGCCCAAGTGTTTGATAAGTCATAAGTCCAAACTATTGTAATGTAAGCCCAATAAGGAATTAGCTACATTAATTGGCAAGCCCAATGAATTGGACATGATCCATGGGGAAAACCAAGTGAGAAATGGGTTGACTTGATGGGAAAACATGTTGTGTGGTGACCAAGTGTTGTGCTAGACATGAAATGAATAGTAATGAGGTGGAAGTTAAGGAGGTGGATTAAGGAGGTTTAACTAAGGAGGTGGGATGTGTTATTGACCATAATGCCCTCACTTTGAGTTGCCTATAAATAGAAGGCTTGATTTTTCATTTGCTTGTTATTAAATTTCCCCCAACTCCTCTCAATATAAACAACTTATTTGTTAGAGAGAATAAGCCACATAAGCACTTATAAGTTATTTCAACCTTTGCTAGATTTTCCAAAGTGAAGTGAAGTGAAGTAATAGTTTTCAAGGGTAAGACTCATGTCTATTATCTTTTTCTCTTCTATGATAGGATTGATAGAGAACTGGGATTGTTTGATAATAACATGTAATAAGTCATTGATGAATGAACTTAAGCCGAATAAGTTGAATAAGCAACTTGAACCTAAATAAGTTGATAACTCATGAAGAACTTATCATATGTTGATCATATGATGTTAGTATGTTCAATATAGTAGGAGAACATTGATTGATGGACTTATGTTCATAGTAACTCATAAGCATGAGAATTTGTAGTTCATAAGTTGAATAAGTCATTGACTTATGAGAATAAGTCAAAACCTACTTTGATAACAAGTTGCTGTAATAAGAAATTTGTAATGTTCATATGTTGGTTAAAATCCATTTAGAATTATTAGGAATGTAGTTTTGCCAGAATTCACATGATTGGACGATAATCGTCGAATTCGTAAAATTCTCGGAATGGAAGTCATATTTTGCATTTGAAGTTGGAAACATTGGTTTTTGATGCAGACAAGTCATATTTGGCATTATAGAGTTGCGGACTCAAAAATAACCGAATTCTGACTTAGAACGAAGAAACAAGCGTTGAACATTCATAGACGTTTATCGTTTATGTTAAAAATGAACTAATAGGTTAAATTTTAGCAAACGAAGTCGAATAGATAAAATTCTTGTATGAACACATAAAGTATGTAATTTGTGAACTGTAGGTTTTTGAACGAGCTAATTCGGACTTATAACGAAGACGTTATTTGTCCGGGAGTTTTGCCAAATTTGCAAAAGCTGCAAATTTTCTAAGGCATCGAGTTCAGCCATAGCAGCCAAAGATCTGATTCTAAGAACACTTAACTCACTCACTTGCAATGCGACCTATAGAGTAAGGACTCGCACCGCAGCGCCGAGTCCGGAACTTGCCTACTATTAACTCGAGCTGCAACGCGGCTTGAAGAACAATGGGTGGCACCGCAGGGCCAACCCTAGGATGTAGACAGTAATGAATGCTTTCTGATATAAATTGAAAGAGAACTCATTAGTAATGAACTAAGATATAATCATAACATTGTTAAGGCATTGTAAGGTTAATAATCAATTGAAAGTGAACGTTATGTGAATGACGTAATGAAAAGCCGGAACCAATATTAATATATCTAAATCAGGATTTAGATTGAGATGGAGGGTAAGATATAGTAGTATACATCCTTGATTATATATGACCCAATGTGGTACGTTATATGATAATGTATTGTAGAGACTTAGAGATTTAAAGTCTACGTGTGATAATCAGTAAGCAGACGCTGAAGGCAAGTATTCTAACCCTTGTTCCAGTTCAGTCTAGACAAGCTTTGTAATTCAAGTATTCTTTCGCATGAAGTCTTGAATGATAAAGTTAAAGCCAATTCTTTCGGCTAGACTTAGATTATGTTTCTATAAAGCATGATAATGTTTACCGAGTTATATTGGTGTGGTTTTCAATCGAAGACTAAAATGTTTTTGTCGTTTAACGACAAGCACGTAAGGTTGCCACAACTAAAACGTGTACACGTTTAATGAATGTAGTGTTGATCAACATAGAGTACTATGGGCCGATCACCCAGAAGTGCTCGTAAGCTATGTCGGACTTACGGACTTAGTGTCGGGTTGTCCTTTTCAAAAAAATTATGAACTACTCATAGTCTTGAGCCATAATTGATGTTTTCCTGAATATTGTTGTTGTAAAGCGTTTTGAATGAAAAGAAGTGCTATTTTGAATTATCGATAGTACTTCGTAACTATTGTTCAGTTACTGAAGATATATGAGTTCTATGTTTCAGGCATGTTATTTATTAGAATTGTAGTACTTGCTGAGCTAGTCATGATAACTCTTGCTTGAACCATATGAACACAGCTAAGATCGAGCGGACCGAAGGCTCATGCAAAGACAAGGGCAAGACGAAGACGATCCCTTAGATTACTTATATAATAGTATAGGTAAATGGTTGAAATATATTGAATATTATGACAGGAACGAATGAATGGGTTATAAAGAACCCGGGGAAATGTAATATTATTTTGAATATATAGAAGATATATTAGTCCTTTTGAGACTTTTCAATTGAATGAATGTATGAATGGTAGTTCCATGTAGCACCATCTATCGGGTTGAAAGATACCTGGATTTGGGGGCGTCACAATTAAACTAAGTGTGAAAACATAAATATCAATATATTTATAAGTCTTCAACACTTGTTCATCTTTTCTTTCCCTTTGTTAGTGGTTGGCTCATCAATCTTTTCAACTTTAGCTGTAATGGTTATATATATGCAAGAGTGAGCAAAACAATGTTCACTTGAAGGAATACAATGACTGGCCATGAATAAACTCATTTGAATTAAATAACATATTTGAAAATCGATAATCAATAACTGATACTAGAAATTATCTAAGGGTCACAAGACCATGAACTATGTCCAAGGTTTTAAGTATTTCTTTCAACTAAAACCTAAACATTCATTAGATAATAGGGACTCCCTATACTTAGGGTGATCAGCACTTCGTATCATGTATTGTGCACAAACATCTAAACGTTTTCGCATAACTAATCCCATATAATAGGGTTGTTCATATATGAGTACGCACCAAAGTAAATTTAATTTGGATAACTTCAAGGGTAATTTAGAGTTCAATGAACATCAACTAAGGATTAGTTAAATCAAAAGTATAATGACAAAGAAAAAGTTCGATGTCAACGTAATACAAGTTAGTTATGAACAATAAATGAATAATATGATACATCAAAATCATGCTTTAAGAATAACTTTCAAAGTATTAAAATATATAATGAACTTAGCTTGAACAACAATAATAAGCTAAGGTTACATAAGGAAAAAAAATTAAGAACATCACTCGATAGAATTCAATAACTTGCGTAATGTTATAAAGAAAATAGGGTAACAAATGATAAGTGGTATTTTTACCAATTCATGCGAATTGTGCCCATCTCAAGTACATTTTATTGTGTTTTAATTGCATTTCACGTTATTTTGCAGTGTATTTACTTAAAACTCCTTTTGGTGAATAAGTACAAGAATCTACTTAATTTTGGTGGTATTAGAAGGCACGTGGCGAATAGATGCGTGAAGGCGAGGAAAAAATGAGGATGTACATAACATGCAGGTACAATGGAGTAAGAGATCAAGCATGAAAAGAACAAATAGCAGCAGCAGCATGATAGAAGCAAAAAAAAACCAGAACTAGAACTTGCAGAAAGTGAGATGGCCATGGCGTGGCATAACAACAGGGGAGCGTGCGTGCGCATGAAAGTACCGACGACGATGATGACCTTCTGCAAGTAGCGCGGCCACGAGAAGGAGACGTGCGCCCGCACAAGAGGTTGGCTGGACAGGGCGGACATTCTGTAAGTCTCACGCTCACGCGAGACATAGGTTGGAGAGGCGCGCGGCCGCGCACGATGTTGATGCTGTAATTTTGTTTTAATTTTAAATTTTAATTAAATGATTTGTAATTGGTTTTTAAACGATTCTAACTAGAGTCAAACGTAAACTTGATAACTTTAAGCATATTTTCATTATAGTAACTAGGGTTTACACCTTGGAAGAGATTCCAACGTAGAATGAAGCCTTAACGTCTATTTTTCCAATTCTTCTTGGGATTATCTACCATTGTGGATTTCTATTCTTATTTACTGGATTTCTATGTGGATTTAAACGTTGATCATTGATTTCTATTCAACGATTGGGTTTGATTGTTCTTTCTTTCTTATTTCAATTGTTTGCTTATTGATCATGTTTAGCGTTGATCCCATAATGGCTTTTGGTTCAGCCATGAACTAAATTCTATTATAGGATTCTAACGGATTTTAATATGTAGTTTTGTTGCACATTTAAATGCTAGGATTGTTTTGCATATCATATGGAATATCTGTCATGGTTGTTTTACATGTATGAATGCTTGATCACCATTCATCTCAGTACTTGTATGGAATTGACAATGAACATATAGGTATGGATTGTAATCATGATAGCATGTGAATATGGGGCTGTTGTATATGGCTTGCGTATTTTATGAACCAGATAGACATATATTGTTTCACCGTATGAGCTAGAATAAGGGCTTGAGCTTAAAATCAATATAATTGCAATTTTACATAGACATATAGTGATTTTGGTTGTATTGGTGATTACATAGAGTCTAACATCTGTAGATGCTGTGTAAGTAGGTTATAGTACATTGAAAAATGGTTATAACTCTATTCGTGCTCTTGGCTATTTTCCTGTGATATGTGAACACTTCTTGCATGATAGTGGTGATTTAGATGAAATATTAAATGAAGTTAGGGTCCCATTATTTCCAGATTATATTTATTCCATTTGTATTCTTATTTTCAGTTGTTATTAATAATTAGTTTAATTCAACACTGTTAGTCATTATTCTAGTTAAAACTGATAGTTTAAATTCAACACTGGTAGTTTAAATTTAACAACTTTCTCTGTGGGATCGATCCTCTACTTACTCTGTAATACTTGTTGACCCGTGTATGCTTTCATGAGTTAGAGCTCTTTTATTAGAACTATAAAAGAGGTAACATGTTTTTGGCGCAGTTACCGGGGAAAGGCGTTAATTTAGATAATTATCATCAGTTTAAAGCTAAATTGTATGACTTAGACAATTCTGATTGTTTCTCATTTCTATTTTTGTTTCGTTTTTCATTTCAGGTACTTGTGAATTTTTATGCACACACAATCATCCAACTCATAACTAACACCAGCACAGGACAACATAAATGGAAGAGGTTGGAGAGCAAGTGTACGAAGAAATTTGCAAGTGTAGTTAGAGAGTACTACAGTTAGTATGGAGGAAGAACCATGGATTGAGCAAAGAAAAGAGCATCGGGCTCTAAGGGAATATTCCATGCCAAACATAAATGGGCTACAGTCAAGCATTGTCAGACCGGCGATAGCAGCAAACACTTTTCCATCAGATGATCAAACCAGGCACTATTCAAATGGTACAGAACTCAGTTCAGTTTGGGGTTGCTGCTACGGATGATCAAAATGAACATTTATTGAGTTTCATAGAGATTTGTGATACATTCAGATACAATGGTGTGACGGAGGATTCCATCAGACTACGACTATTTCCATTCTCATTGAGAGATAAGCCTAGAAGTTGGTTACACTCTTTGCCGTCAGGGTCAATAACCATATGGGAGGACTTAGCGCAGAAATTCTTAGCCATGTTTTTCCAAATGGCTAAGACTGCAAAGATGAGGACGGCGATCTCTCAGTTCGAGCAACAACATGGCGATTCCTTATATGAGGCATGGGAGCGTTACAAAGAGATGCTCAGAAAATGTCCGCATCACGGTATTCCAGACTGGATGGTGATAAATTCCTTTTACAATGGGTTAGGATGGCAGTCAAGACTAATTGTGGATGCAGCTGTAGGAGGGGCATTGTGGGCAAAGAGCTATGATGAGGTCTATACGCTTATCAAGACTATGGCTGCGAATGATTATCAGAATCCTACAGCTCGGATGCCACAACCCATGGTTACAGGTGTGTTGGAGGTTGATGCCATTACTCAGTTATCGGCATAGATGGCAGCTATGGCTAAGAAGATATATACTTTGGCAGAAAGCAAAGTGAAAATTGTTTCCTTCGTTTGTGAGATTTGTGTGGGGTCACACTCCACGGATCAATGTGTCATCAGCTCAGAGTCAGTACAGTATGTGAGAAATTATAGAAAAGACCAAGGTCAATTCCAGAACACATACCACCCCAACAACCGCAATCATCTGAACTTTAGTTGGTCAAATAACCAAGGATAAGAACAACATCAGTTTCAGCTGAACCAACAGTTTCAACCACAGTCATCTCAGCCACAGTTTGCACAAAAACCACCATTTCCATCGGGATTTTCTCAACAACAACAACACCACGCTCCATCTGCACCACAACCAGAGAAGAAATCAGAGATGGAGGAGATGATGTTGAAATACATGGCAAACACTGAAGTCATGATCAAAAGCCAAGCAGCGGCTATCAAGAATTTGGAGATGCAGATGGGGTAGATGGTGAGCATGCTTAATAATAGGCCCCAGGGTGCATTGCCAAGTAACACATAGACAAATCTTAGAAGAGACGGGAAGGAGTAGTGTCAAGCAATCACATTGAGATCTGTGAAAGACTTGATAGACACTGCAAGTCGCGCACCCGCGTGTGAGTTATAAGGGGACATCACGCGGCTGCGCGAGGCAGAAAAATTGGATGGTGATGAAGAAAAGTTAAAAAAATTTGAGGTTCAGCAGGAAGAGAAGAACAAGGCAGGTTCAGAAGAGAAGGTGAAGAGTCCAGTACAACCAATGCACCCTCAAGTACCATATCCGCAGAGGTTAGTTAAGCAGAAGGAAGACAAATAGTTCAGTAAGTTTCTGGAGGTGTTCAAAAAGCTGTAGATCAACATACCATTCACCGAGGCATTGGATCAAATGCTAAGCTACGCAAAGTTCATGAAAGGTATATTGTTAAGGAAGATGAGATTAGAAGAGTTTGAAATGGTAGCCTTGACAGAGGAATGCAGTGCAGTGCTCCAATAGAAATTACCTCCAAAGCTGAAAGATCCGGGCAGCTTCATAATTCCATGCACCATTGGGAAGATGAACTTTAGCAAGTGTTTATGTGATCTGGGGGCAAGTATAAACTTGATGCCCTTGTCTGTGTTCAATCAGTTGGGATTGCTGGCTCCAAGACCGACGAACATATCACTATAGCTAGCTGACAGATCCATCATATATACACAGGGAATTGTTGAAGATTTGTTGGTAAAGGTGGACAAGTTCATTTTTCTAGCTGACTTCATCATTCTAGACTATGAAGAGGAAAAAAGTATACCAATCATACTAGGGAGACCATTCTTAGCCACAGGCAAGACTTTGATAGATGTACAGAAAGGGGAGCTCACTATGCGCGTTCAGGATCAGGAGGTCACCTTCAACGTCTTTAAAGCTATGAAGTTCCCAACAGATGAAGAAGAATGTTCTCTGGTTGATTTAGTGGATCGGATCGTAAAGAATGAGGTGCAGAGTTTTGCAGACTATGGAACTTTTGAAGAATATCTCTAATGATAGTTCAAATGTGGAGGATGAGGAATTCGATGAATTTGTGCAATATCTGGATACAGCCTCACAATTCAGGAGATTTAGATTACCTGCAGAGCCATTGACAACAGTTGGGGAAGCCTCAAAAAAGTTAAAGCCATCTCTTGAGTCACCTCCAGAGTTTGAGTTAAAACCACTCCCCGAACATCTCAGGTATGCATTTTTAAGTTCAGATTCAAAATTACCTGTGATTATCACATCTGCACTAACATTTTGTTAAGAGGAAAAATTGCTACAAGTTCTTCGACAGTTCAAGTCAGCTATTGGATGGACTATAGCAGATATCAAAGGGATCAACCCTTCCTATTGCATGCACAAGATCCTGATGGAAGATGGTAGCAAGCCAACAGTTGAGCAACAAAGGAGGCTTAATCCGATAATGAAAGAAGTGGGTAAGAAGGAGGTGCTGAAATGACTAGATGCAGGAAAAATTTATCCGATCTCATATAGTTCATGGGTGAGCCCAGTACAGTGTGTTTCGAAAAAGGGTGGTATGACAGTTGTGACTAATGAGAATAATGAGTTAATTCCAACACGAATAGTAACAGGGTGGAGAATTTGCATGGATTACCGCAAGTTCAACAAAGCTACGAGGAAAGATCATTTCCCACTCCCATTCATTGATCAGATGTTGGACAGGTTAGCAGGTCATGAGTATTATTGCCTTCTGGATGGATATTCAAGCTACAATCAAATTATGATAGTTCCAGAAGACCAGGAAAAGACTACCTTCACATGTCTATACGACACTTTTGCTTTCAGAAGGATGTCTTTCGGACTATGCAATGCGCCAACCACGTTTTAGAGATGCATGATGGCTATATTTTCAGACATGGTGGAACAAAATGTGGAGGTATTTATGGATTATTTCTCAGTCTTTGGGGACTCATTTGACTTATGCCTTGAAAATCTAGTTATGGTTTTAAAAAGATGTGTTGAAAGGAACTTAGTGCTAAACTGGGAAAAATCTCACTTCATGGTACAAGAAGGAATCATATTGGGACACAAAGTTTCAAAGACGGGACTTGAGGTGGATAAGGCGAAGCTGGCAACTATTGAGCACTTGCCACCACCCACTTCAGTAAAAGGAGTTCGCAGTTTTCTGGGACATGCCGGTTTCTACCGCAGATTCATTAAGGATTTCTCCAAAATAACTAAACCGCTATGCAGTCTATTGGAGAAGGATGCACAGTTCAACTTCGATGAAGCCTGTATGTCAGCATTTAAACACTTAAAGAGGAAACTTATTTCAGCACCAGTGATTACTGCACCAGATTGGACTTTGTCACTTGAATTGATGTGTGATGCCAGTGATTATGTCGTAGGAGCTGTTTTGGGGCAGCGGAAAGAAATGATATTTCATGTGATTTATTATGCCAGCAAGACCCTAACGGATGCACAATTGAACTATACCACCACAGAGAAAGAACTATTGGCAGTGGTATACGCCTTTGATAAGTTTCGAGCATATTTGATTAGCACAAATGTGATAGTGTATACGGATCACGCGGCGATTCGACATTTAATGGCAAAGAAGGATGAAAAACCTCGGTTGATTAGATGGATTTTATTATTGCAGGAATTTGATTTGGAAATTAAGGACAGAAAGGGGACTGAAAACCAAGTGGCAGACCACTTGTCGCGACTCGAGAATCTAGACAGGGAAGTAAACAACAAAGTTCTGATCAACGATTCCTTTCCAGATGAGCAGTTGTTTGTGGTGAAAGGTGAAGTGCCATGGTTCGCAGACTACGCATATTATCTGGTAAGTAAGATGGTACCTTCTGACTTGGTGGGTTATCAAAAGAAGAAATTTCTGCACGATGTCAAATGGTATATATGGGATGAGCCATACTTATTTAAACAGTGCTCTGATCAAATGATCAGAAGGTGTATTCCATATAGTGAGACCGAGGAGATTTTGTAAGAGTGTCATTCTATGGTGTATTGAGGTCACTACGGTGGAGAAAGAATAACGGCTAGAGTGCTACAAGCTAGATTCTACTGGCCGACAATTTTCAAGGATGCATAGAGTTTTGTCCAGCGGTGTGATAGATGTCAGCGAGTGGGCAACATCTCTAAAAGAAATGAAATGTCATTGAATAAAATCCTCGAAGTAGAAATTTTTGATGTATGGGGGATTGATTTCATGGGACCCTTCGTCTCTTCCTGTGGAAATATCTACATCTTGCTCGCAGTGGACTATGTCTCAAAATGGGTTGAAGTTGCAGCTCTTCTGACTAATGATGCCAAGGTCGTACTCAGATTTCTACACAAAAGCATTTTCACGAGGTTTGGGACCCCAAGGGCTATCATTAGTGATTTAAGGCGGTCATTTTTCAGAAGGAAGTTTACCTATTGGCTAAGTATGGGGTGAATCATCGCATTGCTACAGCGTATCACCCACAAACAAATGGTCAAGCTGAAGTGTCAAATCGCGAAGTAAAAAGAATCCTGGAAAAGTTGTGAATCCCACACGGAAGGACTGGTCGTTGAAGTTAGATGATGCCGTATGGGCTTATCGAATAGCATACAAAACTCCGTTAGGCATGTCGCCTTTTCAACTCGTGTATGGCAAAGCATGTCACCTCCCTATGCAGCTAGAGCATAAGACATATTGGGCAATACGGAAGCTCAATTTTGATTTGACATCTACATGGGAGAAACGTCTACTCCAGCTCAATGAGTTAGATTAATTTAGATTACAGGCATATGAGAATTCGAAGTTGTATAAGGAGAAAGTGAAGAAATGGCATGACTGAAAGATCATCGAAAGGACATTTGAACTGGGACAAAGGGTTTTGCTCTATAATTCCAGACTTAAACTTTTTCCCGGAAAACTGAAATCTAGATGGTCTGGTCCATTTATAGTGAAGATTGTCTTTCTGCATGGTGCAAATGAAGTATATGATCAGTTTCCAGACAAGCCTTTTAAAGTAAATGGCCAGCGATTGAAGCATTACTTTGGTGGCGAGGTGGACAGACAGAACGTCACCTCAATTCTCTCGTCGATGTGAGATTCAGATATAGTCAAGCTAATTGACTATAACTTAGCGATGGATGGGAGGCAACCAATTATTTTCACTCTTACTTTCTTTTCATTCCTTTAGTAGAGTAAGTAGTTAAATCAATTCTATTCCATGCCTGATGAATAATTTGTGGTGCATTCTTTTTCCTGTAGGTGTTTTTAATTGTACTCATCACTAATATATAAATTCGGCGTACATAGTGTGCATTCATGCAGTTACATCGCATACTGTGCCAAGCAGCCGACCCTTGGAAGTCGAGAGCTCATAATTCCGGAGAGTTACTGGCATGGCAAGACTAGCCCATAAGAAAATTCATCCTTGTGTTAGCCTGCCGACACATAGGGGTTGAAAGTTTTTGAAGTTTAAGAATCCGAGTGGTGGTCTACTTGGTCTCTCACGTGCCATAATATAAGCGTATTCTTCTATTCTCCCATAATCATACAGCTCTCTTCATCGCTTATATGCACAGCTCTCTCTCCATTAGCATAAATCTAGGGTTTTTACGGGGAGTGTTACAAGCAAGTTTGGGGGTACTCTCATCTGTAGCAGAGCATCTATATTCTCTACCTATCATCTGCTCATGGGACCAAAAAGTATACGTTCCATCTCCATCTCTTCATCATCCGACTCATCATCCAGTGATCACGACGAGGATATCATGGAACACAGAAAATTTATCAGCCGGGAAACTCATCAATATTATTACCACCTCTTGACAAAATTATTTGTGAAAGAACGAGGATTTAAACCTGATAAGAAAGATGGACACCTATGGAATATGCTGCGAGAAAGGGGTTGGGTTAGCCTAGCTGCAACGCCTATGCCTATTCCCATGGGAGTTGTTCGGGAGTTCTACGCGAACGCAAAGGAAATGGAGAGTGAAAGGAGGATAATTTGGTTCGCCAAGTGCAAGTAGATTTTTATCCCTCACCATCGAAAGCGATGTTTGAATAATCGATACACCACCGATCGGGAATCATGAATCGTTACAGTGCACATTTGATGATTGACTTGGACGTAGTAATTTCATATTTGTGCATCCCAGGAACCAAATGGAATTATAAACCAGGGACGACAGAGCCTCAATCTTTTCCAGCGTCCTCCTTGAATCGTTATGCCCAATCATGGAATCTATTCATATTCACCAAATTAATTCCATCCCCTCACAAGCATGAAGTAACTACCGAGAGAGCGATCATTTTATGGGGCATTATCACCGGCAAGTATATCGACGTCGGCCACTTAATTCATCAAAACATGCTGTGTTATTGGCGGGAGTGCATGACTGGGAGTATCCCGCATGCATCGGTGGTAGCCATACTTTATATCCAATAGGGAGTCTCGTGGAATGACAAGCAACTGTAGAAACCGAGCCACGACATCATTACGGCCACAATCGCCAAGTTCAAGGAGTGGACGGGAGGTGAACCACACCCGCGAGGATTGAGTTTTATCATCCACCCTACCTTCCCAGCGCCATCTCAACAGCCCCCTCAACCCGATGAGGCCGACCCATCCACCCGAGCACACCCGGTTCTTAGCGATCGAAAGCTTCGAAGGTCAAAGTGCAAAGTCGACGCCATGTATGCAAATCTTGGAACACTTGCCCCGGGAATCACAAGGGCCTTGGCCGAAGCATTCGCACAGCAAGGAACAATGCTAGAGTGGCCATAGTTTGGCACTGCAGTGCCATATCCACCACCAGATTCATCACCCGAGGAGGGTGGTCAAGCCGATCATTAGGGGAGTTTTTCTGTGCCCTTTACCTTCATTCAATGGGGACATTGAATATTTTAAGTTTGGGGGTATTGGGGAGCATAGCATAGTAGTTTAGTTTTATTTAACTATTGCATGTTTATGTGTTTATTTAAATCTTTGCAGAAAATTTTTAATTTTTATTCATTATGGATTGTGATAGTATGTTTTAGTTGCATGTCTCACACAAATTCTTGGTTAATAGAAATTTTTTCCTAGCCAATGATGATAGTGAATTGTGATGGATTAGAGAATGTTTGGGATAACATGAGCTGAGATATAATGTTTTACACGATGAGATTCATGTTGTTGTTTGAATGCTTTCGGTATGCACAAACGTGTTCACAATTACTTGTAGGTTTAAGAAGTGTGTGTTGCATTGCTTGATAGAACATGTAGTTTTAAAAAGAGAAACATTTGAAAAGTGTTGCAGACTGTATGAGCCATTGACATGCAAATTTTGGGAAAACATGGGTATGCTATGTATATAAAAAAAATCAAATAGCAATAATGTGACTAGTCTTAATTCGGGGCCCTGGATACTTGAGTAAGTACGCCCGAGGGGATTGTCTCTACACCTAGCACCCTAAAGTCTTTCATGGTCTGGGAGTCATTGGTTGAAAGCTCGCTAAGGGGTAGCAGTGTGCCTAATTGATTGAGACATTACACAGTCATGTGAAAAAAAAGAAAAAGAAAAAGGAAAGAAATATAGCAATAAACACCGCGGGAAAGTGCAGAAATCGCCCTCGTGAGTAGCAATAAAGCAATAAACCCATTGTTGAACCTTAGTGTATGTTGATATGTTGAAACAGTCTGCGTTACATGAATATACATGAATCTTGCTTTAGACTATAATTTTCTGTTTGGAGCAGTGTAACATATGTATTCTTTGCTTAGACCAAGTTTTGGTGAACATCACACATGCACACAGCATCTCTATAGCATATATGAAATTATCTGAGTGTATGATGTTATGTTTATAGTTTGGTTTGAAATCATATTCTTGGATCTCGATGATTCATTTGAGGTAATTTAATGAAATTACATTATGGCAGGGATTATGTGAGACTAATTTGCATCATAGAGTAGTTGCATATTTTTGTAGTTGCGTTTTCATTATTCATTAGTATGCATTGCTCGAGGGCAAGCAACAGTTCAAGTTTGGGGGTATTTGATAAATGGTATTTTCACCTAATTATTGAATACCAATTCATGCGAATGTTGCCCATCTCAAGTACATTTTATTGTGTTTTAGTTGTATTTCACGTTATTTTGCAGTGCATTTACTTAAAACTCCTTTTGGTGAATAAGTGCAGGAATCGGCTTAATTTTGATGCTATTAGAAGGCACGTAGTGAATAGATGTGTGAAGGCGAGGAAAAAATGAGGATGTGCATGGCATGGAGGTACAATGGAGCAAGAGATCAAGCATGAAAAGAATAAATAGCAAGATAGCATGGATGAAGCCAAAAAAACCGTAACCGTAACTTTGTAGAAGCAAGCCAGCGGACGTGATGCCGACATAACAAATTGGGAGCGCTACTGCTGCGACTACCCTACCAGAACGATGATGACCTATTGCAAGTTGCGCGGCCTCGAGAAGGAGACGCGCGCCCGCGCGAGACATAGGCTAGAGAGGCGCGCGGCCGCGCGCGATGTTGATGCTGTAATTTTGTTTTAATTTTAAATTTTAATTAAATGATTTGTAATTGGTTTTTAAACGATTCTGACTGGTGTCAGACGTAAACTTGATAACTTTAAACGTATTTTCATCGTAGTAACTAGGGTTTACACCTTAGAAGAGATTCCAACGTAGAACGAAGCCTTAACGTCTATTTTTCCAATTCTTCTTGGGATTATCTACCATTGTGGATTTCTATTCTTATTTACTGGATTTCTATGAGGATTTAAATGTTGATCATTGATTTCTATTCAGCGATTGGGTTTGATTGTTATATCTTTCTTATTTCAAATGTTTGCTTATTGATCATGTTTAGCGTTCATCCCATAATGGCTTTTGGTTCAACCATGAACTAAATTCCATTATGGGATTCTAACGGATTTTAATATGTAGTTTGGTTGCACATTTAAATGCTAGGATTATTTTTTATATCATATGGAATATCTGTCATGGTTGTTTTACATGTATGAATGCTTGATCACCATTCGTCTCAGTACTTGTATGGAATTGACAATGAACATATAGGTATGGATTGTAATCATGATAGCATTCGAATATGGGGCTGTTGTATATGGCTTGCGTATTTTGTGAACCAGATAGACATATACTGTTTCATCGTATGAGCTAGAATACGGGCTTGAGCTTAAAATCAATACAATTGTAATTTCATATAGATATATAGTGATTTTGGTTGTATTACTGATTACATGGAGTCTAACATCTGTAGATGTTATGTAAGTAGGTTATAGTGCATTGAAAAATGGTTATAACTCTATTCGTTCTCTTGGCTATTTTCCTGTGATATGTGAACACTTCTTCCATGATAGTGGCGATTAGATGAAATATTAAATAAAGTTAGGGTCCCATTATTTCCAGATTATATTTATCCCATTTGTATTCTTATTTTTAGTTGATATTCATAATTAGTTTAATTCAACACTGTTAGTCATTAGTCTAGGCATATAAATTTGGTGAGTTAATTGATGCATGATAGTTTAAATTTAACAACTTTCTCAGTGGGATCGATACTTTACTTACTCTGTATTACTTGTTGACCCGTGTATGCTTGCATGAGTTAGAGCTATTTTATTAGAACTATAAAAGAGGCAACAACAAACTTGCACATTTATAAACAAGGTAGGATAAACTCAAAATAAAGATTAGGTATGGGAAACTTGCACAACAATAGTAAACAAGATAGGATAAAGATCTTGCTTTACATAAAGAAATAAGATTTTGGAATTTACGTAACAATAACAACTTAACTTCTTACTAAGAGATTAGAGATAAAGAACTTGCATAAAGTAAGTAAGATAGGAATAGAGATTAGGTTTTGAAAACTTGCCTCGTGCGTAGATTAAACGATCACTACTCATGTTCATGACAAGTCCTATACATACCATATGTATTAACAACACTCATTAGTTACACTAATATTAACTTCATAAGTTTAATTCCCACTTTTAGTATAGCTCGTTAACTTAGTTTAAGTTTTTGCTTACTACCACAAATCACATATTACAAGACCGAAGTCTTGAATTTTAAGTTCAAACAACATCACATCTTTTCATAAGTATCACATTTAGCTCTTTTAAAACTTATCAAATTATCATGCCATGTAAACATATGGACATTAATAACCTGATATAACATCTTATTACATGTCCAACACATTATAATGTTCCTTAGATTAGGTTAGATTAACACACAAAGGACTGCACTTGCATATGTGCATTCTGATGCCCTCAGATTGCTTCCTAGTGCACATAAGTCTTAAAGATGGAAATTTTGACCCCTACTACAGACATCAAATTGAAAACGTTAAATATCAAAAGTTGTAGGTCTACTCGTCCTCGTTCCGGATTATTTTGAATCGCATCAATTGGAGTTCGTATTAAAATGTTATGCCCATTTTAGTAAAACATGTTCGGTTACATTTTCTCTAACACTTGGTATGTCTGGTATTAGCTTCTGCAGTTCGCGAATGAAAATAGAAAAAATCCAAATTAGGCCTAAAATGTTACGCCCCTAAGATAGGCCCACACGACCCATTCTAAGTTGCCAGATATTATACTATAAAAATCAAATACAAAATTCATTTATACAACTGTTGAACTATCGTCCAGAATATGACCACAGTTAAACTGTGAGTTTTAATACAAATGTATGTAACTCTCATGGTGCCTTGACCATAACCTTACAATGGTACTTTATATAAAAGTACAGTCAAAAACTATTTTAGAAATTAAAATCTTTGGGAAGTGCTCAAGGAAACCTTCGTACATGGGAGGCCATGCGTTTAGGTTAAGATAGATATCATATGTCCAAATAATTATCCTTGGTTGATCCAATAGATCCCACAGAAAAAAGAGAAGATTACTATCATGTTCTTTCCAATAGTAAGTCTTCTCTTGACATATAACTATTTCCACTGTCTGCAATTGAAAATTATATTTCAACCAAACTCCAAGATCATATAGGTAGTGCTCGTAGATATACTCAGCAAATGGATGTGCACAACCCTGTCTTATGATAACACGAGGTTGTATGTCATTAGACATCTTGTATGATAGTGGAAAAACACCCTTCCAAAGTTGGGTTCACCTCACCCTATTCGGTTCACCAAAATTAAATATCAAATGATGTATACAATATGGCACACTTATCTAAAGTTCTCAATAAAATTATTTCCATACTATTTAGGGAGAACCTCAACAGCTATAAACCACCGTTCTATTCTCCTATTACCCCCGCTCGACCAAGCTACACTCTTATTACCTGAAAGGAATTGTGCAGCAAAAACGGTGAGTACAACTAGCTCAGTAAAAAATATCATGACTAAAGATAATTTACATCATCAATAGCCTTCATCAGTAATAAATCAAAGATTTAAAACATATGGTAGATGACAAAACTTTTGAACCATAGTTGCAGTGGAACGAGCAATCCATTAGAAGAGTCAAATAGACCATCAGATCTATTATCTTCTCCATGTTAAAAGTCCACCAATAACATTTTATCCCTGTAACATCAATCAACAATTCATGTCCACAATCATATGAATAACTCATAATCATAATTGTGATTCTAAATTCCTCTTCGCACGAAGGAGAAGATAATTTTCATCACCTATCATCACCTGAAACATCAAAAATCATGGTTATACCAAATCACAATTCCTGATCATAATCATACTAATAAATTCATCTTTGCACTACGGCCAAAGATATTCATTAACAATTCATCTTTGCACTACTGGCCAAATACATACAACTGTATTTTAGAAGAGTCAAGTAGAGCATGATATCTACTATCTTTTACGAATTAAAAGTGTATAATCAATATGTTATCGCTGAGACTCAGCTCAATAAATAATCAACATCATCGAATCATCCCTGCACTACGACTAAGGATATTCATGTAATCATCAATGGTCATGATTATACCGAATAATCCCTGGTTATAATCATACCAATAACTGTCCATTAATGCACTACGGGCCAATGAGGACTATTACCACATCATCTATAACATTACGGGTCATGATTATACTGAATGATCCCTGGTCTTAATTATACCAAAAAATAGTTCATCTATGCACATAAGCCAAAGATACTCATCAATTAATAGTTCATCTTTGAACGTAAGCCAAAGATATACAATTGTAAAACCAATAATCAACAGTCCATCTTTGCACGTAAGCCAAAGATATACAACTATAAAACTAGTAATCAACAGTCCATCTTTGCACGTACGCCAAAGGTGACTTTCATCATAATATAAGTATGAGGATGATGACAATGATATAAGCATTAATCAAACGAAATCAAGGATAAATATTAAAGACTTTAAATTTATCCAAAGTTTAAAAATATCCAAATTGTCAACATGATACTGCTTTATGGAGTAAAATTCAAGAATAATATTCATATACCAAAAATAATTTGGACAGAAAAGAAATATATTTTTCTGGTAAATAGTACCCCGCAATAGTACCCTATGAATAGTACTTCAGGAATAGTACTTTGTGAATTGTACTCCATCATGAAAAGTACCCCAAATACCCGAGTGAATAATATTCGAGTGAATAGTAATTTCAGTGAATAGTAACCCATGAATAGTAACTCGTGAATAGTACTCCGACACAAAAAGTTCCCCGGATGCACGAGTGAATAATACTAGAGTGAATAGTAACCCGCGAATAGTAACTCGTAAAAAAAATACTAAAGAAAATGATATTCTATGACGAGTACAAAAGAAATGATATCTCATATGAATAATGCCAAATGAGACTTGTCTCCATTGAAAACCCATATTTCCGAGCTCAAAGTCAAAATTTGACTTACATTCCGAGATTTTCACGAATTGGACAATTATCGTCCGAACTCATGAATTCCGCTATAACTTCATTATTTATGATTTTTTCTTCATTTCAAATGGATTCTATCCATCATATTAACATCATAATCTATTCATTTCATTAACTTATATACATGGTAAGTTTTTGCTTGTTCTTCATAAGTTTAGGACTTATAAAACTACTTACACTTTCATTTCTCATGACTTATAATGATTTATGTTTTCTAACCATCATCCTTATATCTCATTATCATACCAATTAATTTAAACATGTTACAAGTTATTATATGTTTTTCTTAAGTTCATAACTTCATTTATTGTTTATCTTACCACATGACTTATTCACGGCTTATTAAGACTTAAGCCCTTTGATTACTCATTCTTATCATTCCTTAGCATGCTAGTTCTACCACTACTCACTTCTCTAACAATGGAAGAGAAAAGGAATCATGGTTTAGAATTTCTTACCCTTGAATATCACTTGGTTAATCTTTAATCTTCTCTTTTCTTCTTGAACTATGATAGACTAGCTTTCTAGCTTATTCTCACTTATTCTCTCTAACCAATAAGCTATAAGTTGTTGGTGTTTTTGAAAAAAGAATAAATGAAATCCAAAGCTTGCTATTTATAAGAGTTGCTAGGTTAGGGGATAAGGGTCATTAATCCAACCCACCTCCTTAATCACCTCCTTACTATTCCAAGCTTAAGCACTAAGTAAACTTGTCCTCCACACTCTTTGCTTGCCCATCACAACATTTATCCAATACTTGGGCATCACATTTACTTAATTATTAAGTATACTTGCTAATCACATAACTTAGCCTTTAAGTTTACTTGTTAAGCACAAAGTTTATCCTTTGTTTGCTCATCACATTTCTTAGCCATTAAGTTTACTTGGTCATTAAATCTACTTGCTCATCACACAAAGTTCTTGGTCATCAATTCACATATGTGATCATGGGTTCCCCCATGGGTCACCCTAACCCATTGGATTAATAGTTTAGGCTTGAAATCTAATTAATCATAACTTATACATTGGGCTTGCAATTAAACAAACACTTAGGCTTGTTAAATAATTTACATTGGACTCAACATTACAAAAATTTGGTCTTTAACATTAATTCGTATTGGGCTTTATTATTATCCCAATTGGACATTACAATCTCCTACACATTCCTACAAATTCAATACATTTGGCTTAAAGTCTTATAACGTATAATCTACGTATTAATCTCGTATTCAAACTCGTATACTTATTTAATATACGACATTCCATCATTCATACATGCTCGTAAATTACCTCGTACTATACTCGTATTCATTATCTCGTACAATACTTATGTATCCTACAATCATTGCTTTAATTCATTATACGCATTTAAATTCATTCTCGGAATTCATTTTCCCTAATCGTTAGGTTTTAAGTCCGCAGACGAAAAACTGCGTGTGCCATAACTAAAATATTATTGGATATTCTATCTCACCTCAATATTCTATCATTACGTATTTCTCGGAATTTCAAAAATAATTCCCTAGCAGAAATGCTTGAATAGTATTTTTCAAAAAATTTCTTAGAAAGCTTTTATTTTCAACTTGGAAATTCAAACACTTTAATTCTACCACGTAGCCAAAATACTATGACATTTCGATATGTCTAGGTCATAGAACGACCTTCAAATAGCTTACTCCCGTAATTAATTAATTAAATTCATTTAATCCATATAATCAAATAAAAATTTAATTCTCAAAAATTTGATTTTTTTCTAGGGCGTTACAAACATAACTTTCAAACCAGCAGCCTAGTTCCGGATCATCAGATCCATCACTCAACTCAGGTTTTCAAAACCTTTCAAACATTTAGTTTGTCCCACCAGGGATCAAACATTTCACACCTTCAGTTTGTCCGACTAGGGATAAAACTTTTACCATCTCAGTTTGCCCTGTACATGGTGCGAACTACGCAGACCTGATCTCCCCAACAAGGGAGTACGTAGGTAGCCATTTTCATGGTCTGGTTAAACCTTTAACAAAAATATAAAACACCACCCTTTCACCACTTATAACTTTGAACCTTTCACACCAAGTTCGAACTAACCAGACCTGATCTCCCCTGTTCAATGGGAGTACGTAGGCAGCCATTTATGGTTCAATCTCAACCCCTACCAAAATACAAAAACTTGTAAATGGTACTGGGATCATCATTCACACCATACATCATCGGCTTAAACCATAGAGATGGAATTACCTGGTCTCCCCACACAAATGGGAGAATCGATGACCATCTAAGCTACGATTGAATCCTCAAGGAGAAATACCAATCCATAAGAGATGGAACTACATAGGCTTTCCTATACATAGGAGTATGAAAAATCCTGAGACATCTCAATGTCCGTCCATTAAGGAGGAGTTCAGAATACATCAAGATCACAAGCCCTGAAGAAACAGTCAAATATCAAGCAAGTAACAAGGCATAACTAACAGGGAAGTGAATCAAAATATATTTCCCTGCCATATATAATGTTGTTTAATATATACAATGTGTACTATATATGACAAAAATGGCTGAGCTAGTTTGTGCAGGAAAATACAAGCCTGTCTAAAATCTAGTGGATATACACGCTATCAAATCCAATATGACATCCCTCTTAGAAGAATGGGGTAACTCTGGAAGCTCCTGCCCAATGGTATCAACACAAGTCAAGAGATCCACAACCAACTACAAGGTGACACTATGCTCATCAATATAGGTGCTCATCTCTACAATCATATCAGTAGCGTGAGACCTCATGGTAGTACTATCTGTGATAGCGGCATCTCGGGCAGATATAGTGTGAGATCCTGAATTTTTTGAAATGAAAATATTCAATTTTCTTATAATTATTATTTTATTTAATAAATGGTTAAATTGAGAAAGGGTTAAAGTTAAGGGTGATATGTGAAAATTTTGCAAAGTAAGCAAGTTGATATAAAATATTCATTGTGTCGGGAAATATTCATTTTAATAGGGAATATTCGTACGACGACATAATCATTGGTGGACCCCACAATGGAAGTATTGTCGTAGTTAGAAAATGACATAAATATCTTTTTATAAAAATAACGGTAAAATTTTTACCTTTAAATTGTTGAACTACCCTGTAGTAAAAGTACAGTAATACTCGTGGTTGCATAGTAGCACATGGTATTAATTATTGATGCTTACGTGAGAAGTCACTCAGTTATACTTAATTATTGCGATAGTAATTGCTGCATAATATCTCTAATATTATTGATTCAATTATTGTCACAGTATCATCTGCATAATATTTATTATTATTAAATCAATAAGTGAGAGGACAAAGTTATTCATATTATTATTTGCAATATTGACGATGTCTAGAAAGTTTTGTCGAGGAGAGGTTTTGTCACCTAATTGCGCGCCAATAGGGAGAAATCCTTATCGGAAAGCCCCATTTTTCTTGGGAATGATCTGGTTGTTAAATATTATGAGTTATAATATTTATGATGAATAAGTTTATGTTGATTAAAGATGAAATTGATATTTCCATTGTATTGGGATTATTAGTGTTAGTGGAAATCGACATCTATTTCGATAATAATTGATGTCTGGAGGTTATATTGACCAATCGGGTATTTAATCGGATAAATGAGCAATTAATTATTATTAATTCACATGCTTATAACTATTTGTTCACATGTGTGTACTATTGATTCACATGCATGTACTATTAGGGGAGGTGGTGCAAGATTGATAATACTTGCATGACTAAATTAAAAATAGAGGTATAGATGAGGGTACTATACTGTAATTATTTTTTTCACATGTATAAAACTATTGAGTCACATGATTATACTATTGATTCACATGACATACTATTATGGGAGGTGGTGCAAGTTTGATAATACTTGCAGGACTAAATTATAAATGTAAGAAAAGATGAAGGTATTATACTGTAATATTTCGAGCCCCAAAATGTACAATTATTAAAACTATATTTTCCCAAAAACAGAAGCTCATTCTTCCTTCATTCTCACCAATTCACTAAGACTCACAAGAGCAATTGTGACACCCCCAAAATAGGTCCAATTCATCCAACCTATTCTGAGTCGCCAAATACATGGTACAGAAAACAACTATAACTTTATTACTAGAATTGTCGTGCAAAATACAACAACACATATACTGTGAGTTTTAATACCAACTGTGACTCATGTCCCAACTATGGACAGCACCTCACATTGATACATTACATAAAGGTATAGTCAATAACTGTTTTAGAAATTAAAATCTTTGGGAAGTGCTCAAGGAAACCTTCGTACATAGGAGGCCATGAATGTAACGACCGAGAAATTTGGATCTTATTGTAAAATAATTTTATTAAATTAAATAATAAATAAAATTATATTCTATGTGATATCAAGATGGTTGTTATTCTATAACCTAATAATCTTAGAATTTCGTAGTATTTTAGCTATGTGAAGGAATTAAAGTGTTTGAATTTCCAAGACGAAAATAAAAGTTTTTCGAGAAATTTTTCGAAAAACACTATTCATCGTTATTTTCTCGGGATTTATTTTTGAATTTCTGAGAAATACGTAATGTTAGAATGTCAAGGTAAGATGGATTATGTAATAATAATGTAAGTATGGAAAACACAATATTTTGCTTGCGGACTTAAATTGAGAAAGTTAAGGAAAGAGAAGAATTAATGAGTTAGGTAATAATCGTATGATACGTGAGTATTGTACGAAGTAATGAATACGAGTGTAATACGATGTATTATACGAGTTTGTATGAAGGATGGTATATCGTATATAGCGAAGTTGTATATGAATTAGAATACGAGAATGATAAGTCAATAATAGGTATATGTATCGAGCACTGATATTGGACTTGTAAGATTGGTTAGGAATTTGTACAATCCCAAGTGAATAAATGGTGAGGCCCAACTATTGATTAATAAACAAGTTAGTGTTTATTAATGCAAAGCCCAAAGGTTAAGTAAATCTAAGCCCAAATTAGGATCCAATAAGTTGATTGACCCATGGAGCAAACCATGTTAATGTGGTTAATCTTGGTGATCAAGCATAATGTGTGATGACAAAGACTTAAGAGTAATGGCCAAGCAAAACACAAGAGTGGTGGTTAGCAAGTAATGAATAGCAAGGAGGTGGCTTAAGGAGGTGGGATTTTGTTTTGTCTAAACTACCCTAGCTTTGGAAATTCTATAAATAGAAGAAGAATGCTATCCATTTCTTACTTGTTCAAATAATCCAACAAACTTATAAAGTGCTTAAGTGTTAGAGAGAATAAGCAACAATAAGTTACTTTCATTTGTAAGAAGAAGAAGAAGGCTACTTTACAAAGACTTCAAAGAGTAAGACTTCCTCTCCATTTATCTTCTATCTCTACCATGATAGGTTGATAAGAAAAAGTATGGATTAAGGAACATGGATGTTAAAAAGCAAGAAAAATGAGTAATCAATGAACTTAAGCCGTATAAGTAGGAAATAAGTTATTTACACTTGTATAAGTTATGAACTTATGAAAAAGTTATATGAACTTAATATGAGTTTATCTTAAGAAGTAGTATGAAAGTGAAGAACTTGTATAAATATGTATCATGTATACAATAATGATATTATATGTTGAGAACTTATAAGTATGGTGATTAAAAAGACTTTAACTTTCATAAGTTATGAACAATGAAGCTATAAGTAGTTTATACTTTAATAAGTTATAAGCTCATTTAAGAATAAGTCAAAATCCAACATGAAAATAAATTGTTGTAGTAAGTATGTTAAGATGTTCATTTGAAATAATGAGCAAATCATAAGTAATGAGGATTTACCGAAAATTGCACGATTAGACGATAATCATCGAATTCGTGAAATTCTAGGAATAGAAGTCAAATTTTGTGTTTGAACTCGGAAATGTTGGATTTCGATGGAGATAAGTCATATTTGGCATTCTAGAGTTGTGGACTCAAAAATGATCGAATTCTGACTTAGAACGAAGAAACGAGCATTGAACGTTCACGAACGTTTATCATTTTCGTTACAAATGAACCAATAGGTGAATTTTTAGCAAACGAAGTCAAATTGATAAAATTCTTGCATGAACGCGTAGAGTATGTAATTTGTGAATCGTAGGCTTTTGAACGAGCCAATTCGGACTTATAACGAAGAAGTTATGAGTAGGAAATTATGAAAGTTGAAAAATCGTCCAAACTATTCTGGACAGAGTCGAAATGGCATGGCCAAATTTCTAGACTAATTTGCTTATTGCCGCAGTCATGAGACTAAAACCGAATATCTTTGGAAAGTAGCCGCAAATAGCGACCCACTAAGTAAGGACTCGTGCCGTAGCGCCATGTCCGGGACATTGTTACTACTAACTCTCGCCGCAGCGCGAGATGTAAGCTTATGACTGGTGCCGCAATGCCAGTCCTTGATCAAAGAGAGTAAAGAATAAAAATGAGTACAAAGAAAGGAATGGGTTTAATTCGAATCGTACTTACCTTAAGGAACTTGAAGTAGAATTGTTAAGACTTTGTTAAACCTTAAGGATAGTGCATAAAGGTTGATGATAACCTATTCAAAGATGAATGCAAGTAGAATGACAAGCCAAAATTGATGGTAAACAAATCTAATATATGATTAGATTGAGATAAAGGGTAAGATATATTCATATTCATAGTTGATTATATATTACCTAATATATGATGTTATGTAATCATGTATTGTAGAGACTTGAAAGACTCAAACATAAAGTAATTATACTATAGAAGATGCTAAAGGCAAGTATTCTAACCCTTGTCTCAGTTCAATCTGAACAAGTTTTGTAATTCATGTATCCTTACGCATGAATTAAGGTATGATGAAGTTAAAGCCAATTCTTCGGCTAGACTTAAATGCATTTGGTGGATTATTGATAATCTATCCATCTATTATCAATTGTTGTTATCGTTTGTCAACTACTTGATATGGTTTTCATAAGAAGACTGAGTATGTTTAATAAATGTTTTTGTCGCCATACGACAGGCACGTGAGGTTGCCACAAATTAAACGTACATACGTTTAATGAATGTAGTGTTGACCAACATAGAGTACAATATTCGTAGGAATATTATTTTCGTTCAACAGTCGTAAGGGGTGTTATTTATTTCATGCTCTGAAGAGATATTATTTTCTTTTAATACTCGTAAGGGTTGTTACTCCATTCTTTATTATTCTGTTAGAATAACCTATCTACGCGGACTACCGTATGCATGTTGAAATTCTTTTGTTATTCCATTCTTTATTATTCTGTTGGAATAACATGTTTACGCGGACTACCGCATGCATGGTGAAACCCTTCTGTTATTCAATTCTTTATTATTCTGATGGAATAACCTGTCTACGCGGACTACCAAATGCATGGTGAATGACCCTTCGTATTCATTCTTTATTAAATTGTGGAAATGATATGTTTACGTGGATATCATTAATTTGTAGTTTCATATATTCTATTATACTCGTATGAGATATCATTTCTTTTGTACTCGTCATGGAATATCATTTTCTTTTGTATTTTCCTTTTATGAGTACTAATCATGGAGTACTATTCATTGATAGTATTCACGTATATGGCACTTTTTATGTATACGGTACTATTTACGAATACTAGTTACTATTCACAAGTTACTATTCATAAAGTACTATTCCCGGGGTACTATTCACATAGTACTATTCCCAAAATACTATTCATGAAGTACTATTCACACGAAACACTATTCATGACAAAAATTTATTTCTTTTCGGTCCAAATCATTTTTTATACAATATCATTCTTGAATTTTACTCAAGAAAGCAGTATTATGTTGACAATTTGGATATTATTAAATTCTGGATAAATTAAATTGTTAAAGTCTTTAAAATTTATCCTTTGCTTTCTTTTAATTGAAATCTTATATAATTGTCATCATCCGCATGCTTATATTGTGATCAAAGTCATCTTTGGCTTACGTGTATAGATGGACTGTTGAATGGTATAATTATGACCAGGAATCATTTGGTATAATTATGACTTGTAATGTTACAAATGATGTGGTAAAAGTTCTCAGTGGCCTGTAGTGCATTGATGGACATGTTCTTGGTATGATTATGACCAGGGATTATTCGGTATAATCATGATCATTGATGATTATATGAATATCCTTGGCCCGTATGGCATGGATAATTTGTGGTTGTGATACTAATTGTTAAGCTGAGTCTCAGCGACAGTTGTTGGTATGATCATGACCATGCGTTCTCTTCGGACAAGGGTGCAAAGATGAATTGTTGTTTGGCGTGATCATGACCATTGGTGAAAACACGAATATCCTTGGCTCATAGTGCATGGATAATTCGTGGTCGTAATACTAATGAATATCCTTGGCCGTATTGCATGGATAATTCGGTGATGTGGATTATTTATTGAGTTGAGTATCAGCGATAAAATATTGATAATAAACTTTTAATTCGTAGAAGACAGTAGATATCATGCTCTACTTGACTCTTCTAAAATATAGTTGCATGTCTTTGGCCTGTAGTGCAAAGATGAATGGTTAATGAATATCTTTGGTCCGTAGTACAAAGATGAATTTATTAGTATGATTATGAACAGGAACTATGATTTGTTATAACCATGATCTTTGATGTTTCAGGTAAAGACAAGTGATGAAAATTATCTTCGTCCTATGTGTGAAGAGAAATTTAGAATCACAATTATGATTATTAGTTATTCACATGATTGTGTAAAGGAAACGTTGATTGATGTTACAAGGATAAAACATTGTTGGTGGACTTTTAACATCGAGAAGATAATAGACTTTATGGTCTATTTGACTCTTCTAATGGATTGCTCGTTCCGCTGCCACTATGGTTGAAAAGTTTTATCATCTACCATATGTTCTAAATCTCTGATTTATTACTGACGAAGGCTATTGATAATTTAATTATCTTTAGTCATGATATTATTTACTGGGCTAGTTGTGCTCAACTTTTTGCTTCACAATTCCTTTCAAGTAATAAGAGTGTAGCTGGGTCAAGCGGGGGTAACAGGGAAATAGAACGATGGTCTATTTTATTGAAAATTTTAGATAAGTGTGTCGTATTTTATATGCCATTTTAACCGTTGATTTTTGTGAACCGAATAGGGTGAGGTGAACCCAACTTTGGAAGGGTGTTTTTCCACTATCATACAAGATGTTTAATAACAGACGACTTGGTGTTATCATAAGACAAGGTTGTGAACATTCACTTACTGATTATATCTATCAGCACTACCTATATAATCTTGGAGTTTAGTTGAAATATAATTCTCAAATGGAGACAATGGAGATACTTATATGGCAAGAGAAGACTCACCATTGGAAAGAACATGATAGTAATCTTTTTGTTTTTCCATCAGGTCTATTGGTTCAACAAAGGATAATTCTTGAGTCGTATGATATCTATCATAACTTAGATGCATGGCCTCCCATGTACGAAGGTTTCCTTGAGCATTTTCCAAAGATTTTAATTTCTAAAACAATTATTGACTGTACTTTTATATAAATTACCATTGTAAGGTGTTGTGGTCGAGGCACCATGAGAGTTACATACATTTGTATTACACTACTAGAAATTTGACATATAGCGACGAGATATAGCGACGGTTGGCATGGAACCGTCGCTATAGGGTATCTATAGCGACGGTCGACACAGAACCGTCGGTATAGAGGTTTTTTTAAGAAAAAACACTCCCACTTTCACCCAAATTATTTCAGTATCTTCGCTCTAATTTTCCCCCAAAATTATCTTCATTCTTCATTTCTCTCATTCGTATTCCTTCTCATCTCCACACTCTCTCTTCTCCTAACCCACCAGCCAGAATCCGACTCTTCTTCAGCACATTCAACTTCTTCTTCATTTCCCAATTCCAAGACCACCGATTTAGATTCCGGTACCAGAGCTGGCCTCCCGAAGTTCCCTCGATTTGCGTACTTGATTGTGGGTACTAAAGGCCATGGATTGCGCTTACCTATAAGCTAAATTTGGTTACCTATAAGTGTCCTATGATGATTACATATAAGGGTACTTGATTGTTTGCCTCCACCTGATTCTAGACTAGAGTTGAGTTATAGCAGTCTTGATGACCAGAATAAACTTCTTAAAAAGGTATATCTCTTTGCTTCTTTCTATTTTGATTTGTTAGTATTTGGATTTGTAGTTCAATTATGGGGCCAAAGTCCAAATAAATAAATGAGTCAGACTTGGGGGAGAATTCAGAATAAGTTCCAAGATAAAATCTCCTACTAGAAAGTTGAGACTATATGCAAAATACCCATGGGGCTTGAGAGTAAACCACCACATAAATTAGAAAGTTGAATGTGAGTTAAATATGGATACTAAATTTTGCATACTAGAGTTTTACACTCTCTAATAACAACATGACATGTAGGGAACTTAGGAGAAAATCAAGGAATTTGAATTGTATTAACAGATTTTGTATTTATTATTTACCATGGTAGATAATTTATTCTCATATAAAGGTGCCAAAGATTTGTATTTATTATTTACCATGGTACATAATTTGATGGTTTCGTACATCGTAGACATCAAAAGGTGCCGAAGATTTGTATTGGAATAGTTTCTGCTGCATGGTTAGCTGCTACGATTTGTGTGTTCATAGCTTTGCCAAACCATTCCTGGCTCTAGATCATCTCCTACTTCAGGTAAGATACGTTTTTCTTCCTGGTTTCGTACATCCTGATTTCCTCACTTAGCTAGAGCCTAGATGAATGAAGTTCATGATTGTGTTGGGGCAAACGCTTGAGTAAATTAAAGGAGAACACAATTATAGCAGAGGACATTTGAGATTAAGGACTAAAAAAGGAAATCAAAACAAAAGGTATTCTTACTAGCTAACTAATGTTCTTAAGCAAATGTGCTATGTTTGAAGCCTATGTTCATCTTGCTAATAATATATCAAAAAAAAAATAACAAATTTTAGCTATAATAACATAGCACATCTTGCTAATAACTAATAACATTAGTTAGCTGAATTACTAATAAATTTTTTGCTTTTTTTTTGGGTATCGATCGCCACTAGAAAAATGAGTCTTCAACCTCCTCTCCTCTCCTCACTAATAACTTGTATGTAATTCTCTACTTTTCTCTCTCTAAAACTACTATTAATATACTGTGTACACATAGCCCAACCCAGCCCAGATCGGATTTAGGCAAAATGCTTTGATTTCACACTACTCGACTACTATTATTATTATTATTTTATGTTTAAATTTTTGTTGTATATGATTGAATTCAAAACAACATTTCATCTTTGCTGTGTGCATTTGTGTACATTTGGAATTGTCTATAAAGGAGTTATAGATGAGAATGTGAGGTATGGTTACAAGAAAACCCAAGTTGCTATTAAGGATCTTGATCCAGAAGGAATCTAAGGTGATAGAGAATGGCTGGTATTTCTATGACTTATATATTGTTTTACTAAGTTTCCTAGATAAGACATTGTAGTTTTGAAGCTTGGTATTTTACTTTGTTATTCCAATGGAGTGATGGAAACAAATTTGTTCATTCAATAGAAAATAAGAAACTTTGTAAATGTCACAATAGCATATTAGAGAGTAGATAGTTAATGCATGATAACATGATTGATGTTATTGAGACAGTATATTTAGTAACTAGGCTGGAAAAGTTGTGTTAGTGCTAAAGAATTATTTAACATTGCAGCGGTGAGCTGTTAAGCAAAGACGGTATTTAGATCCTCTACCTTGAGAGCAGGTGTCAAATTGACGCCATTAAGGGTTGATTAGTCTTTCTTACATATGTCCGAAGAAGAATTTCTTGTGTTGTGAAAGCACACTTGGTTATACTTAATTATCTTGATTGTTGTAATTTTTTGTGTTTTTCTAAGCATTAGTTGATGAACATTCAATGTATTTCCCCTTAATATAAACAACAATTGATGAGTTTATTTAACACATATACTATGTCAACTGAAGTAATTATCTTCTATGGGTCGCCTGGTTGTTTCTGCTGGAGATGGTGCAGTTAAGAGTGCAACGAATCTGTACGAATATAATTGTTTTTCTGCCTTTTACTCTTCCTGAGCAAATTAAACAATAAAAATCAATTGCTCTTTAATAATGTTAAAACATTTTAGATAACTTCTGAGCCATGGGATTTTGATATGGATAGACCTCCCTTTGGATATGGTAGCCAGAGAAGCTGTTGAGCATGGGGTTCAACTTCTTTCATTAGAATTATCAACTTTTGGATCTTATTCTGAGGTCTATTTTTCCACCTACATATTTGACAAAGTCTACATATTTTATGTAAAATTAACAAGAATCTCAATTGCTCCACCTCTCGTGTGGCGCTAACTAAAGAAAATGACACCGTGGAAGAGTTATCCACTATGAAGCAACCCCTTAGAATGACTAGGAACAATCGCCGAAGAATGCGATCCCTGACTCTCACATAAGCGGGTATGGGCTCACTCAACGCCCCACTCATAGTATCTACGCTCAAAAGACCAGCGAGCACTGTCCTTCCCTTAAGAGCCTCAACCGGGACTTCTAGCAAGGATCTAACGGCAGTCGGGGTAATGTTCGCCATACAAGGCACTGACACCCCTCCAAAATTCTATACCTGTGATACGCCGCCAATCCATCAGTGTCATCATCACCTCATATTCAAGAAGATGGAAAGACTGAGTCTGGTGAAACCAGTGCCCAAACAATGCCCTACGATAACCCCAGGGACAACGGCGGGGGAGGATGGAAAAAAATGCCTCGAAGCCCCAACCATGCACAATCTCTCGATACTTTGGATGAAGAGCCTAATATAGAGAGTATATACTTAACCAGTTCCCTCAAGGTTGAGTAAAGCCAGGAACCTACATCACAAAAGTAAATCAACATCAAAATTCTTGCTCCTCGTCAATAGGAAAAATGAAGATCAAATCTAGGGGGTGGCGACTCAAATCATCCAGAAGCTCTGGAATCGTCACATTAATGCCTGGAAGATCCCTGCAGGGAGCATGAGCAGCAAGAGCAGGAGTCACAATTGGTACATCCTCCTTCTCGTCCTCGACATCTGGTACCTCAACTCGGATAGGACGAATCACCGCCTTTACCAATCGAAGAGGTAGTATGACTGAATGAGGTTGAGGCACATATGAAGCCTTCCTTCTCACACCTGAAGTGGTCTTGCGGGAACTACTTGGTTGATCCAGATCCATATATATGGACACAAGTCTCCGAATGACCTCAGAAAGGGTGTGGTAAATTCTAACTTGGAGCTTTTCAAATGCATTTTATGACTATATGTTTGCATGCATTAATTTAACATACGCCTACAGTAGAGTTAAAAATGTATGTCTACCCAATGCCTAGGCTCATGATTTTTTTTTGCCAGAGTCTCCTTTGTCAAAAGGACAATCCACATGCACGTAGGCATGACTAGGTGGCCATTCAGTAGCACACAAACTCACAGTCATAAACATCCTATATGAATAAAAAATGTCAAAGTCGTGATCCGTAAGGGTAGCTTAATTACCAAGATTACTTTGCTTTAGAACCTTTGCTCATTTGTCCTCAAAATAGGATAAGAAATAGTATTAAACGGTGCCAATTTGACTATTTCAAAAGTCAAATTTTTTTAACATCAATATGTTTAGCGTTGTTAAATACTAACATTTAATATGTTGAATATTTTTTATCAAGTCATATGATCATGTATATTCATTACTGTGTTTTTAGAAGTATTTCATATGATAACTCATTTTCCAACGGACAAAATTTGGAAAAGAAGACATGCATGCATTACCAGGATAGTGTGGAACACTTCTACGGTGACAGATTATGCAAAAAACCTCCCGAACTCAAAAAATCTGAAGAAGAACTCTCGGGTTCCATGTGCGGCGTAACTTGAAAATGACTTATGAAAGGGAAATGGCCAACAAATACACCCATGGATGGTCGCAGGTGTATCTGCGGCTACCGCAGGTGTACCTGCGGTTGTCCTAGGTGCATCTTACCCCTCCAGCTCGGTCCAGTTTGAGTTACAAAGAAGGTCTCACAAGTTGAAAAAGTTCAATCAGGAAAAAGAATGCTACACGATTAAGAGAAAAAGCCTGAAATCCTTATTTTCAAAGACCAAACTACGGTTCTACATATCACTCATTGGTATTCGCCCAGACTCAGGGTTCACAACACCAATGATCACAGCTTTTGCAAACTACACTCGAGAATACCTCACAAAGGTCTGATGCCGTCAGTTTATGGTTATAACTCCAAAAACTTATCCCCAACATAAGCTTCATACAATCTCAGCCGTTGAAGAATGTTTCAATGTAGTTCAAGAAACTTTGACATTATTCTTCCATTGGCAAGTAAAACCAGTGAAGCATCGGAAGCCATCCGATGATCTCAGCCGTTGAAGAACAATTTAATGAAGGTCAAGCAACATTGACATTATTCATCCGTTGGCAAGTAAATATAGTGAAGCATCGGAAGCCATCCGATGATCTCAACCATTGAAACAAATTTCAACGAAGGTCAAACAACCTTGACATTATTTAGCCATTGTCAACTAAATCCAGCAAAGCATCAGAGGCCATTCAATGATATCAGTTAATGGTCCGATGATGGTATCCATTAAAGTACATTTTAGTGAGGGTCTAGAAACGCTAACAACCCAGATTGTTGGCAATAACTCCGACAGAACATTGGAAGGACCTGGCGATAAAAACCAGGGACAAACATCCTCATTGGGGAGGACCGATGATGGAATATGTTATACAAATCTTAATCAGACAACATTATCCCCCAAAGTCTCTCGTACATGAGAGGTGCACCCTCAGTGGGAAGTAGGTATAGGATTAAGGACTTTGGTGATAACCCCAATGTCAATATCCTGGAAGTTCTTGAGAGCTTTGGAGTAGACATCCAAGCAATTAATCAGGATCATCAGTAATAACTCCAGTCCCCATCATAAGTCATGGGAGAGAACACTCATCACATCCCATTGGAAGATGGTCCAACAAACAACATTCATCATACATTTGCATCATGCTGCATTACACAGCATCATGATTATCTTGTCACATTTCAAGTGTCTAGTATTCTTTATCATATCCATGCCATTACATTGCATGAATATGATGAAGTGGGGCATCTGTAGACACTTAAAATTTTGTATCCCTATTACTAACCTTGTAGGAGGGCAAAATTATCTTCCAGAGATTACCCTGGAAGTCAAAACAGCTCAATCCCAGACACAACCCCGGGATACTCAATTTTCCATCTCGGAGACAACCTTGAGATACTCAGTTTCAGTCCCGAAGATAACCCCAGGAGTTTTAGTTCCAACCTCAGAGATAACTCCGAGGAATGCAGTTGCAGCTATAGACACTCAAAATTTCATTTTCCTGTCACTAACTATGTAGGAAGATAAAAGCGTCTTTTCACACTCTAGAGATAACCCTATAGGACCGCGACAACAATTCCAACCCTAAAAATAGCCCCAGGAGATAAAGTTCAATGCCCAGAGTCAACCTTGGGAGGTCAGGCCAACCTCAGAGATGACCCTGAGGACAGTTAGAGTCAACTGCAAGCCAACCTCAGAGATAACCCTAAGAAATGGCTGTTATAACTACGCAAAAATCGGAGATAACCCAGAGAGGGGAAAAATGGTTATTTTGCCAACTCAAACTCAACTCAAATCAAATCAAATCATTTCAACTCAAACTTCTTCAAAATAAGTCCTACAAGAACCATATCTTACTTCCAAGCGCCAACTACGCAAAACATCTCAACGGACTGCCTGACGAAGACCTAGAAATAATATTTTGGTCATAGAACCATCTTCCTAGAATCAAAAATGGGCAAATCCTATGTCATTACATAGCTCTCAGAAAGAGCTTTTTGGAATTGTATGGAACGCTTCCATCGGACTCCCAGATTGAAAATTATGAAGGTTCGAGTGAACAACGCGTTGTCCGAGTGCACGTACCCTGGGCAGCCGCAGGTAGATCCACAGATGCCATAGGTAGACCTATGGCTCCCTCTTTATAAATTGAGGGCTTGGGGTGGCCATTTTGAAGAGAAAAAAGGCGAGGAAGCCCTGTCCATTTTGCTTTGTACACACTATATACTGAGTGCTTTCTTTTTCTAAACACTTGTGAGCTTATGTTTTGCTACATTTTACCGATGGAAACCATGTATTCATTCATTTAAAGCTATCTGAAGTCTTCTTGGCAACCCACTATATGACACCTCACATTTCTTAAAGCCTTTCTCCACTTTCATTCACACAATTATTCACATTGAGAGTCGTGTGTGTGCGTATTCCCAGACTTCGGTCAGTGGCTTTTCATTGATTTCATATATATATATATATATATATATATATATAAGTTGTAAACGCACCGGCTATATATCGATCCAAGTTCAGTTCATTGATTCGAGGGATATATATATATATATATATATATATTTACAGCTTTTATATATATACTGTTTACAACTTTCCTACATACTACATCATTATGTGAGCCTAGGAATCATATGATCACAAATTCAGTCCCTGAATCTAGATTCGGTTCGCGTGATGAACATTTTCGACTGTAATCGGCTTGTAAATTATTCACGGTGTTTGAATTTCCTTAGATGGCTTACATGCCCACAAGGATTTCGGCACTGCTTTGGACATTATTTTCTCGAAGATGCTACGCATCTAAAAAATAAAAGCAATCAAACCAAACATATAATAAAATGGAAGTATCAAAGGCCTCAATTACGATTGAGCACAAGGATTTGAAAAACCTCTTTTTCTAAAACATCATTGCTATATCTTGTTAAAATTGAACTTTTATACAAAATTTAAACCCTTTGTATATAGGTGCAAACGAGGCATAGCACTACTTCCAAATAATTGCACATTGACCTACACATACACACATTTAGATAGAAGTTTAAATTGAAAAGTGGCGGTCACTGTGGTAACACGGATGTCGAGGGGTGCCTTACACCTTCCCTCCGCATAATTAAGCACCCGGACCCCAACGAATCTCGGTTTCACTGACCAGTCAAGTAGTGTTACATAACTCTGTCAATGTGCAAACCTTTTCTCGGCTGACTTGGTGCAACCATTTAAAAATACCAACTGGAGACTCTTACAGTCCAATCATCGACATATACATGTCGGACCTTTTCAAACTTGTTTTTTCAAACAAATATGTCCTAACATGAGAACACCAAAAGATAAGAACAGAAAAGGACAAATAAAAATCCCGACGTCGACAGGTGGCGACTCTACTGGGGACATCCAGTAAGAGGGCTTAAGCCGCTATTTAAAACCTTTCAAAACTTATATCTACTTGTGTGTGGATGTTGCATTTACATTTGAATGAATGTATACGAATGCATTTACTTACTGCACTTAGTTCTTCTCACTATATCTGTCTATGATATTAGTGCTTCGCACATGTCATCATTTTTATATGGTTAGACGCGATGTATTTGAATGTATGTTGTGTCGTCCCTCCACCAAGAGGTTATGTTATCGATGTTTGATTACTGGACTGGTAGGGAGACTAATTCCAACGAGGCTCAGGAAAGGCACCACCCAGATACACTCAAGTTAAAAGACCGGATTAACTTGATCTGGGAACTGTCATGCCAAAAAGCCGTGACAATAACCTAAGATAGGTCAGCCTCTGATTAACCAAACGCGGAGGGAAGTCTCTTCATACTTTCCCATTTCAATTACTTTTAATATCAATTACTTGTAATTTCATTTCCATGTCAATCTCAATATAATGGAAAGTATAAAGGAATATGTCTACATACATTCCCTTTCATATCAAAACATAACATATTATCTTTTCAAACTGACATCCGTTTTGTAGGATAATACTCCTAAAATGGACACACATTACATGTAACTTTTCTACATTCACTAAGACTAAACTACATAAGTCTTTTTGTTGGGAGACGAAAGGTCTCGTTACCCGTTCAAAGTCCAAGAAGGCATTTAGCCTACAACCAAACATGGCTACAAGTGCCCAATCTGATCCTACTCCTGTTTCCTGCGAGGAGTTCGAAGGATTAAGGAATCAGATAGCAGAATTGGTTGTCTTTCTAAAAGAACAAAGTAAAAACACTCAGGGCCAGACAATGCCTACTCAAATAGAGTCATTCACACCAGGGGGCTATCAGGGTATTGACATAAGTTGGAAATCTAGATACATGAACCTCATTCCAATAAAGAAACCAACAAAACCACTAAAATCCCAAAACTTAGGGATGATCGAGAAACTAGGGACATAAGAAAGAAAGTCCAACAAATGGAGGAAACCATCTGGTCAATCAAAGGGACTAGAAACTATGGAAGTGTCACCTATTCAGATATCTACATATTCCCAAGGGCTAAATATCCTGACAAATTCAAAATCCCAGTGTTTGAAAAATACAATGGGGCAGGTGATCCCTGTATGCACCTAAAAGTATATATTGGCGAGCTAGGGTCTTATGCTGAAGATGAAAGCCTTAGAATGCAGATTTTCCAAAAGAGTCTTACTGGGGAGGCTAAATCCTGGTATGCCCGACTCGACAATGCCAAAATCCACAACTGGGAAGAATTGGCCCACACATTTCTAAATCAATACAATTTTCAGTAAGAAATGGCACTAAATCGATTCCAAGTGACTAAAGTCAAAAAACAAAGTACTAAGTCTTTCCGAGAATATTCCCAAAGGTAAAGACGTCTGGCAGCGCAAGTCATTCCACCAATGACAAAAACTGAGATGGTAATAACATTTATAAATATCCAAGAGGCACCTTACTATGAGAAAATCTTAGCAGGCAAAGGAAAGCCATTCTCGGGGATGATCAAATAGGGCAAAATGGCAGAGATGGGCCTGAAGGCATACAAGATTAAAGACTTCACTGCCTTGGAAGCGGTCACCAAGCATATACATTATGGTAAGTATGCGAGTGATCCCAAAAGGGTACCCAATAAAGGTAATGAAGATGTATCCCTCATTTCACAGGGACAAGCTAGGAGACCAACCTACAGTTCCCCCATTTTGGAAAAAGCAAGACAATCTGCCATTTCAACAACAGGCTGCATTCAACCAATGCCAAGATAGGAAAAGAAAATTTGAAAGAGTGGAAAATCGGGTGTTCACTCCACTTAGAGATTCCCTTGAAAATGTATAGGCGATATTAATGGATCACAAGAAAATTACCGAATTGGCTCCACCTCTTGAACCAGGGAGCAAAATATACAATCCAAGTCAGCGATGTGCTTACCACTCAAGGTCTTTGGGACACGATACACAAGATTATTGGTCCTTAAATCATAAAATTAAAAATCTAATCGAAAGTGGCAATATTGTGGTCCAACAACCTTACCAACAAAATGTCAACACCAACCTTCCGTTTCAGCATGATATGGAGGGAGTAAACATGATTGAGTCAGGAAGCACTAAAATGTATCCAAATCGTAAGTACATACGAAGGATGGAGGAATACCCCCAAAGGCACAGAATAAATGTACTAGAGTGGGAAAACTCGGAGGAGGGTATGACAATAATGCAAAAGTAAGAGACGATCCAAAATCAAGTAAATCTGCTAGCTAAGCTGATAGTGCGCCAACATCAGGAAACGAGGAAGTTTTTCACTCAACTATCAGAAAACAAAGAGGAAAAAGAGGTTAACCCCAATGCAAGCCCATATCTCTCCAGGATGAGCCAGCTAAATGAAGAAGATCAAAGCAGGCTTAAAGGGAAAGAAAAGGGGATTGATAAAATAGCTAGAAGATCTCGCCAGCGAAAAAATCGCTCGGGGGAATGCGCATTCTCAAAGAAGAAATATCAAACAACCTCCACAAGAGGCCAAAAATTCACCCCTCTAAGCAAATCAAATGAAGAAATGCTACACTTTCTGATAAGCGAAGGAAGGATTACTGAGTTGCTGCCTCCTATATATCCCAAGATGAAGAGTTATGGTTCCACCAAGATATGTCTATATCATTCTAACTCACTTGGACATACGACTGAGGGATGTTTTTCTTTGCGACATAAAATCCAGGATCTCATTGAAAATGGAGAGCAGAAGATAGAATCGCCCAAGACCAGAAAAGGTGAAAAGGAAATAAAAAGCTTAAGATGTCCACTCGAGACACAATTCAAGGAGGTGAAGGCTATGAGCACCAATTCGGACAGAACACAGGGTGGACTGATCCTAATGTAGGGTGTTACCTCTTTTATAGTTCTAATAAAAGACCTTTAAATTATGCAAGCATACATAGGTCAACAAGTAATACAGAGTAAGTAGAGTATCGATCCCACACAGAAAGTTGTTAAATTTAAACTATCATGCTTCAATTAACTCACCAAATTTATATGCCTATACTAATGACTAACAGTGTTGAATTAAACTAATTATGAATAACAACAGAAAATAAGAATACAAATGGAATAAATATAATCTGGAAATAATAGGACCCTAACTTCATTTAATATTTTATCTAATCGCCACTATCATGCAAGAAGTGTTCACATTTCACAGGAAAATAGCCAAGAGCACGAATAGAGTTATAACCATTTTTTAATGCACTATAACCTACTTACACAACATCTACAGATGTTAGACTCTATGTAATCACCAATACAACCAAAATCACTACATGTCTATGTGAAATTGCAATTATATTGATTTCAAGCTCAAGCCCTTAATCTAGCTCATACGGTGAAACAATATATGTCTATCTGGTTCACAAAATACACAAGCCATATACAACAACCCCATATTTTCATGCTATCATGATTACAATCCATACTTATATGTTCATTGTCAATTCCATACAAGTACTGAGACGAATGGTGATCAAGCATTCATACATGTAAAACAACCATGACAGATATTCCATATGATATGCAAAACAATCCTAGCATTTAAATGTGCAACCAAACTACATATTAAAATCCGTTAGAATCCCATAATGGAATTTAGTTCATGGCTGAACCAAAAGCCATTATGGGATCAACGCTAAACATAATCAATAAGCAAACAATTGAAATAGGAAAGATAGAACAATCAAACCCAATCGTTGAATAGGAATCAATGATCAACATTTAAATCCTCATAGAAATCCAGTAAATAAGAATAGTAATCCATAATGGTAGATAATCCCAAGAAGAATTGGAAAAGTAGACGTTAAGGCTTCGTTCTACGTTGGAATCTCTTTCAAGGTGTAAACCCTAGTTACTATGATGAAAATATGCTTAATGTTATCCAGTTGTTCGTCTGACACTCGTCAGAATCGTTTAAAAACCAATTATAATTCATTTAATTAAAAATTAAAATTAAAACAAAATTATAAAGATCAAGTATGCTGGTAGCGTGTCTTTCAGGAGTATGTCTCATGGGCGCGAGACTTATGTAATGTCCGCCTGCCTAGCCAACCTCTCGGCGTGGGTGTTGCGTCTCTCGCTTCATGTGTGCAAGAACTTGTAGTAAGTCATCATCATCTATCTAGGGGTACTCGTCTTGGTAGCAGCACTCCCCAATTTGTTATGTCACATGACTTTTTGCTGCAAGTTAAGTTCGGTTTTTCTCTGGCTTCTATCATGCTGCTGCAATTTGTTCTTTTCATGTTTGATCTCTTGCTCCATTGTACCTCCATGCCATGCACATCCTCGTTTTTGCCTCGCCTTCACGCAGCTATTCGCCACGTGCCTTCTAATACCACCAAAATTAAGCCGATTCCTGAACTTATTCACCAAAAGGAGTTTTAAGTAAATGCAATGCAAAATAACGTGAAATGCAACTAAAACACAATAAAATGTACTTGAGATGGGCACAATTCGCATGAATTGGTATTCAATAAATAGGGAAAAATACCCCTTATCAAATACCCCCAAACTTGAACTGTTGTTTTCCCTCAAGCAATGCATACTAATGAATAATGAAAATACAACTACAAAAATATGCAACTACTCTATGATGCAAATTAGTCTCACATAATCCCTACCATAACAGAATTTCAGCCCAAATTACCTTAGTGAATCATCGAGATCCAAGAATATGATTTCAAACCAAACTATAAACATAACATCATACACTTAGATAATTTCATATATGCTATAGAGATATTGTGTGTGTGTGTGTGATGTTCACCAAAACTTGATCTAAGCAAAGAATACATATGTTACACTGCTCTAAACAGAAAATTATAGTCTAAAGCAAGATTCATGTATATTCATGTAACGCAGACTATTTCAACATATCAACACAAACTAAGGTTCAACAATGGGTTTATTACTTTATTGCTACTCACGAGGACGATTTCCGCACTTTCCCGCAGTGTTTATTGCTATATTTCTTTCCTTTTTTTTACATGACTGTGCAATGTCTCAATCCATTAGGCACACTCCTACCCCTTAGCGAGCTTTCAACCAACGACTCCCAGACCATGAAAGACCTTAGTGTGTTAGGTGTAGAGACAATCCCCCCGGGCGTACTTACTCAAGTAGCCAGGGCCCCGAATTAAGACTAGCCATGTTATTGCTATTTGATTTTTTTTTATATACATAGTATACCCATGTTTTCCCAAAAATTGCATGTCAATGGCTCATATAGTCTACAACATTTTCCACATGTTTCTCTTTTTAAAACTACATGTTCTATTAATCAACGCAACACACACTTCTTAAACCTACAAGTATTTGTGAACACGTTTGTGCATACCAAAAGCATTTATATAGCAACATGAATGTCATCGTGTAAAACATTATATCTCAGCTCATGTTATCCCAAACATTCTCAAATCCTTCACAATTCACTATCGTCATTGGCTAGGCAAAAATTTCTATTAAGCAAGAATTTGTGTGAGACATGCAACTAAAACATACTATCACAATCCATAATGAATACAAATTAAAAATTTTCTGCAAAAATTTAACTAAACACATAAACATGTAACAGTTAAATAAAACTAAACTACTATGCTATGCTCCCTAATACCCCCAAACTTAAAATATTCAATGTCCCCATTGAATGAAGGTAAAGGGTACAGAAAAACTCCCCTAATGATCGGTTTGACCACCCTCCTCGGTTGGTGAATCTGGTGGTGGATATGGCACTGCAGTGGCAAACTGTGACCACTCTAGCATTGTTCCTTGTTGCGCAAATGCTTCTGCCAAGGCCCTTGTGAGTCTCTGGGAAAACGTTCCTAGATTGGCATACATGGCGTCGACTTTGCGCTCTGACCGTCGAAGCTGTCGATCTCTAGGAATCGGGTGTGCTCGGGTGGATGGGCCGGCCTCATCGGGCTGGGGGAACTGCTAAGATCGCGCTGTAAAGGTGGGGTGGATGATAAAACCCAATCCTCATGGGTGTGGTTCACCACCCGTCCAATCCTTGAACTTGGCGATTGTGGCCGTAGTGATGTCGTGGCTAGATTTCTGTAGTTGTTTGTCATTCCACGGGACTTCCTGTTGGATAAAAAGTATGGCTGCCACCGATGCATGCTGGATACTCCCAGTCATGCTCTCCCGCCAATAACGTAGCATGTTTTAATGAATTAAGTGGCCGACGTCGATTACTTGCCGGTGATAATGCCCCATAAAATGATCGCTCTCTCGGTAGGTACTTCATGCTTATGAGGGGACGAAATTAATTTGGTGCATATGAACAGATTCCATGCTTGGGCATAACGATTCAAGGAAGACGTTGGAAAATATTGAGGCTCTGTCGTCCCTGGTTTATAATTCCATTTGGTTCCTAGGATGCACAAATCCGAAATTACTACGTCCAAGTCCGTCATCAAATGTGCACTTGTAACCCAATTTGCAGACCCAGTCGATGGTGTATCAGTTATTCCAAACAGTGCTCTGATGGCTGAGGGATGAAAATCCACTTGTACTTGGCGAACCAGCGTTATCCCTTCTTTCAGCTCCATCTCCTTTGCATTCGTGTACAACTCCCGAACAACTCCTATGGGAATAGGCATAGGCGTTGCAGCTAGGCTAACCCAACCTCTTTCTCATAGCATATTCCATAGGTGTCCATCTTTCTTATCAGGTTTAAATCCTCGTTCCTTCACAAACAATTTCGTCAAGAGGTGGTAATAATCTTGCTGAGCTTCCCGGCTGATAAATTTTCTGTGTTCCATGATATCCTCATCGTGACCACTGGATGATGAGTTGGATGATGAAGAGATGGAGATGGAATGTATCCTTTTTGGTCCCATGAGCAGATGATAGGTAGAGAATATAGATGCTCTACTACAGATGAGAGTACCCCCAAACTTGTGTGTGACACTCCCCGCAAAAACCCTAGACTTATGCTAATGGAGAGAGAGCTGTGTATATGAGCGATGAAGAGAGTTGTATGATTATGGGAGAATAGAATAATACACTTATATTATGGCACATGAGAGACCAAGTAGACCACCACTCGGATTCTTAAACTTAAAAATTTTCCAACCCCGTGTCCGTGCATGTGATCATTAGGAATTTTCTTATGAAATTTGTGTGGTATAGTAGCTTTCACGGAATTTTGAGCTACTAACTTCCAGAATCCTCGCTTGTGGTACACGATGTAACTGCATGAATGCACACTGTGTACGCCCAATTTATATATTAGTGACGAGTACAATTGAAAACACCTACATGAACAAGAATGCACCACAAATTATTCATCAGGCATGGAATAAAATTGATTTAACTACTACTCTACTAAAGGAATGAAAAGAAAGTAAGAGTGAAAATAATGGGTTGCCTCCCATCCAGCGCTAAGTTATAGTCAATTAGCTTGACTGTCTCTGAATATCATGTCGGCGAGAGAATGGAGGTGACGTTCTGTCTGTCCACCTCGCCGCCAAAGTAATGCTTCAAACGTTAGCCATTTACTTTAAAAGGCTTGTCTTGAAACTGATCATATACTTTAATTGCACCATGAAAAAATACAGTCTTCACTGTAAATGGACCTGACCATCTCGATTTCAGCTTTTCAGGAAAAAGTTGAAGTCTGGAATTATAGAGCAAAACCCTTTGTCCCGGTTCAAATGTCCTTTCGATGATCTTTTAGTCATGCCATTTCTTCACTTTCTCCTTGTACAACTTCGAATTCTCATATGCCTGTAATCTAAATTCATCTAACTCATTGAGATGGAGTAGACATTTCTCCCTTGCAGATGTCAAATCAAAATTGAGCTTCCGTATTGCCCAAAATGCGACATGCATAACGAAGTTTTGTATGTTGTTCGATAAGCCCATACGGCATCATCTAACTTCAACGACCAGTCCTTCCGCGTGGGATTCACAACTTTTTCCAGGATTCTTTTTACTTCGCGATTTGACACTTCAGCTTGACCATTTGTTTGCGGGTGATACGCTGTAGCAATGCGATGATTCACCCCATACTTAGCCAGCAAGGCTATAAACTGCCTGTTGCAGAAATGACTGCCTTCATCAATAATGATAGCCCTTGGGGTCCCAAACCTCGTGAAAATTCTTTTGTGTAGAAATCTTAGTACAACCTTGGCATCATTAGTCGAAAGAGCTGCAGCTTCAACCCATTTTGAGACATAGTCCACTGCAAGGAAGATGTAGAGATTTCCACAGGAAAAGACGAAGGGTCCCACGAAATCAATCCCCCATACATCGAAAATTTCTACTTCGAGGATTGTATTCAATGGCATTTCATTTCTTTTAGAGATGTTTCCCACTTGCTGACATTTATGACACCGCTGGACAAAACTGTATACATCCCTGAAAATTGTCGGCAAGTAGAATCCGACTTGTAGCACTTTAGCCGCTATTCGTTCTCCACCGTAGTGACCTCCATACACGTAGAATGACACTCTAGCAAAATCTCCTCGGTCTCGCTATATGGAATACACCATCTGATCACTTGATCAGAGCACTGTTTAAATAAGTATGGCTCATCCCATATATACCATTTGACATCGTGTAGAAATTTCTTCTTTTGATAACCCACCAAGTCAGAAGGTATCATCTTACTTACCAGATAATTCGCGTAGTCTGCGAACCATGGCACTTCACCTTTCACCACAAACAACTGCTCATCTGGAAAGGAATCATTGATCAGAACTTTGTTGTTTATTTCCATGTCCGGATTCTCGGGTCGCGATAAGTGGTCCCCAATTGGTTTTCAGTCCCCTTTTTGTCCTTGATTTCCAAATCAAATTCCTACAATAATAAAATCCATCTAATCAACCGAGGTTTTGCATCCTTCTTTGCGATTAAATGTCGAATCACTGCGTGATCCGTATACATTATCACCATTGTGCCAATCAGATATACTCGGAACTTATCAAAGGTGTATACCACTGCCAATAGTTCTTTCTCTTTGGTGGTATAGTTCAATTGTGCATCTAGTAGGGTCTTGCTGGCATAATAAATCACATGAAATATCTTTTCTTTTTGGTGCCCTAAAACAGCTCTTACGGCGTAATCACTGGCATCACACATCAATTCAAATGGCAAAGTCCAATCTAGTGCAGTAATCATTGGTGCTGAAATAAGTTTCCTCTTCAAGCGTTCAAATGTTGACATACAGGCTTCATCAAAGTTGAACTGTGCATCCTTCTCCAATAGACTGCATAGCGGTTTAGTTATTTTGGAGAAATCCTTAATGAATCTGCGGTAGAAACCGGCATGTCCCAGAAAATTGCTAACTCCTTTTACTGAAGTGGGTGGTGGCAAGTGCTCAATAGTTGCTAGCTTCGTCTTATCCACCTCGAGTTCCATCTTTGAAACTTTGTGTCCCAATATGATTCCTTCTTGTACCATGAAATGACATTTTTCCCAGTTTAGCACTAAGTTCATTTCAACACATCTTTTCAAAACCATAACCAGATTTTTAAGGCTTATGTCAAATGAGTCCCCGAAGACTGAGAAATCATCCATAAATACCTCCACATTCTATTCCACCGTGTCTAAAAATATAGCCATCATGCATCTCTGAAACATGGCTGGCACATTGCATAGTCCGAAAGACATCCTTTTGAAAGCAAAAGTGTCGTACGGACATGTGAAGGTAGTCTTTTCCTGGTCTTCTAGAGCTATCATAATTTGATTGTATCCTGAATATCCGTCTAGAAGGCAATAATACTCATGACCTGCTAACATGTCCAACATCTGATCAATGAATGGGAGTGGGAAATGATCTTTCCTCGTAGCTTTATTGAACTTGCGGTAATCCATGCAAACTCTCCACCATGTTACTGTTCGTGTTGGAATTAACTCATTATTCTTATTGGTTACGACTGTCATACCACCCTTTTTCGGAACACACTGTACTTGGCTCACCCATGAACTGTCTGAGATCGGATAAATTAGTCCTGAATCTAGCCATTTCATCACCTCCTTCTTAACCACTTCTTTCATTATCGGATTAAGCCTCCTTTGTTGCTCAATTGTTGGCTTGCTACCATCTTCCATCAGGATCTTGTGCATGCAATAGGAAGGGCTGATCCCTTTGATATTTGCTATAGTCCATCTAATAGTTGGCTTAAACTGTCGAAGCACTCGTAACAATTTTTCCTCCTGACAAGGTGTTAGTGCAGATGCGATAATCACATGTAATTTTGAATCTAAACTTAAAAATGCATACCTGAGATGTTCGGGAAGTGGTTTTAACTCCAACTCTGGAGGTGACTCAAGAGATGGCTTTACCTTTTTTGAGGCTTCCCCAGCTGTTGTCAATGGCTCTACAGGTAATCTAAATCTCCTGAATTATGAGGCTGTATCCAAATATTGCACAAATTCATTGAATTCCTCATCCTTCACATTTGAACTCTCATTAGAGATATTCTTCAAAGGTTCATATTTTACAAAACTCTGCACCTCATTCTTTGCGATCCGATCCACCAAATCATCCAAAGAACATTCTTCTTCATCTGTTGGGAACTTCATGGATTTGAAGACGTTGAAGGTGACCTCCTGATCCTGAACGCGCATAGTGACCTCCCCTTTCTGCACATCTATCAAAGTCTTTCCCGTGGCTAAGAATGGTCTCCCTAGTATGATTGGTATAATTTTGTCTTCTTCATAGTCTAGAATGACGAAGTCAGCCAGAAAAATGAACTTGTCCACCTTTACCAACACATCTTCAACAATTCCCCGTGGATATGTGATGGATCTGTCAGCTAGCTGTAGTGATATGTTCATCAGTCTTGGAATCGGCAATCCCAACTGATTGAACACTGACAAGGGCATTAAGTTTATACTTGCACCTAGATCACATAAACACTTGTTAAAGTTCATCTTCCCAATGGTGCACGAAATTGTGAAGCTGCCCGAATCTTTCAGCTTTGGAGGTAATTTCTGTTGGAGCACTGAACTACATTCCTCTATCAAGGCCACCATTTCAAACTTGTCTAATCTCCTCTTCCTTAAAAATATACCTTTCATGAACTTTGTGTAGCTTGGCATTTGTTCCAATGCCTCGGCGAATGGTATGTTGATCTGCAGCTTTTTGAACACCTCCAGAAATTTACTGAACTGTTTGTCTTCCTTCTGCTTAACGAACCTCTATGGATATGGTACTTGAGGGTGCATTGGTTGTACTAGACTCTTGACCTTCTCTTCTGAACCTGCCTTGTTCTTCTCTTCCTACTGAACCTCAAATTTTTTGAACTTTTCTTCATCACCATCCAACTATTCTGCCTCGCGCCACCACGTGATGTACCCTTGTAACTCACGCGTGGGCGCGCGACTTGCAGTGTCTGTCAAGTCTTTTCCAGATCTCAATGTTATTGCTTGACACTGCTCCTTCCCGTCTCTTCTAGGATTTGTCTTTGTGTTACTTGGCAATGCACCCTAAGGCCTATTATTAAGCATGCTCGCCATCTGCCCCATCTGCGTCTCCAAATTCTTGATAGCCACTACTTGGCTTTTGATCATGACTTCAGTGTTTGCCATGTATTTCAACATCATCTCCTCCATCTCTGATTTCTTCTCTGGCTATGGTGCAGCTGAAGCGTGGTGTTGTTGTAGTTGAGAAAATCCCGGTGGAAACGGTGGTTTTGTAAACCGCATTTGGGATATTTGTGGTTGAAAGCGCTGGTTGGTTTGATTTCGATGTTGGTTTTGTCCTTGGTTATTTGACCAACTAAAGTTCGGATGATTGTGGTTGTTGGGGTGGTATGTGTTCTAGAATTGACCTTGGTCTTTTCTGTAATTACTCACATATTGTACTGACTCTGAGCTGATGGCACATTGATCCATGGAGTGTGACCCCGCACAAATCTAACAAACGAAGGCAACTGTTTTCACTTTGCTTTCTGCCAAAGTATCTATCTTCTTAGCCATAGCTGCCATCTTTGCCGACAACTGAGTAATGGCATCAACCTCCAACACACCTGCAACCTTGGGCTGTGGCATCCGAGCTATAGGATTCTGATAATCATTCACAGCCATAGTCTCGATAAGCGTATAGTCCTCATCATAGCTCTTTGCCCAAAATGCCCCTCCTGCGACTGCATCCACAATTGGTCTCGACTGCCATCCTAACCCATTATAAAAGGAATTTATCACCATCCAGTCTGGCATACCGTGATGCGGACATTTTCTGAGCATCTCTTTGTAACACTCCCATGCCTCATATAAGGACTTGCCCTACTGTTGCTCGAACTGAGAGATAGCCGTCCTCATCTTTGCAATAATAGCCATTGGGAAAAACTTGGCTAAGAATTTCTGCGCTAAGTCCTCCCATGTGGTTATTGACCCTGACGGCAAAGAGTGTGACCAACTTCTAGCCTTATCTCTCAATGAAAATGGAAATAGTCGTAGTCTGATGGCATCCTCCATCACACCATTGTATCTGAATGTATCAAAAATCTCTATGAAACTCAATAAGTGTTCATTTGGATCATCCGTAGCAGCACCCCCAAACTGAACTGAGTTCTGCACCATTTGAATAGTGTCTGGTTTAATCTCAAAAGTGTTTGCTGCTATCGCTGGTCTGACTATGCTTGACTGTAGCCCATTTATGTTTGGCATGGAATATTCCCTTAGAGCCCGATGCTCTTCTCTTTGCTCAATCCTTGGTTCTTCCGCCATACTAACTGTAGTACTCTCTAACTGCACTTGCAAATTTCTTCGCACACTTGCTTTCCAACCTCTACCGTTTATGTTGTCATGTGCTGGTGTTAGTTCTGAGTTGGATGATCGCGTGTGCATAAAAATTCACACGTACCTGAAACGAAAAATGAAATAAAAATAGAAATGAGAAACGATCAGAATTTTCTAAGTCATACAATTTAGCTTTAAACTGATGATAATTATCTAAATTAACGCCTTTCCCCGGCAACAGCGCCAAAAACTTGTTGCCTCTTTTATAGTTCTAATAAAAGAGCTCTAACTCATGCAAGTATACACGGGTTAACAAATGTCTGAGTAAGTAGAGTATCGATCCCACAGAGAAAGTTGTTAAATTTAAACTATCATGCATCAATTAACTCACCAAATTTAAATGCCTAGACTAATGACTAACAGTGTTGAATTAAACTAATTATGAATAACAACTGAAAATAAGAATACAAATGGAATAAATATAATCTTGAAATAATGGGACCCTAACTTCATTTAATATTTTATCTAATCGCCACTATAATGCAAGAAGTGTTCACATATCACAGGAAAATAGCCAAGAGCACGAATAGAGTTATAACCATTTTTCAATGCACTATAACCTACTTACACATCATTTACAGATGTTAGACTCTATGTAATCACCAATGCAACCAAAATCACTATATGTCTATGTGAAATTGAAATTATATTGATTTCAAGCTCAAGCCCTTATTCTAGCTCATACGGTGAAACGGTATATGTCTATCTGGTTCACAAAATACACAAGCCATATACAACAGCCCCATATTCACATGCTATCATGATACAATCCATACCTATATGTTCATTGTCAATTCCATACAAGTACTGAGACGAATGGTGATCAAGCATTCATACATGTAAAACAACCATGATAGATATTCCATATGATATGCAAAACAATCCTAGCATTTAAATGTGCAACCAAACTACATATTAAAATCCGTTAGAATCCCATAATGTAATTTAGTTCATGGCTGAACCAAAATCCATTTTGGGATCAACGCTAAACATTATCAATAAGCAAATAATTGAAATAAGAAAGATAGAACAATCAAACCCAATCACTGAATAGAAATCAATGATAAACATTTAAATCCTCATAGAAATCCAGTAAATAAGAATAGAAATCCACAATGGTATATAATCCCAAGAAGAATTGGAAAAGTAGACGTTAAGGCTTCGTTCTATGTTGGAATCTCTTCCAAGGTGTAAACTCTAGTTACTATGATGAAAATACACTTAAAGTTATCTAGTTGTTCGTCTGACACCCGTCAGAATCGTTTAAAAACCAATTACAATTCATTTAATTAAAAATTAAAAATAAAACAAAATTACATCATCAAAGACGCGCGCATACGCGTGCCTCTCCGAAGATATGTCTCGCATGCGAGCAGACTTACTGAAATGTATATACATCCACCAACCTCTCTGCGTGGTAGCGCTTCTCCGCTCATTGCCGCCGCTATGACTTGCGATGGGTCATCATAAATGCAGCGTGGTACTCGTGTGGGCGTCGCGCTCCCAAGTCATTATCTTGCAGCGACTTCTTTGCCTGCAAGTTCTGGTTCTAGTTTTTTATTGGCTTCTGTCATGCTGCTGCTGCTATTTGTTCTTTTCATGCTTGATCTCTTGCTCCATTGTACCTCCATGCCATGCACATCCTGGTTTTTGCCTCGCCTTCACGCATCTATTCGCCACGTGCCTTCTAATACCACCAAAATTAAGCTGATTCCTGCACTTATTCACCAAAAGGAGTTTTAAGTAAATGCAATGCAAAATAACGTGAAATGCAACTAAAATACAATAAAATGTACTTGAGATGGGCACAATTCGCATGAATTGGTATTCAATAAGTAGGTAAAAATACCACTTATCATAGGGAATGCCAGAGGAAATAAGAGAATCCCCAATGGAGATTTCTCCACCAACTTCAAGCATCTTGTGGCCCAAAGATGGCAATCACGTTCCTGATTTTATCATCTTGTGTAACATTCCAGAATTTTTATTGTTATAATAAATAATTTATTGAATTATTTATGTATTTAATGGATGTGTTTGTTGTTGAATAAATAATTGTTCAAATTTGAATTGATGTGATTAATTATTTGTTAAATAAATAATTAAGGAAATTAATTATTATTTGCTAATTTAATTTAATTATTAAGTTAGAAAGTTTTGATTAATTGAATTACTATTCTTTTTATTTGGAATTGTAATTAAAAGGAGGTGTTAGTTGATTAAATAAAGTTATAATTATATAGAAATTATAATTTTGGTGGTATTGATTTATGTGTTAAAGTGATTGGATAAATTGTTTTTAGAATTAATTTAATCAAGTTAATGTGTGACAAATAACCTTGTTATAAAGGAGTTACTAAAATAAATTAAAGGAGTTTTAATTCAGTTTTTCCAAACAAGGCCTATTTCTTATTAAGTCTTTATTCTAATTGTGTTTTACCAAATAAGGCATAAGGATTAATTGATTATATTTTAGTGTTTAGCCAAACAAGCCTTATGGCTTTTGATTTCAAAAATTTTAACTGATGTCAGTAAATTAGAGTTATGTTATATAATTAATATATATATATATATATATATATTATATGCTATATACGTAAGTTTGTTAGTACGCTCTAGAGTTAGGAAGAAAAACAAAAACACAGAGGAAGAAGAAGAAGAGAATAAGAAAAGAATGGAAGAAGGAAGGCTAGAGAATTGAGAAAGGAATTGGGGAAAAGAAGTTTGGGATATCCATCATCTTCTACAATCAAGGTATTCTCCTATTTCCTTTAGCTTTCTCTTCTCCTATTTTCTCTGTGAAATTCTTGTGATAGGATAATTGTTGATTTTATGTGTGTTCATATGATAAACCATTGTTGTAAAGTTATTTTCATAGGTTATATGATTATAATCAATGAATTGATGATATGTATGTAATTGTGGAGAAAAGTATTTTACAAAGAGTTTTATATATATATATATTGTTTAATTAAAATAGAAATTATGAGTTGTTTAGTTATTTTATTGATAAATTGGCTATTCAATTTGTTAGAGTATATATAAACTTTGATAAAATGCTTTGAATTAGTGGTTTTGGATGAGAAACAAAATCACAGTGTTTATTTTCATCAAAAATATCAAAAAGTGAGTTATAGCCAAAATTAGTGAATTTGGGTGTGTTAATTTTGTTGTTTATGTTGTTGTATGGGTAGAAACATGTTAGGAATTCTTGAATTATGTTTACATGAAGTTTTTATATGAATTGCATGTGTATCAGTCTGTTAGAATCGAGCTTGTAGGCCAAATTTGGCTTTTTACATCTTTGTTCTAGAAATCATGCAAGGTCTATACCTTTTGTACCTTAATCAGAAATGCCATGCTCATACTCTTTACCATGACCGACCTTGTAGCCTTGATCTCCGCGTGCAATATTGCCATGCCACACCATGACAGCGACCCATGATGTAAATTGTGGTATTGCATGTGTGATGAGTTAGAGAATAGTCTGACAGTGTACTTTTTGTACACAAAATTTTAAGAAAAACTATGTGATGATAGTAGGACTACTAAATGTTGATTTTAGTATTTCTATACTATGAATAAGTATGTTATTAATAATTAACTTGTGTTATAACTTGATTATGTGATTAAAAATCCAATTTTAAATGATGAACGTACTTAGTTATGTTTGTAAGATGGTAATGACTAATTATGTCATGATGACATATGTTTATAGGATATTGTGATTCGTATTGATTTGGTTTAGCCTACGAGAAAGGCAAGTTTTCTAAACTTTCTTTTACATTGAGCAAGTTCTTTAACTATACTTTTAGAATTCTGCAATCGCTTAAATTTTCTTAGAGCAAGTTTTTCTAATCCTTTATCTTGTTGAACTAATTATGGTTTTCAATTCAATTATGATATAATGATGTAAGTTATTTTTGAGCAAGTTATTCTTGTATTTAACTTGTTATTTAGCATGCAAATTTATATATTCTAATGTTGAACATTTTTATCGATCAAATTGTTATGCATGCTTAGTATTCAATTCTAATTAACCTTGGCTTAGTATTGTTCAAGCAAGGTGTTATAGTTATTCAAATTGTATGCTCTTAGATTATTCCTAAAGCATGACTTTAGTTTAGTATGATTGATTCAATCACGATTATTCTATAATGAAATGTTCTTGGTTTCATTCAACTAATCCTTAGTTGATGTTCGTTGAATTCCAAATTACCTTGAAAGCTTATCCAAACCAAACTTCCTTTGATGTAGACTTGTACTCTAAATACTGAGATGAACAACCCTAATGTTATGATTAGGGGTTAACTTACGCGTAACGTTAAATGTTTATGCACAATACATGATACGAAGAAATTTGATCCCCTAAGTCTGAGGAGTCCTTATAGTCTTATATTTATTAAAGTTGGAGTTGAAAGATTTCTATAATTTGTGGACATAGTTCATGGTCTTATGACCCTCGGTTATATTTATTCCACATTTTTGATTTGGTTTACGATTATAGATGATAGAGTATTATTCATTGTTGATGAGCCTATTATTGGCGATTATTATTACTATACTCTGTTGATTTCATATTGTATCCGGTGAAGCAATTGTTTTGCTCACTCTTGTATATTTAAAACTCATTGCGACTAAAGAAAGAAGGTAGATGAACCTTCGTCTAGCAAAGAAAGGAAAAATGTGCAAGTGATGAAGACTTGTAATTTTACTTTGATTGAGATGTTAGATTTTTTTATTATGATGATCTTAGACTTGGTTTTAATGAAGTTTATTTAATTTTCACATTTGAATGATTGTAATTAACGGTTAGATAACCTGGGAGATTTTATTAAGTAACCCTTTACTGGGAAAGTTTTTATCTATCCATTTTTTTTGTGATTGGGTAGTTAGATATGAATGTTTGTTTAAGTGAACACCAGATCCAATGGGAATGAAGTACCTGGATTTGGGGGTGTCATCGGTTGGTATCAAAGTCGTAGGTTATGAACCTTAGGTGGGGGAAAAGCCTTAGGAAGTAACCTTCGAAAATATAGTAATGAACTCTTATCTAGTTTCAAGGAGAAAGTAATAAAACACTTATATGCTTATGTGTTTACAACTTATGTGCTCGTGAGAGTCGAGTAGTAATGATTAGTAATTAAAAAACTTAAAAATCTTGTTGTCAGGATGACTAATGTTGGAGAATCCAGCCAGACTAGGGAAGAAGGACCTTAGATTCCTAGAGAGGAGGAATCTTGTGATATTCAAGTGGTTTGGGAACAACTGCTTCCACGAGTCGACTCCATTTCTCATAATGGTGAAGATGATGATGATGATGATGTAGAAATAGATGAGGAAGAACCTGGTGGGCTGCCATGAGACGGATGATGAAGGACGAGGAGGAAAGGATTCCACTTAACTTTCGATAATTTGGTCAGTATATCGATGAGGTGCATGGCCATAACGTGGAACTTCAAGATCTTGTTGAGGAATTGCAAGAGATACTAGTGAACAATGAGACTTCGTTAGTACGAGAAGAAGCACGGCGAGATTCGAGGATCGAGAAAAACGGTGAACAATGTTGAAGAAAGTGGTTCACACACTAGAAGAAACGATCAAATGAGAGCAGAGGTTGTAGAGTTGAAGAGCAAGTTGAGAGAAGAATCTGCAAAAAGGACAAGAGCCGAAGATGCGTACAGTGAAGGTTATCAACAAGCCGAAATAGCAAAGGGAGACGCACAAGAAAAGAGAAGGAAGATGGAAAAAATTGATAACGTGTTCAACACCGCGATCAATCGAGCTCAAGATCGGGTCATGGGTTATCGATTCGATTCGAGATATTTACCCTTCGTTCATACTGGACCATCGGACCATGTTGCGAGTTTAGGAAGAAGAGCATCGTAAGACCTTGCAATATCTTAATAGGACATCGTAAGGAGTGTACTTGAGTTATGTTACGATAAATAATTTGTTAATCCCAAGTGTTATGCAACCTATGGGATATGATGATGATGTCCTAAAACTTTAGTAGTTCAGGAAAATAATGTAAATAGGAGTGATGCTATTGATATGATGTTTTCAAAGAAGTTTTGAATAAAAGATATTATTTTCTTTATCCAAAGTGTTATGTGTTATGGAATGATTACTTTCATGGGGGCAAGCTAAGTAGAAATTACTTGAAAAGAGTTGAGTAATAATCTAATGAGTGTATTTTTTAACGAGAAAATGCCTCAAGAGGCGTCAACCACCTCGTCGAGAGAACCGAAGGAACCAACAATGATAATTTGAAACTAACTCCGATTCGGTGAGTTGGTGACGTTATTAATAGGTGCACTGTAAAATCAACCGCAGAATCAACCTCAGAATCAAGGTGCTACGTTTAAGGACTTCAAGGCGGTTGGACCACCAGAATTTTGTTGGTCCATGAACCCAATTGAGGCACAAACCTAGGTCATGGAGATAGAGAAGGTTTTTGATGTTGCTAGGGTAGAGGATAACCATAAGACTTCCTTTGCAATATTCATGTTGACAGCAGAGGCTAGTTATTGGTGGTAGGCCAACAAAACTCGGGAAGGAACAGGAATTATGACTTGGGATAGGTTTAAGGAGATTTTCTTCGAGACCTATTTCCTAGAGAGTTCGAAAAGCCAGTTAGAAGTATAATTTTTAGAATTGAAGCAGGGAACGATGACGGTGTCTGAGTATGCCGCAAAATTCAATGAGTTGGCGAGGTTTGTGCCATACCAAGTCAGCACAAATGAGTGCAAGGCGAAGAGGTTTGAGAAGGGACTGAAACCCTGGTTGTACAGTAGGGTTTCCCTATTCCAATTGAAGACATTTGCAGCAGTGATGGAGAAGGCGATTATCGCTGAAAGTGGAGGCGAGGCGGTAACAAAGCATAATCAAGAGCAGAGAAAGAAGAAAAGTGACGGTGAAGTTAAGAGTAGTGGTAACGATAGTAATGACAAAAACCTGAAGAGGAAGTGGAATGGGAATGGAGGAGCTGGAAATCAGCAAAGAAACCAGCAAAATAATAAGTTCGAAGCATGTGCTACGTGCGAAAAGTTTCATAAGGGAGTGTGTTTGCTGGGGAAACATATATGCTTCAATTGTGGCCAGGAGGGTCACATAGCCCCAAATTTCACTCAATCTAAGAAGAATGTGTGCTTCACGTGCGGATCTAAGGATCACTTTGCTCGTGAATGCCCTAAGAAGAGATCTGGTGAGACAAATTGGAGCAAGGGAAATGCTAGTGGAAGTCCATTGGCTATTGCTGGACCAACAACAATAAACATATCCACATCCAGAACCTTGACATGGTATGCAAGATCTTTGTGCAATCAAAGGATGTGGTGTCGGTATTATCCCGATCAATGATATGGATGCTTATGTATTATTTGAATTAAGGGTGCTACTTGCTCATTTTATATCGATGAATTCGCTATGAGGTTAGGATTGCCTAGTGAAGAATTGAATTTCCTTTAAACATAGAAATTGCGAATAAGGAAGTAGTTCTGTTAGGTTCAGTATACAAGAAGCGTAGGGTGAACATTAAGGAAATATTTTTATGGTAGATTTGATTCCGATCGGCTAGGAGAGTTCGGCGTTATTTTGGGAATGGATTGGTTGTTCAATTATGGGGCGATAATTGGTACGCAAAAGAAATGTAAACCTTATGACTCGTCAAAGGTAGTATTTAATGGTAGCAAATTGCCAAGACAAATGAGATGTCGGCGATTATGCGAGGCCAAAAAGTTGTTGAGTTAGGAATTTGTGTGGGTTATTTAGCTTACATAGTCGATACTCGAGAAGAAGGTCGAATTGGAAGAAATACCGGTGGTTAGGGAATTTGTGGGCGTGTTTCGGAGGATTTACGGGACTTACACTGGCGAGAGAAATCGAGTTCATGATCGACTTAGCGCCGAGGAACCGCTCTCGATATTGAAAAGCCCGTCTGAGAATGGCTCGGTGGAGATGAGCACCGATGGTACAACTACATGGTTTGTTGGACAAGAAATACATTCGGTAGGATGTGTGTCATAGTGAGAAGCACAGGTGTTATTCGTAAAGAAGAAAGATGGGTCAATGCGTCTTTGCATTGATTATAGGGAGTTAAACAAAGTCACTATTAAGAATAAATATCCATTGTCGAGAATAGATGACTTGTTTGATCAATTGAAGGGTGCTAGATATTTCTAGAAAATAGATTTGAGAAGTGGGTACCATCAACTGAAGGTAAGAAAGGAGGATGTCTTGAAGGCGGCATTCGAACTCGGTATGGACATTACGAATTTTTGGTGATGTCTTTTGGTTTGACAAAGCGCCCTCTGGCGTTCATGGATTTGATGAACGGTGGTGTTTAAACCATTTTGGACAAGTTTGTGGTGGTGTTTATCGACGATATTACGGTGTACTCTAAAACTCGAGAGGAACATGTGGAACATTTACGTCTAATGTTGGAGACGCTAAAAAAAGAAAAGTTGTATGCGAAATTCTCTAAATGTGAATTTTTGCTGGAACGTGTACAATTTCTTGGGCACGTAATTGACAAGGATGGAATTTTAGTGGATCCATCACAGGTTGAAGCTGTGATAAATTGGTAACAACCAAGAACTCCATCAGAAGTGAGAAGTTTCTTGGGATTAGCAGGGTATTAAAGATGGTTTGTCCAGGATTTTTCCAAGATTGCCACTAAGTTAACAAATTTAACGAGGAAATCTGTAAAATTTGTTTGGACGGAGAAGTGTGAAGAAAGTTACCAAGAATTGAAAAAAGAAGCTAAGTATGGCTTTGTGTTGTCATTACAAGATAATACAGGAAATTTGGTGGTGTGTAATGATGCTTCACACAAGGGATTAGGGTGTGTTCTTATGCAAAACGGTAAAGTCATCGCGTATGCATCAAGACAATTGAAAGATTTCGAAAAAGGGTATCCGACTCATGATTTAGAATTGGCGGCAGTTATGTTTGCTCTGAAGATATGGAGACACTATCTCTACGAAGAGAAATGTGAGATTTACACATACTATAAAAGTCTGAAGTATATTTTTACACAAAAGGACTTGAACATGCGTCAAAGAAGATGGATGGAACTGATAAAAGATTATGATTGTGAGATCTTTTATCATCGAGAAAAGCAAAGCGTGGTTGTAGATGCCTTGAGTAGGAAAGGCGAGGAAAAAGTTGATGTTGTTAAGCGATAAGGAGGAGCTTATTATAGCAATGTCAAGGTTAGAGTTGGAAATCAAATTTCAAGAGAATCCGATTAAAGATGTTACCGGATGGAAGCCGGTCCAACTTTGGTGGACAAAGTGAAGAACGCTCAACTGCGGGATGAGGAATCGGAAAAATCGGAGAAAGTGTGGTTGAGGAAAGAGGTGAAATACAAGATTGATCTGGAGATGGAATCTTTGAGATTTGAAGGGCGAATATGGGTTCCGGTGATGCGGAGATTAAAGAAGAAATTTTGATGAAGCTCATAATTCATAACTCGAGATATTCGATTTCATCCGAGAAAGTAAAAAATGTATCAAGATTTGTGGTGACATTTTGGTGGCCAAATATGAAAGGAGGCGTTGCGAGAATCGCGTTGCAAAGTGCTTGACATGTCGGAGAGTCAAGGTAAACATCAAAGACCAAGCGGGTTACTTCAACCGTTGGAGATCCAAAGCGGAATGGAAATGGGAACATATCACAATGGATTTTGTGGTAGGTCTTCCAACAACTCGAGAAAGGATACGATGCGATATGGGTGATAGTGGATGATTGACAAAATCGCACACTTTTGCCGATAAAGATTAGATTCAATCTTGATCGGTGGCAAAATTATATGTTAAAGAAATCGTGTCGAGACATGGAGTTCGAGTGTCGATTGTGTGAGATAGAGATCCGAGGTTCACATCAAACTTACGGAAGAGACTACAAGAATGTATAGGAACCCGATTTGCGAATGAGTAATGCATATCATCCGCAAACAGATGGCCAAAGCGAATGAACGATTCAGACATTGGAAGATATATTGAGAGCATGCGTCATGGATTTCAAAGGAAGTTGGGATGAACAATTGCCGTTGGTGGAATTTGCCTACAATAATAGTTACCACGCTAGCATCGGCATGCCGCCCTACGAAGCATTATACGGCAGGAAGTGCAGAACTCCACTGTGCTGGGATGAAGTCGGAGAACGTCAACTATTAGGACCAGAACTGGTACAACAAACTGCTGAGGTTGTCCAACTCATCAGAACAAGATTGATATCTGCTCAAGACAAACAAAAGAAATATATTGATCAACACAGACAAGATCGTGTATTCGACATAGGAGATTTCGTATTCCTAAAGGTTTCTCCTTGGAAGGGAAAAATTCGATTTGGTAAGAAGGGGAAACTAAGTCAGAGGTTTATTGGACCCTTGAAGTCTTTGCGAAAGGTTGGAGAGGTGGCTTACGAGGTAGCTCTACCTCCAAATTGCAAAACATTCATAATGTTTTTTTCACGTGTCGGTGTATACGACCATACAAACACGATTACAAGCACGTGATTGAGTACGAACCATTGCGGTTTGACAAAGATTTGTCCTATGAAGAGGTTCTATCCGGATAGTCGACGAGGAAAGAACAAGTGCTCGGGAATAAGGTGATACCTTACGTAAAAGGTAGTATGGAGGAACCACAATGTCGAAGAGAGCCCGTGGGAACTCGAAGCTAAAATGATGAAGAATTACCACACGAGTTATTTGTTTAATTTGTGTCTTGATTACGGGGGACAGAATCTTTGTAAGTAGGGAGAATGTGATGAATGAATTGTTTGAATTGTGATTCCGAGGACAGAATCCTTGTAAGGAGGGAATGATGTAACATTCCAGAATTTTTGTTGTTATAATAAATAATTTATTGAATTATTTATGTATTTAATGGATATGTTTGTTGTTGAATAAATAATTGTTCAAATTTGAATTGATGTGGTTAATTATTTGTTAAAAAAATAATTAAGGAAATTAATTATTATTTGCTAATTTAATTTAATTATTAAGTTAGAAAGTTTTGATTAATTGAATTACTATTCTTTTTATTTGGAATTGTAATTAAAAGGAGGTGTTAGTTGATTAAATAAAGTTATAATTATATAGAAATTATAATTTTGGTGGTTTTGATTTATGTGTTAAAGTGATTTGATAAATTGTTTTTAGAATTAATTTAATCAAGTTAATGTGTGACAAATAACATTGTTATAAAGGAGTTACTAAAATAAATTAAAGGAGTTTTAATTAAAGGCCTATTGCTTATAAAGTCTTTATTCTAATTATGTTTTACCAAATAAGGCATAAGGATTAATTGATTATATTTTCGTGTTTAGCCAAACAAGCCTTATGGCTTTTGATTTCAAAAATATTAACTGATGTCAGTAAATTAGAGTTATGTTATATAATTAATATATATATATATATATATATATATTATATGCTATATACGTTAGTTTGTTAGTACGCTCTAGAGTTATGAAGAAAAACTAAAACATAGAGGAAGAAGAAGAAGAGAATAAGAAAAGAAGGGAAGAAGGAAGGCTAGAGAATTGAGAAAAGAATTGGGGAAAAGAAGTTTGGGATAGCCATCATCTTCTACAATCAAGGTATTCTCCTATTTCCTTTAGCTTTCTCTTCTCCTATTTTCTCTGTGAAATTCTTGTGATAGGATAATTGTTGATTTTATGTGTGTTCATATGATAAACCATTATTGTAAAGTTATTTTCATAGGTTATATATGATTATAATCAATGAATTGATGATATGTATGTAATATGTAATTTTGTGGAAAAAGTATTTTATATATATATATATTTTTATATATATATATTATTTAATTAAAATAGAAATTATGAGTTGTTTAGTTGTTTTATTGATAATTTGGCTATTCAATTTGTTAGAGTATATATAAACTTTGATAAAATGCTTTGAATTAGTGGTTTTGGTTGAGAAACAAAATCACAGTGTTTATTTTCATCAAAAATATTAAAAAGTGAGTTTTAGCCAAAATTAGTGAATTTGGGTGTGTTAATTTTGTTGTTTATGTTGTTGTACGGGTAGAAACATGTTAGGAATTCTTGAATTTTGTTTACATGAAGTTTTTATATGAATTGCATGTGTATCAGTCTGTTAGAATCGAGTTTGTAGGCCAAATTTGGCTTTTTTTACATCTTTATTATAGAAAATGCTTTGAAGTGCAAATTGACATTGCTTGTGACTTGGACTTCTGATACCTTTTGTGGCCTGTAATGGCGCTCATACTCATGCCACTTGAGACTGACCTTGTAGCCTTGATCTCCGCTTGATGACACCATGCCTTGCCGTGTCGACCACAGTGTAATTGTGTGACCATGCATGTGAAGTTAGCGAGAATAGCTACGGTGTACTTTTTGTACGAAATTTTAAGAAAAAGTTATGTGATGATAGTAGGATTTGCTAAATGTTGATTTTAGTATTTCTATACTATGAGTAAGTATGTTATTAACAATTAACTTGTGTTATAACTCGATTATGTGATTAAAAATCCAATTTTAAATGATGAACGTACTTAGTTATGTTTGTAAGATGGTAATGACTAATTATGTCATGATGACATATGTTTATAGGATATTGTGATTCGTATTGATTTGGTTTAGCCTACGAGCAAGGCAAGTTTTCTAAAATTTCTTTTTACATTGAGAAAGTTCTTTAAATCTACTTTTATAATTGTGCAATCACTTAAATTTTCTTAGAGCAAGTTTTTCTAGTCCTTTATCTTGTTGAACTAATTATGGTTTTCAATTCGATTATGATATAATGATGTAAGTTATTCTTGAGCAAGTTATTCTTGTATTTAACTTGTTGTTTAGCATACACATTTATATATTCTAATGTTGAACATTTTTATCGATCAAATGGTTATGCATGCTTAGTATTCAATTTTAATTAACCTTGGCTTAGTATTGTTCAAGGAAGGTGTTATAGTTATTCAAATTGTATGCTCTTAGATTATTCCTAAAGCATGACTTTAGTTTACTATGATTGATTCAATCACGATTATGCTATAGTGAAATGTTCTTGGTTTCATTCAACTAATCCTTAGTTGATGTTCGTTGAATTCAAATTACCACGAAAGCTTATCAAACCAAACTTCCTTTAGTGCGGACTTGTACTCTAAATCTTGAGATGAACAACCCTAATGTTATGATTAGGGGTTAACTTACAGCGTAGCGTTAAATGTTTGTGCACAATACATGATGCGAAGAAAGTGATCCCCCAAATACGAGGAGTCCTTATAGTCTTATGGATTTGTTAAAGTTGGAGTTGAAAGATTGCTCATGCTTATTTGTGGACATAGTTCATGGTATTATGACCCTCAATTATATTTATTCCACATTTTGGATTACAGTTTCTGATTATAGATGATAGAGTACTATTCATTGTTGATGAGCCTATTATTGGTAGTTATTATTACTATACTCCTGTTGATTTCATATTGTATCTAGTGAGCAATTGTTTTGCTCACTCTTGCATATTGTAAAACTCATTGCAGCTAAAGAAGAGAAGGTAGATGAACCTTCGTCTAGCAAAGGAAATGGAAAAATGTGCAAGTGATGAAGACTTATAATTTTACTTTGATTGAGATGTTAGATTTTTATTATGATGATCTTAGACTTGATTTTAATGAAGTTTATTTAATTTCCGCATTTGAATGATTGTAATTAAAGGTTAGATAACCTGGGAGATTTTATTATGTAACCCTTTACTGGGAAAGGTTTTATTTAACAAGTTTTTTGTGATTGGGTAGTTAGATATGAATGTTTGTTTAAGTGAAGACCAAATCCTATGGGAATGAAGTACCTGGATTTGGGAGTGTCACATAACACTTTCTTTCCAGTATGACTTTTATTTTCCATGCATGTAAATATTGAAAAAAAATAAAAATAATAAAAAATCAGAAAAAAATTAGAAAAAATAAAAAAAAATCTAAATTAAGAAAATCAAGGCCTGAACTACGAAAGACATGATCTCCCCTCATCAATGGGAGTACGTATGAAGCCATTTATGTTATGGTCAAAATAAACAAAAACCCAAAAAACCTAAACAAACACTTCTCAAACCATTCAGCTCATCAAGTAGGAACTACATAGACCTGATATCCCCTCATCAAGGGGAGTATGTAGGCAACCATCAGTGTTGTGGTCTGACCCTAAAAAGAAACATCTAAGCCCAAACATCAATCCCAAGATGCTAAGAAAAGCTCTCGAAGTCAGCGACCCATGTTAAGAATACCCAATAACACTTCAATATCATTCCATCAAATCTTGCACAAGTCCCAGAAAGGAAGAAACAACGATACACCAAGATAACCAGCAGCAAGGACCTTCAAAGAGCTAATACTCTCAATCACAAGTCTGAATCAAATCAGAAGAAAATTATCAAGGCCAATTACGCAAACAAGTCAGGAATAATGATTGAGGGCGTCAAAGCCTAAATCCACTACCTGTTCATCACATGGTATAGAGGCAAAAGCCTCTTACGATCTTGGCATCTTATCAGTCCATTTATCAAAGAAATTATACCAGACAACAAGCAAGGCTGGGGAAATTTCAAAATTGGTGACAACCCGATATTGGAACCGTTACAATAAGACTGGGGCAATCTCGGAAACAACGATAAATTAACACTGGGGCATTTATCCACCATCCTAAAAAGGAAAATGCACCGGTTAACACCATTAGCATGGTTCATCATAATCAGAGCTTCCCTCATATCATGTCACTGACAATTCGGTATGATTATTTGGTCTTTTCCCATCATACTGTTCTCAGAATGAATAACCCACATCTGAGGTATGACTTTTTCATCTCTTTATGAGCTTTCAGTCTCAATTTATATGCATTAGCGAGAAGCACTGGAATGGTTAAAGAATTAAGACTATTCAACCTTTTTGATTGGGCCCGACATCCTAGTTCAAAGAACTTTTTGGAACAAACTTGACCTTATATGCATGTCTGCACTTTATGATTGCCCTGACTCTTAGTTTTGGGGTATGAAGCTATGGCAAAAATAAAGGCAATTAATGAAAAGATAAAAGATAAGTCACAAGCCTAATGTCTCGAATCGTGGCCTAGGTTGCTCAAGTTATTAAGCCTGAGGGGTGTCTTTACACCTGGTTCCTTAAAGCCATCTGGTTTGGGTGTCAACGGTCCAACGCTCCTTACATGCATAACTTAGCGACTAAGAAAACGAGCATTGAAAAAAGGCAAAACCTGAGCTGATCCTAATCGTGGCGTAAGTTATTCGAGTAATTAAGCCTGGGGGGTGTCTGTTGGGTAAAATCTATATACGCTCACACGCAAGTATACGTGGTCACCAAGTAATATACTAGTAAGTCGAGTATCGTTCCCACAGAGACAAATTAGTAAGAAATTTAACCTCACAATTATCAATTTCCGATTAATCCTAATTTTATTAAACTATCCAAATTAATGATTAAAATTATAAAAACTAAATTATCAATAAATAAACTATCACAAACCAGCCACAAATATTAAAAACTGAATTTTCAAACAACTATTAGAGAATTAGGCTTACGATTTCACCCTAAGCTTCACTATGAATTTTTTACCTTAATTCCAGTTCAATTTACTATTCCAGTTTATTAATTAAGAACACGAATGTAGCACTAGCCACCTCTCGATGCACTAAATCGTATTAACTTAAATCCACAAATTAGATAGAAACAAGTTAAACACCTTAATCAACTAACTCACTATATCTCTATGTGAATTATAATTAAAGAAGGTTTAAGATTAAGTTCCCTATCCAATTACATGTGATGTCAAGCATATCTCTACCTTAACATTCATCAAGATTCTGTTCATTCACACAATTCAAGAACACATGCTATATTAACTAAGTCTAGATTCGTACTTCCTCTCTTGAATTCATACAAATCCTCAAAAAACTGTTGATCAGACAATTCATAAATTCAAGCTCAAATTAATATAGATAGACTGGAAAATAGTTTATTAAACTGGAAATCAAGGCTACATAATCATTATTTCACTTAAGGATCCATCATCAGCCTAAAAAGTAAATTAGCTCATAATAAATGAATTAAATACTGAATAAATAAAAGAAAACATCATCCCAATTACACAAATTGAAATTAAAGAAGAATAGTAATACACCACCCTTCTCTTGATTCAAATCTGCAATCTTCGTGAAAATCCTCCTCTTCTTCGTTCCTCCAAGCTCTTGTTCTTCAATCTTGTTCCCAAAAGTGTGTATGAATTCTTCGTCCTAATTTTCCTTTTACACATAGCATAAATTTGCCTCACTTCAGCTCCACACCATCAATCCTAATCTAACTCTAACTTATTACCAAGAAAATCTAAAAGAAGTCCAAATCCTTTTCAAAACCAACCCGTCATAAACCATAGACTCCCAAGAATATGTAATAACAACCATAACACAATCCAATTATAAACGTATTACATAAAGAATTTATAGCTCACAAGACTGCCTATTCTCCCTCACATAACAAATCCTGCCCAGCTCAAATCCCCGTAACAGCACGCTCCGCGCTATACATTACTCTTTCATAGCGTGGCCCATGCTATGTAATCAATGACCAACCACACACTAGCGTGCCCCGTACTACGTTACTCAGCACCACAGCGCGCCCAAAAATTGCTTGAAAACTCCTTCCAATGCTAACATCTTGATAGGCCCACTGATTATCTTACAACAAGAACAAAACCCATCATAAGTAACATGAAAGTACCAAAAACTAACAATATAACAAGCTAAACGAACATAAATCATAGTTTAAAAACCTACTCATCAGTGACTTTACACCTGGTACCCTAAAGCCATCTAGTTTGGGAGTCACCGACCCAACGCTCCCTACATGGGTAACTTAAAACCTAAGAAAATGGACCTGTCAAGCTCAGGTAAAGAAGCAAATAGAGTGATCGCCTAACTTGTCTTGAAGAATGGCCTTTATTACTAGAGCTAGTAAACCCGAAGGGGTGTCTTAATACCTAGTGCCCTAAAGCCCTCCAGTTTGGGAGTCATTGGTCCAAAACTCGTTACGTGGGTAATTCTGAATAGCCTAAGAAAACGAGACAAGATTTAGTGAGATAAAAGAAAATTTTTGAAGGAATAGAAATTAAACCCCTGCTAAGAGTTGCGTCACTCATAGTACATGTGGTATATGAAATCAAGTCTACGAAGAAGAATGTCTAGAGCAAAGATGAAGTATCTCTCATATAAGGAGATAAATCTTTTGAATCTAATCCTACCCATAAATAATGACCATGGATGCTTTAAAATTTCCTTGCGATTTCATAACTTATTCAAATTGCATAACTTCTACTTCAAATGCCTTATTCACAAGAGTATACTAACCCTGAAGCCAGGCCATCAAGCTTTTGGTGCATTTTGCTCTTTTGATGTGCAAGATATTGCTCACTCGTGACTTGGTCAACAAAGAGAGTTTCCCATATGAATCCACGACGATAACATGCGAAAGGACTGGGGCATTTTCTAATTCTAGGAAAGGGAAAGAGTTTAACGCGGGATCAAGCTTCTCATCAAAAAAAATGGGAGAACTCCTGAACGAAATCATGGTGACATAAGCTTGCCCCTACAGAAGAAAGGGAATGTTCTCAAGAAAATCCTTAACTCAAGAGCAAATGTAAGACCCCAACTTTTATGAATAAAGATGAATTTTCTATAATTATCATTTTTAAATATTATGGAATGAATTTGATATAATGTTATAGTTGTGGGTAATATTTAGAAATTTTGCAAAGTACGCAAGTTGTTTATATTATTCGATTGGTCGGGGAATATTCGTACGATGGCACAATCATTGGTGGACCCCACAAGGGAATTATTGTCGGATTGAGAAAACGACAAAAATATTTTTATGAAAATAACGGCAGAAGTTTTACTGTTAATACTGTTGAACTACTCGATAGTAAAAGTACAGTAATACGCGTGGTTGCATAGTAGCACACAGTATTGATTATTGATGCTTACGTGAGAAGTCACTCAGTTTTGTTCAATTATTGCTTCAGTAATTATTGCATAGTATCTCACGTTAATTGATTCAATTATTATTGATATTTTATATTAAGATGACGAAGTTATTAATATTATTATTTGCAATATCAACGATGTCTAGAAGTTCTGCCAAGGAGAGGTTTGGTCACCTAATTGCGTGCCAATAGGGAAAAATCCTTATTGAAAAGCCCCCTCTTTCCTGAGAACGACCTGGTCGATTAATAGTGTGAATAATAATAATGATGATGAAGTTTTGTTTTATTAGTATTATTAATGTAATAAAATAGAAAAGCTTTTTATATAAAATATAATACTTTTATAAAGTTATTCGTTTTATTAGGCTAATAGTAAAATCTTTTTATATAAAAAAGAATACTTTTATAAAGTTATTCGTTTTATTAGATAATAATTAGAATATATTATATTTTATTATGCATAGTGTTTGCATAGTGACTGCATAGTGTTTGCATAGTAAAATCTTTTTAAAAGTTATTCGTTTTATTAGATTATAAATAGAATATGTTATATTTTATTGTAAACCAATATGGACTGTCCGTTTAAAGTAAATCGATCTGGACCGTTCATGGATTGGTTATTATTCAGTCCATTCTTCTATAAATAGAAGCTCATTCCTTCATTATTTCTTACGAATTCACTGAAACTCTAGAGATAGAAACTGTAGAGAGAATTTTTCTTCTATAATTTTGAGCGTATCTCTTTAGCGTTTAAGAAAGCTTTGAGCATAATGCATGTTTCTTCAAGTATATCCCCGCCCTACCGTCGGAGTACTCTTCTTTATAAGGTAAGGGATATTATTTGTTGTACTCGTAAGGGGTATTATTTTTTTCATATTCATGAAGAGAACTTATGTTATTCCATTCTTTATTATTCTGTTGGAATAACCTGTATACGTGGTCTACCCTATACTTGGTGATTTCTGTTGTTATTCCATTCTTTATTACATTTGGAACATCCATGCATTCGTTTTACGCCGGACTTGGTTAAAATCTTTATTATTACGTTGGAATATCACGTCTGCATGCATTACGCCTTGGGACTGGTTCCGCTCTTTATTATTACATTGAATATCCTATCTGCATGCGTTTCTGTGGGACGACTCGTTATTTATTATTACATTGGAATAACTCGCATGCATGCATGAAGTACCACATGAATGGTGATTACTATTCTTATTCCATTCTTTATTATTCTGTTGGAATATCCTGTCGGTGCGTATTACGTCTGACTTGGTTCCGTTATTTATTATTCTATTGGAATAACCTGTCTATGCAAAGTACCACATGCATGGTGATTTCTTTTGTTATTCCATTCTTTATTATACTTAGTTGGTTAAATTTTTGACCTCTATACTCCATGAAATTGGTGGAATATCCTTGATATTTGCGCTTCATCCCTTTTGGTGGAAATATTCTTTTGAGCATTCTTAAATTTTATTCTACAAAGAAGTATCATGTTGACAATTTGGATGTTATTAGTTCCTGAATAAATTAATTCTTGAACTTGTTTTATTGAATTCTTATATCATTGTCATCATCCTCATATTTATATTTTGTTGAAAGTCATCTGTGGCCTGTAGTGCATAGATGGACTTAGTATGATTATGACCAGGGATTATTCGGTGTAATCATGACCGTAATGTTACAAATGATGTGGTAAAAGTCCTCATTGGCCCATAGTTCATTGATGAACAGTTGTTAGCATGATCATGACCATTGATGAATACACGAATATCCTTGTCCCATAGTGCATGGATAATTTGTGGTTGTGATACTTATGAATATCCTTGGTCGTAGTGCAGTGACGAGGTGGATTATTTATTAAGCTGAGTCCCAGCGATAAAAGTGATGAAAAACCTTTTAAATCATAAAAGATAGTAGATTTTATTCTCTACTTGACTCTTTTAATGGATTGCATGTTCCGCTACAGTTAAACTTGATGTATATTGTATTTTATCAGTTTTACACTGTTGAAGACTAATGATAATTTATTCTACATTATCTTAGTCATAATATTTCTTACTGGGCTAGTTGAGCTCACCCTTTCTTTCACTGTTCTCTTCAGGAAATGAGAATGTAGCCGGGACTAGTCGGGGAACGGAGTGATGATCCAGTTGATAGTATTAGTAGTCCTCACTAGTCTGTTAAATAGTGTGACAATAAATGTAATGAGGACTTATTCTTAGAGTGGATATTGTCTAGAAGACAGTATTTGTATTAAAACTCACAACTTTCTTATTGTATATTAAAGATTGTATTAGTATTCTGTACCATGTATTTGGCGACTCAGAATAGGTGATGTATACGTATTTTGGGGGCTTCACAGTTGGTATCAAAGCTTAGGGATATGATCTCTGGCTGAGATGTGTGATAAGAACTAGGAGGGGAGAGACGGGGAATTCATTCGCTAGTATGACCTACCTAAGTCTATTTGATATTTAATTGGTCGGACAGAGTATAGGGATAATATGTGATATGTTAATTAACCCTTGTTTTGTGGCAGTGTTTAAAAATGGCATCCGAGAATGTTGAGAACATCAATGGAGCACAGGAGACCGTTGAGTCTCCATAGATCAATACAGGATAATGTGCATCAGGAAGGCGACAATCCTCAGGAAAACAATAACACTAACCAAATGATGAATGATGGAATGTTCTGAGGCTTCATGCAATTCATGAAACATCAGGCGAGAGCTGTTCCTGTCCAAAATGCAGGTGGAAACACTAGCAACTCTCGAACGATCATTGCCAAATAGTTCAAGGAGCAGGGACCACTGGAGTTTTTTGGAGAGTCAAAGACACTTAAGGCAGAGACATGGATAAAGCAGATCAACAAGATATTTGATGTCTTGGGATGCTCCGAGGAGAAAAATCAACCACTATCATCTCAAGCCATAAAGTTATTCGTTTATTGAAAAACGGATGTCAATCTTTCTTAGCTCATGTCACGAATCTAAATAAAAATACGTCAATTTTGTATGATATTTCTATTGTTCATGAATTTCCAGCCGTATTCCCTGAAGAACTTCCTAGCCTACCCCCAGAGTGTGAAATTAAATTTTGTATCGACCTTGAACTCGGTACAAAACCTATTTCTAAAGCCCCATATCGAATGGCTCCTATTGAAATTCAGGAGTTAAAAATCCAATTGTAGGAATTGTTACACATCGGTTTCATTCGTCCTAGTACTTCTCCTTGGGGTGCTCCTGTTCTATTCGTGAAAAAGAAAGACGGGAGTATGCGACTTTGTATTGATTATCGGGAGTTGAACCATGTCACCATCAAAAATAGACAACCTATTTGACCGGTTGCAAGGCGCCAAATTCCTTTCAATGATTGATCTTCATTCCGAATATCACCAATTGAAGATTAGAACCGATGATCTTCCAAAGACGGCTTTCAAAACTCGGTACGGGCATTATGAATTCCTAGTCATGTCTTTTGGATTGACTAATGCTCCTGCTGCTTTCATGGATATGATGATCCGAGTAGTCAAGTAATATTTGGATCACTTTGTGGTTGTCTTTATTGATGACATCCTTATTTATTCCAAAATTCGCGAAGATCATGAGCAACACTTGAGGCTGATACTCCAAAAGCTTCGTGAATATAAGCTTTATGCCATGTTAAAGAAATGCGAGTTCTGGCTTGAGGAAGTAGTATTCCTTGGGCACGTGGTATCAAGTCGTGGAATATCTATTGACCCGACAAAGATTGAAGCCATTCAAAGTTGGGAACAACCTAAATCAGTGACCGAAGTACGTAGCTTTCTCGACTTAGCTGGTTATTATCAGAGATTCGTAGAAGGGTTTTCTCGAATCGCTACTCCCTTAACTCAGCTGACTCGGAAAGATACAAAATTTGGTTGGAACGAGGAATGTGAGAAGAGTTTTCAGGAACTCAAGAGAAGACTCATTTCAGCACCTGTTCTAACAATACCATCTGGCTTAGAGGGATTTGTCATCTACAGTGATGCTTCAGGCAAAGGGTTAGGATGTGTTCTCATGCAACATGGGAAAGTCATAGCCTATGCCTCTCGACAACTCAAAGAATATGAGAGGAATTATCCTACTCATGATCTAGAGTTTGCAGTTGTTGTCTTCATACTTAAAATTTGGAGGCATTACTTGTATGGGGAGAAAGTGGAGATCTTTATGGATCATAAAAGCCTCAAATATTTCTTCACTCAAAAAAAACTCAACATGTGACAGCGACATTGGCTTGAACTGTTGAAAGATTATAATCATACCATCCTGGAAAAGCAAACATGGTAGCTGACGCATTGAGTAGAAGATCGTATGCGGGTACGAGTGCGATATTGTCAACGCAAAAGCCCATTTTGTATAACTTGCAAATGATGGAGATAGAGATAAAGACTCCAGGGACCCAAGTGATGATGGCGAATATACGAGTGGAACTGACTTTAACTGATAAAGTTAAAGCTGCTCAAGCTATAGACCTGGAGCTGATGCATACGAGGAAGAGATTACAAGAAGGTGCTATGCATGAAGCAAGAATCGATAAAGAAGGAATATTTTGAGTCAACTCTAGACTTTGTGTTCCAAACAACCCTAAGTTAAAGTATAAAACCATGATGGAGGCGCACAACACACCATTTGTAATCCATCCTAGGAGTACTAAAAGTTATCATGATCTTAGACATACATTTTGGTGGGGCAATATGAAGAGAGAGATAGCATTGTTTATCTCAAGGTGTCTAATGTGTTAACGAGTCAAGGTGGAGCATCAAGTACCAAAAGGTCCATTGCAACCACTTGAAATTCCAAAATGGAAGTGGGAGCACATTACCATGGATTTCGTTACTGGTCTTCCCAGGGTTTCTCAGGGTATAAATGCAATTTGGGTCATTGTTTATAGATTGACCAAGTATGCTCATTTCTTACCTATACGAGAAACTTATACACTTGAACGTCTTGCTCGTATGTACATAAACGAGGTTGTAAGATTACATGGTATGCCAGTATCCCTAGTTTCTGATCGAGACCCAAGATTCACTTCACGATTTTGGGTTAGTTTGCAAAAAGCTATGGGCACGGATTTATAATTTAGTTCGGTATATCATCCTCAGACGGACGGACAATCAAAGAGGACTATTCAAACTCTTGAAGATTTATTAAGACTCTATGTCCTTGACTTCAAGGGAAGTTGGGACAAGTTCTTACCATTAGTGGAGTTTTCCTACAACAACAGTTATCAAACAAGCATTGGCATGGCTCCATTTGAAGCGTTGTATGGAAGAAAGTGTTGTTCTCCAGTATGCTAGGATGAGGTCGGTGAAGCAATGTTGTTGGGACCGAAGTTGGTACCTATAACTATAAAAAAGATTCAAACGATCCGACAACATATAAAAAGCTCACAAGACCGACAAAATAGTTATGTTGATCTTCATCCAAAGGATGTGGAATTCGATATTGGAGATCATGTGTTGTTATGTGTTGCTCCATGGAAAGGAGTTACGAGATTTGGAAAGAGAGGAAAGCTCAATCCTCGATTCATTGGCCCATTTTTAATCCTCGATCGAGTAGGGACTATAGCCTATAGACTTGCTTTACCGCCAAGTATGTCTCGTGTTCATAACGTTTTTCATATATCCATGTTTCGTAAATATGTGAAAGACCTGAACCACATTATTGAGTTAGAACTAGATGAAATAGCAGAAGATTTAACGTTTGAAGAAGTTCCTGTTCAAATCTTGGATAAGAAGGAACATATTTTACGCTCCAAGGTTATACCTCAAGTCAAAGTTTTACGGAGGAACCACGATGTTGAGAAAATGACATGGGAGTTAGAATCTGAAATGAAATCAAGGTATCCTTACCTCTTCGACATACCAGGTACGTACCCTAATTTCGAGGGCGAAATTTCATAAGAAGGGGAGATTGTAAGACCCCAAATTTTATGAATAAAGATGAATTTTCTATAATTATCATTTTTAAATATTATGGAGTGAATTTGATATAATGTTATAGTTGTGGGTAATATTTAGAAATTTTGCAAAGTACGCAAGTTGTTTATAATATTCGATTGGACGGGGAATATTCGTACGACGACACAATCATTGGTGGACCCCACAACGGAATTATTGTTGGATTGAGAAAACGACAAAAATAACTTTATGAAAATAATGACGGAAGATTTACCGTTAATACTGTTGAACTACTCGATAGTAAAAGTACAGTAATACGCGTGGTTGTATAGTAGCACACGGTATTGATTACTGATGCTTACGTGAGAAGTCACTCAGTTTTGTTCAATTATTGCTTCAGTAATTGTTGCATAGTATCTCACGTCAATTGATTCAATTATTGTTGATATTTTATATTGAGATGACGAAGTTATTAATATTATTATTTGCAATATTAACGATGTCTAGAAGTTCTGCCAAGGAGAGGTTTGGTCACCTAATTGCGCACCAATAGGGAGAAATCCTTATTGGAAAGCCCCCTCTTTCCTAGGAACGACCTGGTCGATTAATAGTGTGAATAATAATAATGATGATGAAGTTTTGTTTTATTAGTATTATTAATGTAATAATACAGAAAAGCTTTTTATATAAAACAAAATACTTTTATAAAGTTATTCATTTTATTAGGCTAATAGTAAAATCTTTTTATATAAAACTGTAAGTCCCCAACTTTTATGAATAAAGATTAATTTCTATAATTATCATTTTTAAATATTATGGAATGAATTTGATATAATGATATAGTTGTGGATAATATTTATAAATTTTGCAAAGTACGCAAGTTGTTATATTATATTCAATTGGTCGGAGAATATTCGTTTTAACAGAGAATATTTGTACGACGACAAAATCATTGGTGGACCCCACAACGGAATTATTTTCGGATTGAGAAAACGATAAAGACATTTTATGAAAATACCAGCGGAAGTTTTACCGTTAATACTGTTGAACTACTCCTCGGTAGTAAAAGAATGTCTGGCGTGGGTCGCATAGTAGCACACCGGTATTGATTATTAATGCTTACGTGAGAAGTCACTTAGTTTTGTTCAATTATTGTTATAGTAATTGTTGCATAGTATCTCACGTTATTTGATTCAATTATTGTCGATATTTTATATATTATTAAATCAATAACTGAGATGACAGAGTTATTAATATTATTATTTGCAATATTAACGATGTCTAGAAGTTCTGCCAAGGAGAGGTTTGGTCACCTAATTGCGCGCCAATAGGGAGAAATCCTTATTGGAAAGTCCCCTCTTTCCTGGGAACGACCTGGTCGATAAATATTGTAAAATATAATAATAATGATAAATGTTGTTAAAAATATTCAGGTAATTTTTATGAGGTATTTGTTACTTATTATTTTGATTTCCACTCACTCATTTTTCAAAATTATCGGAAGGAAGTTATAAAGTATATATATTGGACATGTGTGTGTGTGTGTGTTTACGTGTGTGTAGGAATGTGTGTGTGGTAGTGGGTTTTGGTGGAAAAATTGAATGGTTGATAGTTAATGTTGGTTGTTTTATTATAAATTGATTAATGGTTGTGGGAGATTTATATATATATATATAGATATATAACATGTGCAGATTAAAAAAAGGGGACAAAAGTGATGAAAAGTGGTGGGTGGAGAATGATGGTATTGATATGTAATATATATATATATATATATATATATATATATGTGTGTGTTTTTTTTGGTTTTGCATGCAATTATTTTCATCCGTGATTATTAATAGACAGCTGTGAAATTGTTCATGTTTCGTCCGTGATAATTCCTCACAATGCCCCTTCAATTCTCCTATAAATAGAATGCTTAGTTAGAATTGAAAACACACCAGAAATTTTAGAGAATTATCTTCTATAAGCTTTGAGCGTAGTGCAAGTTTTCTTAAAGAATATCCTCGCCCTACCAGTCGGAACACTTTTCTTTTACAGTAAGGGGTATTATTTCTTATGTATTCATGAAGAGAACTTCTGTTATTCCATTCCTTATTATTCTGTTGTAATAACTTGTATACGCGGGCTACCCTATACTTGGTGAAATTCTTCTGTTACTCCATTCCTTATTATTCTGTTGGAATATCCTGTCTATGCATTTACGCCGGACCTGGTTCTGTCTTTATTATTCTATTGGAATATCATGTCTGTGCATTTACGCCGGACCTGGTTCCGTCTTTATTATTCTGTTGGAATATCCTGTCTGTGCGTTTACGCCGAACTTAGTTCCGTCTTTATTATTCCTTATTATTCTGTTGGAACATCCTGTCGGTGCGAATTTCGCCTGACCTAGTTCCGTTATTTATTATTCTTTTGGAATAACTTGTCTATGCGAAGTACCGCATGCATGGTGATTTCTTTTGTTATTTCATTCTTTATTATACTCAGTTGGTTAACGTTTTGACTTCTATACTCCATGAAATTAGTGGAATATCCTTGATATTTGTTCTTCATCCAGTATCTTTTCATGGAAATATTCTTCTGAGAATTCTTAAATTTTACTTTACAAAGAAGTATCATGTTGACAATTTGGACGTTATTAGTTCCTGAATAAATTAATTCTTGAACTTTTTTTATTGAATTCTTATATCATTGTCATCATCCTCATGTTTATATTTTTTTCAAAGTCATTTGTGGCTTGTAGTGCATAGATGGACTTGGTATAATTATGACCAGGGATTATTCGGTGTAATCATGACCGTAATGTTACAAATGATGTGGTAAAATTCCTCATTGGCCCATAGTGAATTGATGGACAGTTGTTGGCATGATCATGACCATTGATGAATACACAAATACCCTTGGCCCGTAGTGCATGGATAATTTGTGGTCGTGACCTTAATGAATATCCTTGGCCGTGGTGCAGGGATGATGTGGATTATTTATTAAGCTGAGTCTCAGCAATAAAAAGTGATGAAAAACATTTTTAAATCATAAAAGATGATAGATTTTATTCTCTACTTGACTCTTTTAATGGATTGCATGTTCCGCTGCAGTTAAACTTGATGTCTATTGTATTTTATCAGTTTTAACACTGTTGAGGACTAATGATAATTTATTTTGCATTATCTTAGTCATATTATTTCTTACTGGGCTAGTTGAGCTCACCCTTTCTTTCACTGTTCTCTTCAGGAAATGAGAACATAGCCGAGACTAGTCGGGGAACGGAGTGACGGTCCAGATTATAGCATTAGTAGTCCTCACTATTCTGTTAAATAGTGTGATAATAAATGTAATGAGAACTTATTCTGAGAGTGGATATTGTCTAGAAGATAATATTTGTATTAAAACTCGCAGCATATATTTTATCGTATTTTACATGACTGTTGTATAATTAAGTTGTATTTGAATTTTGTACCACGTATTTGGCGACTCAAGATGGGTGATGTATACCTATTTTGGGGGCATCACAAAAATAGAATACTTTTATAAAGTTATTCGTTTTATTAGACAATAATTAGAATATATTATATTTTATTTTGCATAGTGTTTGTATAGTGCCTACATAGTGTTTGCATAGTAAAATCTTTTTAAAAGTTATTCATTTTATTAGATTATAAATAGAATATATTATATTTTATTGTAAACCAATCTGGACCGTCCGATTAAAGTAAATCGATCTGGACCGTTCATGGATTGGTTACTATTCAGTCCATTCTTCTATAAATAGAAGCTCATTGCTTCATTATTTCTTACGAATTCACTGAAACTCTAGAGAGAGAAACTATAGAGAGAATTATTCTTCTATAATCTTGAGCGTATCTCTTTAGCGTTTAAGAAAGATTTGAGCGTAGTGCAAGTTTCTTCAAGTATATCTCCGCCCTACCGTCAGCGTACTCTTCTTTATAAGGTAAGGGATATTATTTGTTGTACTCCTAAGGGGTATTATTTTTTCATATTCATTAAGAGAACTTCTGTTATTCCATTCTTTATTATTCTGTTGGAATAACCTCGATATGATCTCACCCTATACTTGGTGATTTACATTGTTATTCCATTCTTTATTATATGGAACATCCTGCTCATGCTTTTACGCATGGACCTAGTTCCGCTTTATTATTATTCATTGGAATATCCCGCTGCATGCATTTTTACTGGTGGACTGGTTCCATCTATATTATTCTCATTGGAATATCTTGTCTGCATGCTTTTCTGTGGGACCGATTCCGTTATTTATTATTACATTGGAATAACATACATGAGAAGTACCGCATGCATGGTGATTTCTGTTGTTATTCCATTCTTTATTATTCTGTTGGAATATCCTGTCGATGCGTATTACGTCTGACCTGGTTCTGTTATTTATTATTCTGTTGGAATAACATGTCTATGCGAAGTACCGAATGCATGGTGATTTCTTTTGTTATTTCATTCTTTATTATACTCAGTTGGTTAAACTTTTGACTTCTATACTCTATGAAATTGGTGGAATATCCTTGATATTTACGCTTCATCCCTTTTCGTGGAAATATTCTTCTAAGCATTCTTTAATTTTATTCTACAAAGAAGTATCATGTTGATAATTTGGACGTTATTAGTTCCTGAATAAATTAATTCTTGAACTTGTTTTATTGAATTCTTATATCATTGTCATCATCCTCATATTTATATTTTATTGAAAGTCATCTATGGCCTGTAGTGCATAGATGGACTTAGTATGATTATGATCAGGGATTATTCGGTGTAATCATGACCATAATGTTACAAATGATGTGGTAAAAGTCCTCATTGGCCCGTAGTGCATTGATGGACAGTTGTTGGCATGATCATGACCATTGATGAATACACAAATATCCTTGTCCCGTAGTGCATGGATAATTTGTTGTTGTGATACTTATGAATATCCTTGGCCATAGTGCAGGGATGAGGTGGATTTTTTATTAAGCTGAGTCCCAGCGATAAAAGTGATGAAAAACATTTTAAATCATAAAAGATAGTAGATTTTATTCTCTACTTGACTCTTTTAATGGATTGCATGTTCCGCTACAGTTAAACTTGATGTCTATTGTATTTTATCAGTTTAACACTGTTGAAGACTAATGATAATTTATTCTGCATTATCTTAGTCATAATATTTCTTACTGGGCTAGTTGAGCTCTCCATTTTTTTAACTGTTCTCTATAGGAAATGAGAATGTAGCTGGGACTAGTCAGGGAATGGAGTGACGATCCAGATGATAGTATTCGTAGTCCTCACTATTATGTTAAATAGTGTGACAATAAATGTAATGAGGACTTATTATGAGAGTGGATATTGTCTAGAAGACAATATTTGTATTAAAATTCACAGCTTTCTTGTTGTATATTAAAGATTGTATTTGTATTCTGTACCATGTATTTGACGACTCAGAATAGGTGATGTATACCTATTTTGGGGGCGTCACAGCAAAAGCCTAATGACAAAAGTTATAGCGAATGAAATCTAAACCATCAAACATGTTAACCTGCGTCAAGTCCTCACAAGTTGAGGCCGGTACACCAAAGTTCAAAGTTGGGCAGCGAAAATGAGCCGCACCCTCCAGAGATGTCAGCGACATTTAAATCATCAGTTCAGCCAGGTTGCGATTCAAAAGTTCAAGGCAATCGGGCACAAGCACCCAACAACGAAAAAGAAACTCCAAATCACCTCAAAAATGGTGAGGTATGATTCTGCTCCAAACAATTTAAAATGTGCATCAACCTAGGACAATAGACTCATAAGGATAAATCTAGCTCATCACACCATGCATGATCTGCACATGTGTAAAAGTGTTACATCTGTGTACATCTCCATCGAGGTTTAGCATGCATCTCTAGTAGATTTAAATATGCATGCACATTAAATTCCTAGATTAGAAAAAAAATTCGTCACAGACACCATTTGGTATTATAAGACATTGGCATCAATCCAACCTACCATCAGGCGGAGTCTAGTGAATTAAGTCGTTAAATATTACTTCAGCGAAGGTATCGAAAGAACCAATATTCTAAACCAATGGCATTAATCCAGCGCGACATCGAGATAGTTCAGCAATGAAAGCTTTATACACCACAATTCGAGCGGGAATCAAAATAGTTTGGCAATGTCAGCGTAGTCAACTACCAGCGGAGTAGGAACCGTTGTCAAAATACCAGCAGGGTAGGCACCATTGAGAACTACCAGCGTATACATCGGTGATTTCACAACGTCATCCCCAGTAGAGATGTAGAAAAAAATCTAAATTTCTCTTCATCAAACAAGCATTGGCAACACCGATAAAATGTCAAACCGTTAGAGTCAACACCAGTATAGGCATCAGCAGCAACCAGTAAAGGTAAAGCGATTTGCAATGTGCGAAGTGCGATTTGTGATTTATGATATGCGAAATGTGATGTGTGAGGTGCGAAGTGCAATTGGCTAAAAGCGAAGTACAAAATGCGATGTGCGATTTGCGAACTGTGGTTTACAAAGACATTTTAACATTCATCATAACATTCATTACATTACGATTTGCATCATTAAAAATTACCTTGTCGTATTTCAAGTGTCTACTAATATAATATCCATTCTATTGCATTGGATGAACATGATAAAGAGTGGCATCTGTAGAAACTCAAAATTTTGTTTTCTTGTTAATAACTATACAGGAGGACAAAAACGTCTTTTCACACTCCAGAGATAACCATATAGGACCGCGACATCAATTCCAACCCTAGAGATATCCCTGAGAAATCCAGTTCAATGCCCAGAGTCAACCCTGGGAGGTCAAGCCAACCTCAGAGATGACCTTGAGGACAGTCGGAGTCAACAGTAGGCCAACCTCAGAGATAACCCTGAGAAAAGACTGGTACAACTGGGCAAAAACTGGAGATAAACTCGGGAGGGGCAAAATGGTCATTTTGACAACTTAAACATAACTCAAATAAAATCAAATCATTTTAACTCAAACTTCTTCCAAAGAAGTCCCACAAGAACCATATCTTAACTTCCAAGCACCCACTACACAAAATAGCTCAACGGACTGCCTGACGAAGACCCATAAACACTATTTTAGTCATGGACCCATCTTCTTGGAATAAAAACATGGGCAAATCCTATGTCATTGTGTAGCTCTCACAAATATCTTTCCATAATGGTATGGCACACTTCAACCGGACTCTCGAATTGAAAGTTATAAAGGTTCGAGTGAGACAGTGGGACTTACAGAGCCCGGGGCACCCCGGGAAGCTACAGGTAGACCTGCGGCTCCCCCCTCGATAAATAGAGGGCTTGGGGTGGCCTTTTAGAAGAGAAAAAAGGCGAGAAAGCCCTATCCATTTTTCTTTGTACACACTATAAACTTAGTGCTTTCTTTTTTTAAACACTCGTGAGCTTGTGTTTTGCTACATTTTACCAGTAGAAACCGAGTATTCATTCATTTAAGGCTATCTAAAGTCCTCTTGGCAGCCCACTGTAAGACACTTCACATTCTTAAAGCCTTTCTCCACTTTCATTCACACATAGTTATTCACATTGAGAGTCAGTGTAAATGCGCGTATGCCCGAACTTTGGTCCATTGCTTTTTTTTATTGCTTTATATATATATATATATATATATATATATATATATATATATATATATATATATATATATATATATTTACGTTTCATCCGATGGAGTTTACTTGGTGGCGGTTGATCGTCATATATACACATATTTCCATTTTCATCCCTTTAGGTTGATCGTTCATATATATATTTATAGCTTTATATATATATATATATATATATATATATATATATATATATATAACCATTTATAGCTTTCCTACATACTGCATCATCATGTGAGCCTAGGAGTCATGTGATCACAGATTCAGTCCCTAAATCTAGATCAGTTCCTGTGATGGACATTTTCGGCTGTAATCAGCTTGTAAATTCCTTAGATGGCTTACATGCCCACAAGGAGTTTGGCACTACTTTGTACATTATTTTCTCAAAGATGCTTCGCATCTCAAAAATAAAAGCAATCAAGTCGAACATATAATAAAATTGAAGTATCAAAGGCCTCAATTATTATTGAGCATAAGGGTTTGAAAAACGTCTTTTTCTAAAACATCATTGCTATATCTTGTTAAAATTGAACTTTTTTACAAAATTCAAACCCTTTGTATATAGGTGCAAATGAGGTATAGAACTACTTCCAAAAAATTGCACATTAACCTACACACACACATTCAAATAGAAGTTTAAATTCAAAAGTGGCGGTCACCGTGGTAACACGGATGGTGGGGGGTGCCTAACACCTTCCCTCCGCATAATCAGGCCCCTGGACCCTAATGAATCTTGGTTTCAAAGACCAGTCAAGCAGTATTACATCACTTGGTCAATGTGCAAACCTTTTCTCGGTTGAGTTGGTGCAACCATTTAAATATACATGTCAGACCTTTTCAAAATTGTTTTTTCAAATAAATCTCACCTAACATGAGAACACCAAAAGACAAGAACAAAAAGGGACAAATTAAAATCCCGATGTCAATGGCAGCTACGGAGATAACCTCGTAAAAGTCTGTTTCAACCCCCAAAAGTCAATTTCAACCTCGGACATAACCCCGAGGAACTCAATTCCAACTTCGGAGATAACCTTGGGAGGTCAGGCACACCTTAGAGACAACCCTGAGGACCTTCAGTAATCACAACAGCCCAATCTTTGAGATAACCCTGAGCAAGAACTGCTAAATCAGCCCAGAGCCAGAGATAACCTTGTTGAGGGGAAAAATCATCATTTTTCCACCTCGATACTACATTTGTGCCATCTCAATAACAATTTAACCCACATTCTATACAGAAGTGTCCTAAAAGAACCATAGCTCAAATCCTGAGTGACTTCTACAAAAGACAACACACCGGATAAAATTCGAAGACCTAATAATCTTGTAATGGACCCATTTTCCAGGCCTCGTACAACCTCTTATCCCATATCATGTTGTAGCTCTCGACAACAGCATTCCGAAAAGGTATTATACGCCTCAATCGGATGTCCGAATTGAAGGTTATGAAGGTTCAAGTGGACAACGCATTGTATGTGTGCACGTACTTTGAGATGGTGGGACCCATAGAGCCCGAGGCACCCCAGGTAGCTGCAGGTACACCTGTGGCTCCTCCCTATCTAAATAGTGGGCTTGGGGTGGCCATTTTAAGAAGAGAAAAGGCGAGGAAGCCCTATCCATTTCACTTCATACACACTTCCAAGAGATAAAAGAGAGGAAACCCTATCCATTTTAGTTTGTACATTGATTACTATCTCTTTCCAAACACATGTGAACTTGTGTTTTGCTATATTATACCGGTGGAAACCGAGTATTCATTCATTCAAAGCTATCTGAAGTCTTCTTGGCATTCAACTGTAAAACACCTCAAATTTCTTAAAGCCTTTCTCCACTTTCATTCACACACAGTTATTCACGTTGAGAGTCGTGTTGTGTGTGTATGCCCGGATCATTGATTCATGGCATTTACTGTTTATATATATATATATATATATATATATTAACATTCCAGTTAGGCCTAGAGATCACTTTGTGGCCATTTATCACTTATATATATATATATATACACATTTCTGTTTGGCCTAGAGTTTACTTCGTGGCCTTTTATAGCTTATATATATATATACAAAACCGATCAAGTAAGGACTCCCTTACTTTGTTAAAATGTGGACTTTTTTTTGTTTTTTTTTTGCTTTTTTTTTTAAAAACAACTATTTTTTTTAATATTTTATGGAACTGAAATTTTTTCATAATACAGTATTTTGGATACATATAACAAAAAATGTATGTATACGCATGCATCGTGCATACATACATTTTTTGTTATATGTATCCAAATCACATCCAAAATACTGTATTATGAAAAAAATTCAATTCCATAAAATATTAAACTTTTTTTAGTTGTTTTAAAAAAAAGGAAAAAAAAAACCAAAAAAAAAAAGTCCGCGTTTTAATAAAGTAAGGGAGCCCTTACAGGAACCGGACCCTATATATATATAATTACAGCTTTTATATGTATAATTGTTTACAGCTTTTGCACATATTGCTTTATCATGTGAACTTAGGAATCATATGATCAGAGATTCAGTTCCTAAAACTAGATTCGATTCCCGTGATGGAAATTTTCAGCTGCAGCCAGCTTGTAAATTATTCACGGTGTTTGAATATCCTTAAATAGCTCTCATGCCCACAAGGAGTTCAGCACTGCTATGTATATTATTTTCTCGAAGATTCTTCGCATCTCAAAAATAATAAAAACAAACAAGCCGAACACGTAATAAAATGGAAGTATCAAAGGCCTCAATTATTATTGAGCACAAGGGTTTGAAAAATCTGTTTTACAAAACATCATTGCCATATCTTGTTAAAATTGAACTTTTATACAAAATTCAAACCTTTTATATATATGTGCAAGCGAGGCATATCACTACTTCCAGATAATTGTACATTGACCTACACACACATACGCATTCAGATAAAAGTTTAATTGAAAAGTGGTGGTAATCATGTCAGCATGAAAGTCGGGGGGTGCCTAACACCTTCCATCTGCTCAATCAAGCACCCAGACCCTAACGAATCTTAGTTTCACAGACCAGTTAAGCAGTGTCACATCACTAGGTCATTGTTCAAACCTTTTCTCGGTTGAGTTGGTGCAACCATTTAAAAATACCAACAGGCGACTCTTATAGTCCAATCGTCGACATATACATGTCGGACCTTTTCAAATCTATTTTTTCAAACAAATCTCCCCTAACATGAGAACACCAAAAGACAAGAATAAAAGGGACAAATAAAAATCCCTACATCTACACCCAATTTGTAATAAGTTTACGGAAACATAAACTAATGTTTATAATATGGTTATAAGCATATAAACAATATAACCATCAAAATTACAACCTTTAAATTAACTGTTTTTATTTTTTTTTCACTTTTAAACATTCATAGCGAAACAATCTACTGTGAATTCATTTTACAACCAAAACAGTCCGTTTAAATCATAATGTTTTCGTTTCTTCATTTATTTTCACAATCATCAAATAATTTATAGTTTAACACATGAATTGAACATCAATTTTAATTCTAAAATAAGACATATCATATATATACCACTATAATTCAAGTTCTTTAATACTAAACATGTTTCTACGAATGTGATTACTTTACATCATGAATACATGATATAAAATATGTTGTCAACATCCATTAACACATATAACACCATGTTTTCAACAATCATACTCAAAACTAATTTACAAAGACTTTTTATGAAAACTCAAAAATAGAAGAACTAAGAACAAAAGGGTTAAATTACTGCCTCAAATTTCTTGTTTGAGCAACATAGATGATAGCAACCTCCTTTGATTTTTCTCAAACTCACAAAACTCTTCTATTCTTCCTTCTCGCCTTTCTCTATTTTTCTCTCAGAGTTTTCTCTTCCGTGTTCTTTCTCTCTTTAGCTTTGTGTAACATAATCTGATATAACCTAACTAATACATATTATTACGTAAAACAAAAAACTGACAAGTATATAATACTCTTAATTAATAATTTATGAATTATGTATTTTTAAAATTAAAAACCACTAGGGCTTATTTGGCAAAACAAGATTAAAATAAGAATTTCAAAAGCTTTAAGGCTTTGTTTGGAGTAACCAAATTAAACCACTTTAATTTATTTTAATAACTCACTTATTATATAGTTTAATTATCACACTCTATTTATTTAAATTTTAATATTCAAATTCAATTGAATTAAAGTTAGCATTAACAAAATAAATAAAATTATCACATAATTATAATTCCCATTAAATTAAAATTTACGTAACAAATTAATAAATCTCTAATTTAATTATTAAATTAAATTAAAATAACATTATAACAATTTATTTAATTCTTATCAACTCTCTAATTTAATTATTAAATTAAATTAAATTAGAATATTACCACCTAATAATTAATTCATCATTCTTTTATTTTAATTAACTTCAAAATACCAAATTACCAATTATAAACTTAATTAACATATTACATTAATTAAGTTAATTTCCCACAACTTATGAATTATTTATTTAACTAATAAATAATCAAATTAAGCAAATATTTATTTAACAATACACATCAACCAAAATATTTATTTAAATCAATAAATATTTAACATTACACATAAAATTTTAGATTGTTACAATTATATATTCTTTAACTTGTTCATTATCTTTTTCTATGGATCATTATCATATACTCAATACTCAAACTCTAGATACATTACAATGGGACTCTTGGGGCCCAGCCTCAGGTGTAACTGTTCCATCCATAGGTGCACTTGCGGCTAACTCGAATGTCATAAGTCAGCAGCATGAAGTTCATTAATCATATACGCGTAAGAAGGAAAAGATAGAGAGAGAAGCTAGAGAGACAGAGAGCTCGAACCTTGCCCTTTTTCATCATCTTTTCATTGTTTAATCTTATATATCATACATATTAAGTGTTAAGAGTGATATAAGTTGATCCCGAGCAAAAAGAAGCTTGTTCACGCATCCCACAAAGTGAAAAAAACTTATTTAAGCCACTTTCTTTGTAATTATTTTTATACATACTATATCTATGAAGATATAGAAATTTTTACCGATTAAACTTGTTGTTTTACATATATATTGTGTATTAGTGGGTAGACATTGAGTTTTTGATATTTAAATTATGCATATTCAGTTGTAAATCAAGTTATTTGACTAGATCTACGTAGATCTAGCATTTTGAACGATTATGAAGCATGATGCTCTAACCTATTCGCTAGATTGGCTTAGATCCTTGGTAGATCTAGATGTTTTATTGCTTTTGGTCAGTCTTGGTCAATCCGTAGAGCCCTAGATCTTTATCTAGAGGTGAGGGGGTCGTAATGGCTCTATATGGGGATTTCAACTGTTAAAATCACCTAACAACAAGCCTAGGATGTTGTATTTACATATTTAAGAATATCAATATGAGCCTAGAAATCATGGGGTTGAGATCTACTATATGGATCTTAACTAGATTCCCATAATGGACTTTCAAATTCGGATGAGTTAGTACATTCAAATTCACATATTGGGTCATATTGCGAGAACTTTTAAATTCGGATGAGTTGGTACATCCATTCCAAAACCATACCAACTGGTGACTCTGTCTCATTCGGACCAATCATAAAAAATCAAATTTGGTAAAATAAGTTGACCAAATGTCGGCATTTTCCTAAAACTTCACCCTTTAATTAAATCAATCGACACATCAAAATACAAAGGGTAGAAACAAAGAAAAAAGAGAAAAATAGGAAAAGAAAAAAAGATAGAAATAAAATAAAAGAGATATATTCATCTTAAATAAAATTTATCTTTTTTTTCCACACGTCGATAATTATCTTTATGTTTATTAGGTGATCTACCCATATCACTTTATTCTTCATAAAAGCTCTTTGTGGTTTTTGTAACAATCCGAAATTTCAAATTGTAATTTTAAATATTTATTTAATTATATAAATGTTTATTTGAAGTATTTGTTGTTGATTAAATATTTATTGATGTGATGGTTGTTAATAGATATTTATGAATCTAAATTTATTAGATAATATTCTAAATTAAATAAATTTATAATTTTGAGAGTTATAATATAATATAAGGTGTTATATTGTTGTGTTGATTTAATAATTTAAATGGTATATTAAGTTATTAAATAAAATTATAATTTTGTGTCATTTGTTTAAATGGTATATTTATTTAAAATATAGTGTGTATAATTAATCTATTTGATTAATGTTGGATATAGAAATTCAAATAAATAAGATGTAATTAGAAATGATAAACTAAATTGTTTATTAAAATAATTAAAGTAGTTTTAAGTTGATTTAATCCAAACAAGGCTTAAGTATATTAAGTCTTTAAAATTTAAAGGGTTTTGCCAAACAAAGGCTTGTGGCTTTTGGATTTTTAAATTTTGAATTTTAATAATATAAATAGAAAATAAGTTAAAATAATAAATATAATATATTTATAATATATATGTTTACTATGTAACTGATATTACAATTAGTATATGTATTAAGATTTAGCAGCTTTATTTTTACGCTTGGCCATATCAGTTTTCCTTGTGTATACTTGGCTAAGTCTGAGAGTCAGAGAATTGAGAGTGAAACTTGAGAGAATTGTCTGCAATTGCAAGGATTAGCAAGCTATTTGAAGGTATTTCTTAACACTTTGACTTTTATATATATATATATATATATATATATGTATATATAAGTTTACAGCAAAGTTTTGTTCATGTTCTGTGAATTCTATTTCGTCCGAATTCTTGTTATGTAACTGAATTATGGTGGTTATATGTGATGTTATGCTAAAATTAGTGCTTAGACAATGATTACTATGATAATTTCATTTAAAAGGGAAGAAAGTGATTTACAGTGTATGTTTCTCATGTGGCTTATGTAAGTACAATTTTTAGTGGTCAATTAGTACGCTAAACTGCAAATTGAGGCTTGATTATGCTAGTTCATTAAGAAACAAAGATAACATAATTTGAACGAAGCAATTTGGACAAGTATTGTGTTTACAGTGTTAATTATTTTGAAGGAGTTCAAAAATGGAGTTTTATATGAAAATATGGAATTTGAGGAAATTAAATTAGTTTTAGTTGATGTTAAATTGTTCTAATTGGTTGAAAATGTTAATAAACATGTTTGTGATAGTTTTATACCAATTGTTTGTGTTAATATTACTATCTAGTGGGTGAAATTCGTGTTTGTCGGGCTAAAATTTGCCATCTGCTCATAGCCGTAAGCTATCTGCTGCCTTTTGTTCTACGGCTGCAACAGTAATTGCTACCTGGTGTTAAGGAAAAAAACTGTAGTTGTCTTGGCCCCAGGCAGTTCGTATGGTGTGCATTGCATTGCCATACCCTGCGGCCGAGACAGTTTGTTTCATTGCTGCTACTATGCACCTTGTAACACCCCTATAGCTTGGTCTAAGGTTGTGTTAATGTGTTAAACATGTAATAACATGGTCAAAACAGAATCGTCTTAGGTGGTTAGTAGTTTCAAAGTGTCAAATTATTATAAACTATGAACGTGTTATGTTATAACTTAGTTTATATAACGAATGTGAGATAAGTGTTGTGATGTTAACACTTGGAAATTCTGAAGTGTATATGGTAGTATAAGACTTTTATGGAAATAACAAGTCTAACTAAAAATGCATATGTTGTGATATTTTAGTATGTCTAAGAGATATTGTGGTTCTAAACCTATGTGTAGGTGAATGTGAGTTTAATATTATAGCTTACGCTCGAGGCAAGTTTTCTAACTCAACATTTATATTAAGCAAGTTTCTTACTTTAAACTTTCATTAAGCGAACTCTTGTATTCCTAATCATTATTTGAGCAAGCTAGCTATGACATTAACTTTATTCAAACAAGTTTTGAATTCCAATGTTTATTGATGTATTCTAACTTGTTTATTGTTGGAGAAGTTTCTTTATTGTCATTCGTGTATTATGAATGTAATTTTCTTAAATTCTAATTTCTAATGTTGAATTACCTTATCTCATTTACTTGACACAAGCTATTCTCATTATGAGCAAACTTTATTTTTAGCTTGCTATTACTTAAGGTATATTCAATAATTCATAGTCTTAGCTTAATATTATTCAAGCAGTGTTTATTGTCCTTCAATACTTATGCTTTGTAGTTGTTTCTAAGCATGAGTTCAAGATATAGTTAGTTCGCTTACACTTATTCATTGTTCCATATTATGTTATTATTGATCAACTATTGTGTTACCAAACACTATTGATTCAACTAGTCCTCTAGTTAATGATCGTTGAACTTCAAATTACCCTTAAAAGCTTATCCAAACCAAACTTTCTTTGGTGCGGACTTGTACTCTAAATACTGAGATGAACAACCCTATTATTAGGGGATAATTTATGCTTAGCGTTGAAATGTTTGTCCACAATACATTGTACGAAGGGTTGATCCCCCTAAGTACGAGGAGTCCTTATAGTCTTATGACTGTTAAATTTGGAGTTGAAAGATTACTCGCAACTGTGGACATAGTTCGTGGTCTTTTAACCCTCAGATATTTATATTCCATATTTTGATGCAAGTCTTTGGTTATCATTGATAGAGTACTATTCAATTTTGATGAGCCTATTTATGGGAAATTATTATTATCTTGTTGATTCATTTCTATATCTAGTGAGTAATTGTTTTGCTCACTCTTTCATAAAAAATTTTATTGCAGCTAAAGTTGAGAAGGTAGATAAACCTACAACTAGAAAAGAAAAGGGAAAAATGTACAAGTGATGAAGACTTGTAATTTTGATTATTGTTATGATATTAGACTTTTAATTTGATGATAGACTTTTACTTAATGATGTGATGTAATAATTTTATTTCCGCACTTGAATGATGTTTAAGGTTAGACAACCTGGGAAGAATTTTATTTAATGATGCAACCCTATTTAAATGGAGGATTTATGATTAAATTTTATTATACTTGGGTAGATAGACATGAATGAATGGATCGTGAACATCAAGTCTTGTGGGAATGAAGTACCTAGATTTTGGTTAAGGGAATGAATGGATCGTGAACACCAGGTTGGTATCAAAACTTTAGGTTATGAACCTTAGGTGGGAAAAAGCCTTAGGAAGTAACCTTTGATAAGATAGTATTGATAAACTCTTATCGAGTTTTAAGGAAGAAGTAATAAAATACTTATGTGCTTATGTTATGTGCTCGTGACTGTCGAGTAGTAATGGTTAGTAATTAAAATTTAAAATTTGGTTGACAGGATGGCTAATGTAAACCAGTCAGGCTAGAGAGGAAAGATTCTAGATGCCTAGAGAGGAGGAGCCTCGAGATATTCAGGTGATTTGGGAACAACTATTGCCACGAGAAGCAACTCCGTCGGTCACAGTAGTTGAGCAGGAGAGAATACTTGATGCGGAGGATAAGATAGAGACGGATGAGGAGGACCCTGTTGAACTGCCACAGTCAAAGGATGAGGAGAACGAGGAGGAAGAGATTCCACTTAATTCGATTGCTGACCGTATGTACGACAAGGTGTATGACCGCAATGTGGAACTTTAGGATACCGTTGAGGAGTTGTAAGATATAGTAGCTGAAAAATAGACCTCGACGACACAAAAGGACGACGAGATCCAGGATCGAGAGGAACATCTGAATAACGTTGAAGAGATGTTGGTCCACACTGAAGGAGAGAACGAGCGAATGATAGCATAGATTGTAGAGTTGAAGAACAAGTTGACAGAGGAATCTACTAAGAAGGCAAGAGCTGAAGATGCGTACAATGAAGCTTATCAACGAGCCAGAATAGCAGAGAGAGACGCACAAACAAAGAGGATGAAGATGGAAGAGATGAATAACGTATTCAACACCGTGATCAGTCAAGCTCAAGATCGGGTCATATGTTATCCAATTCAGTTCGAGGCACTGCCATCATACATATTGGATGGCCGAACAATGTTTCGAATTATAGAGGAGGAGAGTCGTAAGGCTACGCAACATCTTAGTAGAACGTCGTAGGGAATGTACTTGATATGTAATTATTATGTGATTGATGAGTAATAAGATGTAAATCCCGGGTATTATATACCGACTGGGATAGATTATGATGAAGTAATCCTGCAACTTTTGTAGTTCAGGAAAGTAATGTAAATAGCAGTGATGCTATTGTTCTTATGTTTTCAAAAAGATTATGAATGAATAAAAGTTATTATTTTTTTTATTCTATAGTGTTATGTGATATCTGATTATTCCTTTTGCGGGGGGGGACAAGTTAAGTAGTAATTACTTAAAAGAGTTGAGTAATAATCTAATGAGTGTATTTTTTTAACAGAAAATGCCTCCAAGACGTCAACCACCTTGACAGAGAACCACTGAAGGAACTAATAACAATAATGTTGAAGCTAACCCCGTTCAACAACTAGCGACGTTACTAACAGGAACGTTGTAGAATCAAGCTCAGAATCAAGGTACAACGATTTCAAGGCGGTTGGACCACCAGAATTCCATGGAACCATGAACCCGGTTGAGGCACAGACCTGGGTCATGAAGATTGAGAAAGTGTTCGACATTGAGAGAGTAGGGGAGGATTAGAAGACTGCTTTTGCAACATTCATGCTGAAAGTAGAAGCTAGTTATTGGTGGCAGGCCAATAAAACCTTAGGAGGTTAAGGGATTATAACTTAGGAAAGGTTTAAGGAGATATTCTTCGACACATCTTTCCTAGAAAGTTTGAAGTGTCAGCTAGAAGTACGGTTTTTTGAACTGAAGCAGGGAACGATGTCGGTATCTGAGTATGCCACAAGATTTAATGAGTTGGAAAAATTTGCGCCATATCAAGTCAGCACAGACAAACGCAAGGAGAAGAGGTTTGAACAGGGACTGAAGCCCTAGTTGTACAGTAGAGTCTCCCTGTTCTAGCTAAAGACTTTTGTAACAGTGATGGAGAAGGAAATTCTCGCTGAGAGTGGAGGCGAGGCTGTAACAAAACATAACCAAGAGCAGAGAAATAAGAAGAATGAAGGCGAAGTTATAAATGGTGGAGGTTGTAACAGTGGAAATGGTAGCAGTAACCTAAAGAGGAAATGGAATGGAAATATGGCTTCAGGAAATAAGCAGGGTAATCAGCAAAATAAGAAGATTGAAGTATGTGCTACATGCGGGAAGTTTCACAATGGTGTGTGCTTGATGGGGAAACGAGTATGCTTCAATTGTGGCTAAGAGGGTCACATCGCCCCAAATTGAAATCAACCTAAGAAGAACGTTTGCTTCACGTGCGGGTCCAAGGATCACTTTACTCGTGAATGCCCTAAGAAGAGATCTGGTGAGGCAAATGGAAGCAAGGGAAATGCTAGTGGAGGTGCACTGACTATTGCTGGACCAACATTAACAAATAAGCCCACAACAAGAACCTTCAACATGACAGTGCAGGACGCGGTGTAGTCAAAAGATGTCGTGTCAGGTATTATCCCAATCAATGATATAAATGCATATGTATTATTTGATTCGGGTGCTACTTGCTCGTTTATATCTGATGATTTTACTAAGAAGTTAGAAATACCTAGTGAAGAGTTGAATTTCCCTTTAAACATAAATTGCAAATAGGGAAGTGATTCCTGTTAGGTTAGTATACAAGAACTTTAGGGTGAACATTAAGGGGAATGTTGTGAAAGTAGATTTAATCCCGATAAAACTTGGAGAGTTTGATGTTTTATTGGGAATGGATTGGTTATTCAATTATGGAGCGATAATTGATTGCCAAAAGAAGTCTGTAAACCTTATAACTCCGTCAAAGGTAGTTTTTCATGGTAGCAAATCCCCTAGACAAATGAGATATCTGACAATGATGCAGACCAAGAAGTTGTTGAGTCAGGGTTGTGTAGGGTATTTAGTTTACATAGTCGATACTCAAAAGGAGAAGGATGTAAAATTGGAGGAAATACCAGTGGTTAGGGAATTCGGGGATGTGTTTTTGGAAGATTTACCATGACTTCCGCTTGACCGAGAGATCGACTTAGCGCCAAGAACCGCTCCGATATTAAAGGCCCCATACAGAATGGCTCCGGTGGAGATGAAGGAACTAATGGTGCAACTGCAAGAACTGTTAGATAAGAAGTACATCCAACCGAGTGTATCACCGTGGGGAGCACCGATGTTATTCATGAAGAAGAAGGATAGGTCAATGCGCCTTTGCATTGATTATAAAGAATTAACCAAAGTCACTATTAAAAACAAATATCCATTGCCGAGAATAGATGACTTGTTTGATCAATTGAAGGGTGCTAGATATTTCTCGAAAATAGATTTGAGAAATGGGTATCACCAACTGAAAGTAAGGAAGGAGGATGTACCAAAGATGGCATTTCGAACTCGGTATGGACATTACAAATTTTTGGTGATGTCTTTTGGTTTGACAAACTCCCCTGCAGCGTTCATGGATTTGATGAACAGGGTGTTAAACCATTTTTAGACAAGTGTGTGGTGGTGTTTATCGATGATATTCTGGTGTACTCTAAAACTCAAGAAGAACACGCGGAACACTTACGTCTGACGCTGGAGACGTTAAAAAAAAAGTTGTACACAAAATTCTTTAAATGTGAATTTTGGCTGGAACATGTACAATTTCTTCGGCACGTAATTGATAAGGATGGAATTTCAGTGGATCCATCAAAGGTTAAAGCTGTGATAAATTGGGAACAACCAAGAACTCCATCCGAAGTAAGAAGTTTCTTGGGATTGGTAGGGTATTACAGACTGTTTATCCAAGATTTTTCCAAGATTGCCACTCCATTGACAAATTTGATGAGAAAATCTGTAAAATTTGTTTGGACGGAGAAGTGTGAAGGAAGTTTCCAAGAATTGAAAAAGAAGTTAAGTATGGCACCTGTGTTGTCATTACCAGAGAATACAGGAACTTTTGTGGTGTATAGTGATGCTTCACACAAGGGATTAGGTGTGTCCTTATGCAGAATGGTAAATTCATCGCGTATGCATCAAGGCAATTGAAAGACTACGAAAAAGGGTATCTGACTCATGATTTAGAGTTGGCGACAGTTGTCTTTGCTTTGAAAATATAAAGACACTATCTCTATGGAGAATAATGTGAGATATACGCAGACCATAAGAGTCTAAAGTATATTTTCACTCAGAAGGACATGAACATACGTCAAAGAAGATTGATGTAATTGATAAAAGATTACGATTGTCAGATCTTTTATCATCCCGGCAAAGTGAATGTGGTTGCAGATGCTTTAAGCATGAAAGGTCGGGAGAGTTGATGTTGTTAACCAACCAGGAGGAGCTCATTTCAGCAATGGCAAGGCTAGAGTTGGAAATAAAATTTCCAAAAGAATCTAATAAAAAATTATTCCAGATGGAAGCCAGTCCAACTTTGGTGGACAAAGTAAAGAACGCTCAACTGCAAGATGAGGAATGCAGAAAAATAAGAGAAAGTGTGGTTGAGGGAAAAGAAGTGAAGTACAAGGTTGATATTGAGGGAATGCTAAGATTCAAGGGACGAATTTGGGTTCCAGCAATACAAGATATTAAAGAAGACATCTTGATAGAAGCTCATAGCTCAAGATACTCAATTCATCCGGGAAGTAAGAAGATGTATCAAGATTTTTGGCAACATTTTTGGTGGCCAAATATGAAAAGAGACGTTGCAGAATGCGTTGCAAAGTGCTTGACATGTCAGAGAGTGAAAGCAGAACATCAAAGGCCAAGCGAATTACTTCAACCGTTAGAGATACCAGAATGGAAATGGGAACATATCACAATGGATTTTGTGGTAGGTCTTCCAATGACTCAGAAAGGGTACGATGTAATTTGGGTGACAGACTGACAATACCCTCTCTTAGATATGAACATGAACATCCAATGTTGATAATTCCCTCACTCAGATATTTCCCAAGGATCTCAAACTAGATTGAAAATTCTAATTTACATCTATATATGTAAGAAAACATGGTTGCGGAAATAAAAGATGTTATATATACCACATAATAAGGTTCGATTACATGATTCTTCATAAAAAAATTCTTATTACAAAGTATTACATTCAACTAAACAGTAATATAAATGAATCTAAGCAGGGACACTTCCCATTATTAACTCCAGAAGTGCCAGGGTTACCATCTAATACTGCAAAGGGAATAATTTGCAAGGGTGAGCTATGACATGCGCAGCATGTTTTATATTTATAACAATATATGATTTGAAGAAGTATAACAATTCAAAATTTAACTAATAGTTGCTACCATTTCTGGAATTTCTTTTTCAACCATTTTTGGACATTTTATTTATGTCAGTCACACAGACTTAGAAACTTTGTTTAGATATGAGATAGGGGATCAGCCTACTCAATATCCTAGGAGTATGCAACTCATCCTAATAGTGCTCACATGCACCCAATGTCAATATATTATTAACCAAACATCGATCCCATTTCGGGACACACAACTTCAGTATAGGATGTCTTACCAAAGCAATATGGTTTGACACAATAGTTTATGCACAATAAACAATATTATATGAATAAACAATTCATTTTTAAGTTATGCTGAAATAATAGCAATAAATTTTCAACAATTGGCAATTCAAGTTTAGGTTTGGTATAACATATCAATAGCAATTCAAGATAGAATCGTGTTCAACGAATAAATAGGGTTTGAGAAATTTGCATAAGTAATTAATAATTTAGGTTTAATAAACTTGCTTGAGCGATAATCAGTCAAGCAATGCTACTCGATTCATTAATAAAAACCTAAGATGTTCATTCATATAAATCTAACATATTAGTATTGATAACAATACTCAAATACATAAACTACATACGTTCGAGTTAAGTTTGATATATTTTCGGTGTCAAAAGACTTTATCGAGTATTTAATAAGTTGATAAATCGACTAAATTTTATTTATAAGCTTTATTATATTTTTAGATAATTTAAATATCCTTTATAATAATTTCTAGAAGCTTATAATAATTTTTAAGTATTTATTTATCCCTTAAATGATTTTTAAATCATTTATTTCTATTTCAAAATAATTTAATATTTACTTGGAATATTATTGAGTATTTAATAAGTTGATAATCATTTATTTCTATTTCTAAATAATTTAATATTTACTTGGAAGCTTATAATAATTTTTGAGTATTTATCTCGAACCATCACTTCGTTCCCCGACTAGTTCTGGCTACGTTCTCATTTCCTGAAGAGAACAGTGGAAGTAAAAGGGTGAGCTCAACTAGCCCAGTAAGAAATATTATGACTAAGATAATGCATAATAAGTTATCATTAGCCTTCAACAATGTTAAACTGATAGAATATATTAGACAACAAGTTTAAAAGCAACGGAACAAGCAATCCATTAGAAGAGTCAAGTAGAGCATGATATCTACTTTCTTCTATGATTTAAAAAGTTTATCATTAACTTTATCAGTGGGACTCAGCTTAATAAATAAATAACATCATGGAATCATCCCTGCACTATGGGCCAAGGATATTCATTAGTATTACGTCCACAAATTATTTTTGCACTACGGGTAAAGAATATTCGTGTAATCATCAATGGTCATGATCATACCGAATTATCCATGGTCATAATCATACCAATCAACAGTCCATCTATGCACGTAAGCCAAAGATGAATTTCATCACAATATAAGCATAAGGACGATGACAACGATATAAGAATTTAATTAAGAGAAAACAAAGGATAAATTTTTAAAAATTTATAACTTAATTTATCCAGAATTCTATAATGTCCAAATTGTCAACATGATATTGCTCTGTGGAGTAAAATTCAAGAATAATATCCATGTATCAAAAATAATTTGGACAGAAAAGAAATAAATTTTTTAGTGAATAGTACCTCGTGAATAGTACCCTGTGAATAGTACTTCAGGAATAGTACCCCGTGAATAGTACCCCGACATGAAAAGTGTCCCGAATACACGAGTGAACAATATTTGAGTGAATAGTAACTGGGTGAATAGTAACCTATGAATAGTAACTCATGAATAGTACCCCGGCATGAAAAGTGCCCCGAATACCTGAGTGAACAATATTTGAGTGAATAGTAACTGGGTAAATAGTAACCCGTGAATAATAACTCGTGAGTAGTACCCCGACATGAAAACTGCCCCGAATACCCGAGTGAACAATACTAGAGTGAATAGTATTCGGGTGAATAGTAACTCATAAATAATAACCCCAGGAAAAATATTGATATTCAATATTCCAATGAAACGATACTGGATGAAGTTCAAAACTCAAGGATATTGCACTAATTTCAGGAATTATAGAAACAATACTTACCATAGTAAGTTTAGATTTAAGAATATGAAAAGAAATAATATACGAAATTGTAAATGGATTTTCACCTGTCATACGGTACATAATCCGCGTAGACAGGTTATTCCAACATATTAAAGGATGAATACGAAAAATAGTATTCCTTATGAATACGAAAGAAATAATACCCCATACGAATACAACAAAAAATATCCCTTACCTTAGTAGAAGACTGGATACTGCAATAGTGAAGTAGAAGAATACTCTTCTTCTTGCTCTCTATAGTTTCTCTCTATATAGTGTCTCTTGTGAATCTCAGTGAATTGGTGAAAATGAAAGAAGAATTAAGCTTCTATTTATTGGAGAATGAACTAAATAGTAACTAATTTACGAACGGTCCAAATTGATTTACTATTAGAACGGACGGTTCATATTGATTACTATAAAAACCACAACCGACGGTGTAACGCCCAAGAAAAATCGGATTTTTATGACAATTAAATTTTTATTTGATTATGTGAATTATATGAATTTAATTGATTTATTATGTGAGTAAGTGATGTGAAGGTCGTTCTATGACCTAGAATGTGCTAATGTGGTTAGTAATCTGGCTACGTGCTAGAATTAATTGTTTAGAATTTTCAAGACGAAAATAAATGTTTTTCGAGAAATATCCGTAAAAAAACACTATTCATCCGCTTTACATTAGGAATTATTTTGAAATTCCGAGAAATTTGTAATGATAAAATATCGAGATGAAATGAAATATCTGATAATATTTCATTTATGTCAAACGCAGTTTTAGCCTGCGGACTTAAAACCTAAGGGTTGAATATATTAATTTCCGAGAAGGAAATGAAATGCGTAGAGGGAATTATGTTAGGGTTAAAACGAATGTTATACAAGTATGATACTATTTAGTATCTATGTATAGTACAATGAGTAAATACGACGTATAATGCGATTATCGTACGAGTATTATATGGATAGAATACGTGAATTGTACATATAGAATACGATTCATATTCTAAAATTATGTTAAGACTTAATGTTAATTCATTTGGGTTGGATTATAATTAGTCCAATTATTTGAATGAGCATACCCAAGGGGATTAATGGGTTAAGCCCAAGTCAAAGCCCAATGTTAAATTAGTTAAGCCCAATTCATGAAAAACAAACTGTGGATCGAACCGGTGGGTCACAGAATGGGTAAAACCCATGGGGAAACCCATGGGGATGACCCATGGGCAAGGGTGGGCCAACCCCCTTGGTGTGCAAGCCAAGATTAATGCTTGGTCACTAAGCATTTTACTTGGTGACCAAGTGTGAATAGTAAGAAGGTGGGGAGTGTAATGTCCATATTGCCCTCCATTCTATTTTCTATAAATAGGAAGCTAGGTTTGGCCATTTGATGTTTTTCCAAGACTTAACCTAGATTATTTGAGAGAGAAAGAGAGCTAGACTTAAACCATTCTTCGACCTTGAAGCTTTTTCATTAGAAGTTTATCAAGAACATCAAGAGTTCTTAAGGTATATTCCTTATCTTTCATTTCCATCTCTTTTGATTTTCTTTTATCATGGAGAATCATAAAATGGGTGGTATATGTCTTGTATAGTGGATTAAAGATGAGTTACCATAGATTCAATCTCTATAAGTCATGAAACCATAAAAATCATAAGGTTCGATATTGTTTCAAACCATGAAAATATTGATTGTTGATAAATGATTGAACTCCATCAATACGTTAATATATGCATCTTTCTTGGTTAGGATGTAGATATGAAATCCATGGAGTATTCCATGTGATTTGTCCTGGAGAACATTAATAACGAAGTTATGGCGAATTTCACGGAAATAGACGTCAAACGTCGAAAACGTTGATTCTGTATTGGAGGTCAAAAGTTGTCGTGAAACTTGAAAACGTTGTTTTTCAATGTCAACACGTAAGATAGGGTATTTAAGAGTTGTGGGTTTAAGAATCGTCGGATTTTGACTTAAAACGAAGAAAACGAGCATTGAACGCTCATTTACGTTTATGAACATTTAGAAAATGAACTCAATAGTGAATTTTGAGTTATCAGATTCAAAGTGTCGAATTGTTATATGAACGCGTAGAGTATGTCATTTACAATGTGTTGGCTTTTGAACGGACCAAATCGGGCTTATAACGAAGAAGTTATGGCTCTGGGAATTTCACAAAAATTTTAAAACTATGGAAATTATCTAGTATCGATGATGTCAATGCAACAGTAATTTTGACTTAGTAAATAAATGCCACACCATAGTGCTGACATAGTAAAGTTGGGTACTTCTAAATGGCGACACAGTGCCACTATTAGTATAAAGTCTTACGCCGCAGCGCCGAGACCGGAGGCTAGACACTACTAACTCGCGCCGCAGCGCCAATCTAGTACTAAGAAGTCCACGCCGCGGCGCGAGTGCAAGGTTGTTGATAGTGACTTAGGTTTTGAACTTGGATTGTTCAGAAACCTAAAGGAGTAATGTTTGTACACATCATAAGTGTATTAAAACTATTTCTATACTACCTATACTAGAGTATATGGTATTGAACTTAGGAATTGAATGCATGTTAATAAGTTATGAATGATGAACAAAGTTGCTACTTTATCAACGATGTTTAAGTCCGGTTAATAACGTAGTTAAGTAATGAACCGGGACGAAGGGTAATGAGTCGAGTTAACTGTATTATTAATCTTAAGTTAACTAAGACATAGAAGAGAAAGAAGTTGGTAGGAACAATGTGAACATTTGTTTGTTAGCTAATTAGAGTGTGCTATAGAAGGTTGGCGGGATACTATAGAAGGTTCATTTCGGACTTTTCAAAAATAGCTACTCCGTTGACAAATCTGACAAGAAAGTCGGTGAAGTATGTGTGGACTGAAAAATGTGAGAACAGTTTTCAGGAGTTGAAGAAGAGGTTAAGTGAGACACCTATATTGTCCCTACCAGACGATACAGGAAAATTTGTAGTGTATAGCGATGCTTCGCATAAAGGACTGGGTTGCGTGCTCATGCAGCATGGTAAGGTCATTGCGTATGCGTCACGTTAATTAAAGTATTATGAGAAAGTATATCCTACTCATGATCTGGAATTGGCAGCCGTAGTTTTTTCCTTGAAGATATGGAGGCATTATCTTTAAGGTGAGAAGTGTGAAATATACACGGACCACAAAAGTCTGAAATTTATCTTCACACAGAAGGAGTTGAACATGAGACATAGGAGGTGGTTAGAATTAATAAAAGATTATAACTGTGATATTTTATATCATCTTGGGAAGGAAAATGTAGTAGCCGATGCGCTAAGTAGGAAGGGTAGAGAGAAACTGTCAATGTTAACAACTCAGAATGAGTTGATAACAGCAATGGCAAACATGGAGATAGAAGTTAAGTTTTTGGAGGAAGCGGGGGAAATGTTATTTTCCACGAAAACTTAACCGACCATAGTGGAACGTGTTAGGGGAGTACAATTGAGCAACGAGGAATGCAGGCGGATACAGAAGAGGATAGAAGATGAAGAGAAGACTAAGTATAACCTCGATAAGGAGGGATTACTTCATTTTGAAGGAAGAATTTGGGTTCCAAATGATTCCAATTAAAGGAGGAAATAATGATGGAGGCTCATAGTTCGAGGTACTCGATACATCCATTAGAAATGAAGATGTATCAAGACCTTCGTCGTAACTTTTGGTTCTTAGAATATGAAGAGGAGATAGCGAGAATATGTTAGTAGGTGCTTAACTTGTCAAAAGTTAAGGATGAACACCAACAATGAAAGTGGGTTGTTGCAAATGTTAGAAATTCCAGAGTGGAAGTGGGAGCATATCACAATGGACTTTGTGGTGGGACTTCCAACAACAAGAAAAGGATACGATGCTATTTGGGTGATAGTGGATCGATCAATGAAATTGGCTCATTTTCTACCAATAGGAGTTAGGTATAACCTAGATCAGTTAGCTAAGTTGTATATCAAGGAAATTATTTCCGGACATGGAGTACCTGTTTTGATTGTGTCAGATCGTGATCCATGATTCACATCGAACTTTTGGAGGAGTTTGCAAGAGCAAATGGGAACGCATTTAAGATTGAGTACGGCGTATCATCCTCATATGGATGGTCAGAGTGAAGGGACAATTCAAACGCTTGAAGAAATGTTTAGATCTTGCGTTATGGATTTCAAAGGGAGTTGGGACGAATATCTACCATTGGTGGAATTTTCGTACAATAATAGTTTTCACGCTAGTATAGGCATACCGGCTTACGAAGCATTGTATAGAAGAAAGTGCCGAACTCCATTGTGTTGGGATGAGGTGGGTAAATGTCGGATGTTGGGACCTGAGATGGTACAGCAGACGACGGACATGGTGAAGTTAATACGTACTCGATTAGTTGCTGCTCAAGATAGGCAGAAGAAGTATGCAGATCCTCATAGAGAGAAGTGATAATTCGATGTAGGATCTTTTGTTTTTCTGAAAGTATCGCCTTGGAAGGGGAAGATACGTTTTAGAAAGAAAGGGAAGCTAAGTCCAAGGTTTGTAGGACCTTTTGAGATATTAAGAAGGGTAGGAGAGGTGGCTTATGAAGTAGCCTTACCTCCAGAAATGGAACGCATTCATAATGTGTTTCATGTGTCAGTGTTGTGTCCTTATAAACCGAACTATAAACACGTAATAGAGTATGAATCTATTCAGATAGAGAAAGACTTATCCTACGAGGAACTTCCAGTTCAAATTATTGATAGGAAGGAACAAATTTTAAGAAATAAGGTCATACCTTCAATGAAGGTGTTATGGAGAAACCACAACGCTGAAGAAGCAACGTGGGAGCTCGAGAGTCAAATGAAGGAAGATTTTCTTCATTTTTTTATGTAATTATAAGCTAAGATTCTAGGGACAGAATCCTTATAAGGGGGAGAAAATGTAATGCCCGCGAAAAATCGGATTTTTATGACAATTAAATTTTTATTTGATTATGTGAATTATATGAATTTAATTGATTTATTATGTGAGTAAGCGATGTGAAGGTCGTTCTATGACCTAGAATGTGCTAATGTGGTTAGTAATCTGGCTACGTGCTAGAATTAATTGTTTAGAATTTTCAAGACGAAAATAAATGTTTTCTGAGAAATATCCGTAAAAAACACTATTCATCCGTTTCTGTTCGGGGAATTATTTTGAAATTTCGAGAAATGCGTAATGATAAAATATCGAGATGAAATGAAATATCTGATAATATTTCATTTATGTCAAAAGCAGTTTTAGCCTGCGGACTTAAAACCTAAGGGTTGAATATATTAATTTCCGAGAAGGAAATGAAATGCGTAGAGGGAATTATGTTAGGGTTAAAACGAATGTTATACAAGTATAATACTATTTAGTATCTATGTATAGTACAATGAGTAAATACGACGTATAATACGATTATCGTACGAGTATTATATGGATAGAATACGTGAATTGTACATATAGAATACGATTCATATTCTAGAATTATGTTAAGACTTAATGTTAATTCATTTGGGTTGGATTATAATTAGTCCAATTATTTGAATGAGCATACCCAAGGGGATTAATGGGTTAAGCCCAAGTCAAAGCCCAATGTTAAATTAGTTAAGCCCAATTCATGAAAAACGAACTATGGATCGAACCGGTGGGTCACAGAATGGGTAAAACCCATGGGGATGACCCATGGGCAAGGGTGGGCCAACCCCCTTGGTGTGCAAGCCAAGATTAATGCTTGGTCACCAAGCATTTTACTTGGTGATCAAGTGTGAATAGTAAGAAGGTGGGGAGTGTAATGTCCATATTGCCCTCCATTCTATTTTCTATAAATAGGAAGCTAGGTTTGGCCATTTGATGTTTTTCCAAGACTTAACCTAGATTATTTGAGAGAGAAAGAGAGCTAGACTTAAACTATTCTTCGACCTTGAAGCTTTTTCATTAGAAGTTTATCAAGAACATCAAGAGTCCTTAAGGTATATTCCTTATCTTTCATTTCCATCTCTTTTGATTTTCTTTTATCATGGAGAATCATAAAATGGGTGGTATATGTCTTTTATAGTGGATTAAAGATTACTTACCATAGATTCAATCTATATAAGTCATGAAACCATAGAAATCATAAGGTTCGATATTATTCAAACCATGAAAATATTGATTGTTGACATCGATTGTTGATAAACGATTGAACTCCATCAATACGTTAATATATGCATCTAGCTTGGTTAGGATGTAGATATGAAATCCATGAAGTATTCCATGTGATTTGGCCTAGAGAACATTAATAACGAAGTTATGGCGAATTTCACAGAAATAGACGTTAAACGTCAAAAACGTTGAAATTCCGTATTGGAGGTCGAAAGTTGTCGTGATACTTGAAAACATTGTTTTTCAATGTTAACATGTGAGATAGGGTATTTAAGAGTTATGGGTTCGAGAATCGTCGGATTTCGACTTAAAACGAAGAAAATGAGCATTGAACGCTCATTTACGTTTACGAACATTTAGAAAATGAACTCAATAGTGAATTTTGAGTTATCAGATTCAAAAGTGTCGAATTCTTATATGAACGCATAGAGTATGTCATTTACGATGTGTAGGCTTTTGAACGGACCAAATCGGGCTTATAACGAAGAAGTCATGGCTCCGGGAATTTCACAAAAATTTTAAAACTATGGAAATTATCTGGTACCAATGTCTGGCACCGCAGTGCAAAACATAGTGTTAAATTACAGCATGCAGTCACCAACCTGATAAAGTTGGGTCTGCTTTGCTAAATGGCGCGCATGATGCCACTATTAGTATAAAGTCTTCTTAGCCATTGTGCCGAGAATAGGAGGTTAGACATCGCTAACTCAAAGGCCATGCAGCGCCAGATTTAGTACTAAGAAGTCCATGCCATGGTAGCGAAAGTGCAAGGATATTTATAGTGACTTAGGTTTTGAACTTTGATTGTTCAGGAACCTAAAGGAGTAATGTTTGCACACATCATAAGTGTATTAAAACTATTTCTATACTACCTATACTAGAGTATATGGTATTGAACTTAGGAATTGAATGCATGTTAATAAGTTATGAATGATGAACAAAGTTGGTACTTTATCAACGATGTTCGAGTCCGGTTAATAACGTTAGTTGAGTAATGAACCGGGACGAAGGGTAATGAGTTGAGTTGACTGTATTATTAATCTTAAGTTAACTAAGACATAGAAGAGAAAGAAGTTGGTAGGAACAATGTGAACATTTGTTTGTTAGCTAATTACAGTGTGATATGTGTGACAACCGAGATTTTGTAATTGAATTTAAATATTTATTGGATTAAATAAATATTTTTTGATGAATTAATTATTAGATTAAATAATTAATTGATGAAGTTGTGATAGATTAATTTAATTATATGTGTTACATTTATTAATTTAATGTGGAGAATTTTTATTATTCGAAGTATGTGATTATGTGAGCTTATTGAATTAAAAGAAATATTTAATAAGTCTATGTTATTTTAATTAATTTAATTATTAATTTGACATTATTAATCAAAGAAAATTTGAATTATGTGACTATATGTATTAATGAGAATTTACTATATTTTATTTAAATAAATTAAATAAGATATTAGATTTATTTTATAATGGGTGTGACATTATTTAAACTATATAATAAAACTTTATTAAATTAAATGATTTTAAAATCTATTCTAACTAGCCAAACATGGCCTTAGAGGGAGTTGAGAGCAGTTACCCATGACTGGGTAACTAACCACAACTCGTCAGACGCTTCTTTATTATACGCCTTCCCTCCCTTTTCTTCATTATTTTTCCTAAGTCTAGAAAGTGTTAGAGAAAGTTTCAAAGAAAGATTCAAAATAGAGTTGAGAATTCAGAGTTTTGGTGGAAGAGGAATTCACTTTCTAGTAAATTAATCTACGCTTGGGTAATCTCTTCAACCCAATTTATATATTTTACGTCTTTTAAGTTTCATGAATATGGCTTAAGTCTTCTGTGAATCTCTATAAATTGGAAAGTGGTTATAAGAATATATGTAATAATTCGAGTTGTATAGTATGTTTTATATATATATATTGCATAATTCCATATCTTCAGTTTCATGAAATTATAAAGTAAAGGATTTCAAAGTATGTTATATGGCCATATGGCCTTATACGTGTTTTTAGTATGTCAAACATAAATGGTTTTACAAAATTTCAACTTGTATATGATTATGCATGATAAAATGAACAAAACAAAATTTGAATGGTTGGATTTGGTCTTATAACGAATCTATGGAGATGAATTTTAGAATTTATGTTCAAAACTTCAAGAACATCAAGAACAGTCCAATTTTCATGTTTTAATCTTGTGATTATGTGTTTTAATGGATTAAAATCACTCCATAGATGTTAAGTAATGATTACGCACAAATTTTAACATGTGGGTATGTATAATTTGGTGAAATTAGTGTTTTAGGATGTGTTATTTTCATTTGAATTACATGTTGTTCGTCATGAATCGGAAATTGAGTTCAGGGTTTTCGCTCATGGCGACAACTCCCAGTTCATTTTTCTCACATTACATAACTTGCAGAATATTGGCCTTGGGCTGCAAGCCAAGCCAAAAGATAGTATAAAAGTGAGAGCCAATACCACTTAGCGTAACGGTTTAAATGAGTTTTAAAAGTGTACAAGTATGGAAATGTGATAAAGCAACTTAGTCTAATGATTATAAAGACTTGTTAGGCCTATAATGAGATGTTAAAATAAATTTTAACATGTCCATAACACAATTACGTGTGAATTGAATGATCAAATGCATAATTAGTTTATTTTTTGTGAAGTCTTAATTTTGACACTAAGTGTAGTAATCGACTAAATATAGTCATGAACTTGAGTGAAACAAAGAATAAACTTGTGATGTTTATTACATGATAATTGACGGTGTTGTGAACAATGAATGATATTAGGATTTAAATCAAAGAACGAGTTTTATTTACGTGTAATCTACACACGAGGCAAGTTTCTAAACCTTATCTTGTTACATCGAGCAAGTTTTCCAACTACATTTACTAAGTTTCTACCCTAAACTTTCATCGAGCAAGTTTCCTAATCCTACTTGTATATATATGTTGTTATATAAGCAAGATTATTATTATCTTTCGATATTGAGCAAGTTCTCATTATAATCCTTTTTAGATGTTATTCAAGTTTATTATTCATTCTTTTGAGATGTTATTCTTAAATATACTAGTTAACCCTTATTGATTCGACTAGTCCATTCGAGTTGATGAACGTTGATGAAATTAAAGAACCCTCGATGAATTATCCAAACCAAACTTACTTTGGTGCGGACTCGAATGTCAAATCGAGATGAACAACCTCAGATAGGGGATTATTTACGCTTTTAGCGTTAAGATATTGTGTACAAGATGGTACTAAGGGTTGATCCCTAAGTACGAGAAGAAGAGTCCATATTCTTACGATCGTTAAAGGTTTCAAGTATAAACACTTGACAACCTAGGACATAGTTCAAGGTCTTATGACCCTCGGAATTTCTTTTGATTCTTGTTATCCATTCTTGATTCAAAAGTTGAGCTTTATATCAGAAGTTATTATTTCTCTCGCATGTTATTATTCATTGTTATATTGTTATACTTGTGGGCAATCGTTCTCGCTCTTACGTAATAATAACATTGCAGTTAAGAACAAAAGAGCAGACGAACCTTCCACTAGTAAGGGCAAGGGCAAGATTAACAAGTAATGAAGACTGCTTTATTATTGTGGTTATGTAATGATTATTAGAATTGATGTTACTTAAGACTTATTTATTTATATTTTTTGCACAGATGATTTAAGGTTAGAGTAACCTGGGATTTATTTATTATGTAGTTGATGTAAACCCCTAAGGGGAGAGATTTTATTATTTATTTCTATCTATTGCATGGTTTGCATTTATTTATGGGTAGATAGATAGATGATGTTTGTACAGTGAACACCAAATTATATGGAAATGGAAGTACCGGTTTTAGGGGTGTCACAGGTTGGTATCAGAGCTGTAAGGTTATGAACCTTAGGTGGGGGGGAACAACCTTAGGTAGTATCCTTGTAGGAGATCGAGAACATAGTAGTGGTAAACTCTTATCGAGTTCTAAGAAATGAATTTCTAAATTCATTGAAGATAATAAAAGACTTTATGTGCTTATGTGTTAATCTATGTGTTCGCTAGCACATATTAGTAACTAAAACTTAAAATTTCGTTGTCAGGATGTCGGATGTTGGAGGAGCTAGTCAAGCTGGGGAGGAGGAACCCCGATTACCTATATAGGAGGAGCCCCGAGACATTCATGTCGTCAGGGAACAACTTGTACAGAGAGAGCCATCTCCGTTGATCACTGTTGCTGGTCAAGAGCATGAGCCGGAGACTGATCCAGAGGAGGATCCTGAGGAAGAGGAAGAAGAAGAGGAGTTCCCACCGAACTTCATTGATGCAGAGATGTATGATGCACTCTATGATCGTAACGTAGAGTTGCAGGATATCGCGTCGGATCCGACCGAGAAAGGTTAGTCAAAGAAATTACTATTGAATGAAGGATAGAGAGATTGTGACTCTTCACACACGCTTGGGAAAACGTGGAGAGATCCGTTCACGAGAAGGGTCGCACCGAGGATAAGTCCGTAAATAGAGAAGTTAAAGAAGGATCTGAAGGAGAGCTCAGAGAGGCTTACCATAGCAGAGGAGGGCTGGGTACGAGAGTCACGTCATGCTGATCGTGCAGAAGATGATCGTCGTACGAAGAAGGCTAAACTTGAGGAGACGTACTCTACACTACAAAATGCAATGGATGCGATCCAAGATCGATTTAGGAAGTATCCAATCCAGTTTGAGGATCTACCATCATATATGCTAGATCGCAGAATGATGTGACGCATCATGGAGGAGGAACGTAGCAAGGCTATCCAGCGCCTTAACAGACAGTGATAGTATTAGTATAAATTTGTGAAAACTATTTGATAGTTAATGATGTAAATTCCGATATGTTCATAAACAAAGGAATATTTTGATGTTTTAAACTCGTAGATTCTTTATCTCGGATAGTTGATGTAAATAGCAAAGTTGATGCTATCTTATGATGTAAAGACTTTTGAATTAAATGAAAAGTCAAAGTTTATTTGAAGTAATGTGTTAAGTGAGTCATGATTAAATGTTTAGTTAAGTCATAAATTTTTTAGAGATTGAGTAAAGATCTAATAAGCATATATTCTTAACAGAAATATGCCACCTAGAAGACAAAATTGTCAGCAAGCCCAGGAAGGGTCAACAAACAATAACAACGACGCCAATGCTAACCCCGTTCAGCAATTGGTGAACCTTTTAGCTGGAGCACTTAATAATCAACCCCAAGTTCCACAAAATACTTCGTTTAAGGACTTCAAGGCGGTGGGACCGCCATAGTTTAAGGGTTCCATAAACCCAATTGAAGCTCAGACGTAGGTAATGGAGATGGAGAAGGTGTTTGATGTTGCTAGGGTAAGGGAAGATCAGAAGATTGCTTATGCAACATTTATGCTGAAGTCCGAAGCCAATTATTGGTGGTAAGCAAACAAAGTGAGAGGAGGTGAAGGTGTACTATCCTGGGAAATATTCAAAGATATGTTCTTCGAGATGTATTTTCAGGCTTGGTCACAAAATCAGATGGAAGTCCGGCTAGAATAAAAGTAGGGAAATATGTCAAGAGCTAATTACGCATTAAGGTTTAACGAGTTGGCTAGGTTCGCCACATACCAAGTGCATAATCGATGAGAGGAAGGCAAGACGATTTGAGCAGGATCAAGCCCTGGTTGTATAGAAAAGTGTCAATGTTCCAATTGAACACTTTTTGTTGGAGTGTTGAGAGAAGGCCATACTCACGAGGGTGGAAACGATGCAAGAATGAAGTATAATCGGGAGAGAAGAAGAAGAAGAGTGAGAAGGAAGGTAATAACAAGACGGTGGGAGAAAGATCGGGGTAATCACAATCAAGAGGAAGTGGTTTGAAAACTCATCACCGAAAAGTCAACGGGAGGGTAGAAGAAGAAGATCAAGCGCGATAAACCCGCGAAAAAAATGTATTTGGTAGTTTTTAAAAGGGAAACGAGTGTGCTATAATTATGGTCGAAGGCCACATAACACCTAGCTGTCCTAACCCAAAGAAGGGTGCCTACTTCACTTGTGGTTCAAAGGACCATCTTGCCAGGGATTGTCCTAAGAAGGGATCGGGAGGGACGAGTTCAGGAGGAAACAGAGGAAATACTGGTGGAAGCACACTAACCATTGCAGGACCAACCGCAACCAATAGACCAACAATAGCGTAACGCTCAACATGACAAATGCAGCAGACACCAGACAGCCTCGCGATGTGGTGGCAGGTACCATTTCGATCAATAAAGTTAATGCTTATGTGTTATTTGATTTGGGTGCTACTTGCTCATTTATATCCGATGACTTCGCTAAGAACTTAGAATTGTTTAAGGATGAGTTAGAATACCCTATGAACATAGAAATTGTGAATAGAGAAATTATCCCTATTAAGTATGTGCACAAGAACTGTAGAGTAGATATTAAGGGTAATATCATGAACGTAGATCATATCCCTATTCGACTTGGAGAATTTGATGTTATTTTTGGTATGGATTGGTTATCCAATTATGGGGCGTTAATTGACTGCCAGAAGAAGCGTATTAACCTTATGACTCTGTCAAAGGTTGGGTTTTACGGTAGCAAGTCGCCTAGACAAGTGAGTTGTCTGACGATGATGCAAGCCAGAAGATTGTTAAGGCAAGGCTGTGTAGGATATCTAGCTTACATAGTTTATAGTCGTAAAGAGAATCCGAAAATAGATGAGATTCCACTAGTGAGAGATTTCGCAGACGTATTTCTGAATGATTTGCCGGGACTTCCTCCAGATAGAGCAGTTGAATTTGTGACCGATTTGGCTCTAGGAACGACTCCAATATCGAAGGCACTATACCGAATGGCACCAGTAGAGATGAAAGAATTGATGGTCCAACTACAAGAATTACTGAACAAGAAGTATATTCAACCAAGCATTTCACCGTGGGGAGCGCCGGTTTTATTTCTAAAGAAGAAGGATGGAACAATGCGACTCTGCATAGACTACAAAGAACTGAATAAGGTCACGATTAAGAATAGGTATCCATTACCGCGAATTGATGACTTGTTCAATCAGTTAAAGGGAGCAAGATACTTTTCAAGATAGATTTGAGAAGTGGTTATCATCAATCAAGGTGAGACCAGAGGATGTACCAAAGATGGCGTTTAGAACACGATACTTGGCCACTATGAATTTACGGTAATGTCATTTGGTCTAACGAATGCTCCCGCAACATTTATGGGCTTAATGAATGGAGTGTTCAAGCCGCTTTTGGAAAAATTCAGTAGTAGTATTTATAGATGACATTTTGGTATATTCAAAACCAAGGAAGAACACGAAGAGAATTTGAGGTTGACATTAGAGACATTGAAAGAGAGAAGTTGTATGCTAAGTTTTCAAATGTGACTTCGGATTAAAAGAGTACAATTTCTTGGACATGTGATTGATAGAGACGAAATTTAGTGGATCCTCCAAAGTCGAAGTTTTGATTAATGGGGACCACCAAGACGCGCCGCATGAAGTAAGAAGTTTTCTTGGATTAGCGGGTTATTATAGAAGATTTATTCAAGATTTTTCCATGATCGCAACTCTGCTGACGAATTTGACTAGGAAATTGGTGAAATTCGTTTGGACGAAGAAGTGTGAGGAAAGTTTTCAAGAATTAAAGAAGAGGTTGAGTGCAGCACCTGTGTTATCTCTTCCTGATGACATAGGAAATTTTGTAGTTTATAGTGATGCATCGCATAAAGGACTTGGATGTGTGCTTATGCAGAATGGTAGAGTCATTGCGTATGCGTCGCGACAACTGAAAGATTATGAGAAGGGGTATCCGACCCACGACTTGGAGTGGTTTTTGCTTTGAAAATCTAGATGCACTATCAATATGGGGAGAAGTGTGAAATATATACAGATCACAAGAGTCTGAAATATATTTTTACATAGAAAGACTTGAACATGCGTCAAAGAAAGTGGTTGGAGTTAATTAAGGACTACGATTGTGAGATTTTATACCATCCGGGTAAGGCAAATGTGGTGGCCGACGCCCTAAGTAGAAAAGGTAGGGAGAAATTGATGATGTTGACCGCTCAGAGGAGCTAATTTTAGCAATGGAAAAGTTAGAATTGGAAGTGAAGTATCCTATGGAGATCGATTTAAAAGTCGCTCCAGATGTAAAGTTGGTACAACTTTACTAGATAAAGTTAAGGAGGCTCAACTTCAGGACGAAGAATGTGATAAAGTGAAGAAGAATATATCTGAAGGGACTGAACTGAGATTCAAAATAGACAGTGAGGAACTACTAAGATTTGAGAGCAGAATTTGGGTACCGCCAGTACCAGAGATTAAGGAAGAAATTTTGAGCGAGGTTGATAACTCAAGATATTCGATCCACCCTGGTAGCACCAAGATGTACCAAGATCTTCGACAACACTTCTGGTGGCCAAATTTAAAATGAGAGGTTGCAGAATGTGTTGCCAAATGCATGACATGTCAGAAAGTAAAAGCAGAACATCAGAGACCGAGTGGATTGATACAACCTTTAGAGATTCCAAAATGGAAATGAGAACATATTATGATGGATTTCGTGGTTGGCCTACCGACGACTCAGAAAGGCTACGACGCAATATGGGTTATTGTTGACCGATTAACAAAATCCGCACACTTCCTTCCGATCAGAATCAGATTCAACCTAGATCAATTGGCAAGGTTATATGTGAAAGAGATTGTTTTAAGGCACGGAGTTCCGGTGTCAATTGTTTCTGATAGAGATCCGTATTTTACGTCGAACTTTTGGAAACGTCTACAGGAATGCATGGGTACACAGTTGCGAATGAGCACAACATATCACCCTCAGACAGATGGACAGAGTGAAAGAACAATTCAGACATTGGAAGATATGTTAAGAGCTTGTATAATGGATTTTAAAGGAAATTGGGATGACCATTTACCGCTTGTAGAGTTCGGTTACAACAACAGTTACCACGCTAGTATTGGAATGTCGCCTTATGAAGCGTTATACGGTAGAAAGTGCAGAACTCCACTATATTGGGATGAAGTTGGAGAAAGACAATTACTAGCCCCGGAAATGGTACAACAAACAGCATAGATAGTCAAAGTGATTCGAGCAAGATTGACAGCAGCTCAAGACAGACAGAAGAAATACGCCGATCCACACTGCAAAAGTGTTGAATTCGAGCCGGGTAGTTATGTGTTCTTAAAGGTATCTCCTTGGAAGGGAAAGATCAGATTCGGAAAGAAAGGAAAATTGAGCCCAAGATTCATTGGACCCTTTGAAGTTCTGAGAAGGGTCGGAGAAGTTGCCTATGAGGTAGCCTTACCTTCATCTCTAGAGAATGTCCACAATGTTTTCCATGTCTCAGTCCTACGACCCTACAAACCCGATTACAAGCATTTGATTGAATATGAACCCCTACATTTCGACAAAGACTTGTTTTACGTAAGAAATTTCTGCTCAAATTGTTTAATCGAAAAGAAGCAAGTTTCGAGAAATAAAGTAATACCTTCTATTAAGGTAATTTGGAGGAACCACAACGTCAAGAAGAAGCTTACGTGGGAACTCAAGAGAATATGATGAAAAATTATCCTCATTTATTTACTTAGATTGTTATATAAGTGATTCGGGGACATAATCTTTGTAAGGGGGAGAATGTAACAGATTTAATTATTAAGTTGTGATTCTGAGGACAGAATCCTTTTAAGAGGAGAAAGATGTGACAACCGAGATTTTGTAATTTAATTTAAATATTTATTAGATTAAATAAATATTTTTCGATGAATTAATTATTAGATTAAATAATTAATTGATGAAGTTATGATAGATTAATTTAATTATATGTGTTACATTTATTAATTTAATGTGGAGAATTTTTATTATTCGAAGTATGTGATTATGTGAGCTTATTGAATTAAAAGAAATATTTAATAAGTCTATGTTATTTAATTAATTTAATTATTAATTAGATATTTAATAATTTGACATTATTAATCAAAGAGAATTTGAATTATGTGATTATATGTATTAATGAGAATTTACTATATTTTATTTAAATAAATTAAATAAGATATTAGATTTATTTTATAATGGGTATGACATTATTTAAACTATATAATAAAGCTTTATTAAATTAAATGATTTTAAAACCTATTCTAACTAGCCAAACATGGTTTTAGGGAGTTGAGAGCGATTACCCATGATCGGGTAATCCACCACAACTCGTCGAGGATTTCTTTATTATACGCCTTCCCTTCCCCTTTTCTTCATTATTTTTCCTAAGTCTAGAAAGTGTCAGAGAAAGTTTTAGAGAAAGATTCAAGAGAGAGTTGAGAATTCAGAGTTTTGGTGGAGGAGGAAATCACTTTCTAGTAAATTAATCTACGCTTGGGTAATCTCTTCAACCCAATTTATATATTTTACGTCTTTTAAGTTTCATGAATATGGCTTAAGTCTTCTGTGAATCTTTGTAAATTGGAAAGTAGTTATAAGAATATATGTAATAATTCGAGTTGTATGGCATGTTTTATATATATATTGCATAATTCCATATCTTCAGTTTCATGAAATTATAAAGTAAAAGATTTCAGAGTATGTTATATGACCATATGGCCTTATACGTAGTTTTTAGTATGTCAAAAATAAATGGTTTTGCAAAATTTCCACTCAGATATGATTATGCATGATAAAATGAACAAAACAAAATTTAATGGTTGGATTTGGTCTTATAACGAATCTATGGCGATGAATTTTAGAATTTATGTTCAAAACTTCAAGAACATCAAGAACAGTCCAATTTTCATGTTTTAATCCTGTGATTATGTGTTTTAATGGATTAAAATCACTCCATAGATGTTAAGTAATGATTATGTACAAATTTTAACATGTGAGTATGTGTAATTTGGTGAAATTAGTGTTTAGGATGTGTTGTTTTCATTTGAATTCTATATTCGTCGCGAACTGGAAATTTAGAGTCTGGGGTTTCAGTCATGACGCCTAACTCCCAATTCATTTCTTCGCATACCATCATACCATGCCACAACACGCTCATCAGAACGCCATTTGCACAAGCAAATACCAAGATAGATAAAAGTGAAAGCCGCAAACGCCACTTAGCGTAATGGTCAAAATGAGTATTTAAAAGTGTACAAGTATGGAAATGTGATAAAGAACTTAGTCTAATGATTATAAAGACTTGTTAGACCTATAATGAGATGTTAAAATAAATTCTTAACATGTCCATAACATAATTACGTGTGAATTGAATGATCGAATGCATAATTAATTTATTTTTTGTGAAGTCTTAATTTTGACAATAAGTGTAATAATTGACTAAGTATAGTCATGAACTCGAAAGTTAAACAAAGAGTAAAGTTATGATGTTTATTACATGATAATTGATTGGTATTGTGAACGAATTGATATGCGAGGATTTAATTCAAAGAACGAGTTTTATTAAGTGTAATAATCTATGCAAGTTTCTAAACCTTATCTTATTACATTCGAGCAAGTTTTCCAACTCTACATTTACGTTGAGCAAGTTTCCTACCCTAAACTTTTGTTGAGCAAGTTTCCTAACCCTACTTGTTATCGTTATATAAGTTGATTAATTCATCTTTCGATATTGAGCAAGTTCCTCATTATTATTGATCAATCATATCTTCTTGTATATTAAAGTTTATTAATCTTCAAGTATGATGTTGTTATACAATAATTATTCTATTCTATATCTTTTTGAGATGTTATTCAAGTTAAATATTCATTCATCGTTAAACCTTATTAGACTAGCGAACCCTTATTGATTCGACTAGTCCATAGTTGATGAACGTTCTAAATTTCAGAACCTCTTGATGAATTATCCAAACCAAACTTCCTTTGGTGCGGACTCGAATGTCAAACCGAGATGAACAACCCCTTTATAGGGGATTATTTATGCTTTAACATTAAGATATTGTGACATGTGATGGTACTAAGGGTTGATTCCCTAAGACTGAAGAAGAAGAGTCCATAGTCTTACGATCGTTAAAGGTTTAAGTAAAAACACTTGACAACCTAGGACATAGTTCAAGGTCTTATGACCCTCATAATTTCTTTTGATTCTTGTTATCCATTCTTGATTCAAAAGTTGAGCTTTATATCAGAAGTTATTATTTCTCTCGCATGTTATTATTCATTGTTATATTGTTATACTTGTAGGCAATCGTTCTCACTCAAGCGTAATAATAACATTGTAGTTAAGAAACGAAAGAGCGCATTTAACCTTCCACTAATAAGGGCAAGAGCAAGATTAGCAAGTAATGAAGACTGCTTTATTAATGTGGTTATGTAATGATGATTAGAATTGATGTTACTTAAGACTTATTTGTTTATATTTTTCAAGATGAGATGTTTTAAGGTTAGATTAACCTAGGATTTATTTATTATGTAGTTGATGTAAACCCCTAAGGGAGAGATTTATTATTTATTTATATCTATTACATGGTTTGCAATTTATTTATGGTAGATAGATAGAGATAGATGAACACCAAATCTCGTGGAAATGGAATACCAGATTGGGGTGTCACAATATGTGAACACCAAACGTAAAAGGTTGTGGTTGTCAATTAAAAAGACGTTAAAGGAAGTACTTGTCTAAGTTTGTTAGCCAAGTTTTAATATGTTTAATGAATGAGTGTTGATCAACATAGAAGTACTATAAGGTGATCACCTAGAATCGCTTCGTAAGTAATGCGGATGTACGGCCTTAGTCTTTGTGATAACCTTTTCAAGTATGAAAACAGAAAGCTATTGTTCATGGTCTATCGACCGGTTCAGAATTCTTAATCTACTCTATACTTTGGGAATTGATGTTATGAACTGTTAAAGTATTGTTGTTTTATGATATTTCATAACTACTTGTTCAGTTATACATGAATAGTTATATAATTCACGAATGTGGTATTACTGTTATACTTTGTTAAACTTGTTGAGTTGTTATGCTCACTTCTTGCGTGAATTATATAATTGCAGTTAAGGATGAACGTACTGAGAATGCTAAGAGAGATAAGGGCAAAGCTAAGATGAATGCCTAGTCATCGTGTAATAGATTAGTATGTTTGTATGTATTATACATTATGAACAATGAACGATGTAATCGGTTTATGAATCTGGGAAGGATTATACTTTGATTGTAATAAGAATATAGTAAATTACATTCATTTTGTTGTTTTACAATGGAATGATTGTAGGGTTATGAGTACAGTGTAGCACCATATGTCGAATTGGAAGATACCCGAATTTGGGGGCGTCACAGACGGTCCAGATTGATTTACTTTTAAAACCACCACCGACGGTCCAGATTGATTTACTTTTATAACCACCACCGACGGTCCAGATTGATTTACTATTAAAACCATCATCAATGGTCCAGATTGATTTAACTTATTACACTTTAGTACCCCTAAAGTTTTCCAAGTTTGCATTATTCCCCTCTAACTTTTTTAATTCACTTATCGTCAATAAACACATTCTTAATACTTCAACAATTATTCATCATTAATATTATAACTCACAATATTTAACAACCAGATCATTCCTAGGAAAGAGGGGCTTTCCGATAAGGATTTCTCCCTATTGGCGCGCAATTAGGTGACCAAACCTCTCCTCGACAAAACTTTCTAGACATAGTCAATATTGCAAATAATAATATGAATAACTTTGTTGTCTAACTTATTGATTTAATAATATAAAATATTAATATTGTGATAATAATTGAATCAAATAACGTGAGATACTATGCAGCAATTACTGTAGCAATATTGAGTATAAATGAGTGACTTCTCACATAAGCATCAATAATCAATACCGTATGCTACTATGCAACCATGCGTAGTACTGTACTTTTACCACCGGGTAGTTCAACAGTTTAACAGTAAAACTTTCGCCGTTATTTTTATAAAAACATAATTCTATCGTTTTCTAACTACAACAATACTTCAGTTGTGGGTTCCACCAATGATTGTGTCGTCTTACGAATATTCCCTATTAAAACGAATATTTCCCGACCAATCGAATATTCCCCAACACAACGAATATTTTATATCAACTTGCTTACTTTGCAAAATTTTCAAATATTACCCACAACTATAACATTATATCATATCCACACCATAATATTCAAAAATATAGTTTGAGAAAATTATTCTTTATTCAAAAAAAGTTGGGGTCTTACAACCTCCCCTTTTTATGAAATTTTGTCTTCAAAATCAAGGTACGTACCTGATATGTCGAAGAGGTGAGAATACCTTGATTTCATTTCAAATTCTAACTCCTTGGTCATTTCCTCCACATCATGGTTTCTCTATAAAACTTTAACTTGAGGTATAACCTTGGAGCATAGAATATGATCCTTCTTATCCAAGATTTTAACAGGAACCTCCTCATACGTTAAATCTTCCGCTATCTCGTCCGGTTTTAATTTAATAATGTGGTTAAGGTCTTTCACATATTTACGTAACATAGAAATGTGAAAAATATTATGAACACGAGACATACTTGGCAGTAAGGCGAGTCTATAGGCCACAGTTCCTACTCGATCGAGGATTATCAATGGGCCAATGAATCGAGGATTGAGCTTTCCTCTCTTTCCAAATATCATAACTCCTTTCCATGGAGCAACACGTAACAACACATGATCTCTAATATTGAATTCCACGTCCTTTCGATGAAGATCAGTACATCTCTTTTGTCGATCTTGTGAGGTTTTTATACGTTGTCAGATCGTTTGAATCTTTTCCATAGATATACGTACAAACTCCGGTCCCAACAACGTTCCTTCACCCACCTCATCCCAGCATACTGGAGAACGACACTGTCTTTCATACAACGCCTCAAATGGAGTCATGCCAATATTTGCTTGATAACTGTTGTTGTAGGAAAACTCCACCAATGGTAAGAACTTATCCCAACTTCCTTTGAAGTCAAGGACACAGAGTCTTAATAAATCCTCAAGAGTTTGAATAGTCCTCTCAGATTGCCCATCCGTTTGAGGATGATATGCCGAACTAAATCGTAAATTCATGCCCATAGCTATTTGCAAACTAACCCAAAATCATAAAGTGAATCTTGGGTCTCGATCAGAAATTGTGGATACTGGAATACCATGCAATCTTACAATATCATTTGTGTACATACGAGCAAGACGTTCAAGTGTATAAGTTTCTCGTATCGGGAAGAATTGAGCAGACTTGGTCAATCTATCAACAATGAGCCAAATCGCATATATGCCTTGAGAAACGTTGGGAAGACCAATAATAAAATCCATGGTAATGTGCTCCCACTTCCATTATGGAATTTCAAGCGGTTACAATGGACCTTTTGGCATTTGATGCTTCATCTTGACTCGTTGACAAGTTAAACACCTTCAGATAAACCCCGCTATCTCTATCTTCATATTTCTCCACCAAAATGTATGTTGAAGGTTAGGATACATTTTGGTACTGTGACACCCCCAAAACAGGTATACTTCACCCATCTTGAGTCGCCAGATACATGGTACAGAACTCAAGTTCAAACTTAATTATACAACTATCGTGCAAAATACAACAAAACTTAGCTGAAAGTTTAATGGAGTTCTCATTACATTTATTGTCACACTATTTTATAGAATAGTGAGGACAACTAAAACAACCATCTGGACCATCAATCCGTTCCCCGACTCATCCCAGCTCTAAATTCTCATTTCCTGAAGAGAACAGTGAAAGAAAGGGTGAGCTCAACTAGCCTAGTAAGAAATATTATGACTAAGATAATGAAGAATAAATTATCCTTAGCCTTCAACAGTATAACAACTGATAGAATACAATAGACAATAAATTTTAGATCAACAACTGCAGCGGAATAAGCAATCCATTAGAAGAGTCAAGTAGAGCATGATATCTACTATCTTCTATGATTTAAAAGTTTATCATCAATTTTATCCCTGTAATACTCATCAACAGTTCTTTATTATACCCAAGACAAATAGAACTTTCATCACTTGTCTTCACCTGAACCACCAAAGATGTTAGTTAAATTCACAATTCATGTTTATAATAATGTGAATCAATAATTTCTCCTTACCACAAAGGCTTAATAGAACATTTACCCAATATCCTTACCCGAAAGGCTAAAGATATTCAAATGTAATAACAATGAACATACCAATCAGTTGTCTATCATTGCACTACTGGCCAAAGATATTCAACTATAAAACCAATGGTCATGATCATACCAATCAATTGTCTGTCAGTGCACTACGGCCAAAGATATTCAACTGTTAACTAATGGTCATGATCTTTCCAATCACATCATTAAGTTATCCCTGTACTATGACCAAGGATATTCATTAGTATCACAAGTGGTCATTATCATGTCATACACCTGTCCATCTTTGCACTATGGGCCAAATCTATCAAATAACAGTTCATCTTTGCACTACGACCAAAGATATCAATCAACAGTTCATCTTAGCACGTAAGCCATAGATATACTACTGTAAAACCAATAATCAACAGTCCATCATTGCACGTAAGCCAAAGATATACAAATGTAAAATAAATAATCAACAGTCCATTTTTGCACGTAAGCCAAAGATATACAACTATAAAACCAATAATCAATAATTTATATTTGCACGTAAGCCAAAGATATACAACTATAAAACCAATATTCAACAGTTCGTATATGCACGTAAGCCAAAGGTGACTTTTACCACAATATAAGCATGAGGATGATGACAATGATATTAAGCATTAATCAAACGAAATCAAGGATAAATATTAAAGACTTTAAATTTATCTAGAGTTTAAAAATATCTAAATTGTCAAAATGATACTGCTTTGTGGAGTAAAATTCAAGAATAATATTCATGTACCAAAAATAATTTGGACAGAAAAGAAATATATTTTTTGGGTAAATAGTACCCCATAATAGTACCCTATGAATAGTACTTCAGGAATAATACCTCATGAATAGTACCCCGACATGAAAAGTACCCCAAATACCCAAGTGAATAATATTTGGGTGAATAGTAACCTACGAATAGTAACTCATGAATAGAAATCTGACACGAAAAGTGTCCCGAATACCCGAGTGAATAATACTAGAGTGTATAGTAACCGGGTGAATTGTAACTCGTAAAAAAAATACCAAAGAAAATGATATTCCATGACGAATACAAAAGAAATGATATCTCATATAAGTATAATAGAATATACGAAAATGCAAATGGATTTTCACCCTCCATGCGGTAATCCACATAGACATATCATTTCCATAATTTAATAAAGAATGAATATGAAGGATCATTCACCATGTATTCGGTAATCCACATAGACAGGTTATTCCAATAAAATAATAAAGAATGGAATAACAGATGAATTCACCAGGCATGCGATAGACTGCACAGACAGGTTATTCCCAACCGAATAATAAAGAATGGAACCAGGTCATGCGTAATCTGCACAAACATGATATTCCAACAAAATAATAAAGAATAGAACCAGGTCATGCGTAATCCACACAGACATGATATTCCAACAGAATAATAAAGAATGGAACTAGGTCATACATAATTCGCACAGACAGGATATTCCAACAGAATAATAAAGAATTGAATAACAACAGAATTCACCAGGCATGCGATAGACCGCACAGACAGGTTGTGACGCCCCCAAATTTGAGTCTCTTCCAACCCGAAAGATGGTGCTACATGGTACTACCATTCATTCATTCATTCAATTAAATAGTCTCAAAAGGACTAATATAACTTATGTATATATCCAAAATAATATTACATTTCCCAGGTTCTTTGTAACCCATTCGTTTGTTCTTATTATAATATCAAAATATTACAATCGTTCACCTATACTATTACATAAGTAATCTAAGGGTTTGTCTTCGCCTTGCCATTGTCCTTGCCTGAGCCTTCGGTCCGCTCAATCTTGGTTGTGTTCATATGGTTCAAGCAAGAGTGAGCATGACTAGCTCAACAGGTACTACAATTCTAATAAACAACATGCTTGAAACATAGAACTCATATATACTCAATAAACTGAACAATAGTTACAAAGTACTATCGATAATTCAAAATAGCACTTCTTTTCATTCAAAATGTTTTCCAACAACAATATTTAGTAGAATATCAACTAAGGCTCAAAACTATGAGCAGTTCATAATTTCTTTTGAAAAGGACAACCCGACACTAAGTCCGTAAGTCCGGCATAGCTTACGAGCACTTTTGGGTGATCAGCCCATATTACTCTATGTTGATCAACACTACATTCATTAAACGTGTATACATTTAAGTTGTGGCAACCTCACGTGCCTGTCGTTAAATGACAAAAACATTTTAGCATACTTGGTCTTCGATTGAAAACCATACCAATATAACTCGGTAAACATTAATCATGCTTGACAAAATCATAATATAAGTCTAGCCGAAAGAATTGGCTTTAGACTTCATCGTTAAAACTTCATGCGAAAGAATACATGAATTACAAAGCATGTCCAGACTAAACTGGAACAAGGGTTAGAATACTTGCCTCCAGCGTCTTCTTACTGATTAAAACACGTACACTTTAAGTCTCTACGTTTCTACAATACATGATCATATAGTGTACCACATTAGGTCATATATAATCGAGTATGTATACTATTACATCTTACCCTTCATCTCAATGTAAATCCTGACTTAGATCTACTATTATGGGTTTCCGGCTTTCATTACGTCATTCACATTTCGTTCATCTTCTTTTGATTATTAACTCTTAATCATCATACGTAAGTGTATAACAATGTCCTACGAAATGTCATGTTTATGCCTTAGTTCAATACTAAAAAGTTCCCTTTCATTCTGTACTTGAAATCTTTCTTCTTTGGCAATTTCTTAGGTCTGGCGCCACGGCGCCACACACCACTCTTCTTCTTCTCGTGATCGCATGCACAATGAAGTTTGTAGTGAGCAAGCCTCGGACTCGAAAATCACTGGCGTCACTAATGGCCTTGGGTTGAAATAGCCAGTCACCAACTCAGGCCTCCTCGACGGTTTGCAATTTTTAAAAATTTAACGAAACTCCTAGACTCATAACTTCTTCGATATAAGTCCGAATTGGCTCGTTCAAAAGCCTACGGTTCACAAATTACATACTCTATTCGTTCATGCAAGAATTTTATTTATTCAACTTTGTTTGCTAAAATATCACCTATGAGTTCATTTTTAACAAAAACGATAAACGCCCATGAACGTTCAACGATCGTTTCTTCGTTCCAAGTCAGAATTCGGTCATTTTCGAGTCCGCAACTCTATAATGCCAAATATGACTTGTCTCCATCGAAAACCAACGTTTCCAACTTCAAACACAAAATATGACTTCCATTCCGAGAATTTTACGAATTCGACGATAATCGTCCAATCGTGTGAATTCCGGCAAAACTACATTCTTAATGATTCTAAATGAATTTTAACCAACATATGAACATCATAAGTTACTTATTACACCAACTTATGGTCAAAGTATGTTTTGACTTATTCTCATAAGTCAATGACTTATTTAACTTATGAACTACTAATTCTCATGCTAATGACTTACTATGAACTTAAGTCCATCAATCAATGTTCTCATGCTATAATCAACATACTAACATCATATGACAAACATATGACAAGTTCTTCAAGATTCCAACAACTTATTAGAGTTCAAGTTACTTATTCAACTTATTCGGCTGAAGTTTATTCCTTAATAACTTATAGCATGTTCTTAACAACCAATCCCCCTTCTCTATCAATCCTATCATAGAAGAGATAAAGATAAAAAGTATGAGTCTTACCCTTGAAGACTGTGACTTCAATTCACTTTGGAAAATCTAGCAAAAGTTGAAGTGGCTTTTAAGTGCTTAAGTGGCTTATTCTCTCTACCAAATAAGTTGCTTATCTTTGAGAGGAGTTGGAAGAAATTGAACAACCAACAAATGAAGTAAGACTTCTCTATTTATAGGCAACCAAAAGCTAGGGTAAAATGGTCAAAACACCATCCCACCTCCTTATTCCACCTCCTCATTTCACCTCCTCAATCCTCCACCTCCTTACTATTCATTCCTTGTCTAGCACATCAATTGGTCACCACACAATTTGACTACCCATCAAGTCTACCCATTTCATACTTGGTTTTCCCCATGGATCATGGCTTAGTCATTGGACTTGCTAATTAATCTAGATAATTCCTTATTGGGCTTATACTTCCATAATTTGGACTCAAGACTTATCAAACACTTGGGCTTGATTGTCACTTCTCTTGGAATTATACTATTAGGTTAATAATCCTACAAGTCCATTATCTTAGATTTAACAACTTAACATTTATACCCCATGTATAATCCTTGTATGCTAACTCGTTTATTAATTTGTAATATACGTTATTTCATTCTCCATTCTTAATAGTATAATACGTCGTATTATACTTACATTCATTACCATCATATAATGAATACAAATTATACGATCACAACTTTCTTCCCTTAACGCTTAATAAACCTAACGTTCCCAAATTAAGTCCGCATGTGAAATATTACGTTTTCCATACTTAGGTTATTATTGCATAATCCATCTCACCTTGATATTATAACATTACATATTTCTAGGAATTTGAAAAAAAAATTCCGAGCAGAAATCGATGAATAGTGTTTTTCAAAAAATTTCTCGGAAAGCTTTTATTTTCGTCTTAGAAATTCAAACACTTTAATTCTCTCACGTAGTTAAAATACTACGATATTCCAATGTTTCTAGGTTTTAGAACGACATTCGTCTTATCCATATGTAATAATAATAAATAATATTATTTTATTCATTATTAAAAGTATTTATAAAGGTTCGATTTTCTGGGGCGTTACACAGGTTATTCCAATACAATAATAAAGAATGGAACCAGGTCATGCATAATCCACACAGATAGGATATTCCAACAGAATAATAAATAATGGAACTGGTCATGCCAGAATCCGCATGCATGTGATATTCCAACAAAATAATAAAGAATGGAATAACAATGTAATTCACCATGCATGTGATAGACCGCATAGACATGTGATATTCCAATGTAATAATAAAGAATGGAATAATGAAGAATTCACTGTGCATTTGATAGACCGCATAAAACAAAAGTTATTCCAACATAATAATAAAGAATGGAATAATAGAAGAATTTCACCATGTATGCGGTACTTCACATAGACAGGTTATTCCAACATAATAATAAAGAATGGAATAACAACCCTTACGAGTATTGAAAGAAAACAACTCTCTTCATGAATACGAAAGAATAATAATACCCCTTACTTACAACGGTTGAACGAAAATAATATTCCTTATGAATATTGAACGAAAATAATATTCCTTACGAATATTAAACGAATATAATGAATATTGAGCAATAATAATATTCATACGAATACGAAAAATAATATCTCTTCAGAATATAAAAATAATAACCCTTACCTCAGAAGAAGACCGGATACTGGAGTAGTGAAGTAGCAGACTACTCTTCTTCTCTCTCTCTCTATAGCTTCTCTCTATAATTGCTCTTGTGAAACTTAGTGAATTGTTGAGAAATGAAGGAAGAATGAGCTACTATTTATAAGAAAATATATTTTTAATAATTACACATTTTGGGGCTCGAAATATTATAGTATAATACCTTCCTCTTTTTCTTCATTTTTAATTTAGTCCTGCAAGTATTATAAAACTTGCACCACCTCCCCTAATAGTAAATCATGAGACTCAATAATTCTAAACATGTGAAAAAATTTATTATATTAATTTAGGCATACAAGTATTATCAATCTTGCACCAACTCCCCTAATAGTAAATCATGTGAACACATAGTTATAAGCATGTGAATTAATAGCAACTAATTCCTCATTTATCTGGTGAATTACCCGATTGGTCAATATAACCTACAGACATCAATTATTATCGAAATAAATGTCGATTTCCACTAACACTAATATTTTCCACACAATGGAACTATCAATTTAATCTTTAATCAACACGAACTTATTCATCATTAATATTATAACTCAAAATATTTAACAATCAGGTCGTTCCCAGGAAAGAGGGGGCTTTCCAATTAGGATTTCTACCTATTAGCGCACAAGTAGATGACCAACCCTCTTTTTTAAAGAACTTCTAGACATTGTCAATATTGTAAATAATAATATGAATAACTTTGTCGTCTCAATTATTGATTTAATAATATAACATATTATGCAGATGATATTGTGACAACAATTGAATCAATAATATGAGAGATATGATGCAGCAATTACTGTAGCAATAATTGAGTATAACTGAGTGACTTCTTACGTAAGCATCAATAATCAATACCGCGTGCTACTATGCAACCATGCATATTACTGTACTTTTACCATCGGGTATTTTATGACAACTTGCTTACTTTGAAAAAAATTCGCATATCACCCTTAACTTTAACCTTTATCAATTTAACCATTTATTAAATAGAATAATAATTATAAAAATTGAATACTTTCATTTCGTAAAATTCGAGGTCTTACAGGTACTCCCAGGATGGATTGCAAACGGTGTGTTTTGTGCCTCCATCATGATTTTATACTTCAAGTCAGAATTGTTAGGAACACAAAGTCTGGAGTTGGCTCGAAGTATTCCTTCCTCATCGATTCTTGCTTCCGGAATAGCACCTTTTTCCACTTTCTTCCTCACACGCATCAGCTCCAGGTCTGTAGCTTGAGCATCTTTAACTTTATCGATTAAAGTCGGTTCTACTCGTATATTCGCCATCATCACATGGGTCCCTAGAGTCTTTAACTCTATCTCCATCCTTTGTAAGTCATACAAAATGGGCCTTTGTGTTGACAATATCACACTCGTACCCGCATATGATCTTCTACTCAACGCGTCAGCTACTACGTTCGCTTTCCAGGATGGTATTGAATAGTATGGTCATAATATTTCAACACCTCGAGCCAACGTATTCAGCGCATGTTATGTTCATTTTAGGAGAAGAAATATTTGAGGGTTTTGTATCGTATTCAAGGTCGATACAAAATTTAATTTTATTCTCTAGGGGTAGGCTAGGAAGTTCTTCGGGATATACGTTAGGAAATTTATTAACAATAGAAATATCATTCAAGACTGACTTATTTTTGTTTAAATCCGTGACATGAGCTAAGAAAGCTTGACATCCATTTTTCAATAAACAAATAGCTTTATGGCTTTAGATGACAATGATTGACTTTAATGGTTTGGTTGGTTGAATTCGCATAATAGATTGTTGGGAATATGAAAGCTAACAACCTTACGAAAGCAATCAATTTTTGCATTATGAGTAGTCAACCAATTAATTCCTAAAATCACATCGAATGCAAGTATTTTTAAAGAGATAATATCGATAGGTAACGTGCGGGTGCCAATTTGAATCAAATAAGATTTATAAACATTAAATGTAATGAAGGTTTCTCCCAATGGAGTTTCAACAGATAAGTCAAAGTCTAATTTCTCTGGAGTCGAGTTTAAACATTAAGCATAATTAAGTAAAAATAAAACAGTGGGTAGAACCGGTATCGAATAAGGTATAGACTTTGCAACAGTTTATGATTAGCCTACCCGTTATAACCTCGTTCAGGTTTCTCATCACAAAAATGTTCTCTCTTAAATTATCGATTTTGACTTGTCTGGAACATCCTTTGGCGTCACCATCTTAGCTAGACTTAACTTCACTGCACGATAAAATCGGGTTAGGTGACCATCTCTTCCGTGATTATAACATATTTTGGATTGCTGAGTACAGTTTGGACTGATATGTCCCTCCCCTCCGCATTTGTAACATACGACTGGCGGTTGTTCTCCTTCCTTAACAACAGGTGCTAGTGCTGACGTCTTTCCATCATTATTGAATCCCCTCTTCTTGAAATTTCCACTTCTATTATCTTGGACATGATAACCACCGAAGTGGTTACCATTTATGGCATATTGATTCCCTCCACGTTTGTTGTCACCGCTTCGATGATTGCTACCACTGATATTATCAACTTGTCGGCTGCTCTCTCTTGGTTGGGTTGACTCATTATCGCGCTCCAATAACTGAGCCCTATTTACAACATCTGAATACAAACACAGTTTGTTAGAAATGAGGTATTAATGTATTTCGGGCCTTAAACCTCGTAGAAATATTCGCGTCATTCCCTCCTCATTATCAACCAAATGGGATGTGAACCAGGACAACTCGATAAACTTAGCCTCGTACTGCGACACGGTCATATTATTTTGCTCCAACTTTATAAACTCCACCTCCTTCATGTGACGAATACTTTTGGGAAAGTACTTGTCGTTAAACAGTTCTTGGAACTTTTCCCAAGACATTTTGAGTGTGGTAGGCTGAGTACGTTTTACTGATTCCCACCAGTAATCTGCCTCTCCTCTCAACATGAAGGTGCCAAAGGGAACCTTTTGCTCATCCGAACATCCCAAGACATCAAATATCTTGGTGATCTGCTTTATCCACATCTCTGCCTTAAATGGTTTTGGCTCTCCCAAAAACTCAGGTGGTCCCAGCTCCTTGAACTACTTAACAGTAACCATTCGAGAGTTACCAGTGTTTCCACTTGCATTTTGAACAGGAGCCGCTCTCGTCTGATGTTGCAAGAATTGCATAAAGCCTCTGAACATCCCATCGTTCATCATTTGATCATTGTTGTTATTTACCTGAGGATTTTTGTCTTCCTATTGCACATTATCATGTATATTAATCGTTGGTGACTCAATGGTCTCATGTGCTTCATTGCTTATCTCGACATTTTCAGATGCCATTTTCAAACACTGCCACAAAACAAGGGTTAATTGACATGCCACGTATTATCCCTATACTCTGACCAACCAATTAAATATCATATAAATTTAGGTAGGTCATACTAGCGAAGGAATTCCTCGTCTCTCCCCTCCTAGTTCTTGTCTCACATCTCAGCCAGAGATCATATCCCTAAGCATTGATACCAACTGTGACGCCCCCAAAATAGGTATACATCACCCATCTTGGGTTGCCAAATACATGGTACTGAATACAAATATAAACTTAATTATACAACATGAGCTGAGAGTTTTTACACGAATATTGTCTTCTAGACAATATCCAAACTCAAATGGAGTCTTCATTACATTTATTGTCACACTATTTTATAGAATAGTGAGGACTACTATAACACCATCTCGGACCATCACTCCGTTCCCCGACTAGTTCCGGCTACGTTCTCATTTCCTGAAGAGAACAATGGAAGTAAAAGGGTGAGCTCAACTAGCCCAATAAGAAGTATTATGACTAAGATAATGCATAATAAGTTATCATTAGCCTTCAACAATGTTAAACTGATAGAATATAATAGACAACAAGTTTAACTGCAACGGAACAAGCAATCCATTAGAAGAGTAAAGTAGAGCATGGTATCTACTTTCTTCTATGATTTAAAAACTTTATCATTAACTTTATCGCTAGGACTCAACTTAATAAATAAATCACATCATCAAATCATCCCTGCACTACGGGCTAAGGATATTCATTAGTATCACGTCCACAAATTATTCTTGCACTACGGGCCAAGAATATTCGTGTAATCGTCAATGGTCATGATCATACCGAATTATCCCTGGTCATAATCATACCAATCAACAGTCCATCTATGCAGGTAAGCCAAAGATGACTTTCATCACAATATAAGTATGAGGATGATGATAATGATATAAGAATTTAATTAAAAGAAAAAAAAGGATAAATTTTTAAAGATTTATAACTTAATTTATCCAGAATTCAATAATGTCCAAATTGTCAACATGATATTGCTTTATGTAGTAAAATTCAAGATTAATATCCATGTATTAAAAATAATTTGGACAGAAAAAAAATAATTTTTTCAGTGAATAGTACTCCGTGAATAGTAACCTGTGAATAGTATTTTGGGAATAGTACCCCGTGAATAGTACCCCGACATGAAAAGTGCCCCGAATACCCGATTGAACAATATTTGAGTGAATAGTAACCGGGTGAATATTAACCTGTGATAGTAACTCGTTAATAGTACCCTGGCATTAAAAGTACCCCGAATACCCGAGTGAACAAATTTTGAATGAATAGTAATTGGGTAAATTATAACCCATGAATAGTAACTCGTGAATATTACCCCTGTATGAAAAGTGCCCCGAATACTCGAGTGAACAATACTTGAGTGAATAGTATTTAGGTGAATAGTAACCCCGAGAGAAATATTAATATTTAATAAGAAAGTTCAGATCAATATTCCAATGAAACGATACTGGATGAAGCGCAAAACTCAAGGATATTGCACTAATTTCAGGAATTATAGAAACAATACTTACCATAATAAGTTTAGATTAAAGAATATGAAAAGAAATAATATATGAAACTGCAAATGGATTTTCACCTGTCATATGGTACGTAATCCGCATAGACAGGTTATTCCGACATATTAAACGATGAATACAAAAAATAGTATTTCTTATGAATATGAAAGAAATAATACCCCTTACGAATACAACAAATAATATCCCTTACCTTAGTAGAAGGCTTGATACTACAATAGTGAAGTAGCAGAATACTCTTCTTCTTATCTCTATAGTTTCTCTCTCTATAGTGTCTCTTGTGAATCTCAGTGAATTGGTGAGAATGAAAGAAGAATTAAGCTTCTATTTATAGGAGAATGGACTAAATAGTAACTAATTCACGAACGGTCCATATTAATTACTACTAGAACGGATGGTTCATATTGATTACTATTAAAACCACCACCGACGGTCCAGATTGATTTACTATTAAAACCACCATCAATGGTCAAGATTAATTTAACTTATTACACTTTAGTAACCCTAAAGTATTCCAAGTTTGCATTATTCCCCTCTAACTTTTGTAATTCACTTATCTTCAATAAACACATTCTTAATACTTCAACAATTATTCATCATTAATATTATAACTCACAATATTTAACAACCAGATCATTCCTAGGAAAGAGGGGGATTTCTGATAAGGATTTCTCCCTATTGGCGCGCAGTTAGGTTACTAAACCTCTCCTCGACAGAACTTTCTAGACATCATCAATATTACAAATAATAATATGAATAACTTTTTCATCTGAATTGTTGATTTAATAATATAAAATATTAATATTGTGACAATAATTGAATCAAATAACATGAGATACTATGTAGCAATTACTGTAGCAATAATTGAGTATAACCGAGTGACTTCTCACATAAGCATCAATAATCAATACTGTGTGCTACTATGCAACCACGGGTATTACTGTACTTTTCCCACCGGGTAGTTCAACAATTTAATGGTAAAACTTTCGTCATTATTTTTATAAAAAGATAATTCTGTCATTTTCTAACTACGACAATACTTCAGTTCTGGGTTCCACCAATTATTGTGCTATCGTACGAATATTCCCTATTAAAATGAATATTTCCCGACCAATCGACTATTCCCCGACATAACGAATATTTTATATCAACTTGCTTACTTTGTAAAATTTTCAAATATTACCTACAACCATAACATTATATGATCTCCACACCATAATATTCCAAAATATATTTCGAGAAAATTTATTCTTTATTCAAAAAAAGTTGGGGTCTTACAAAAGTTCATATATATAACACTGATTTGGACAAAGTATGATTCTAAGGTCTCGATCTATGTTGGTCAAAGTACAGCCAAAGGCTGTTCTTTATGTTCATCAGTTTTCTTGGTCACCCAAAAAACATGGTCATGTTCGGTTAACAACTTTTGACCATTAATTATAGTAATCCTATGAATTGTTTAAGAAATTGACTGTCATAGTTATGTAGTATGTATGTCAAAGTATTACTTCATTTCAAAAAGTTATTATTATAACAAATAGAAAGCGATTAAAAGGATGGTCAAAGTAGTAGGTTCATCATGTTCTGGAGTTTTCTGGGTAACCTAGAAAACATAACTTCGTGATCGGTTAACCACTTTTGACCACCTATATCTTGCAATATATAGTTCTAATGAACCTGATTCCTTTTCCAGATTAAAGACCTCATCTCATACTACAAATAACACACAATTAACAGACCTAACTATTAACATACACAGATCTACAGGCTTTGACATTCGACTGTCAGACATGTTTTTCCAAAATTTCTAAATTACTTAAAACACTAATTTGATGTGTCTAGACATTATGAAATCATGTTCTATCAACTTAGCATACTTTCTAACATGTTATTACATATATCTAAACATCTAAACAACAAATTAAATATAACATCAAAAATCTAGCTATAAATTAGGGTTTGCACCTTTCTTGCTTAATTTTGATTTTTGGCTATTGAATATGTTGTTTCTATCAATAGGACTTGTATTGGCAGGTTATATGAGTGTATAGGCTTCTAATTTTCATGGGTTTACACTGAGCTAGTGTTTCCTTTTATAGAATTTTCTAACTTGTCTTTTTCGTCATTTTTCCACCTATTTGCCTCCTAAAAGATTTGATCTGTGACTATGGTGATGTTTGGGAGTTTGGAAGCATGTCGTGTGATGTCTTGAAACTTGTGTGGATGACTCCTAACCTACTTGTGAGCTAGTTGACCAAATTAGTAGCTCACTTTTGCCCTAATCCTCACAAATCTTGATTAGGGGTTTTTTTATGATTAGGGTTACTTAATGATATTTATTAGTACCTAATTGAAGTTTAGCCATCATGATCAGGTGTTAGGATAACCTAATTATGGTTTAGTCTAGCTAATTAAGGTTATGGTTTATAAATTAGGGTTAGGGTTTATAATATAGGGTTTCTAACTTTGGTTTTCTATAAATCCTAATAAGCATGACAAAGCATTTTGTCAGTGTAAGAATGACAAAGAAACTTGTCAAAACAAATATACCGAAAAGCCCATTTTTGGAAAAATTTTTAAGTAAGAGGTGTCAAGGACGTCATTTTTCGGATGAAAATTTGGTTGACCTCATTTGTTAAACAGAGTATATATTAACACATAACAATTTCAGACTGAAGAGAATTTATTAATATAATTGAATTTGAATATCCTAGTCTTATTATGGTTTTGGGGTTTGACACTGACCAAAGGCAGTCAAACATCTAGATCTACCATAGATTTGAACCAATCTAGCATATAGATTAGAGCATCATGCTTTATAACTATTTGAAGTGCTAGATCTACATAGATCGAGTCAAATAACTTGATTTACAACTGAATATGCACAAATTAACAGGTAAAAACTCAATATCTACCCACTAATACACAATATATATGTAAAAAACAAATTTAACCAATAAAAATAGCTATATCTACATAAATCTAGTATTTATAATAACATTTACACAGAAATTTGCTAAAATGATTGCTTTCACCTTAGAGGATGCATAAACAAGCTTCTTTTAGCTTGGGATCAACTTCTATCACTCTAAACACTCAATATGTATGATATAGAAGATCAAACAACGAAAATATGATGAAAAGGAGCAAGATTAGAGCTCTCTCTATCTAGCTTCTCTCTTTAGATTTTTCTTATTACATGTCTATGAAATAATGAACTACTACTGCTGACTTAAGGCATCCAAGCAAGCCGTAGGTGTACCTGCGGTTATGGAAGGTACATCTAAGGCTAGGCTCCATGGGTCCTACTAGCTCAAAGTTCGTTCCTTTGGTCTTAGCCCGATGAATGTTGAGCTCCATACCCAAAAATCTTGAAAAGTCTTTATAGAAGGCTGTAAAATAAGGTCGAGTCTGACTGAATTGGAGTCCGAGAAGATGATGCAATAAGGTGAAAGGAATCTTTTAGTTCCTGAGGGTTATCAATTGGCTCATCTTTGATAGCTCGCAGTTCATTAGTTATTGTAGTGACGTCTTATGATCACATCCTTAACTTTGTGATCCTAATTCGGTTCGCGTTGATCTGGGCATCGTCGCACCTTAATCTCTCCTTGGGGTTGTCTTCGAGGTGAAATGATGCTTTTTCCCTACCTCGAGGTTGTCTCTGAAGTAAAATGATGCTTTTACCCTCCTAAAAGGTTAGTCCAAGGAAAGAGAAATTTTGAGTGTCTACAGATGCCCCTGTTTGTCATGTTTATGCAATGCAGTGGAATGAACATGATAAAGATTACTAGACACGAAGATACATGAAAAGGTATATCTAATGATGCAATACCATATGTAAAGTATGTAAAGAAATGTTTGATTTAGATTTAAAAAGGGTTACTTCTATCTGTTGGGGAGGATAAGTATTGTGAGAATGTCGTTGGGTATTTCTGACACCGTTGTTATGTTGTTGCCAATTGATTCATCAACAAGGTTGTGCCAACACCTTAACTTGTTCATAGCTAGACGATTACATTCAATAGGGTTATGTCGACCCTTCATTCGATTATCGCCAATAGATTATATCATGGGGGTTAAGTCAATCTGTGTTGGATTTTTGCCAATAGATTACATCATCGGGATAAGGTCGATCCTTTATTGGGTTGTCGCTAACGGGTAACATCACCGAGGTCAAGCCAATCTTCATTGGATTATTTCTAACAGATTACATCATCGGAGTCTAGTCAATCCTTTATTAGGTTGTCGCCAATGGATTACATCGTCAGGGCTAAGCCGATCTGTGTTGGATTATTTCCAATGGATTACATCATCGGGGTCAAGCTGATCCTTTATTGGGTTGTCACTAATGGGTTACATCATTGGGGTGAAGCCGATCTACGTTGGATTATTGCCAAAGGATTACATCATCGGGGTCAAGCCAATCCTTTATTGGTTTATCGCCAGTAGATTGTATCAGCGGGGTTAAGTCGGCGCCTTCAATGCTGTCAATGCCAGTGGATTGTATCAGCTGGGTTAAGTTGGTGCCTTCACTGGGATCAAAGATAGTGGATTACACAATCGGGGTTGAGCCAATACCTTCACTGGGGTCAAAGGCCAGTGGATTACACAATTAATAAAAGTGATTTAGATCGAACCTTCTGGTCTTCAACCATTCCACAGTGGGGTTATTTATTTTCCCTAGTTTTCACACCTTTTTAGAGGTTTTTCAGGGTTTGAGGTTTAAAAATGATCTAGAAAGGTACCTTTCCAAGTGAACACCTTTTTTGGATCTGAAAGGATGTGTCTTCGACTGCATTTTACAAAATGGGAGTTATGGGGCCCACATTGCTCATTTTAATTCACTCAATTCAAGTTTTCTTCGATTCTCTTTATAGAATTTTACCCTTCTTCCCATAGCTACTCAAATCAGGCTTGATTTTGAATATTCTGCTACCGTTTTCTCGTTCTACGCACTACATGTAATGTATACATCTAATTTTTTTTGCATTTTCACCGGTGTTTTACCATACTTTCTTCATTAAATGAAATATATTGAACATATATGCAATATATTTTACTTTAATAGTTAGTCTAGATATGTATTTTGATAATGAATTAGAAAAACTATTTAAATTGATATTTTATTGTCGGGTTATGACTGTGTACCCTCATAGGGTGATTAAATGCATGCTTGCATGCACGTGGATAGTACATTTTATAGAGGAAACTCTAGCGAAATATTTTCATGAGTTAAATGGCAGGATCCTATATGCATACTTAGCTATACTAGGATATTTATGCCAAAATGATATATTCATCTATTAAGACACGTATAGGACATGCATGATACTATGACCAAAATTAAATTTCTAGGAGTCTAATGTCGCTAGGTTATCGCAAATTTATATTAAAATAAAATATGATAGAGTCATACTTTGTCTTATTCTAAATTCCATGGACTCATTGTCTAGACATAAACTTAGACAGACCTAGTAGCTCTTCTTCCCATAGGGCTTCCTCTGGGGTCTGCCTTCGGAGGCCGGCTTCGGATACTCCCATTCTACAGATTACCCTATAGGTTCATCGCTTGACAGAGTTGGTGCATCATCCTCTCAACAAGGACCGGTCCCATTTAGATGAGGAGGGTGATATTCGTGAGCTTGAGGTTCCTCCTCGTCATACTGATGTGCCTAGATTCCTTTCAGGTATCCAAATATCTATTCTAAACTTGCAGGGCACCGACTTGAGCCGTCATCTATCCGTTCACTTGCATGTGAATGAGGTACTAGAGTTTTCATATTGATTTGCTTTAATCCTCCATTCTTGCCAACAATCAATTTTTTAACCTTAATATTGTTTAGGTTTCGAAGTTTACCTAGCCCAGGGGTAATTTGTTTTGTGTGTACTCCTTGTACTGGTCGCTTCATGCTGACTATCGGGCACGAGTAGATTACTGGGGTTTTTAGGTCTTCTTCACCATTTACCCTCGTTGCTTCCCTTGGGGCTATCTCCGAGCTTTGTCCGAGAGGTGGTTTCATCAGAGCCAATCCCTTCATCTCTTAAGCTATAAGATTATGATGACAACCATGGATTGGCGGTACATCAATGGTTTGCTAATTTTTTTAGGGATTGGGTGTCTTTGGATGCTAATATCACCATCACTGTTATTCGTACCATTCTAAGTGTTTTTATCCTCAGGAGTGAGTCTTTAAGGACTGTAATAACAGGTCAGGCTCTTTGAGTGTGGATGCACCTCGAGGCACTTTACATAATCCTTTACCCGAGGAATTGGTGCAGAGAAATCGCATGTTGAGGCATCTATTCCTGACCATCATGAGGGATTGTTTCATTGCGAATAACTCCTCCACTGTCCCTTAGGTTTCATTGGGCTCGTTCGGGACGTAGATCGCATTGGAGACTATGACTATGGATCTTTTATGTAAGACCCAAACTTTTTATTGATAAAGATTTAATTTTCTCTAAATATTATTTGGAATAATAAGGTGTTTATTTGATATAATGCTATAGTTATGAGTGATATGTGCAAATTTAACAAAGTAAGAAAGTTGTCATAAAATATTCGTCTGATCGAGGAATATTCTTTTTGTTTGGAATATTCGTACGATGGCACGATCATTGGTGGACCCACATAATAGAATAATTGTCAAATATAGAATGCGACAGAAATAACCTTTTTATAGAAAATAATGACAAAACTTTTATCGTTAACTGTTGAAATATCTAGTGATAAAAGTGCAGTAATACGCGTGGTTTCACACTAGCACACAGTATTATAGAGTATCTCTGATTATTGATACTTACGTAAGAAGTCACTTAGTTCATTCAATTATTGTAATAGTTGTTGCTGCATAGTATCTCATATTATTGATTCAATTATTGTCACAATATCATCTGCACAATATTTTACATTATTAAATCAATAATTGAGATGACACAGTTATTCATATTATTATTTGCATTATTGACAATGTCTAAAAAGTTCTGTAGATAAAATGGGTTAGGTTATTTAATTTTACGACAATAAGGAGAAATTATTATCAGAAAACCCCCTCTTTCCTGTGAATGATCTGGTTGTCAATATTGTGAGTTATAATATTAATGATGAATAATTGTTGAAATATTAAAAATGTATTTATTAAAGATAAGTGATTTGTGGTAAATATTTATTCAATTTTTGATATAAATAGAGGGGTTTGTCATGAACTATTTGTTGTAAGTTTAGCGTATTATATGGACTCCACTTACACATTTTTCAAAATTGCCGGTAGAAAGTTGTCTCAGTTTTGTTTTATTATTATTATAATAGTAATTAAACAGAAAACTTTTTATGTAAAATATAATACTCTTTATATTATATATAAAGTTATTTGTTTTATTAGATTATAATTAGAATATATTATATTTTATATAAAGATTTTGTTTTATTAGAATATTTTATTGCACAGTAATGAATAGTAAAATCAAATTCTCGACGAATTCGCTGAATTCGTCCGCCCGTGAATTCCTTTACTGTGTGTCTGTGATTATACTTAAATAATGCCCTACCATTCTCCTATAAATTGGATGTTTAGTTAAGAAATAAAAATCACACCAGAATCAAGGAATTATTCTTCTATAATATTGTGCGCATTTCGTTTTAGTATAAGAATACTTTGAGTGTTTCTAATAGTGAAAGATTTCCTCAAGAATATCTCCGCTATACTAGTCAGAATTTGTCTCCTACTAAGGTAAGGGGTATTATTTATTTCATATTCGTAAGAGATATTATTTTTTGTATTCGTAAGGAATATTATTGTCGTTCAATATTCGTAAGGAATATTATTTTCGTTCAATATTCATAAGGGATATTATCTTCGTTCAATATTCGTAAGAAATATTATTTTCGTTCAATATTCGTAAGGGATATTTTTTTCGTTCAATATTCATAAGGAATATTATTTTCTTCCATACTCTATAGCATGTAAGTGATATTATTTCGTTTCATATTCCTAAATCTACACTTATTTTAATAAGTATTGCTTCTATAATCCCTAAAATTAGTAGAATATCCTTGAGTTTTGCGCTTCATCTAGTATCGTTTCACTGGAATATTGGTCTGAACTTTCTTGCTAAATTTCAATATTTTTATGTCGGGTTACTATTCATGGGTACTATTCGTACGGTACTATTCATGAGTACTATTCATACGGTACTATTCACGACAAAATTGGTTTTTTTTTGTCAAAATTATTTTTGATACATGAATATAAGTCTTGAATTTTACACCACAATTAATTATTATGTTGACAATTTGGACATTCTTGAACTCTGGATAAATTGAATTACATATCTCTAATATTTATCCTTGATCTCACTTGATTGATTCCTTATATCATTGTCATCATCCTCATGTTTATATTGTGGTGAAAGTCATCTTAGGCCTTTAGTGCATAGATGGACTGTTGATTGGTATTATTATGACCAGAAATTATGTAATGTTATAAACAAATGATGTGGTGAAAGTTCTCTTTGGCCCGTAGTGCATAGATGGATAGTTGTTGGCGTGATCATGAACACTAGTGATGCTAACGAATATCCTTGGTCTATAGTGCATGGATAATTCATTGATGTGAAATATTTATTGATTGTTGTTACAAGGATAAAATATTGATGATGGACTTTTAAATCACAGAAGATAGTAGACTTTATGCTCTACTTAACTCTTCTATTGTAGACCACAATTAATTATTATGTTGTCTATTGTATTCTATCAAAATTTTTCTTAATAAATACTAATTATAATTTTTTCTACATTATCTTAGTTATAATATTCTTTACTGGGCTAGTTGAGCTCACCCTTTTCCTTTTGGTTCCATTGTTCTTCTCAAGAGGCGAGAATGTTGGTGGGATTAGTCGGGGAGTGGAGTAATTGTCCAAGATGGTTATTATAGTAGTCCTCACTATTTTGTAAAAACGTGTGACAATATTTGTAATGAGGACTTTATTTGTGTTTGGATATTATGTACGAGACAATATTTGTATTGGAACTCAGCTATTGTGTTATCGTATTTTTCATGGAAATTGTATAAATGAAGTTGTATTTGAATTTTGTACCATGTATTTGGCAACTCAGAATTGGTTGTGTAAACCTATTTTGGGGGCGTTACATTTTACATTCGTGATATTCCTTCATAGGATGAGACTGTGCTCTGAGGGAGTGATCGATGCTTGGCTCAACTTCTACCTATTTCTTCTGGTGAGTCATCTGGACTGATTTATGATTCTCTGAATCATGATTTACCTTTTCATGACTAATGTTGGGTTTTTGGGATTGACATTCCCGGGCTTACGAAAGGCTTCCTTGCTTCCGACCTCTCATTGTTTTGGGATTGGATACCAACCCTTGGGGTCATAGATAGCATCAGCCTACTTTGTCTGAGGTCCCGATTTTGATGGAGTTCACCCATGCCCACCTTCAGCTGGAGATTATGTCACTATGAAAAATGGGGCTTCAGCAACAACCGATTTTCGTTGCTAAAGGTGCCAAATTTCGTTGCAAAAGGGTTTTTACAACGACTTTACTGTCGTTGCATCTTTCATTACGCAATAAACGTTGATAATTATTCCACAACGAACGTATTTTTTTTGTTGGCAAAAGTAATACATTTTGCAACGAAATTTGGCTTTCATACAGACACATCGATCCTTTAGCAATAAAATGTATTGTTGCAAAATAATTAAAATTTTGTTGCTAAAAAGCCCATTTCGTTGCAAAAGCCTTCTAATTGGCAACGAAATGAACTCTTTTTTTTTCAATGACCATGAATTTTATGTAATAGCCCCAAATTCGAGTCCTAAATCACCATGGATCTGGTATATTAATTCTATAACTATTGCGAAAGATATAAACATAAATTGTTTATACATTAAACTTTACACACAATCCCCAAGGTCGAGTAACCTTAACTTATACACAATTCATTATCCTATCTAATATACAAAGATATTGTCATACATTACTGTTACAATTATAGATGCACATATAATCCCAAGCTGAATTTGTCTTTGACTTTTCCTGTATCCGGCGTATTATTCTTAATCTACAATGTTTATCATGATATAGCAAGTGTGAACAACAGGTTTGCCTAGCAAGTATAAGTTTATTTTAGGATATATCATGATAGAAAGAATTTGAATAATATATAGCTGGCTAACATTCAACAATATAATTGTGAACTAGCATGAAAAAACTTTCATAGCTGAATGAACATTGAACATAAACAAATATATCTGAACCAGATGATAATGAAGGTGATCAGCCTTTCATACCTGATGAAAACATGCAATATGCATAGAGTATGAATCAATAATTCTTAGACATGGTAATAATCAATGATTAACCATAAACTTTTTTGAATAAAACAACTCGAGGTCGAGTTAGAGAACTTGCCTGTAACGTTGATTATCGTTACGCAACCTATGTAGCTTTGACTGAAGACCTAATATTAATAATACTGATCTCCAAATATTAGAATAATATCATCACGGTATAATACTATTATATATAAACATAGAATAACCTAAACACATAACACATAACCTTATCAGTTTATACAACACATAAGACCTAGTATCAAGTCAAACTTTTGTAGTTTAAGTTGAATCTAACACAATTCCGACATCCTAACGGCCTAGTCGAAAAATTATCGAGTTTAAGTTCAATTAAACTCTACCTAAACACTTAATAATTATCTTAGATAATTATATTATCAATCAAAATAATTTTCCAAGCCTCATAATAATTTTTTTTACATAACAATTATCATTTATCATGATTTTTCAATCATTACAATCATATTTATATGATTTAAATATTTAAATATTATATATTATAAGTTCTTCTTTAACGTCTAATAAGTCTAATACCAATCCAACAACCTAGATTGTAATTCAGCAACCTAAATTCCAAATCCATCAACTTTGATTCAAATTCCAGCAACCTGGAATCCAAATCCAGCATCTAGATGGTCAATCCAGCAAATCAAACTGCAATCTAGTAAACAGGATTCCAAATCCAGCAACTAGATTGCAATCCAGCAAACTAGATTCAACATGTTATCAATTCAGTAAACTACTTTTCAATTCAACAAGCTGGATTCATTGTCCTTTTCACGAAAATACCAAAGCAACTTATTATATTTCTATCTTTTGTCCAAACATATACACATATATTTCATACACAAAAAATATTTTTTCATATTTTTTCAACTTCCTTTAGTATTTTTCAAAAATCAATTTTAGTGCGTAGCTTAAGAAATTAGCCCTATGATGCTTAACTCCAGAAATTCCCATATCTCGACACAATCTTGTACGTGTTAACATGAGCCTCAAGTTTAAATTTTGTGGCCATCGGAGTTATAGAACTCCGGTTATAGCAGTTGTAACGCCCGAGAAAATTGGATTTTTATGACAATTAAATTTTTTTTTTGATTATGTGAATTAAATGAATTTAATTTATTTTTTTGTGAGTAAGCTATGTGAAGGTCGTTCTATGACCTAGAATGTGCTAACGTGGTTGGTATTCTGGCTTCGTGCTAGAATTATTTGTTTGGAATTTCCAAGACGAAAATAAATATTTTCCGAGAAATTTCCGTAAAAACATTATTCATTCGTTTATGCTCGGAGAATTATTTTGAAATTCTGAGAAACGCGTAATGTTATAATATTGAGATTAGATGGAATATTTGATAATATTTCATTGATGGCAAACGCAGTTTTTGCCTGCGGACTTAAAACCTAAGGGTTGAGTATATTGATTTCTGAGAAGGAAATAATATGTGTAGAAGGAATTGCGTTAAGGTTAATGCGAGTGTTATACAAGTATGATACTATTTAGTATCTGTGTATAATACGTTGAGTAAATATGAAGTACAATATAATTATTGTACATGTAGTATACGAAAAGAATATGTGAATTGTACGTGTAGAATACGATTCGTATTATAGGATTAAGATTAAGTCTTAATGAATATGTCATTTGAGTTGGATTTCTATTAGTCCAATTATTAAATGACCAAGCCCAAGGAGATTAGTGACTTGAGCCCAAGTCAAGGCCCAATGTTTATTTAGTTAAGCCCAATTCATTAAAATCGAACCATGGATCGATCCGGTGGGTCACCGAATGGGTAAAACCCATGGGGCAACCCATGGGATGACCCATGGAAAGTGGTGGGCCGACCACCTTGGAGTGGAAGCCAAGCATAAGGCTTGGTCACCAAGTATTTTACTTGGTGATCACACATGAATAGTAAGGAGGTTGATTGTGTTAAGTCTAAATTACCCTCCATTCTAGTTTCCTATAAATATGAGGCTAGAAAGTTTCATTTGAGAGTTTTACAAATTCTAACCTAGATTATTTGAGAGAGAAAGAGAGCTATACTTATAAATCCTACACTTTGGGAGCATGATCTTATAGTTTTCCAAGGAAGATCATAAGAGTTATTGAGGTAATAATCTTTACCTTTCCTCTCCATCTCTTTTTGATTTTTCTTTTATATTGAAGAATCATAGATGGGTAGTATAAGTCTTGAATGAGAGATTAAAGATGACTTACCATAGATTCAATCTCTAAGTCATGAGATTATAATAATCATAAGGTTTAATATAGTTTCGAACCATGAAAATATTATTTGTTGGGATCGATCGTTTATAAACGATTGAACTCCATCAATACGTTAATATATGCATCTTGCTTGGTTAGGATGTAGATATGAAATCCATGGAGTATTCCATGAGATTTGGCTTAGAGAACGATATTAACGAAGTTATGGCGGATTTCACGGAAATAGACGTTAAAACGTCGAAAACGTTGATTCCGGATTAAGGGTCAAAAGTTGTCGTGAGACTTGAAAACGTTGGTTTTCAATGTCAACACGTGAGATAGGTGATTAAGAGTTGTGAGTTCGAGAATCATCGAATTCTGACTTAAAACGAAGAAAACGAGCATTGAACGCTCTTTAACGTTTACACCCGAGGGGATTGTCTTTACACCTAGTGCCCGAGGGTGTACGAAGAAAATGAAGAAAACGAGCATTGAGCAAGTACGCCCGAGGGGATTGTCTTTACACCTAGCACCCTAAGGTCTTTTATGGTCTGGGAGTCGTTGGTCGAAAGCTCGCTAAGGGGTAACACTGTTAGCCTAATGGGATGAGACATTGCACAGTCATTTATGTATATATAAAAAAAAAGAATAAATCACGGGAAAAGAGCAAAAAGCCCCCATGTAAAAAAAAAAGAGAAGGAAGAAAAGAAAGTATAAGTATCCTGCGTGTACCCTTGAATTTGGTTGAGTTTAATTTTAGTTGAATCGTGCCTATCTTTGAGATTTCTTAAGTTTACACTGTATGATGCCTTCGAAGAGACTTGTTATGTGTTAAATTTAATTTTATATCAGTTAGCATGGTTGTTGAGCACACACACGCACTATACCAGTAATAACAGTTTAAGACTTGATGATTGACTAGGAAATTGTTGATTAGTTTTGATATGAAGTATTGTCGTGTTTGCTTGATTGCTCTAAGGCCGAGTGAATAGATTTGATTCTATCAAATACTGCTGGATTCGTAGGCATATAGATGAGTTGCATTTCATTTCATTGCATTGCATTATGTTGTGTTACTTGGGGACAAACAACAGTTTAAGTTTGGGGGTATTGATAAGTGGATTTTATATACACTTATCCGGTATCTTTTACTTGAATTAGTTGCTTATATTTATGTGTCTTAGTTACTTTTCATGCATTTTGTGTTCATTTTGTAGGTTATACGTTTGGGAGCGGTGTGAGCGACTATTGGTAAGGAAAAGCAAAAAAAATGCAAAGAATAGCAAACCGGACATCATTTGGGCTTTCATGTTTACTTCATGTTTTTGGTTTGGAACTTAGCTTACATTGAAGAACATCGTCTTAGCTTTCCGGAACATTTTGAATCATTCCAATCAGAGTTCGGATGCAAGAGTTATGATCGTTGTACCAACGGACGTCGAACGTCATGGTTTTGGGTGGTCATTTACACAGTAGTCACTTCAGAGTCAATTTGAGTATAGTTCCAGACCTTATTTTGAAGCACTCAAAGAATTAAAGTTGTAGATCTACTTCTCCTCTTTCCGGATCATCTTGAATCATCAAAATCGGAGTTCGGACGAAACAGTTATGGCCATTTTCCCAAAGGATGTCGGAGTAGAGAATGTCAGAACATGTGGTGGCGTCGGGGCGCCCATTTTTGGCCTATGCCCAGCGTCGGGGGCTGGGGACCAGAGTTTGAGCGTCATGCCCAGCACTGGGGCACTGGGGAAGAGACTGGGAAGGCTTGTACTCATTTTTGGGTGAATTTTGACACCTTTTTGACTCCAAATAGGATTGGGTTTGTTCCTAAGCTAAAAATTGAACTTGTAACCTATAAATACATGATGTAAGGCATAAAATAAAGGGAGATTACATAAATTAGATTAGAGATACACTCCATTAGATTAGACATTAACCCTAGTTCTTATTAATTTTAGAGATTGAAGCAACTTGGAGATCATTGAAGATCGAGAGCAAGAGCAAGAGGGGAGCATCAGATTTGCTGACAACAGATTCTATTCTCTTCTCTTATCATACTTTTATCTTTTAATGTCTAATCAGTTGTGGATTCTTGGTTTTAATTCATTAATTATGAACTAACTCTTTTATTAAGATTTTAATTGAACCTTTTATGTCTATAAATTAGTTATTTGATTTATTCCAATTAATTGTGTCAAAGTGAATTGTTTATCTTGTCTTGTGCTTATTGATTAATTATCTGATCAGTAATTACCTTGTTACTCTAGAAGGAATTAAAAGAGGAATTCTAGGGTTAGAACTGGGCATGATAACATGTGACTTAGTTATTTGCATGGTGAATAATTAGGTTTGTGAATTGAATGGGAAAATATGTTCACTGCATGTAACACATAAGGAATTTTAATTGGAAAGAGTTTAATTCAATTGTTTTGCATAGGAATATAGCAAGATTAATCTAGATTAAATAGAAGGCAATTGATCACTTGGAAAGGACTTTTGGCATTTGAGAATTCCTGTTAACAATTCAGTAGGCATAATAATTTGGATAATCGGATAATTGATTTATAATTCATAATTGGGGATATTGAAGTCTTAATCTTTATTTATTTGAATTCATTCGTTAAAATCTTAGTTTTAATTAGTTAATTTAGTTTTCTTAATTAGAAAAATCACGATTTGAGATTGTTTAAATAAAATTGATTTGGTTAAGAGTTAGTACTTGGTAATTTTTATTAAATAATTCCTCGTGGGAACGATACTTTTCTTATCACTTTATTACTTGTTGACCGTGTATACTTGCACGTATATTTTGATTGTGAAATCGATCAACACACCGCCAGTTCATGTCTGTCACTAGTTTAAGGAGAAAATTCATCCTTGATAAGGTCGATGGTAGCCACATTATCTTGATTGAATTCGTGATAGATCATTTCACCTTTCTATACTGATCATATAAACGTAGGGATATATCATTTTGCCTTTCTATGCTGGTCATATGGATGTAGCGATGTCGATGGTCGTCAAGGTTCTTAGAGATGACTTTATAATTATTCCCCTTATATTAACAGAGACCTTCATTTCAGCATCTTTTTGTCAGTCTGTTATTAATCAGGAGTTTTGTAGCAGCCTAGTTCTTCTATATATCTGGTTTATAACCCATTTGAGACCTATTGGTAGGCTTCGTCGTCATGGGTTCTGCTTTGGTCAGGGCAAGTCATTGACTTATTCATTTCGTCCCACTTCATGCATAGATGTGACATCTTGGGTAGCATTTTTGGAGGCCATAAGGGAGCCATTTGAGATCATCATCTATTTTGGCTATTGCTCCTTCTTAAGCTTCATTACTCATGTGGCGGACCTAGATTTTCTTCCTCTAGTCGGTTTGAGGGGTGTGACCACATATCATCCCCTGGAAATGATGGGTCAGTTCGATTAGCATCAGGACGTTGAAGCATTTGAGGGCTCCGAGGATTATCGATTTCCAATTTACTTAGCCACCGAGGCAGATTTGGCTCGAGTCTACGAGTTTTGGTCCCATCGGCAGACTGCACAGTTCAGAGATGACCATCCAAGTCAATCAAGTCGATGCCAGAGTTTGGTCAACTGATGAGGAGGATCCGATGGAAGACCTCATATCTCCTACTAAGGATGAGTTGTTTGCAGGTTTGACAGTGGCTCTAGTTAGCACAGCTCCGAGTTCTTTTTTATACTCCAGGAATGAGTTGGATCGTCATGTGCATCTCTTGACATTTGAGCAAGATCAGGCTTGGGCCTTGATGTTGACCGTAGTGGCAGATAGAGATGCTGCTTTGGCTGAGAGGGATGCAACTCTTACACCTTGAGATGTGGCTATAGCAGATAGGGATATCGTCTGATATTTTACGGACGGGCTTACTAGTCAATCAGAGTCAAGAGGATATCTTTAGGTCAGTGGTAGAGCTGCTGAGACGTGTTGATGCACTAAAGCAAGAGATTAGAGTTGGTCCCCCGACTACAGACACCGCTAGAGATTTCGAGATGTTGTCTCGTCTGACCATATCTTTGTAATCTGATTTAACTTTCCAGCACATACTATGTTATTATCTTTTGTTGCATATTAGAATAGATTTTTTTTCTAAATAGTTGCATATATAAAAAGTAACAAGTTTAGCCCAATTCTGTAAGACCATAACTTTTGAAGAATAAAGATTTAATTTTCTCTAAAATATTATTTTGAATAAAAAGGTTTTGATTTAATATAATGCTATAGTTATGGGTGATATGTGTAAATTTTGCAAAGTAAGTAAGTTGTCCTCAAATATTCGTTTCATCGAGAAATATTCAAATATAGATAGCGACAAAAATAACTTTTTTAAAAATAATGGCAAAACTTTTACCGTTAAACTTTTGAAATACCCAGTGATAAAAGTACAGTACTACGCATTGTTGCACAGTAGCACACGGTATTGCACAGTATCTTTGATTATTGATTCTCACATAAGAAGTCACTCAGTTTTATTCAATAATTGTCACAGTAGTTGATGCATAGTATCTTATATTATTGATTCCATTATTGTCACAGTATCATCTACACAATATTTTATATTATTAAATTAATAATTGAGATGACACAGTTATTCATATTATTATTTATATTATTGACAATGTCTAGAAAGTTCTTATCGGAAAACCCCCTCTTTTCTGTGAACGATCTGGTTGTGAATTATAATATTAATGATGAATAATTATTGATAAAAATATTTTCATTGTATTGGGAATATTTGTGACGCTCCCAAATTCAAGCACTCATATCTCGAATTTTGTTCGTCACGTGCTACAATTCTAATGACTAAAAACATCTTATGTAATGGAAATTATAGAATAGATTACATTTATTTAATATAATCATTCATGTCCCAAGGTTTCCTAACTTAAGCATCTCTTAAGTATCTTAACCATAATTAACCATAGTTTAGACATAACTAATACATGATACAATATTTCTTAACATAATCGTAATGTTTCTAATTAAACAAATACGAAGCTACTCTATAGCTTTGCTGTAAGAACCCGAATTTTTAGAAAATATTAAAATAAGAATTTAGTAGATAAAATTCTTAAAGCATGAGAAGGGTTCGAACAAGAATATATAAATGTGTTACGAGGTATGTGGTATTGTGTTACATAGGGTAATATGAGTTATGTAATAAATGATGTTGTGTTTAATAAATATATATCATTATTATATATTTGTTATAAATTAAGAGATGAATGAATAAGAAGATGGATAAGATTTATCTATCGACATTAAATAATTTATAGAATTATTTTATCATAGTGAGTTGGTGACATTAAATATCTTTGATGGATAATAAACATTTTCTTGAATATAACTAGTAACTAGTATGATGTAATATGAGTTTTAGTTAGTGCTTTAGCTATCCATGGATAGATTGAGATAGCAAAGCATAAATTAGTTATTTATGAGAATTAACTAACAAGTAGAAATATTGGTTAATTTATATTAAAGTGGAAGTTATATTATGGAATAATATAATTTGAAGGGGTTTAAGAATCACTTAAGTAAATAGTGAATATGTGATTTTAGTGGGTGATTTATATTTGAGTTTTGTGGTAAGAAACCCGTAAAGGAGATTTCATAGTTGGTTAAACTATTAAGGAAAAATAGAGTTTTAAACCTCGAAGCTTGATAATTAAATTATTAAAGAAAATAGTAATCCATGATGTGGAATCAAAGAAGAGGTTGATTTTAGATGAGTTACCATTTATGATGTGACGCCCCCAAAATAGGAATACATCACCTATCTTGAGTCTCCAGATACATGGTACAAAATTCAAATACAAACTTAAATATACTACATGATCTGTGAGTTTTAATACAAATATTGTCTTCTAGACAATATTCAAAGTCAAAAATTCTCATATATACTGTGAGTTTCAATACAAATATTGTTACGTATATAATACGACAATATTCATATTTAAATTATTACAATGACATATAAAGTATAGCAACAAATATAGCATGTCCCCAAAGGAACACGAGAAAATTTCTGTTCTCCTCATTCTAATGGAGTGCACCTTTGACGCTTCCAAATTCTGATTAACCTCACCCTATTGTTGTTCACCAAAATTAAATATCAATTGATGTATAAAACATGTCACACACATTTTAAGTTCTCAGTACGATTATTATGCCACACCGTTTCAAAAGTTGATTAGGCTTGTGACTAATTCGTATCACCACTTTATACCTATGTTCTCTCTGCTAGTCCCATCTACCCTTTTATTACCTGAAAGGGGTGGTGAAGTAAAAGGGTGAGCTCAACTAGCCCAGTAAGAAATATTATGACTAAGATAATGCAGAACAAATTATTGTTAGTCTTCAACAGTATAACAACTGATAGAATATAATAGACAACAAGTTTTAGATCAACAACTGCAGTGAAATAAGCAATCCTTTAGAAGAGTCAAGTAGAACATAATGTCTACTATCTCCTCTAGATTAAAAGTCCATCGTTAATACTTCATTCCTGTAATACTCATCAATAGTTTATTGCTATACTCAAGACAAAGAGAACTCTCATCACCTGTCTTCACCTGAACCACCACAGATTATAATTAAATCACAATTCATATTTATAATTAAGTAAATCAATAGTCCAACTCTTCACTACAGGCCAAAGATATAAAACTGAAAAACCAATAACCAACAGTCCATCTTGGCACTACAGGCCAAAGATATACAACTGTAAAACCAATAATGTTGAGACTCAGTTTAATAGTATCATGATCACGAATTATCCATGCACTACGGGCCAAGGATATTCGTATTTTCAATTACGGTCATGATTATACCGAATAATCCTTGGTCATAATCATACCAAGTCCATCTATGCACTACGGACCAAAGATGATATTTACCACATCATTTGTAACATTACGGTCATGATTATACCGAATAATCTCTGGTCATAATCATACCAAGTCCATCTATGCACTACTGGCCATAGATGACTTTCAACACAATATAAGAATAAGAATGATGACAATGATATAAAGAATCAATCAAATGAGATAAATGATAAATATTAAAGACTTTAACAATATAATTTATCCAAAATTCAATATTGTCCAAATTGTCAACATGATCACCAATTATAAAGTAAAATTCAAGAATAATATTATATCAAAAATGATTTGAATAATATTTCAACAAATATTTAACGAAGGTAATAACATTAATCATTATATTATAAACTCTATTTAATATTAACAATTCATTATTCCTCTTTTAAACTCTATTTAATATTATTCATTATATAATAACATTAAATTCATTTACTAATATTATTAATCATTAATCAATGTTTTCATCACACCTTAATCCAAATGTTATCAATCACTTAATAATCTCATAATCTAATATTATTAATATTATCACAATATTTTAATCATTTCTTAAACTTATAAACAATTTATTTTAATTGTTTACACTTTACTAATTAATGCATTTAATCATCCTAAAATGTCAAACTCATATAATTTCATCACCAATAACCAAAACCCTCATCAAAAATCTGCATATACCTTATATAGGATTCTCAAGCAATAAAATCCTATTTTTCAATTTTATTACTTGACGTAACATATTTAATTCATTTACTCATAACTAGTCCATTTTCATAAAAAATACTAAAGCAGTACAAACAAATTTTCTTTTCTATGATTTAGCAGAATATAGTCCCATATTTAACATATATTTTTCTCAGAATTTTTAAAATTCATTTACTATTTTTCATATGGCCAAAACTACCGAAGATTTAGACATTTATCATAAATTGTACTTTTGTCCAAAAATTCTGAAATTTATAGAATATACTGCTATTATATACATGTACTCCCAATAAACATTTCACCAATTTTGGAGTTAACCACAAGGAGTTATAAGGGTTTACTTTTAAAATAGTCTTTTCCCATAAAATTCATAACTCCTAATCTATACATCCAAAAATCGTCATTTTTGGACACAACCTAAAAAACTCATCAAATTATCATTTCAAATTTTTCCAGAATTTTTGAACGTCGGAAAAATTACGAAACATGAAAAACATAATAACCCTTAAAATCCCTTACCTCAAAAGAGCAGTATTTCTGACTGAAATATCGGATGTAAAGCCGAAAGAAACTTGCACTGAATAACAACTCTCAAAGTATCTAAATACTCACAAAAATACGCTCGATAATATAGAGAGAGAAAACTTATGTTTCTGGTGTGATTTTCAATTCTAACTTAAGCGCCTATTTATAGGAAAATACTAGAACGCCAAAAGAGACTAAATTAATAAAATATTAATTAATTTATTTTTTTTCTTTGCTACGCCATCTCTCTTGAAAAACTGAGCATCCTTCTTTGAAAGAAAAATATTAGCACATGTTTTCAAAATAAAACAAAAGTGGGTCCCACCCAATTTTAATAAAAAAAATCATTTTATTTTCCGAAACTTTAGTAATTCATAATAAATAGCCTTTTATCAGAAAAATACGAATTTTATGTCCATTTCACACGAAATCGAATTCTCTACAACTTTGTAGCTTTAAGTTTTTCCAAATTCCAAATAGAAAATATTCGAAATCCACAAACGGATGATTTTCAACACCTCTTAAAATTCATAACAAATCATACGTTAATTTTTAACGGTTCAAAAATTGTGGACATATACTCAACTTATATATGCATAACATATCCAATAATCACAACGATCCAACGGTCGGATTAGAATTATAACTCACGCAATAGAGCTTTAAGAACACTGATTTAATTTTTAATACCTCCTTTCCGACAAAAATACTGATAAAACACCTCAACATTAATTCCTTCATTTATAACCACATAAAATAAATATTTTCCTATCCATCATTTATGTCCACATAAAATAAATATTTCCTTATCATATAAACTAATAATTAATTATTCACAAATATAATTACAGAATCACAATAATGACAACCAGGCCGTTCCCAGGAAAGAGAGGGCTTTCCGATAAGGATTTCTCTTTACTGGCATGCAATTAGGTGACTAAACCTCTCCTTGACAGAACTTTCTAGACATTGCAAATAATGCTATCTAATAATATTATTCAAATAATATGAATTATTGATATGATAATGGAAAATACTATGCAGTGACAATTATTGAAACAAGAATAATATAAAATATCAACGCAGCAATTATTGAATCAATAAAATAAAATATTGAACATTAATTACTGTAACAATTATTGAGTAGTGCCTTATTACGTAAGGATCAATAATTCAAAAATACTGTGAAATATCGTGTGCTACTGTGCAACCACACATATTACTGTATTTTAACCACCAAGTATTCAAACAGTGTTAACGGTAACAACTACGTCGTTATTTATAAAACTCAAACTCGTCATTTTCTTCATCCGACCGTTATTCTATTATGGGGCCCACAAATGTCTACGCCGTCGTACGAATATTCCCCGACAACAAGAATATTTCACGACCAAATGAATATTCCCCGACAGAAATGAGTATTTTATAACCACTTGCGTATTTTGAAAATTTTATATATATCAGCCTTAACTTTAAACTTTTATCAATTTAACTATTTACTAAATAGAAAAATTGAATACTTTTATTTCATAAAATTTGGGATCTCACATATGAGGTATATGTGAATTATTTAGGAGCAGTTGCGCGATTTCCAAGCCTATAACTAGCGTAGCTGCGCCGGTCTGTAGGATGTTCTAAGAAAGTTTGTGGAATTTAAAATTCAAGAAATGCATACTAAGTACTCATAGGGATAATAAAATCTTAAATGATGATTAAGTTGTCCATGAATTGATTAATTAGCAAAATAGGATTTGAATAAGAGTTAATTAATTAACCCGTAATAAATATTGGTTAATTAAGTGATATAATGAAAGAATTATATTATATTAATTAGTGCAGTACAAAAAATTATTGTAAGGAAATGACTATTTGGATAAAGATGTTATGAGTATAAGTTCATAGTATATAATCATTTAAGGTAATTAAATGTTAAGGAAACGTGTGACACCTAAGCTTTACATTAAATATTAAAATAATGTGGAATTGGGAAAAAGCCAAACGTGGCCTAGACCCTTAATATTGTATTGTAGAGATAATGAGCTTGAGTTATATAACTCTAGTAAATGCGTTAAATGAGCCTTGTGTGGCCTGAGTATTAAAGTTAAACTAGACTGAAGGCTTAACTAGAATTATTAGAGGAGAATTAATGGAAAGATAATAAATGATTGATAATAATTATTGTGATATTAAAGTGTGATAGAAAATAATGGGTTGAGAGTACCCAACTACATTATATTAAAATATTAATTGAATTAAACTAATGTACATGAGTTACATGATATTATGTATTGGTGTATATTTTAAAGTATGAATGTACTTATGTGGGTGTACATATATGTTTGTGTATATGTACCCATAACTTTATATAATGTAGCAATATTAAGCTATGAAAATTTACTAGATAAGCTAAATTGCTAAAGTGTTAAGTATAAGCTTTTGTCCCAAAATAAGTGTCACTTTTATATAACTGCCGTATGAATAGGCCATTGGCCTATCCTATTCCTTCATTATTAAGAAGTAGATCTGATGATGATGAAGTGGGGAATGAAGGAGATGGAGTTTGTAATAAACTCTTCTCAATCCACTAGTTTCTTCAGCTTCCTGTTAGTTAGTAATGTTGGGCAAAGTTAATGTTTATGTATTGAAACCTCCATAAATAGAGCTCTTTCTTCTCATTTACGTTGGTTTAGTTATCTGAGAAAATTATACGTGGAATGATTATATAATTGAGAGAAATAAGAGGATAAGAGAGCTATGGTCAGTAAATTGGAGCAATCAAGAGGTAATAATTCTAACATATATGCTTTTGATTCCTAAGTTTTACAATTCCTTAGAAATAACAAGAAATAGTTACTTTTAAGTCACAAAATTGATGGCTAAGGATTGTTATAATCCATGAATTGTTGCTAGATACTGATAATATACTCATATGCAAAAACAACATAAGTTAAACAAACCAATTTTGTTGAGAAACGAATTCTAAGTGAAAGAATTCGCTAAATTTATTAAAACATAAATATTTTGTATGAACATGAGTTTTGGATTAATATTTGGGTTATTTAATGTTTATGTTAATTGTTGATTATTTGGTATGTTGTAGTTTTATAAGTTACAAACCCATAGAATCGAAAACAGACTAATTTGGATGAGTATAACTCATGTTATAAAAATCGGAAGGAGTATGGGTCTATAAAATCGCGAAGAACGGAGTCTAGAAAGCTGTTGTGCCTCACTTGGCGCAGCTGCGTTGCCCCCAAGGCCATTTGGGGCGCAACTGTGCCGGACATCAGTGTCGAGTTGACTACTTTTACTTGTTGTAGTAACTTAGGCATAATCTTTTCATACGAACTCTGATTGAGGTTATTCAAGATGATTCAGAAAGCTAACGAGTAGACCTACAACTTTTGTTCTTTAAGTTTTTCTATTTGAAGTCGTTAAGAGGGGTACAAATTTCCATCTTTGTGACTGTTACGTATTCGAAGGAAATCAGAGGGCGTTAGACGAGCATATACGCAAGTATAGTGCTCCTGACGATGGAATATGTTATTCTAAGTGATAAAATATATATATGCATGATAATAGACATGACATATATGATTACGTTACTCCTAATGGAATGATTTAGCATGATTTAGTATGTGTTTTGAAAAGAAACTTGGAGTTTTGGAAACGAATATTGACGAACCTTGAGTCTTTGAAGTTGTGATATTTTAACACATAAATATTGTTGAGTTATAAGTATACCTAATCATGAGAAGTGATTTAAAGTTGCTTTACTTATTATCAACTTACAATAGCTTAGTTGAAAACGATTTCTAAAGAAAACTTAAAACTTTAAGAACAAACTTAAAGTAACTTGTGTGCTTAAAGTTCTAAACGTGATAACATACATGGCATAGCTAGCTATGAAATGAGATTAAAGGTTGCACCTAGTTACTTTAACTTGGCCTAGAATGACTTTTAAAAGTGAACTTAAATGCCTTGCGAAACTAAGTTTTTATGAACATGGCTTACATGTGTGCTCATCTAGCTAGACACCATATAACTTGTGCGAGTATGAATTGTAATGAGTTCTAAAATGATGAATTATACTAATGAGTTGAATAAATATGAGCATACACATTATAGACATTTAACGTCTTTACGTGATAAAATGGTTAAGGTAGTTCATTCCTTGTATATGAACCTACTTAGCCTTGTTGGAAAATTTCAAGTAAGTCTTTTAAGTGTGGAAACAACTTATAGTAAACACAAGAGACACCCAACTTGGGCTAAGACTATAACGACCAAGAAATTCAGATCCATTGTAAAATAATTTTATTTAATAAAATAATGAATAAAATTATATTATTTGTTATTATTATGTGTTAGTAAGATGAATGTCGTTCTATAACCTAGAAACGTTGAAATGTCGTAGTATTTTGACTACGCGAAGTAATTAAAGTGTTTGAATTTCCAAGATAAAAATAAAGGTTTTCCGATAAATTTTCCAAAAAATACTATTCATCGATTTCTGCTTGGGAATTTTTTTTGAACTACCGAGAAATACGTAACGATAGAATATCGAGGTGAAATGGATTATGTAATAATAATTCAAGTATGGAAAACGTTATTTTTCGCCTGCAGACTTAATTTGGGAACGTTAGGAAAAATAAAGCGTTAAGAAGTTAATGTAATGATCGTATGATACGTAGGTATTGTACGAGGTAATGAATACGAGTATAATACGATGTATTATACGAGTATGTACAAATGATAGTATATCATATATTATGAATTAGTATACGAGTTAGAATACGAGAATAATACGTAAACAATATGTTATAAGGATTTTAGCCAAATGAAATGACTTGTGGGATTGTGTATCAATTTGTAAAGTCCAATAGAAGTTAATGTGCAAGCCCATATGTGAGTAATGTTAAAGCCCAAGTGGTTGTTAAAGTAAAGTCCAAAGTAAATTAATGTAAGCCCAAAAGCTTAAGTTAAGTTAATTAAACCTAAGCCCAAGCTATTGATCCAATGGGTTATGGTGACCCATGGGGCAATCCATGATCATATAGTTAATCTTGGTGACCAAGATAAAAATGCGATGGCCAAGTAATTAGTGTATTGAGCAAGATAACTTAATTGCTAAGTAATGAATAGTATGGAGGTTACTAAGGAGGTGGGATGGGCTATTATCCATTATACCCTAACTTAGGAAATCATATAAATAGAAAGTTTAGGATTTCATTTGTTGTTTGTTAATTTTCACCAACAAGTTAAGTGGTTAATTGTTAGAGAGAATAAGCAAGAATAAGCTAGACTTTCATTTGTTAGAAAAGAAGAAGAAAGCTTGATCATCAAAGGTAATGATCTTATGTCATTAGTCTATCATCTCTACCATTGTAGGTTGATAAGAGAAGTGTGGATTAATTGACATGTATGCTAAGAAATGATAAGAATGAATAATCTAAGGACTTAAGTCTTAATAAGTCGTGAATAAGCATTTTGTTCATAAATAAGCTATGAACTAAGGAAGAACTTATAAGACTTATAACATGTTTACATGAATGAAGTTTATATGTTAAGAAGATGTAAAGATGTTGGTTAGAAGACTTAAACCATTATAAGTCATGAGAAATAAAACTATATGTAGTTTATACTTTGATAAGTTATAAACTCATGAAGAATAAGTAGTAACTTATCATGTAAATAACTGGATGTAATATGTAGGTTGAGATGTCAATATGATGGATGGAATCCATTTGAAACGATGAACAAATCATAAGTAATGAAGTTATGCCAGAATTCTCACGATTTGACGATAACCATCGAATTCCTGAAAGTCACGGATTAGAAGTCAAATTTTGATATTGAGCTCAGAAATGTTGGTTTTCGATGGGAACAAGTCTTATTTGGCATTATAGAGTTGTAGACTCAAAAATGGTTGAATTCCATTTTAGAACGAAGAATCGAGCGTTGAACGTTCACGAACGTTTATCGTTTTCGTTAAAAATGAACTCATAGGTGAATTTTGAGTTAACGAAGTCAAAAATATAAAATTCTTGCATGAACACGTACAGTATGTGATTTGTGTTCTAATGGATTTTTAACGAGCCAATTCAGACTTAAAATGATCAAATTTGGAGTCCGGGAAGTTCGTTATGCAAAATAAAATTTCTAACTGTTTGGTGCACTGAGTGAAATGTGGCTGGCCTAGCCTACAGACATGATGGTATTTGTAGGCCTTGGTGTGCGCAAATGTCCAGACCTATTGAGGAGTCGCGCTACAGCGCCGAGTCCTAACCTTACACATTAGAGAGTGGAGCCACAACGCAGTACAAAGAGGAAGAAGTGAAAGCAGCAGCCAAGTCCGAAGTACCATGACTATGAAACTTGCCTTGTGCAACATGAAGTTATACTAAGGAAGTCGAAATGGCAAAGCCAACACTTGAAGGAAGGCAATAAAGAAAGCTTATAAGCAAGGAAAAGAAGTAAACTAATTAATAATGAACTAAAACTTGAAGTAACATTGTCCAAGGCATTGTTAGACCTTAAGTATGATAAGTAAAGGTCAAAAGTAAGTCAATTGCATATGAACATAAGAACGATGTAAAATGTAATGGAAAGCCAGAACCAATAATAACAAATCTAAGTCATGATTGGATTGAAAAGAAGGGTAAGATTCATTAGGAACCATGTATGTTTATTCATGACCTAATGTGTTACGTTATGCGATCATCTATTGTAGAAACTTAAAAGACTTAAAGTGAATGTGTAATAACAATAGCAGATGCTGAAGGCAAGTATTCTAACCCTTGTCTATGTTCAATCTAGACAAGCTTTGTGATTCATGTACTCTTACACATGAATTAATGTATGATGAAGTGAAAGCCAATTCTTTTGGCTAGAGTTAAGATGTTTGGATTTCTTATAATCTATCGAAGTATGGTCAATGTTTTAAAAAGATATATTGGTGTGGTTTTCAAATAAAGACTGAGTATGCTAAACAAATGTTTTTTCGTCAAATGACAGACACATGAGGTTCCCACAACTTAAACGTACATACTTTAAAGAATGTAGTGTTGATCAACGTAGAGTACTATAGGTTGATCACCTAGACGTGCTCGTAAGTAATGTCGAACTTATGGACTTAGTGTCGAGTTATCCTTTTCAAAGAAAGTATGAAATGCTCAAGGTCTTGGACTGAAATTGATGTTTTACTTAATATTGTCATTGTAAAACATTTTTAGGAAAGAGAAGTGCTATTTTGAATTATCAATAATACTTCATAACTATTGTTCAATTATTGAAGATATATAATTTGTATGATTCTAACATATTGTTAAATGTAATTGTTGTACTTGTTGAGCTAGTTATGCTCACTCTTGCTTGAACCATATGAATGCAGCTAAGACTGAGCAGATCGAAGGATCCGACAAGGATAAAGGAAAGGCTAAGGCGAACCTGTAGATTACTTATGTAAAAGTATAGGTTTGTAATGATAATATTTGATATTATGACAATAACAAATGTAACGGTTATAAAGAACCTGGGGAATGGTAATATTGATTTGCAATATATATATATATAAGCCATATTCATTCTTTTGAGAAATTTTGATTGAATGTTTGTGTGAACTGTAGCACCGTGGAGCACCATATGTCGGGTTGGAAGATACCCGAATTTGGGGGCATCACAAAAACCTCTTAACATGTGGGTAAGTTATGTGTTAACGTTCATGCATACTAAGAACCTAGATGAAACTAGAAAATAAATACTCAAGTGTGTGATAGATATATGAATGTTGATGTCAAGTACGATTGGTTAAGGTATACCTATACATACCTAGCTATTCTAAGAGTATGATGAGAAAGTGAAATGTTGGTTTTATAAACCTAGTTAGGAAACAATGTAATAGTATTATTATATTAAGAATGTATGAAATATATGACTAATGGATGTGAATCTGTGATTATATAACTGTGTAGGAATACACGAAGTGCAGATAACTATAAGTAGTTAAGTTAAAGTTGATAAACTACGAATCAAGCAAGTCTTTCAGTTCCTATTTGATATATGAATTCTATAACTGTTAGCTGAGCTATATTATGCTATGAGAATGTTGATGTATATATATATATATATATGAAATGAATATGAGATATATATGAAATTGAAAGTTGATCTTTGATGATATGCTCGTGAAGTAAACATATATGCATGTTATATGAGAAATAACATGCGTAGTAAATATTAATAGATTATGAATGCATGAGCTGCATATGATATTATATGTTATGTGCTGCATGAAAATTGTTAGAATTGTTGGGTTGTCGAGCTCACCCTTGCAAATAACCACTTTTATAGGTTAAGGACTCACGGTAAATATTACGTGCTACTTGATTGATAAAGTTCAATAGTATCGAAAGAGATTGATCTACTTATTTAAATATATGCTCTTGAACCATGTTTAGGTTCTAGGAGATGTACATGATAGTAGTTTACGATGTGTAATACATGTTAAGTTGTACTATGTGATATATAGGGGAATTCGAATCGAGATATAAAGATTTATACAGTAATTAGAATAAAATGAATAATAACATAATTTGATTCAAGGATATGTAATTGATTCAAGTTAAGATATCAATAAAGATTTATTTTTAAGGAGATTAAAAAAGTTTAAATTATTCCGCATATTTTTATAACATCGAATATGATGTAAGACAGGAATGGTAAATGACCAAGATTTGAAACTTATAAAAGTTTGGGGTCATTATACAGATCCTGGAAATGGAAAGAATTTATATTGTTATATTCATTAAGTTATGAATAAAAGATATAAATAATTTGACGATAGTAGTATCATGGCGGACCGGATCCAAGGTTCGAAGGGACCCGTATTTGGGGGCATCACATTTGCCCCTGCCCTTATCAATGCCCGAGGGTCCACCTTACTTTACCTTAACTGAAATGTTTTTAGGGAAAGCAAGAATGAGCAATAAGTTTTTCTAGAAAATAATATAGCAATAAGGCTGATGAATATAGTTTTAACGTTTCAAGAGTACCACAATAATGATAGTTCAAGAATAGCAAGAAGTATCAAGGGTTCTCAACAATAGTCTCTAAGGACAGAAAGATATCAATAAGATTCAACGATTATTCAATTCAAGATTTTAAAGTAATGAATATTTAGCAATCAGTAAGGACTATGAACTTCTCGTAGAATTAACAGTAATATACTGATAATTCTACAGAACGAGTACAACAGGTGATCAGCCTAAAGTACCCTATGTCATGCATACATTTAATCATACTCATGGGTGCACGTTGGTCTCCCGATAAATATATAATTCCCCTTCCAAGAGGGTTGTTCATGTCAGTTATAAGAGTCCAGACCAATTTAATTTGGTTTGGATAGCTTTCAAATTAGGATTTAGGTCTAGCCGAATCAATTGGCATAGACCGCTCTTTAAATGTATATAAGTTCAATACTCAAATCAAAATTCAAGAATAAACAACTCTATTCTATCTATGAAGCATTATGTCATAGGATAAGAATCATGCTTTCAATTGTTTACTTGTACAACCAAAAATATTACAAGCTCAAGTAATGCTCAATAAAGAGTAGGGTTCGAGTACTTTCCTTACGCGTAGTTTACCAAAGTAAAGCTTAATACCACTCCAATGCACTATAATATCCTATTCATGTATAATTACATTAGTTATACAAGTTCAACATGTACACCTGCTATCTTAATTTACTATGATACACAAGTGTAACTCATAAATACTAAACATATATTTTTAGTCTCCTCTTAGTCGCATGATCCCATATGTATGTCATCACATAACATAAAAATCATTTTCTAATACACTATGTCATTTAAAGAACATAGTTTGAAATCTCATTTTGGCTTTATGGTTATAAATACTTATTGAACATAGGATCTTTTATTAACATGCTCATTAACACATGAATACTATACTTGACATGTATTACAGATTAGGGTAATATTATAAGCATGCACCATCCCCCAAATTAACAACAAAAAATTAATCCTACTGTAGGGTGGCGCGGTCGTGCTTGGTTTGTAATAAGGAGTGGCATGGTCGCGTTGCTCCTGGTGCAAACAAAGACTGCTAAACTGACTAGGCCAGACTTACACACCCAAACATAGTTAGGATGACACTTGCAGAATCATACACATTATGATATCTATCAATAGGGTTGGTCTCTTTTATAACTTGTTCCTTACATGATTTGTCAAATCTCATAAAATTAAGACTTCACATGTTGATTTAATAAAGTCCTTCATGTTTAGTCGGTATATTCATACAATGAGACCAACAAGTCTTAAAACATGCTTTCATTAGATTAGTCGTGTATTTCAAGTTTGTATAACTCTACTTCATTTAGACTTGATCTAACCATTCCCAACTACTTTATAATGCATACGGTTAGTTAACATGCTTATCAATCATGTCTACATTTATGACACACCTAATCTTGATGTCACGTACTAAAATACTTGTAACGTAGTTAATGAAAAAACTAGTTTTCAAAGTTTCTTTTGAAATCTCATGTTAAGTCACCAAACATGCAAAGTCACTTCATTTACTATACATCATGCTCTCGTATACACATTAGACCATATAAGCATGCTTACAAGTTCCTATATAGTTTATCAAGTTCGTATTTGAAACTTTAAGTCTCCCTTAGTAAGTCATCAAAACATATTCAAGCATACAAAGTAGGTCCACATACTCTATATCATGATTTCACATTTAAAGATATATAGAATTAGATTATGATAGCATGCTTCCAAGTTCAAAACTCAATGTATACATAGTTTTCTTACATATAGCCTTTTACTTGAAATTTTCCCTTTTAATCTTACTTTAATATCTTATTCTATTCCAACAATATAAACTAGTATATTGGTCATATATCAGAACTTAACATATTGAGGCTCAGAACATGCATTACACATTGTTTATCCAACTAGTTTCCAAATCTTTAAGTTTTCTTTGAATGTTCATACTAAAATCAACTAATCATGGCTTACTATATACATACAAACTTCATTTCATATGTTAAGGTTGTTTATATACATATACCAACTAACATAACATGCTTAGAATAAGACTGGATCATAAAATCAATTACACATGATTTGGCGACCCGGTAACGAGCACAAGCGTGGTCATAGATTATAGAAGTGGTGTACCGCGCCACTTGACGAGTAACAAACAAAATATGGCTCTGCTTCTGCAAAGCCTCATCTCATATAATGTTAAACCTACAACCAGACAATCTACAATGCATCTATACATGTATACAAGCTCAGATAGTACAATGGCATGCTACTCTAGACTAATTAATACAGAATTCAAGTAATTACCAGAATTTGACAAAACTCAAAATGAAGAATAAAAACAAAATTTATACCTCTTTGAAATTTAAATGAATTCCTCAATGAACTAATTATACTCCCTCAATGCTCAGTAGCTCTCACTCTCTATATGTAACTTATTAGACAATTTAAGCAACTAAGAAATGAAGAAGGTGAGCTTTCATTTATATAGAATTGATTGTCCAGTTCATGGTCTTGCACCATGATTCGAATCACTGGAGAATGGAAGAAGACAATGGTTATACAAAATTTGGCCAACTAACACTAGCATCAATCATCTTCCTCTTAGCCTTTTTGTTTTTGCTGAGTTTTACGCAACAGTGGGGGAATAGGCCATTGGCCTAATACGCGACTAATAACTGAGACTTTTAATTTGGAACAATGTTTTAAATCTCAGCTACTTGGTTAATAATACTTAGTTTGGTTCTTTAGACTCCCAAAATATAATTTTAATGTTTTAATTCTACTACATAATAGAAAGTTAGGGATTATTTATGTATCCACATCATATAATCCATGTACATTAGTCTAGTCTAATTAATTTTTAACATGTATGGACTCAATTTAATTGGTCACTAATAATTTAATATCTTCTTAAAACTTTAGTATTCTAATTAGACTCACTCATTGAAATAATTTTTAATTCTTTGATATAGTACATCTTTAATGTTCCACACATATTTATTGTTACATAAGCAATATTTATGTAACTTATAATTTCTTCCACTTTACTATATAGTTTCTATATATAATATAGTTACCACAAGGTGTCACACTACACATTCTTTTTAATGTAGTTACTAAATATTACTATATACCTTGCACACATCAATCAAATGAGAAATATAATTCTAATTATGTAAATTACTTTACTCATTGTTATTCTAATATTCACAATAAAAATTAATTAATAATATAATATTAATTAATTATTCACTTCTCAATTTATTCATTCCTTAATTAAACCATTCAAATTTCCATTCTCTTGCCACACAAGGCATTTCACAATTTCTTAATTCTCATATAAATTCAATTTAATTAATTGAATTACTCATCTCACAATACATCAATATTTATATTCGATATTAAATATTTATTTTCTTATTCTATCAAAATAATATTTATTTCATGAAATTCAAGGTTCTTATAATATTAATGTTAGTGAACATCGACATTTATTTCGATAATAGTTGATTTTTGCATGTTAAATTGACCAAGGCAATTAATTGGATAAATGAGCAATTAATTACTATTGGTTCACATGCAAGTACTATTAGGGGAGGTTATGCATGATTGATAATACTTGAAGGACTAAATTTAAAATGGAGGCAAAGGTGAAAGTACTAAAGTATAATTAACCTTGTAATTTTCCACCTTTTCCTAGCCTATAAATACTCCTCCATCCATTCATTATTTGCTACCATTTTTAAGATCAAAGTTATAATCACAAGCTATAGTGAGAGAAACTATAGAGAGAAAGAAGAAGAGTATTCTACTACAACACTATTGTAGTATCCAATCTCCTACTAAGGTAAGGGGTATTATTTCTTTCGTATTCGTAAAAGATATTATTTTCTTCATACTCATAAGGGTTGTCATTATATTCCTTATTAATATGTGGGAATAACCTATTTACACAGATTACCGCATGCCTGGTGAATAACCCTTCGTATTCATTCTTTATTAAGTTTTGGAAATGATCTTTCTACACGGATTACCGCATAACGAGTGAAAATCTATTTTTAGTTTCGTATATTCTTTCATACTCGTATGAGATATCATTCCTTTTGTACTCTTCAATGCATATCATTTCTTTCATATTTGCTCAATCATGGTACAAAATTATTGTTTGTTTCCATAACCTTATTATTAAATGGTGAAAATCCCTAAAATTAGCAGAATATGCTTAATAGTTTGCGCTTCATCTAATATCATTTCATTGGAATATTGGTCTAAAAGTTTTAATTAAATTTTAATATTTTCATTTGGGGTACTATTCACAGGGTACTATTTACTCGGGGTACTATTCATGGGGTACTATTCATGACAAAATTTGTTTCTTTTCTGTCAAAATTATTTTTTATACATGAATATCATTCTTAAATTTTACTCTGCAATTGGTGATCATGTTAACAATTTCGACATTATTGAACTCTTTATAAATTAAATTATAAATTTCTAATATTTATTGATGATCTCACTTGATTCATTCTTTATATCATTGTCATCATCCTCATGCTTATATTATGGTGAAAGTCATCTTTAGCCCGTAGTGCATAGATGGACTATTGATTGGTATGATTATGACCAAAAATTGTGTATTGGAATAATCATGACCTGTAATGTTATAGACAATGATTTGTGGTGAAAGTCCTCTTTGGCCCGTAGTGCATAGATGGACAGGTGTTTGGCATTATCATGACCACTGGTGATACAAACGATTATCTTTAGCCCGTAGTGAATACATAATTCATTGATTGTAAATAATAATTGATTGGTGTTACAGAGATAAAATATTGATGATGGCCTTTTAAATCATATACGATAGTAGACAACATGCTTTACTCAACTCTTCTAATGGATTATTGTTTTAGTTGCAGTTGTTGATCTAAAACTTGTTGTCTATTGTATTCTATCAGATTTTTCCCTATTGAGGAGTAAGAATAATTTATTCTAAGTTATCTTAGTCATAATATTCTTTACTGGGCTACTTGAGCTCACCATTTTCTTTCATTGTTCTCTTTAGGAAATGAGAATATGGTTGGGACTAGTCGGGGAATGGAGTGATGGTCCAAGATGGTTGCTATAATAGTCCTCACTATTCTATAAAATAGTGTTACAATAATTGTAATGAGGACTTTATTTGAGTTTGGATATTATCTACGAGATAATATTTGTATTGAAACTCACAGTTTATGTTTTGTCGTATTTTACACGACAGTTAAAAGTTATATGTAGAAAGTTTGAATTTGGATTATGTATCATGTATTTGGCGACTCAGAATGGGTTATGTAGACCTATTTTGGGGGCATCACTGTTGGTATTAGAGCTTAAGAATATGATCTCTGGTGGAGATCTGAGATTAGAACTGAGAGGGGAGAGACGAGTAAATCCTCCGCTATTGTGTCCTACCTAAGCTTTTTTGTTATTTAATTGGTCGGTCGAAATATAGGGATAATATATGGCATGTCAATTTCTTTAATTAACCCTTATTTTGTGGCAGTATTTGAGAATGGCTTGTAAGACCCCAACTTTTATGAATAAAGATGATTTTTTCTCTAAATATCATTTTGAATAATTATGGTGTAGATTTGTTATAATATTATAGTTGTTGGTAATATTTACAAATTTTTCAAAGTATGCAAGTTGTTATAAAATATTCGATTGGTCGGGGAATATTCGTTTTATCAGGAATTATTCGTATGACGACACAATCATTGGTGGACTCCACAACGGAATTATTGTCAGAGTTAGAAAATGACAAAAATATCTTTTTATAAAAATAACGGTGAAAGTTTTATCATTAACTGTCAAAATACCCGGTGATGAAAAGTACGTAATACGTGTGGTTGCATAGTAGCACACTGTATTGATTATTGATGCTTACGTGAGAAGTCACTAAGTTATACTCAATTATTACTACAGTAATTGCTGCATAGTATCTCACATTATTAATTCTATTATTATCATAGTATCATCTGCACAATATTTTATATTATTAAATCAATAATTGAGATAACAAGTTATTCATATTATTATTTGCATTATTGACAATGGCTAGAAAGTTATGTCGAGGAAAGAGGTTTGGTCACCTAATTGCGCGCCAATAGGGAGAAATTCTTATCGGAAAGCCCCCTCTTTCCTGGAAATGATTTGGTTGTTAAGATTCTAAGTTATATTATTGATGAATAAATGTTGTTAAAAATATTGAGGGGATTTTTATGAAGTATTTGTTGTAAATTTGGCTTTTTATATGGACCCCCAGCTACTCATTTTCAAAAAAAGTATTTGTTATGAGTGTGGTATATATATATATATATATATAGATATATGATGATGATGATTTTTTGGTGGGGTGGGGGGGTCATGGGAGGAAATGAAAATGGAAGGCATGGATGACGGGGAGTATATATATATATATATATATATATATATATATATATATATATATATATATATATATATATATTTTATAAGTTTGTTTTTTTTTATGAAAATAGAATATATTATATTTTATTATGCATAGTGTTTGCGTAGTATCTGCATAGTATTTGTATAGTAAAATCCAAAAAAAAAATTCAGATTATAGAGCCCATGAATTCATTAGTGTTGGTCCATGATTTTTTTTTTTAAAAATAGTATCCTTCCATTCTCCTATAAATAGGCTGCTTAGTTTAGAATTGAAAATCACACCAGAATCAGAGTATTCTTCTTCTATAATATTGAACGTATTTCTTTTGAGTTTTATGAAGCTTTGAGTGTAGAAAACAGTACAAGTTTTCTTCAAGAATATCCCTGCCATACCAGTTAGAAGTACTTTCTTTTTAAGGTAAGGGATATTATTTTTGTTCAATATTCGTATGAAATAATATTTTCTTCCATACTCTGTAGTACGTAAGTAATATTATTTTGTTTCAAATTCCGAATTCTATACTCATTTTGTTAAAGAATGGCTTCTATACTCCATGAAATTAGTAGAATATCCTTGAAATTTGCGCTTCATCTAGTATCTTTCCATGGAAATATTATTCTGAGCATCCTTGATAATTTTTGATCTTTTCATATCAGGTTACTATTCACGGGATACTATTCCTGAAGTACTATTCATAGGGTACTATTCACTCGGGTAATATTCACCCGGAGTACTATTTATGACAAAAATTGATTTCTTTTTGGTCCAAATCATTGTTGATACAATATTATTCTTCAATTTTACTCCACAAAGAAAGATCGTGTTGATAATTTGGACATTATTGAATTCCGGATAAATTAAATTATAAATCTTTAAAATTTATCCTTTGCTTTCATTTAATTAAATTCTTATATCATTGTCATCATCCTTATGCTTATATTATTATGAAAGTCATCTTTGGCCCGTACTGCATAGATGGACTGTTGATTGGTATGATTATGACCAGGAATTATTCGATGTAATTATGACCTATAATGTTACAAATGATGTGGTAAAAGTCCTCATTGGCCGTAGTGCATTGATGGACAGTTGTTGGCATGATCATGACCATTGGTGATAACACGAATATCCTTGGCCCAGAGTGTATGGATAATTCATGGACGTGATACTAATGAATATCCTTTGCCCGTAGTGTATAGATAATTTAGTGATGTGGATTATTTTTTTGAGCTGAGTCTCAGCGATAAAATTGATGATAAACTTTTAAATCATAGAAGATAGTAGATTTCATGTTCTACTTGACTCTTCTAATGGATTGCTTGTTCCGCTACAGTTAAACTTGATGTTTATTATATTTTATCAGTTTAACACGGTTGAAGGGTAACGATAATTTATTCTGCATTATCTTAGTCATAATATTTCTTACTGGCTAGTTGAGCTAACTCTTTTGCTTTCATTGTTCTCTTCAGGAAATGAGAACGTAGCTGGGACTAGTCGGGGAATGGAGTGACGGTCTAAGATGATGGTTGTAGTAGTCCTCACTATTTTATAATATAGTGTGATAATAATTGTAATGAGGACTCAATTTGAGTTTGGATATTGTCTAGAAGACAATATTAGTGTCAAAACTCTCAACTATGTTTTGTCGTATTTACATGACAGTTGTATAATTAAGTTTGTATTTAAATTTTGTACCATGTATTTTACGACTCGGAATGGGTGATGTATACCTATTTTGGGGGCGTCACATGGCATCTGAAAAATTTGAATTAAGCAATAGAGCATATGATACCATTGAGACACTGCCAATCAATAACCAGGATAATGTGCATCAGGAAGGCAATAATCGTCCTATAACAACATCATTGACCAAAAAAGAGAGAGTCATATTCAAAATGCTGGTGGAAATAATGGTAACTCACGGCTGGTCACTACTAAGGAATTCAAGGAGTTGGGACCACCAGAGTTGTTGGGAAAACTAGAGTCACTTACAACAGAAGCTTGGATTCATCAGATCACCAAAATATTTGATGTCTTGGGATGCACAGAGGGGCAAAAGGTTACCTTTACCACCTTTATGTTGCACGGAGAGGCAGATTATTAGTGTGAATCTGTGAAACGTACTCATCTTTCTGCAGTTAAGATGTCTTGGGTGAAGTTTCAGGAATTGTTCAACGAAAAGTATTTTCCAGAAAGTATTTGTCATATGAAGGAGGTGGAATTCATCAAACTGGAATCGAACAATATGACCGTATAACAATACGAGACCAAGTTTGCGGAATTATCTCAGTTTGCATTTTATTTGGTGGATAATGAGGAACAAATGACAAATGTTTTTGAGAGGTTTTAAACCTAAAATTCGTCAATACCTCATTTCTCATAACCTTTATTTGTATTAAGATGTTGTGAATAGGTCTCAATTATTGGAGCGAGATAATCAGGCAGTTCAACCAAAAGACAACAATCGACAACACAATAATAGTCGATCCAATGGCAACAGTCATCGGAGCAGTGATAAATGGTGTGGAGGAAATTATTAAGCTAGAAATGGTAACCACTTCGGTGGTAATCATGGCCCGGATTATAGGAGAGGTGAACCAAATGGAAACAACTTTAAAAAGAGAATATTCAATAATGACAATGGAAAGACATCAGCAGCAACACCAGCACCCCCACCTATTTTTAGGGAAGGAAAATGACCACCAATTAGATGTTACAGATGTAGAGAGGAGGGCCACATCAGTCCAAATTTTACACAGCCTTCCAAGGTGTGTTTCAGTTATGGAAAAGACAGTCACACAGCTCGATTTTATCCTGTAACAAATTCAAGTCCAGCTAGGACAATGACACCAAAGGCTATCCTAGACAAGTTAAAGTCGGTGGTTCAAGGGAGAGCATTTGTTATGACTTCCCAAAAAAGCAAGGAACTCGAACGAAGTTATTACGGGTAAGCTAATAATAAAATCTTGTGAAGTCTATACTTTATTAGATAACAGTTTTACCCATTCTTTTCTTTCATCTGCTTGTGCTCACGTTTGAACTTAACTATTGAGAAATTAGACTTTGACTTATCTGTTTAAACTTTGTTGGTAGAAACCTTCATTACATCAACAATTTTTAAATCTTGTTTGATTCAAATTAGCAACCCCACATTACCTTCTGATCTCATCTCTTTGAAAATAATTGCATTTGATGTGATTTTAGGGATTGATTGGTTAACTACACCTCAGGCAAAAATTGATTATTTTCGTAAGGTCTTTAGTTTTCATATTCCTAACCAACCTGTTATGCAAATTCAAGCAACCAAACCACTAAAGTCAATCATTGTCATATTAAGGCATAAAGCCATTCTTTTATTGAAAAATGGATGTCAAGCTTTGTGACGCCCCCAAATCCGGGTATCTTCCAACCCGACACATGGTGCTCCACGGTGATATAGTTCACACAAACATTCAATTGAAATGCCTCAAAAGAACGAATATGTCTTATGTATATATTGAAAAATCCATATTAACATTCCTTAGGTTCTTTATAACTGTCATTTGTTCTTGTCATAATATCAAATATTATGATTACAAATTTATACTATTACATAGGTATTCTACGGGTTCGTCTTCGCCTTTCCTTTATCCTCGACGGATCCTTCGGTCCATTCAACCTTAGCTGCATTCATATGGTTCAAGAAAGAGTGAACATGACTAGCTCAGCAAGTGCAACAATTTTATTTAACAATATGCTTGAATCATACAAATCATATATCTTCAATAACTGAACAATAGTTACGAAGTACTACCGATAATTCAAAATAACACTTCTCTTTTCTTTAAAATGTTTTACAATGACAATATATAGTAAACCATAAATACTGGTTCAAGACCTTAAGCATTTCATACTTTATTTGAAAAGGACATCCCGGCACAAAGTTCGTAAGTCCTACATTTCTTACTAGCACATCTAGGAGATCAACCTATACTACTCTATGTTGATTAACACTACATTCGTTAAACGTATGTACTTTTAAGTTGTGGCAACCTCACGTGCCTGTCATTTGATGAAAAAATATTTTTAGTATACTCAGTCTTCATTTGAAAACCACACCAATACGACTTGGTTAAACATTTACCATACTTTTATCGATTATAAGAAATCCAACATGTCATAAGTCTTAGCCGAAAGAATTGGCTTTGACTTCATTATATATCAATTCATGCGTAATAATATATGAACCACAAAGCTTGTCTAGATTGGACTTAGACAAGGGTTAAAATACTTGCCTTCAGCATCTGCTATTGTTATAACACGTTCACGTTAAGTCCTTAAGGTCTCTACAGTAGATGATCACATCACAGAACACATTAGGTCATGAATAAACATACATTGTTCCTAATGAATCCTACCCTTCTTCTCAATCTAATTCTCTATTAGATTTGTTACTATTAATTTCGGCTTTCCGATATAGTTCACATCATCATTTCGATCATGTTTGATTACTTCTCTTCAACCTCTATGTATCATAATTAAGGCTGAACAAAGCTTTAACAATGTTACAATTTAGCTTTTACTTTATTGATAAATAGCTATCATTCTTGCTATACTTGTAACTCTTTCTTACTATGCATTCCTTAAGGCTGGCGGTGCGGTGCCAGTCATCCTTATACAATTCGTGTTGCGGCGCAAGTTATAGTAGCTGAGGGTCGAACCCGGCAATGCTGCACCACTATTTACTCTTTATGCCTTAGTTAAATTTGGCCTTGTAGCCGTGACTCTCTGTACCACAAGATAGTTGATAGTTTCGAATTGTACAACGAACTTCCCGAACTCCAAATTTGATCATTTTAAGTTTGAATTGGCTCGTTCAAACGCCATTAGCTCACAAATCACATACTCTAGGTGTTCATACAAGAATTTTATATTTTTGACTTCGTTTACTCAAAATTCACCTATTGGTTCATTTTTAACAAAAACGATAAACGTCCGTGAACGTTCAACGCTCATTTATTCGTTCTAGGTTGGAATTTGGACATTTTCGAGTCCACAACTCTATAATGCCAAATAAGACTTGTTCCCATCAAAAACCAACGTTTTCGAGCTTAATATCAAAATTTGACCTCTAATCCGAGAATTTCACGAATTCGACGATTAACGTCCAACCGTGAGAATTCTGGTATAGCTTCATTACTTATGATATAATTATCATTCCAAATGGATTTTATCCATCATATTGACATTTCAACCTACATATTACATCAACTTATTTTCATGATAAGTTATGGCTTATTCTCCATGAGTTTTTAACTTATTAAATTATAAACTACTTATAATTTCAATTCTCATGACTTATGATAATTTAAGTCCTTTAACCAACATTCTTACATACTTTTAACATACTAAATTCATTCATGTAAATATGTTATAAGTCTTATAAGTTCTTCCTTAGTTCATAGCTTATTAATGAACAAAGTGCTTATTCTCGGCTTATTAGGACTTAAGTCCTTAGATTATTTTTTCCTATCATTTCTTTGCATACATGATCACTAATCTACACTCCTCTTATCAACCTATAATGGTAGAGATGGAAGACCAATGACATGAGATCATTACCTTTGTTAAACTAGCTTTCTTCTTTTCTTTTCTAACAAATGAAAGTAGTTTATTCTTGTTTATTCTCTCTAACCAATAAGTTAATTGTGTTGGATGAAAAAGAACAAGCAATAAATGAAATCCAAAGCCTTCTATTTATAAGATTACTAAGGTTAGGGCATATTGGACAAAAACCAATTTCACCTCCTTATTACACCTCCTTACTATTCATTACCCACTTTATTAAGTAAACTTGATCCCTACACTAATTACTTGGTCATTACACAATTGTCTTGGTAACCAAGATAATCAAATGATCATGGGTTGCCCCATGGGGTACGTTAACCCATTGGATCCTAGCTTGGGCTTGGATTTAATTAACTTAACTTAAGCTTTAGGCTTGTTTTACCAACTTACTTGGACTTCTAATTAACCACCACTTAGGCTTTAACATTACACATACTTGGGCTTGCTCATTAATTCTATTAGACTTTACAATTTGTGAATAATCCTACAAGTCCAATTCATTTGGCTAAAAGCCTTATTACATATTCTCTACGTATTATACTCGTATTCTCTTTCACAATATACGATATTCCATCCTTCGTACATACTCTTATAATACTTCGTATTATACTTGTATTCATTACCTCGTACAATACATACGTATCATACGATCATTACATTAACTTCTAACATTTTATTTTCCTAACATACTTGAATTATGTCCTCAAGCGAAAAATTACGTTTTCCATACTGGAATTATTATTACATAATCCAATTCACTTTGATATTCTATCGTTACATATTTCTCAGAAGTTCAAAAATAATTTCTGAGCAGAAATTGATGAATAGTGTTTTTTGAAAATTTCTCGAAAAACATTTATTTTCGTCTTAGAAATTCACACACATTAATTCTTTCACGTAGTCAAAATACTACTAAGTTCCGATGTTTCTAGGTTATAGAATGACATTCATCTTGCTAACACATAATCATAATAAGTAATATAATTTTATTCGTTATTTCATTAAATAAAATTATTTTACAAAGGATCCGAATTTCTCGGTCGTTACATTCTTCCCCTCTTATAAAGATTATGTCCCCAGAATCTCGTCTCACATTACGCATACAATTGAGGGTAATCCTTCCTTATCTTTTCTTCCAATTCCCTTGTTGATTCTTCTGCATCGTGGTTCTTCCATAACACCTTCACGGAAGGTATGACTTTGTTTCACAGAATTTGCTATTTTCTATCAATAATTTGAATTGGCATCTCTTCGTACGTTAAGTCCTTCTCGATATGAATAGGCTCATACTCTATTATGTGCTTATAATCCGGTTTATATGAATGTAACACGGATACGTGAAACACATTATGTATTCGTTCTAATTCTGGAGGTAATGCCATCATATAAGCTACCTCACCTACTCGTTTTAACACTTCAAAAGGTCCTATAAACCTTGAACTTAACTTTCCTTTCTTTCCAAAGCGTATCTTTCCTTTCTAGGGAGATACCTTTAGAAACACGTAAGAGCCTACTTCAAACTCCCTATTTTCTCGATGCGAGTCCGCATACTTCTTCTGTCTGTCTTAAGCTGCTACGAGACGTATTCGTATCAACTTCACCACATCCGCTATTTACTGCACCAATTCTAGCCCCAGCATTCGACATTCTCCCACTTCGTCCCAGCACAATGGTGTTCTGTACTTCCTCCCGAACAAAGCTTCGGAAGGCGGCATATCTATGCTTGCATGATAACTATTGTTATACACAAACTCTACTAATTGTAGATGATCATCCCAACTACCCTTGAAATCCATGACGCAAGATATTAACATATTATACTCTAGATACAAAAATATTATTCTTGAATTTCACTCCACAATTGGTGATCATGTTGACAATTTGGACATTCTTGAACTCTTGATAAATTAAATTATAAATCTCTAATATTTATCCTTGATCTCACTTGATTTATTCTTTATATCATTGTCATCATTATCATGCTTATATTGTGGTGAATGTCATCTTTGGCCCGTAGTGCATAAATGGACTATTTATTGATATGATTATGACCAATAATTGTGTGTTGGTATAATCATGACATGTAATGTTATAGAAAAAGGTTAGTGATGAAAGTCCTCTTTGGCCCATAGTGCATAGATGGAAAGGTATTTGGCATGATCATGACCACTGGTGATACAAACAATTATCTTTAGCCCGTAGTGCATAGATAATTCAATGATTATAAATAATTATTAATTGGTTTACAGAGATAAAATATTGATGATTGACTTTTAAATCATATAAGATAGTAGACATTATGATCTACTTGACTATTCTAATAGATTGCTATTTTTGCTGCAATTATTGATCTAAAACTTGTTGTCTATTGTATTCTATCAAATTTTCCCTGTTGGGGACTAAGGATAATTTATTCTACATTATCTTAGTCATAATATTCTTTACTAGGCTACTTGATCTCACCATTTTCTTTCATTAGTCTCTTCAAGAAATGAGAATATAGTTGGGACTAGTCGGGGAATGAATTGATGGTCCAAGATGGTTGCTATAGTAGTCCGCACTATTCTATAAAATAGAGTGACAATAATTATAATGAGGACTTTATTTGAGTTTGGATATTGTCTACGAGACAATATTTGTATTGAAATTCACAAATTATGTTTTGTCGTATTTTCACGACAGTTAATAGTTTTATATAGGATGTTTGTATTTGTATTTTGTATCATGTATTTGGCGACTTAGAATGGGTTGTGCAGACCTATTTCTGGGGGCGTCACAACTTCCCTTGTTTGAGTACATCTAGACCTGTATATTGATCACCATTTTCACTTCATGATTTATTACTTTGACATAGAATGGCTCTTATAATCCTTATGCCAAATTTGATAGAGCGATGTTAAGATGCCAAAAATTAAGCATGACCATTTTATACGGCAATTTTTTATTTTTTGATAGATTTAAGGTTTAGGATTAATATGACGTAAAAGGGTTTGATTATTTTTGAAGGGTTAGACCACACCATAAATGAGGGGAGATCAGGTCTTTCGTAGTTCAGGCTTGTCCTAGATGATTAACTTGATTTTTTTAACCAAGACAATAATTCAAGTTTGAATAAAAAGGGGTCTCAAACATAATAGCATTTCACGAGATTGGAATTGATTAGTTGAGGGAATTCTTCACCGTCAATCTCTTCCAACCTTATGGCTCCATCTAATAAGATCGCTTTGACAACAAAGGGTCCTTCCTAAATCAGGAAAAAATTTCCCCTGGCTACATCTTGGCCTGAAATGATCTTCTTCATTACCAAATTATGCTCTTTAAATGCCCAGGGTCTTACCTTTCTGTTATAGGGTCGGGACATTCGGTGCTGGTATAGCTGACTGTTAAAGATAGATGCGGCTCTCTTTTAATCTATAAGGAATAGTTGATTATATCGATCTTGTATCCATTGGTCCTCTTCTATCCGGGCATCCAGTATCACTCTTAGAGATTCCATTTTCACTTTGATAGGGAAAACGGCCTCCATGTCATATATCAGTGAATACGGTGAGGCTCTAGTAGAAGTTTGAGTCGATGTTCGGTAGGCGAGCAGGTTTAAAGGCAACAAATCAGGCCATTCTAGGTGGTTTGCCGATATCCTCTTTTTGATATTCTTATTAGCAGTTTCCACTGCGCCATTCATCTTTGGATGATAAATAACCGAGTTGAGGTGCTTGATATTGAACTTACTTCATAGTTCCCTTATCATCTCGTTATTCAAATTCTTGGCATTGTTTGATACTATAACCTCAGATTGTCCATATCGACAAACGATGTTGTTTCTGATGAAACCAATGATTATTTCCTTGGTAACCTTAGGGAAAGAAGGTGCTTCTACCCATTTGGTATAGTAATCAATCATGGTAAAGATAAATTTGTGACCTTTACTGGTGATCAAGTCTATCTCTCACATGGAAAATGACCATGGTGATGTCATGCAATGTAGTTAATTTGGAGGTGCATGAATGATGTTGGCATGTATTTGACATTGATAGCATCGTTTGATGTGATCCTCACAGTCAACTTTGAGGGATATCCAGTAATGTCAAGTCCTTAATATCTTCTTGGCAAGTAGAGTTCCACAGATGTGTGCTCCGCACACTCCACCGTGTACTTAATTCATAAGTCTTTGGGACTAATCCTTGTCTAGACATCTCAAAAGACATATACCTAAATCTCTTTTGTAGAGAGCATCCCTACTTAAATATAAATTCATGCACATCTTCTGTATTCGCTTCTTTGGAGCTTGGCTCAGTCCTTCGGGGGTGGATCTATCTCCTAAATATTCTTTGATTTTTTGGTACTAAGGTTGATCCGTCGGGGCTATCTCATTTGATATTTCCCCCACTTATTTCTGTAATATGTTGCATTTTGTGCCATGAAGGTGATAACGGGAATACCCTTCCGTGCTGATAGGTTCACTAATTAAGCCTGTGTTTCCAATTCATCGGCGAAGTCGTTCCTATTCTAAGAGATAAGCATAAAGGCAATGTATTCAAACTCTGCCGCCATCTTGATAACATGGTGGTGATATGGAAATAGATGTAATTCTTTATTACTGTAAGCCGTAGTGGATTGTCTGATGACTAGTTCCAAATCTCTAAATACTGTCAATCGTTTGACCACCGTGGTTTGCGCCAATTTTAAACCCAGCAGGCACCCTTTATATTCTTCCATGTTGTTAGATTTATAAAATTGCAGCTTAGTTGCTATAGGGTACTACTCCCCAATGATAGATACAAGAATTGCCTCTGCACCACTCCTCCTGTATTGGCGGCGCCGTCAAAGTACAATTTCCATAATTGACCCATATCTTCTTTATTAGCTTGTTGAACCGCCATTACCTCCTTGTCAAGTAAGTATGTTTCAAGAGGCTCATAACCTCCTGTCGATGCTACCGATAGATGGTCCGCGATTGGCTGTCCCTTAATAGACTTTTGGGTCCCGTAAATGATGTCAAATTGTTGAAGGATTAGCTGCCACTTGGATAATTGGCAGTTCAACATCAGTTTGCTTAAAATATACTTTAAAGGATCCATGTGGGATATGAGATGAGTGGTATGGCCATGAAGGTAATGTTGTAACCTCATGGTGGCCAAAGCCAATGTGCAACATGTCCTTTCTATTAGTGTGTATTTCTTCTCTCCAATACTAAAATGTTTACCGAGGTAATATATGGCCCTTTCTTTGCCCATGTCATCCTTCTAACCTAGAAAATTGCCCATAGCATTGGAATTGACTGATATATACATGAACAACGGGACTCCCTCCCTTAGGGGTACTAGTATGGGTGCTTCAATCAACCTCTTCTGGATGATGTGAAAAGCCTTCCTACAGTCTTCATTCCACTTCCTGGAGGAGTTCTTTCTCAATAACTTGAAAATAGGTTCAAATGTGGCTGTCAGCTGTGAGATGAATCTGTTGATAAAGTTTTTCCTCCCTAGAAAACCTTAAATTTCCTTCTTGGTTTTTATCATCTCAGTGATGGCTTTTATCTTGAGTGGATCCAACTCGATGCATCAATTACTTACAAGGAATCCCATGAGTTTTCTGGAATTCACGTCAAAAGCACACTTGGATGGTTTAGTTTCAAGTTATACTTGCGGGAGGAGCTCAAACAGCTTTCAGAGATGGGTACAATGGTCATCTGCCTCTTTGGACTTTACGATGATATCATCCACATATACTTCGATCTCTTTATTCATCATATCACGGAATAAGGTCATCATAGCCCTCTGATATGTAGCACCGGTGTTGGTGAGGCCAAACACATATCTTATATAGCAGAAAGTGCCCCAAGGGGTGATGAAAGTGGTCTTTTCCCTATCTTCTTCAGTAACCATAATCTAGTGGTAAATGGAAAAGCAATCGCCAAAGGAATTCCTCTCATACTATGTCGTATTTTCTATCAACATGTGGATAAATGGCAATGGGAAGTCATCTTTAAGGCTGGCCTTATTGAGATCTCAATAATCTACATAGACCCATACCTTCCCACCAGGTTTTGGCACTGGGACCACATTAGATAACCACTCATGGTAAGTTGATAATATAATGATACATGCTTTGAAATGTTTGATAATTTCTTCTTTGACCTTCATACTCCATTCTAGTTTCAATCGTCTTAGCTTCTGCTGTACTGGTTTGAACCCTTCTTTAACTGGTAATCGATGGACGACAATATATGTGGATAAACCGATCATGTCTTCATGAGACCAAGCAAAAACATCCTTAAACTGGGATATGAGGTTAATTAAGTCTTTTTCTTGGCTGGAGGATAGGTTGGTTCTGATCTGTAACGCTCTAATATGGTTAGAGGTTCCAATGTTTATGGTGATGGTTTGCTCAAGGTTGGCTTTGGGTTTATCTTCGACCCATCCTTTAATTTCCTCAGGCACCTCGTCATCGTCTACCTCTTCTTGATCAATCCCCATTAATTCAAAGTCCAATTTTGTATCAAAATCATAGTCACTACTTGAATTTGAAAAGTCAAGGACAGGGCTAGAAATACTCAAATTTGGAAACTTGAGAAGAAAACTTGATTGATTAATATAAATAAAACAGTTGTCAATTACAAAAGGGTTCAACAATTAATATGACAAAAGGAAATAACAAGTTACAAATAAGATAAAACAAACTGAAATATAAAGGTTAGGCTCCCATTAACAGATCTCTTTCTTTTTTACCCTTTTTGGATGATTTGAGGTGTGATCGTCAAATTACTAGTATTAAAATCTTCAGGGATGGCTGAGATGGAGGTGGTGCCGAGGTCACTGTTGGGTGAAATCTAATTACGCACAACACGTAAGTATATGTGGTCAACAAGTAATATAATGATAAGAAAATAATCGTTCTCACAGAGAATAATAAGAAATTAATCTTAACAATTATCAATTTCGTATTAACCCAATTTTATTAAACTAATCCAAATTAAGAATAATAATTAATAAAACTCATAAACTAAAAATATTAATTAATCAACACAATTTAAAAACCTTAATTTCAAACAATTAATGGAGAATTAGGCTTTACAACTTCACTTTAAGTATCATTCCAATTATCACACCTTATTTTAATTTAATTTATTATCCCAGTTTATTAATAAAGAACACTCATGTAGATTTAACCACTTCTCAATGCACTAAAACCATATTAACTTAAATCCACAATTGAGATATAATTAAGCCAAACACCCTAAATAACTAATTCACTATATGTCTATGTGAATTACAATTAAGAAGGATTTAATTCCAAGTTCTTTCCAGATTACATGTGATGCTAGGCATATCTCTACCCTAACATAAATCAAGAATCTATTCAATCACAAAATTCAAGAACACATTGTGAGACCCCGAATTTTATGAAATGAAAGTATTCAATTTTCTTATAATTATTCTATTTAGTAAATGGTTAAATTGATAAAAGGTTAAAGCTAAGGGTGATATGTGAATTTTCTTCCAAAGTATGCAAGTTGTTATAAAATATTCGTTAGGTCGGGGAATATTCTTTTTGTCGGGGAATATCCGTAGGACGACAAAATCATTGGTGGACCCTACAACGGAAGTATTGTCGTAGTAAGAACTATTCGGTAGTAAAAGTACAGTAATACGCGTGGTTGCATAGTAGCACACAATATTGATTATTGATGCTTACGTGAGAAGTCACTCAGTTATACTCAATTACTGCTACAGTAATTGCTGAATCATATCTCTAATATTATTGATTCAATTATTGTCACAGTACCATTTGCATAATATGATATATTATTAAATCAATAATTGAGACGACAAAGTTATTTATATTATTATTTGCAATATTGACAATGTCTAGAAGTTATGTCAAGGAGAGGTTTGGTCATCTAATTACACGCCTATAAAGAAAAATCCTTATCAGAAAGCCCCCTCTTTCCTGGGAACGACATGGTTGTTAAATATTGTGAGTTATAATATTAATGATAAATATGTTCGTGTTGATTAAAGATAAAATTGATAGTTCCATTGTGTTGGGATTATTAGTATTAGTGAAAACCGACATTTATTTCGATAATAATTGATGTCTAGAGGTTATAAATGAGCAATTAATTGCTATTGATTCACATGATTATAACTATTTGTTCACATGTGGTACTATTAATTCACATTCATTTACTATTAGGGGAGTTGGTGCAAGATTGATAATACTTGCATGACTAAGTTAAAAATGGAGGTATAGATGAAGGTATTATACTATAATTAATTTTTTCACATGTTTAGAACTATTGAGTCACATGATTTACTATTGATTCACATGATTTACTATTACGGGAGGTGGTGCAAGGTTGATAATACTTGCATGACTAAATTAAAAATGAAGGAAAAGATGAAGGTATTATACTATAATATTTCGAGCCCCAAAATGTGCAATTATGGAAACTATATTTTCCTATAAATAGAATCTCATTCCTTCATTATTTTTCACCAATTCACTAAAGCTATAGAGCGATTATTATAGAGAGAAAGAAGAAGAGAAGTCTGCTACCTCACTATTCCAGTATCCAGTTTTCTTCTAAGGTAATGGATATTATTATTATAGTAAGGGGTATTATTTCTTTCGTATTCATGAAGAGACTTATTTTCTTTCAATACTCGTAAGGGTTGTTATTCCATTCTTTATTATTATGTTGGAATAACCTGTCTATGCGAAGTACCGCATACTTGGTGAAATTCTTCTATTATTCCATTCTTTATTATTCTATTGGTATAACCTGTCTGTGCGGTCTATCGCATGCCTGGTGAATTCTGTTGTTATTCCATTCTTTATTATTCTATTGGAATATCCTATCTGTGCGGATTACGCAAGACCTGGTTTCGTTCTTTATTATTCTGTTGGAATATCTTGTCTGTGCGGATTACGCATGACCTGGTTCTATTATTTATTATTCATTTGAATAAACACATGCATGCGATCTATCGCATGCCCAGTGAATTCCTTTGTTATTCCATTCTTTATTATTCTCATTGAATAACTGCTCACGCAGACTACCACATGCATGGTGAATTCGTCTGTTATTCCATTCTTTATTATTCTGTTGGAATAACCTGTCTATGTGGATTACCGCAGGCATGGTAAATTGTAAGACCCCAACTTTTATGAATAAAGAATAATTTTCTCGAAATATATTTTTGATTATTATGGTGTGGATTTAATATAATGTTATAGTTGTGGGTAATATTTATAAATTTTGCAAAATAAACAAGTGGTTATATAATATTCGATTGGTCGGGTAATATTCGTACGACGACACAATCATTGGTGGACCCCACAACGGAAGTATTATCGTAATAAGAAAACGACATAATTATCTTTTGTATAAAAATAACGGTGGAAGTGTTACCGTTAAAACTGTTGAACTACTCGATAATAAAAGTACAGTAATACGCGTGGTTGCATAGTAGCACGCGGTATTGATTATTGATGCTTACGTGAGAAGTCACTCAGTTATACTCAATTATTGCTACAGTAATTACTGCATCATATCTCTCATATTATTGATTCAATTATTGTCACGGTATCATCTGCATAATATGTTATATTATTAAGTCAATAATTGAGACGACGAAGTTATTCATATTATTAAATTACAATATTTACAATGTCTAGAAGTTCTGTCAAGGGGAGGTTTGGTCATCTAATTGCACGCCAATAAGGAGAAATCCTTATCGAAAAGCCCCCCCTTTCTTGGGAACGACCTGGTTGTTAAATATTGTGAGTTATAATATTAATGATGAATAAGTTTGTGTTGATTAAAGATGAAATTGATAGTTCCATTGTGTTGGAATTATTAGTGTTAGTGGAAATCGACATTTATTTCGATATTAATTGATGTATGGAAGTTATACTGACCAATCAGCTAATTAATCAGTTAAATGAGCAATTAATTGCTATTAATTCACATGATTATAACTATTAATTCACATGATTAAACTATTGATTCACATTATTTACTATTAGGGGAGGTGGTGCAAGTTTGATAATACTTGCAAGACTAAATTAAAAATGAAGAAAAAGAAGAAGGTATTGTACTATAATATTTTGAGCCCCAAAACGTGCAATTATCAAAACTATATTTTTCCTATAAATAGAAGCTCATTCTTCCTTCATTTTTCACAAATTCACTAAAGCTTTAGAGCAATTATTATAGAGAAAAATTATAGAGAGAACGAAGAAGAGAAGTCTGCTACCTCACTATTCCAATATCCAGTTTCTTCTAAGGCAAGGGGTATTATTTCTTTTGTATGCATGAAGAGAGCTTCTTTTATTCCATTCTTTATTATTATGTTCGAATAACCTTTCTATGCGAAGTACCGCATACATGGTGAAATTCTTTTATTATTCCATTCTTTATTATTATGTTGGAATAACCTGTCTATGCGAATTACCGCATATATGGTGAAATTCTTCTGTTATTCCATTCTATATTATTCTGTTGGAATATCATGTCTGTGCGGATTACGCACGACCTGGATCCATTCTTTATTATTCTGTTGGAATAACCTGTCTGTGTGTATTACGCATGACCTGGTTCCATTCTTTATTATTCTGTTAAGAATAACTTGTCGGTGCGGTCTATCGCATGCCTGGTGAATTCTTCTGTTATTCCATTCTTTATTATTCTGTTGGAATAACCTGTCTATATGGATTTTCGCATGCATAGTGAATGATCCTTTGTATTCATTTCTTATTAAATTGTGGAAATGAGCTGTCTACGTGGATTACCGCATGGCGGGCGAAAATCCATTTGCAGTTTCATATATTCTATTATACTCAATTGGTTAAATTTTGACTTCTATACTCCATGAGATTAGTAGAATATCCTGGATATTTGTGCTTCATCTAGTATCTTTTCATGAAAATATTCTGCTGAGCATTCTTGAATTTTACTCCACAAAGAAGTATCATGTTGACAATTTGGACGTTATTGATTTCAGGATAAATTAACTTATAAATCTTTAAAATTTATTCTTGAACTTGTTTTATAGAATTATTATGTCATTTTCATCATCCTTATGCTTATATTGTGATGAAAGTCATCTTTGGCTTACGTACATAGATGGACTCGGTATGATTATGACCAGGGATCATTCGGTATAATCATGACCTATAATGTTATAAATGATGTGGTAAAAGTCCTCAGTGGCCTGTAGTGCAATGATGGTCAGTTTTTGGTATGATTATGACCATGGATTATTCGGTATAGTCATGACCATTGATGATTTAATGAAAATCCTTGGCCCATAGTGCAGGGATGATTCGATGATGTGGTTTATTTATTAAGTTGAGTCTCAGCGATAAAAATTGATAAAAACATTTTAAATCATAGAAGATAGTAGGTATCATGCTCTACTTGACTCTTCTAATGGATTGCTTATTCCACTGCAATTAAACTTGATGTCTATTGTATTTTATCAGTTTAACATTGTTGAAGACTATTGATAATTTATTCTGCATTATCTTACTCATAATATTTCTTACTGGGCTAGTTGAGCTCACCCTTTTGCTTTCATTGTTCTCTTCAGGAAATGAGAACGTAGCCGGGACTAGTCGGGGAACGGAGTGATGGTCCGAGATGATGTATTAGTAGTCCTCACTATTCTATAAAATAGTGTGATAATAAATGTAATGAGGACTCTATTTGAGAGTGGATATTGTCTAGAAGGCAATATTCATGTTTAAACTCTCAACTATGTTTTATTGTATATTACACGACGGTTGGATAATTAAGTTTATATTTGTATTATGTACCACGAATTTGGCAACTCAAGATGGGTGATGTATACCTATTTTTGGGGCGTCACAGTTGGTATCAAAGCTTAGGGATATGATCCCTGGCTGAGATGTGAGACAAGAACTAGGAGGGGAGAGACAGGGAATTCCTTCGCTAGTATGACCTACCTAAGTTTATTTGGTATTTAATTGATCAGCTAGAGTATAGGGATAATATGTGATATGGTAATTAACCCTTGTTTTGTGGCAGTATTTGAAAATGGCATCAGAAAATGTTGAGATAAGCAATGAAGCACATGAGACCGTTGAGTCACCACAGATTAATACCAAGGGTAATGTGAAACAGGAAGACAATAATCCTCATGTAAACAATAACACCAATGAAATGGTAAATGATGGGATGGTAAGAGGGTTTATGCAATTCATGCAACATCAGGAGAGAGCGACTCTTGTCCAAAATGCAGGTGGAAACACTGACAACTCTCGAACGGTCACCGCTAAGCAGTTCAAGGAGCTGGGACCACCAGAGTTTTTTAGAGAGCCAAAACCACTTAAGGCAGAGATGTGGATAAAGCAGATCAACAAGATATTTGATGTCTTGGGATTCTCTGAGGAGTAAAAGGTTCCATTTGCCACCTTCATGTTACGAGCAGAGGCAGATTACTGGTGGGAATCTGTAAAGCGTACTCAACCTGCCGCACTTAAAATGTCTTGGGAGAAGTTCCAAGAGTTGTTTAACGACAAGTACTTTCTTGAAAGTATTCGTCACATAAAGGAGGTAGAGTTCATCAAGCTTGATCAAAACAATATGACTGTGGCGCAGTACGAAGCTAAGTTTGCTGAGTTATCTCATTTTGCGTCCCACTTTGTTGATAATGAGGAGAGAATGACATGGATATTTCTAAGAGGTTTGAAACCCGAGATACGTCAATACCTTATCTCTCATAAAATGTGTTTGTATTCAGATGTTGTGAATAGGGCTCAGTTATTGGAGCGCGATAATGAGTAAACCCAACCAAGAGAGAGCAGCCAGCAAGTTGATAATACCATTGATAGCTGTCATCGAAGCGGTGACAACAAACGTGGAGGGAATCAACATGCCAGTAACGATAATCACTTCGGTTGTAATCATGGCCATAACAATAAGAGTGGACATTTCAAGAAGAGGAGATTCAACAAGGATGGAAAGACGTCAGAACCAGCACCTGTTGTTAAGGAAGGAGAACAACCGTCGATCATGTGTTACAAATACGGAGGGGAGGGACATATCAGTCCAAACTCCGTGATGCAGTCCAAAGCATGTTATAATTATGGAAAAGAAGGTCACCTAGCCCGATTTTGTCGTGCACCAAAGTCAAGTCCAGCTGGGATGGAGGCATCAAAGGGTGTCCCAGACAAGACAAAATCGGTAGTTCAAGGGAGATCGTTTGTCGTAACCTCCCAAAAGAGAGGAATCCGAACGAGGTGATCACGGATAAGCTAATCATAAACTCTAACTAAGTTTATACTTTATTTGATACCGGTTCTACCAATTCTTTTATTTCTCCTACTTGCGCCCAACGTTTAAAATTGACTCCGGAGAAATTAGACTTTGACCTATCTGTTGAAACTTCGTTGGGAGAAACCTTCATTACATCCACAGTTTATAAGTCTTGTTTGATTCAAATCGCTAACTACACGTTACCTGTCAATCTTATTTCTTTGAAAATACTTACATTTGATGTGATTTTAGGGATTGATTGGTTAACTACTCATTATGCTAAAATCGCTTATTTTCGTAAGGTTGTTAGCTTTCATATTCCTAACCAACCTATTATACGAATTCAAGCAAAATAACCATTAAATTCAATCACTGTCATATCAAGTCATAAAGCTATTCGTTTATTGAAAAATAGATGTCAAGCTTTCTTAGCCCATGTCACGGATTTAAATAAAAATACGTCAGATTTAAATTATATTTCTATTGTTAATAAATTTCCTGACGTATTCCCTGAAGAACTTCCTTGCCTACCCCAGGCGTGAAATTGAATTTTGTATCGACCTTGAATCCAGTACAAAACCCATTTCCAAAGCCCCATATCGAATGGCTCCTATTGAACTTCAGGAGTTAAAAACCCAACTACAGGAATTATTAGACATCGGTTTCATTCGTTCTAGTACGTCTCCTTGGGGTGCTCCTGTTCTATTCGTGAAGAAGAAAGATGGAAGTATGCGACTTTGTATTGATTATCGGGAGTTGAATCATGTCACCATCAAAAATAGGTACCCGTTGCCTCGCATTGATGACCTGTTTGACCAGTTGCAAAGAGCCAAATTCTTTTCAAAAATTGATCTTCATTCCGAATATCATCAGTTGAAGATTAAAGCTGATGACATTCTAAAGACTGCTTTCAGAACTCGGTACGGGCATTATGAGTTCCTAGTCATGTCTTTTAGGTTGACTAATGCTCCTGCTGCCTTCATGGACATGATGAAATGAGTATTCAAAGAATATTTGGATCACTTTGTGGTCGTCTTTATTGATGACATCCTCATATACTCCAAAACCCGTGAAGACCATGAGTAACACTTGAGGCTGATACTCCAAAAGCTTCGTGAAAACAAGCTTTATGCCAAGTTGAAGAAATGTGAGTTCTGGCTTGAAGAAGTTGCATTCCTTTGGCACGTAATATCAAATCATGGAATATTTGTTGACCCGACAAAGATTGAAGCAATTCAAAGTTTGGAGCAACCTAAGTTAGTGACCGAATTACGTAGCTTTCTCGGCTTAGCTAGTTATTATAGGAGATTCATAGAAGGGTTTTCTGGAATCGATACTCAATTAATGTAGCTGATTGGAAAAGATACAAAGTTTGGTTGGAGCGAGGAAAGTGAGAAGATTTTTCAAGAACTCAAGAGAAGACTCATTTCAGCACATGTTTTGACAATATAATCTGTCTCGGAGGGTTTTGTCATCTATAGTGATGCTTCAGGCAAAGGGTTAGGATGTGTTCTCATGCAACATGGGAAAGTCATAGCCTATGCCTCTCGACAACTCAAAGAATATGAGAGGAATTATCCTATTCATGATCTAGAGTTGGCATCTGTCGTTTTTACGCTTAAGATTTGGAGGCATTACCTGTATAGAGAGAAGGTGGAGATCTATACGGATCATAAATGCCTCAAATATTTCTTTACTCAAAAGGAACTCAACATACGGCAACGACAATGGCTTGAGCTATTGAAAGATTATGATTATACCATTCAATACCATCCTAGAAAAGCGAATGTAGTAGCTGACGCATTGAGTAGAATATCATATGCGGATACGAATGCGATATTGTCAACGCAAAGGCCTATTTTGTATAACTTACAAAGGATGGAGATAGAGTTAAAGACTCCAGGGACCCATGTGATGATGGCGAATATATGAGTAGAACCTACTTTAATCGATAAAGTTAAAGTTGCTCAAACTACAGACCTAGAGTTGATGCGTATGAAGAAGAAAGTGCAAGAAGGTGCTATTTCAGAAGCAAGAATCGATGAAGAAGGAATACTTCGAGTCAACTCCAGACTTTGTGTTCCTAACGATTTCGACTTGAAGTATAAAATCATGATTGAGGCGCACAACACACCGTTTGCAATCCATCCTGGGAGTACCAAAATGTATCATGATCTTCGACATACATTTAGGTGGAGCAATATGAAGAGAGATATAGTGAGGTTTATCTCAAGGTGTCTAACTTGTCAACGAGTCAAGGAAGAGCATCAAGTGCCAAAAGGTCTATTGCAACCACTTGAATTCTAGAATGGAAGTGGGAGCACATTACCATAGATTTTGTTACTGGTCTTCCCAAGGTCTCAAGGCATAGATGCGATTTGGGTCATTGTTGATAGATTGACCAAGTCTGCTCATTTCTTACTAATACGAGAAACTTATACAGTTGAACGTCTTGCTAGTATGTATATAAATGAGATTGTAAGATTGTATGGTATGCCAGTATCCATAGTTTCTGATCGAGACCCAAGATTCACTTCAAGATTTTGGGTTAGTTTGCAAAAAGCTATGGGCACGGATTTACGATTTAGTTCGGCATATTATCCTCAAACGGATGGGCAGTCGGAAAGTACTATTCAAACTCTTGAAGATTTATTAAGACTCTATGTCCTTGACTTCAAGGGAAGTTGGGACAAGTTCTTACCATTGGTGAAGTTTTCCTACAACAACAGTTGTAAGACCCCAAAATTTTTTTAAATAAAAAGGAATTTCCTTTATTTATTATTTTGAAATAGTAAGGGTGGATTTGATTAATGTGGTTAGTTATGGGTAAAATGCTTAAATATTTTAAATAAGCAAGTGGTGATATAATATTCATTATTGTGGAGAATATTCGTTTGGTCGTGGAATATTCGTCTTTGCTCGAGAGAATATTAAATGCGACGGAAATGACCGTGTGTGGGCCCCATAACGGAAAGCGATTGGAGGAAGAAACGACAAAAATAAGTTGTTTAAAAATAATTGGCAGAGTAATTAAGCGTTCTATAATCGTTGGAATACCCGTTGGTAAAAAAACACGATGTCTGGCGTTATTGCACAAGAGTATTACCGTATTGCACCAATTATTGATTCTTACGTAAGAAGGCACTACTCAATAATGGTTACAGTAATTATTATTGAAAGATTTTATTTTATTGATTCAATAATTGTCTGCGTTGATATTTTATATCTTTGTTGTTTCAATAATTGTCATTACACGATTATTTTTCATTATCGAACCAATAATTCATATTATCCGAATAATATTATTAGATAACATTATTGGCAATGTCTAGAAAGTTCTCATCTAAGGAGAGGTTTTGTCACCTAATCAAGCGCCAAGAAGGAGAAATTCTTATTGGAAAGCCCCTCTTCCAGGAGCCGCTCGGTTGTCAATATTGTGATTACGTAATATTATTTGTGAATAATTAATTATTGATTCATATGATGAGGAAAATATTGATTTTATGTGGATATAGATGGAGAAAATTTTTATAGTGACAATTGTTGAAAATTAATATTTTATTTTATTTTTGATAAAATAATTCATTTAAATATATTATTTTAATAATATATTAACGATGATATTTTTACGATGAATGTGGGATATATGAGTATATGTGGAGGAGGAGTATTTTTGTTACCAAAAATGTTTAAAACATGTTAAACATGTCGGTGGACCCCATTTATTGACTGAAATTTGATTATAGCCTCTAAAATTGCCCGTTTGTGGATTTGGTCCAATTTCATTTGGAATTTGGAAAAACTTTCTTTCGTAAAGTTGTAGAGAATTGAATTTCCTATAAAACCTCATGAGATTGAATTTTTCTGATAAAGGGCTATTTATTATGAATTATTGAAGTTCAAGCTCAAATAATTGATTTTTGGAAGTTTAAAATAATTTAAATATGAAAAACGTTTTTTGTGGGTCTAGCATGTGATTTGAATGTGTTGAATGCAGATTTTCTGATTCAAGAAGGTGCGAGAGAATTTTAATATATATATTATTATTTTAATAAATTTTACGCTTTGGTGTTCTAAGCAATTTCTATAAATAGGTGCTTAGGTTAGAATTGAAAATCACACAAACTGAAGTTTTCTCTCTATATTATCGAGCATATTCTTGTGAGTATTTTGAGTATACTTTGAGTATTGCTATACTATTGCAAGTTCAAGTCATAGCCTATATCAGGTGTTTCAACTAGAAATCTTGTCTTTTCGAGGTAAGGGATGTTATTTTCTTCTCAAATGATATTATTTCTTCAATATCATTATCTTTGAAATATTGGTTGAAACTTTTTATCAAATTTGGAACTTTTTCATGTCGGGGTTACTATTCATGAGTTACTATTCAGGAGTTACTATTCATGAGTTACTATTCATGAGTTACTATTCACGAGTTACTATTCACGAGTACTATTCACGAAGCGTGAAGATGTTTTTTGTGAAATTTCTATCTTTTGGTGTCGGAGTTACTATTCACGTATACGGCACTATTCACGTATACGGACCCTATTCACGAATACGGCACTATTCATCGAAAAATGAAAATTTTTCTTTTCGTCCAAAATATCTATTGTGGATACTAGCTTTGATTGTATCCATGTTTTGATCATTCTTGAATTTTACACCACTATGATTATTTTTGAGGTATTTTTGGACGTGGATAAAATGAAGTACGAATCCTTAATCCTTGTCATTTTGTTTCACTGGATTCGTTTCTTTTAAAAAAATATATTTTTCATCATCCTCAGTCTTAAATGATGATATTATTGAATATCTTTGGCCTGTAGTGCAAAGATGAATGATTTCTGATGAATATCTTTGGCATGTAGTGCAAAGATGATTGATTTCTGATGAATATATTTGGCCCGTAGTGCAAAGATGAGCAGTGTTTAGATGAACATGACCAATGGTGAATGTCCTTGGCTTTAGTAGTGCAAGGATGAATATTTGATCCCAGATATATATTGATTGATGTTACAGGATAAAATAGGCGATGAACTTTAAAATTCATACATAGAAGATAGTAGTTTGCATTCTCTACTTAACTCTTCTAATGAATTATTATTTCCACTGCGAATATTGATTTAAAACTTGTTGTCTATTGTATTATATTATATTTTTCCCTGTTGAAGACTAACGATAATTTGTTGTATATTATCTTAGTCATAATATTCTTTCTTGGGCTAGTCGAGCTCACCCTTTTCCTTTTTGTTCCATTTTTTTCTTCTCGTGAGGCGAGAATATAGCGAGTATGCAGTCTGGGTATGGAATGAAAGTTCTAGGAGAGTTGTTTAGTAGTCCTCACCATTGTTGTAAAATAATGTATCAATAATTATGATGAGGATTTATTTGTATGTGGATATTGTCTAGATCGCAATATCTGTATTTAAACTCACAGTTTTACTATTGTAATAATAAAGTTGTAGTTGTTTCTGTACCGTGTATTGACAACTCAGAATGGGTGATGTAGACCTATTTTGGGGGTGTCACAACAGTTATCAAGCAAGTATTGGCATGACTCCATTTGAGGTGTTGTATGGAAGAAAGTGTCGTTCTCCAGTATGCTGGGATGAGGGGGGTGAAGAAACGTTGTTGGGACCGGAGTTGGTATGTATGACTACGAAAAAGATTGAAACGATTCGACAACGTATAAAAACCTCACAAGATCGACAATAGAGTTATGCTGATCTTCATCGAAAAGACGTAGAATTCAATATTGGAGATCATGTGTTGTTACATGTTGCTCCATGCAAAGGAGTTACGAGATTTGGAAAGAGGAGAAAGCTCAATCCTCGATTCATTGGCCCATTTATAATCCTCGAACGAGTAGGAACTGTGGCCTATAGACTCGCCTTACCTCCAAGTATGTCTCGTGTTCATAACGTTTTCCACATATCTATGTTACGTAAATATTTGAAAGACCCGAACCACATTATTAAATTAGAACTAGATGAGATAGAGGAAGATTTAACATATAAAGAGTTACCTATTAAAATCTTGGATAAGAAGGATCATATTCTACGCACCAAGGTTATACTTCAAGTCAAAGTATTGTGGAGAAACCACGATGTGGAGGAAATGACCTGGGAGTTAGAATCTGAGATGAAGTCAAGATATCCTCACCTCTTCGATATACCAGGTACGTACCCTAATTTTGAGGACAAAATTTCATAAGAAGGGGAGGTTGTAAGACCCCAACTTTTATGAATAAAGAATAATTTTTTTGAAATATATTTTTGAATTTTATGGTGTGGATTTAATATAATGTTATAGTTGTGGGTAATATTTACAAATTTTGCAAATTAAGCATGTGGTTATATAATATTCGAATTGTCAGGGAATATTCATTTTAACAGGGATTATTCGTACGACGGCACAATCATTGGTGGACCCCATAACGAAAGTATTGTCGTAGTAAGAAAACGGCAGAATTATCTTTTTATAAAAATAATGGCAGAAGTGTTACCGTTAAAACTGTTAAACTACTCGGTAGTAAAAGTACAGTAGTACGCGTGGTTGCATAGTAGCATAAGGTATTGATTATTGATACTTACGTGAGAAGTCACTCAGTTATACTCAATTATTGCTATTGAACTTGCTGCATCATATCTCTTATATTATTGATTCAATTACTGTCACAGTATCATCTGCATAATAGATTATATTTTTAAATCACTAATTGAGACGACAAAGTTATTCATATTATTAAATTACAATATTTACAATGACTAGAAGTTCTGTCAAGGAGAGGTTTGGTCATCTAATTGCGCGCCAATAAGGAGAAATCCTTATCGGAAAGCCCCCTTTTTCCTGGGAACGATTTGGTTGTTAAATATTGTGAGTTATAATATTAATGATGAATAAGTTTGTGTTGATTAAAGATGAAATTGATAGTTCCATTGTGTTGGAATTATTAGTGTTAGTGGAAATCAACATTTATTTCGATTTATTGATGTCTGGAAGTTATACTGACCAATCGGGTAATTAATCGGATAAATGAGCAATTAATTGCTATTAATTCACATGATTATAACTATTGATTCACATGATTGAACTATTGATTCACATTATTTACTATTAGGGGAGGTGGTGCAAGTTTGATAATACTTGCAGGACTAAATTAAAAATGAAGAAAAAGAGGAAGGTATTGTACTGTAATATTTCGAGCCCCAAAACGTGCAATTATCAAAACTATATTTTCCTATAAATAGAAGCTCATTCTTCCTTCATTTCTCACCAATTCACTAAAGCTTTAGAGCAATTGTTATAGAGAAAAATTATAGAGAGAAAGAAGAAGAGAAGTCTGCTACCTCATTATTTCAATATCCAGTTTCTTCTAAGGTAAGGGGTATTGTTTCTTTCGTATGCATGAAGAGAGCTTCTTTTATTCCATTCTTTATTATTATGTTAGAATAACCTGTCTATGCGAAGTACCGCATACATGGTGAAATTCTTCTGTTATTCCATTCTTTATTATTCTATTGGAATATCCTTTCTGTGCGGATTACGCATGACCTAGTTCCATTCTTTATTATTCTATTGGAATAACCTGTCTGTGCATATTACGCATGACCTAGTTCCATTCTTTATTATTCTGTTGAGAATAACCTATCGGTACGGTCTACCGCATGCCTGGTGAATTCTTTTGTTATTCCATTCTTTATTATTCTGTTGGAATAACCTGTCTATGTGGATTTTCGCATACATGGTGAATGATCCTTTGTATTCATTTCTTATTAAATTGTGGAAATGAGCTGTCTACGTGGATTACCACATGGCGGGCAAAAATCCATTTGCAGTTTCATATATTTTATTATACTCAGTTGGTTAAAGTTTTGACTTCTATACTCCATAAAATTAGTAGAATATTCTGGATATTTGCGCTTCATCTAGTATCTTTTCATAGAAATATTCTTCTATGCATTCTTGAATTTTACTCCACAAAGAAGTATCATGTTGACAATTTGGACGTTATTGATTTCAGGATAAATTAACTTATAAATCTTTAAATTTATTCTTGAACTTGTTTTATTGAATTATTATGTCATTGTCATCATCCTCATGCTTATATTGTGATGAAAGTCATCTTTGGCTTACATGCATAGATGGACTCGGTATGATTATTACTAGGGATCATTCGGTATAATCATGACCTGTAATGTTATAAATGATGTGGTAAAAGTCCACAGTGGTCTGTAGTGCAGTGATGGACAGTTTTTTGTATGATTATGACCAGGGATTATTTAGTATAGTCCCGACCATTGATGATTTAATGAATATCCTTGGCCCATAGTGCAGGGATGATTCGATGATGTGGTTTATTTATTAAGCTGAGTCTCAGCGATAAAAATTGATAAAAACATTTTAAATCATAGAAGAAAGTAGGTATCATGCTCTACTTGACTCTTCTAATGGATTGCTTATTCCGATGCAGTTAAACTTGATGTCTATTGTATTTTATCAGTTTAACATTGTTGAAGACTATTGATAATTTATTCTGCATTATCTTGCTCATAATATTTCTTACTGGCTAGTTGAGCACACCCTTTTGCTTTCATTGTTCTCTTCAGGAAATGAGAACGTAGCTGGGACTAGTCGGGGAACGGAGTGATGGTCCGAGATGATGTATTAGTAGTCCTCACTATTCTATAAAACAGTGTGATAATAAATGTAATGAGGACTCTATTTGAGAGTGGATATTGTCTAGAAGGCAATATTCCTGTTTAAACTCTCGACTATGGTTTGTCGTATATTACACGACGGTTGTATAATTAAGTTTGTATTTGTATTCTGTACCATGTATTTGGCGACTCAAGATGGGTGATGTATACCTATTTTGGGCGCGTCACATGAATGATCCTTCGTATTCATTCTTTATTAAATTGTGGAAATAATCTGTCTACGTGGATTACCGCATAGCGGGTGAAAATCCATTTGTAGTTTCGTATATTTTATTATACTCGTATGAGATATCATTTCTTTTGTACTCGTCACGGAATATCATTTTCTTTGGTATTTTTCTTACGAGTTACTATTCACAGGTTACTATTCACCTGGTTACTATTCACTAGTATTATTCACTCGGGTATTCGGGGCACTTTTCGTGTCGGAGTACTATTCACGAGTTACTATTCATGGGTTACTATTCACCCAAATTACTATTCACCCAAATATTATTCACTCGGGTATTTGGGGTACTTTTCATGCCAGGATACTATTCACGAGGTACTATTCCCGAAAAACTATTCATATGGTATTATTACGGGGTACTATTTATCCGAAAAATATATTTCTTTTCTGTCCAAATTATTTTTGGTACATGAATATTATTCTTGAAATTTACTCCACAAAGCTGTAACATGTTGACAATTTAGATATTTTTAAACTCTGGATAAATTTGAAGTCTTTAATATTTATCCTTGATTTTGTTTGATTAATTCTTATATCATTGTCATCATCCTCATGCTTATATTATGATGAAAGTCATCTTTGGCTTATGTGCAAAGATGGACAGTTGATTATTGGTTTTACAGTTGTATATCTTTGGCTTACGTGCAAAGATGAACTATTGATTGATGAGTACCTAGACGCATGCAAGCATGAGTACGAAGGTTTCCTTGAGCACTTCCAAAAGATTTTAATTTCTAAAACAGTTTTTGACTGTGCTTTTATGTAAAGTATCATTGTAAGGTTGTGGTCGAGGCACCATGAGAGTTACATACATTTGTATTAAAACTCACAGTTTAACTGTGGTCGTATTCTACACGACAGTTGTTGCCTCTTTTTTTTAGTTCTAACAAAAGAGCTCTAACTCATGCAAGCATACATGTGTCAACAAGTAATACAGAGTAAGTAGAGTATAGATCCCACAGAAAAAGTTGTTTAATTTAAACTCTCATGCATCAACTAAATCACTATTTTTATATGCTTAAACTAATGACTAGAATTGTGAATTTATTCTAAATGAAAATAATAACTAAAATGAGAATGAGAATGTATTAAATCAAATCAAGAAATAATGGGATCCTAACTTCATTCAATAATTCACCTAATTTTCACCGTCATGCAAGATTGTTTACACAGAAAAGTAGCCAAGAGCACTAAAATAGTCATACCCATTTTTCAATGCACTATGACCTACTCACACAGTATCCACAAGCGATAGACACCATGTAATCAACAATATAACCAAAATCACTACATGCCTATGTGAAATTGCAACCATATTGAATTTAAGCTGAAGCCCTTATTTTAACTCATACGGTGAAACAGTATATGTCTATCTTGTTCAAGAAATACACAAGCCATGCAAAACAGCCCCATATACGTATGCTATAATGATTACAATCCATACTCGCATGTTCATTGTCACTTCCATACGAGTACTAAAAACGAATGGTGATCAAGCATTCATGCATTCAAAACAACCATGATAGAAATTTCGTATGATATGTAAAATAGTCCAGCAATCAAGCATGCAACTAAACTACATATTAAAATCCGTTAGAATCCCATAATGGAGTTTAGTTCATGACTGAACCAAAAGCAATTATGGGATCAAAGCTAAACATGGATAATAAGCACACAATTGAGAGAAAAAGGGATAGAAACAATAATACCCAATTGTTGATTATAAACCAATGATAACGTTCAATTCCTCATATAAATCTAGCAAAATAATAATAATAATCCACAATGATAGAAAATCCCAAGAAGAATTAGAAAAGATGGAGCTTAGGCTTCGTTCTTCATTAGAATCTCTCTCAAAGTGTCAATCCTAGTTACGATATGAAAAATACGTAAAAAGTACTGAATGTTGCATCTGACACCAGTCTGAATAGTTTTAAGTGGTTACAACTCTTTAAAATTAAAAATTAAAATAAACAGCTAAGCATCAGCAGTCATCGCGCGCGGCCGCGGGCTCCCCTAGTGTAATCCTCGCGTGGGCGCGCGTCTTCAAAATCAAGCAAATCCGGGCCATAGCGCGGACGCAGATGTGAGTTTCTGTATAGCCATGTGATCATGCGACTCACGAAACTTTGAGTTCGGGTTCTGCTCACAGAATCGATCTTGCTACTCATTCTTTTCCTTCATTCATTCTCAGTCCCTTTGATCCACTTGATCCTCACGACATGCATCCGTCAGCCTCATACCATCTAGCCTCACCAAATCATGCCATATCCTACACTTTTACACCAAAGGAGTTTTAAGTATATGTAATGCAAAATAACATGAAATGCAACTAAAAACATACTACAATTTACTTGAGATGGGCATAATTCGCGTGAATTGATATTCAATAAGTAGGTGTAAAACCCACTTATCAAATACCCCCAAACTTGAACTATTGCTTGCCCTCAAGAAATGCATGCCAAATAACAATGAAAATTCAAAAGCACTACTATGCAACTAAATTACTATGCAAACTGGTCTCACATTGTTCCAACTCTAACAGAATTTTAGTCTGAAATGCCTTAGTGAATTATCTAGATTCAAGAATACAATTTCAAACCAAACTATAGGCATAATATCATATACTCAGATATTTCATAAATGCTATAGAGATGACGTGTGTGTGTGTGTGATGTGTTCACCAAAACTTGATTTAAGCAAAGAATACAAATGCTAAACTACTCAAAACAAAAAATTATAGTCTAAATCAAGACTCATGTATACTTATGCAACGAAGACTGTTCCAATATATCAAAACAAACTAAGGTTCTACTCACAAGGGTGATTTTCGCTCTTTCCCGCGATGTTTATTATTATATTTCTTTTCATTTTCTTTTCTTTTCTTTTCTTTTTTTTTCACATGATTGTGCAATGCCTTATTCAATTAGGCAACACTGCTACCCCTTAGCGAGCATTCAACCAATGACTCCTAGACCATGAAAGACCTTAGGGTGCTAGGTGTAGAGACAATCCCCTCGGACGTACTTACTCAAGTAGCCAGGGCCCCGAAATAAGACTAGCCACGTTATTGCTATTCATTTTTTATATATACATAGCATACCTATGTTTTCCCAAAGTTTGAATGTCAATGTTCTTGCAAGTCTACATCCATGTTCCACATATTTCTCTTTTTAAAACTACATTTTCTATCGAGCAGTGCAACACATACTTCTTATGCCTACAAGTGATTGTGAACACATCCGTGCAAACCGAAAGCATTTAAACAACAACATGAATTTCATCGTGTAAAACAATATAACTACGTTCATGTTATCTAATATACTCAAAAATCCTTCACAATTCACTATCATCATCGGCTAGGCAGAAATTTCCATAAAGCAAGAACTTTGTGAGACATGCAAACTAACTAAAACAAAAAAAAAATTCTAACACGAAAACAAATAAACTAGTAAATTAAACATGCAAACGTTTAAACTACTCATGCAACAACTACATGCGACTATACTACTACCCCAATACCCCCAAACTTAAAGTATTCAATGTCCCAATGAATGAAGGTAAGGGTAAAATAGAAATTCCCCTAATGATCGGCAGCACCAACCTCCTCGGGTGGTGAATTTGGTGGTGGATATGGCACTGCTGTCCCGAACTGAGGCCACTCTAGCATTGTTCCTTGATATGCAAAAGCCTCGGCCAAGGCCCTCGTGAGACCCATAGGAAACGCTCCAAAATTATTGTATATGGCATAACCCTTTTGTCCAACCTTCAGAGCTGGCGATCACCATGAGGAGCATGTGGTCGTGTTGACAGGCCCGACGCATCTGTCTGAGAGGGCTGCTATGATGGCTCTTGGAATGTGGGATGGATAATAAAACCTAGTCCTCTCGGATGCGGTTCACCACCCGTGAAATCCTTGAACTTGGCAATAGTTGCATGACTGATATCGTGGCTCGGGTTCTGCAGATGCTCGTTATTCCACGAGACTCCTTGTTGGGTACACAGCATGGCTGCCACAGACGCATGTGGAATTCTCCAAGTAGTGCTCCCTCCCAAATAATGCAGCATGTTTTGATGAATCAGGTGGCCTACGTCAATGTACTTGCCTTTGATGATGCCCCACAAAATGATAGATCGCTCAGTGGTTATTTCATGCTGGTGAGCGAACGGAACTAACTTGGTGCAGATAAATAGGTTCCAAGCTTTGGCATAACGATTCAAGGCTGATGCTAGAAAAGATTTTGGCTCAGTCGTCCTTGCCTTGTAATTCCATTTGGCACCCGGAATGCATAATTCAGCAGTCACTACTGCCATATCCGTTTCTAAATGCGCACCTCCTACCCAATTAGTAGACCCGGTCGATGGTGCGTCATTTATTCTAAAGACTGCTCTGATCGCTGGAGGTCAAAAATCCGCTTGCACTCCTCGAACCAGTGTTATCCCTCCTTTTATTTCCTTAGCATTCGCGTAGAACTCTCGAACAACCCCCATGGGAATAGGCATAAGAGTTGCAGCCAAACCAACCCAATCTCTTTTACGTATCATATTCCATAGTTGACAATCATGCTTTCCAGGTTTAAATCCCCGTTCCTTCACAAATGATTTGGCCACGATTAGATAATATTCTTGCTGAGCTTCTAAACTGATAAATTTCTGGTGGTCCACGACATCCTCATCTTGGTTACTGGAGGAAGATGCTGATAATGAAGAGATGGAAATGGAACGTACTCTTTTTGGACCCATTTGCAGATGATAGAGAGAATGTAGATGATTTGCTTGATAATGAGATCTACGGATGAGAATACCCCCAAACTCGTTGCTGCACACCCTAAGCAGAACCCTAGAGTTGTATTGCACTGATGAGACTTGGGTGTACTCGTGAGTGCTAGTATTACAGCGACAAGAACTTAATAGAGAGGATAATTAGGGCTTCAATTTGTTTAACTGATATAGAGGAAGAGATGTGCGTGTTGGAGAGAACACTGTGAACACGCCTTCTGTTTTGATTTCCAATGAGAGTCCAAATAAGCCCCGACTTGCTTTTAAGATTTTAAAAATTTTCAAGTTCCTGTATCGTGCGTGGTCGCACATGTGTTCAGTGGGTTCTATGCGCGGGCGTGGGAGTGGAACATTGAGGCACTTATTTTGAACTGCCTAAGCAGTTAGAAAAATTTGAGCTACTGACTTCTAGGCACGGGCGTGCGATGCAGATCCCGTACTATAAACTTTTAACTCTCAATATGCAAAATAGTGATGCCTGATTCTCCATTCACCTGCATCACACCAATTACCCATATTAACATTTGAACTCTGGAATAAGCATAAATGACCAAGTAACTTCTATACAATACTAAAACACAGTCCAATACAGATTCAAATACACACTCACCTATGCATAACCTAGCAATTTCTCAAAAATGAAAGAAAGATGATCTAGCTAAGTACCCTACTAAATAACTTAAAAAGAAAATAGAGATAGAAATAATGGGTTGTCTCCCATCAAGCGCTAAGTTATAGTCAATTAGCTTGACTGTCTCTGACTCTCATGTCGAAGAAAGAATTGAGGCGACTTTCTATCTGTCTACCTCACCACAAAAGTAATACTTCAAGCGCTGTCCATTCACCTTAAAAGTCTTATCCAGAAACTTATCAAATACTTCAATTGAACCATGCGGAAAGACAGTCTTCACTGTAAATGGCCCTGACCATCTCTATTTCAGCTTCTCGGGAAAAAGTCGAAGTCTGGAGTTATACAGCAAAACCCTTTGTCCCGGTTAAAAGGCTCTCTCAATGATCTTTCGGTCATGCCATTTCTTCACCTTCTCCTTGTACAACTTCGAATTCTCATATGCCTGTAATCTGAATTCATCCAACTCATTTAGTTGGAGTAGGCATTTCTCCCCCGCAGCTTTCAAATCAAAATTGAGCTTCCAAATTGCCCACTATGCCTTATGCTCTAGCTCCATAGGAAGGTGACAGGCTTTTCCATATACCAGCTGAAAAGGTGACATGCCCAACGGAGTTTTGTATGCAGTTCTGTAGGCCCATACTGCATCATCTAACTTTAACGACCAATCCTTCCTCGTGGGATTCACAAATTTTTCAAGGAGTCTCTTGACTTCTTGATTCGATACTTCCGCTTGGCCATTAGTTTAGGGGTGATAATTTGTAGCAATGCGATGGTTCACCCCATACTTAGCCAAAAAAGCTATGAATTGCCTGTTGCAGAAATGGCTGCCCTCGTCACTGATGATGGCCCTTGGAGTCCCAAATCTCGTGAATATACTTCTATGTAAAAACTTGAGAACTACCTTAGCATCACTTGTCGGAAGAGCTGCCGCTTCTACCCATTTTGACAAATAATTCACTGCGAGCAAGATGTAGAGATTACCATAGGAAGAAATAAAAGGTCCCATGAAATCAATCCCCCATACATCAAAAATTTCTACTTCGAGGATAGTGTTCAATGGCATTTCATTTCTTTTTGAAATGTTTCCCACTCTCTGACATCTATCACACCGCTGGATGAAACTATAGGCATCCTTGAAAATTATCGGCCAGTAAAATCCTACTTGTAGTACTCTGGCCGCTGTTCTTTCACCACCATAGTGACCTCCATACACCGAAGAATGATAATCCTACAAAATCCCCTCGGTCTCGCTGTACGGGATACACCTCCTTATCATTTAATCAGAACATTGTTTAAACAAGTAAGGCTCATCCCATATATACCATTTAACATCATGCAAAAATTTCTTCTTTTGATAACCCACTAAGTCATAGGGTACCATCTTACTTACCAAATAATTTGCGTAGTCTGCAAACCATGGCACTTCCCCTTTCACCACAAACAACTGCTCATCTGGAAAGGTCTCATTTATCATAACTTTATCGTCTGCCTTCCTTTCCGGATTCTCAAGTCGCGATAAGTGGTCCGCCACTTGGTTTTCGGTGCCCTTTCTGTCCTTGATCTCCAAATAAAATTCCTGCAGTAATAAAATCCATCTAATCAACCAGGGTTTTACATCCTTCTTTACCATTAAATGTCGAATTGCCACGTGATCCGTGTACACAATCACCTTCGTGCCAATCAAATATGCTCGGAATTTGTCAAAAGTATACACCACTGCCAATAACTCCTTCTATGTGGTGGTGTAATTCAACTATGCATCTATAAGGGTCTTCTTAGCATAATAAATCACACGAAAAATTTTGTTTTTCCTCTGCCCCAAAACAGGCACTACGGAGTAATCACTGGCATTACACATAAACTCAAATGGCAATTCATAATCTGGTGCGGTAATCACTGGTGCTGAAGTTACATTTCTCTTTAAATGCTCAAATGCCGACGCGCAGGCTTCAACAAAATTAAACTGTGTATCCTTCTCCAATAGAATGCGTAGTGGTTTAGTTTTCTTGGAGAAGTCCTTGATAAATCTGCGGTAGAAACCTGCATGTCCCAGAAAACTGCGAACATCCTTTACTGATGTAGGTGGTGGCAAGTTCTCAATCGTATCCAGCTTTGCTCTATCCACCTCAAGACCCTGCTTTGATACCTTGTGACCCAGTATGATTCCTTCTTGTACCATGAAATGACACTTTTCCCAGTTCAGCACTAAGTTCGTCTCAACACATCTCTTCAAAACCAGACCCAAATTCTCGAGGCATAAATCAAAAGAGTCCCCGAAGACTGAAAAGTCATCCATAAATACCTCCACATTCTGCTCCACCATATCCAAAATATAGCCATCATGCATCTCTGAAATGTGGCTGGAGCATTGCACAACCCAAAAGACATTCTTCGGAAAGCAAATGTGCCGTATGGACATGTGAAGGTAGTCTTTTCCTGGTCTTCTGGAGCTATCACAATTTGATTGTATCCCGAATACTCGTCCAGAAGGTAATAGTATTCATGACCCGGTAATCTGTCCAACATCTGATCAATAAATGGTAGTGGAAAATAATATTTCCTTGCAGATTTGTTGAGTCTGCGGTAATCCATTCAGACTCTCCACCCCGTCACTGTGCATGTTGGAATTAACTCATTATTTTCATTGGTCACAACGGTCACACCCCCCTTCTTCGGTACACATTGCACTGGACTCACCCATGAACTATCTAAAATCGGATAAATTATTCTTGCATTGAGCCATTTCAGTACCTCTTTCTTTACCACTTCTTTCATTATTGGATTAAGCCTTCTTTGTTGCTCAACCGCTGGTTTACTCCCATCTTCCAACAAGATCTTATGCATACAGAACAAAGGGTTGATCCCTTTGATATCTGTTATGGTCCATCCAACAGCTGATTTGAACTCTCCAAGCACTCGTAGCAGTTTTTCTTCCTGAAAAGATGTTAGTGCAGAAGAAATAATCACAGCTAACTTTGAATCTTTATTTAAAAATGCGTACCTAAGATGTTCTGGAAGTTGTTTTAATTCAAGCTCTAGAGGTGTCTCAAGATATGGCTTTAATTTTACCGTTGACTCTCCAGCTTTTGTCAATGGCTAGACAGGTATCCTGAATTTTCTGAATTATGGAGTGGTATCCAGATATTGCACAAGTTCGTTGAATTCCTCATCCTCCAAATTTGAATTCTCATCAATGATATTCCGCAAAGGTTCATAATCCACTAGACTCTGTACTTCATCATTTAGAACCCGATCCACCAAGTCAACTAGGAAACACTCCTCTTCATCTGTTGGGAACTTCATGTCTTTGAAGACGTTGAAGGTGACCTCTTAATTATGAACACGCATAGTGAGTTCCCCTTTCTACACATCTATCAAAGTCTTTCCTGTGGCTAAGAAAGGTCTCCCCAATATTATTGGTATGCTTTTGTCTTCCTCATAATCTAAGATGATGAAGTCAGCCGGAAAGATAAATTTGTCCACCTTTACCAACACATCTTCAACAATTCCCCGTGGACATGAGATGGATCTGTCAGCTAACTGTAAAGAAATGTTTGTCAGCCTTGGAGCCGGCAATCCCAATTGATTAAATACTGATAAGGGCATCAAATTTATACTTGCCCCAAGATCGCATAAACACTTACTGAAGTTCATCTTCCCGATTGTGCCTTTGAATTGTGAAGTTGCCGGATCCTTGACTTTGAGGTAATTTACATTGAAACCTTTGCAGATCGCATTCCTCCTCTGTCAAGGCTACTGTCTCAAATTCATTTAGTCTCCTCTTCCTTGACAATATACCCTTCATAAACTTTGCATAGCTTGGTATTTGTTCCAATGCCTCAGCAAAAGGTATATTGATTTGCAACTTTTTAATGACCTCCAAATATTTGTTGAATTGCTTATCTTCCCTCTGCTTATTTAATCTCTGCGGATACGAAACTCAAGGGTGAACTGGTGGTACTGCACTCATAGGCTTCTCAACTGACCATGCTTTATCTTTCTCTTCATGTTGTACCTCAGAATTTTTAAGATTTTCATCATCGTAGATCACACTGCTTTCTGCATGCATACATTGCGCTTCCTTTAGTACAATCATGCCTTGTTGTCGATGGTTCGCAATATTTTTCCCAGACCTCAATGTGATCGCTTGGCACTGTTCTTTCCCGTCTATTTGTGGATTTGTCTCTGTATTACTTGGCAATTAACCTTGGGGCCTGTTGTTAAGCATGCTCGCCATTTTCCCCATCTGAGTCTCCAAATTCTTAATAGCCGCTGCTTGGCTCTTGATCATCAACTCCGTGTTTGCCATGTATTTTAACATCATCTCCTCCACTTCTGATTTCTTTTCTGGCTAAGGTGCATCTGGAGTGTGATGTTGTTGTCGTTGAGAAAATCCCGGTGGAAACAGTTGTTTTGGTGTAAACTGTGGCTGAGATGGTTGTGATTGAAACTGTTGATTTGGTGGCCAATTCGATTCTTTGATTCCTTGATTATTTGACCAACTGAAGTTTGGATGATTTCGGTTGTTGGGTTGTTATATCTGCTCAAACCGACCTTGGTGTTTCTGTGAAGTTGCTCACATCTTGCATCAACTCGAGCCGATAACACATCGATCCGCCGAGTGTGACCGCACAAATCTCTCATATATGAAGGCAACTGTTTTCACTTTGCTCTCTGCTATTGTATCCATCTTCTTTGCCATCGCTGCCATCTGTGCCGACAACTGAGTAATAGCATCTACCTCCAACAAAATTGCAACCTTGGGCTGTGGCATCCGAGATGTAGGATTCTAAAAATAATTTGCTACCATAGTCTCGATGAGGTTATAGGCCTCGTCATAGCTCTTTACCCATAATGCCCCTCCTGCAGCTGCATCTACAATTTGTCTCGATTGCCATCCCAATCGATTATAAAATATATTAATTACCATCCAATCTGGCATACCGTGATACGGACACTTCCTTACCATCTCTTTATATCTCTCCCATGCTTCATATAAGGACTAGCCCTGTTGTTGCTAAAACTGAGAGATAGATGTCCTCATCTTCACAGTCTTAGCCATTGGGAAAAATTTGGCTAAGAACTTTTGTGCTAAGTCCTTCCATGTAGTAATTGATCCAGCAGGCAAAGAATGTAACCAACTCCTTGCTTTATCCCTCAAAGAGAATGGGAACAACCTCATTCTGATAGCATCCACCGTCATACCGTTTTATCTGAATGTATCACAAATCTCAATAAAGCTCAATAGGTGTTCATTTGGATCATCCGTAGCAGCACCCCCAAACTGTACCGAATTCTACACCATCTGAATAGTGCCCAATTTAATCTCAAAAGTATTCGCTACTATTGCCGGTCTGACTATCCTCGACTGAAGTCCATTTATATTCGGCATGGAATAATCCCTTAGAGCCTTGTGCTCTTCTCTTTGTTCTTTTGCCATGTCCGGTATAGTACTCTCTAACTGGGCTTGCAAATTTCTTCACACACCTGCTTTCCAACCTCTTTCGTTAATGTTATCCTGCGCTGGTATTAACTCGGAATTAGATGATCGCGTGCGCATAAAAATCTACAAATACCTAAAATCACAAACAAAACAAAAATAGAAATGAGATAAAAATAGATATGTCTAAGACATACAATATAGCTTAAAATTGATGATAATTATTTAAATTTAAAGGCCTTTCCCCAGCAACAGTGTCAAAAACTTGTTGCCTCTTTTTTTTTAGTTCTAACAAAAGAGCTCTTACTCATGCAAGCATACATGTGTCAACAAATAATATAAAGTAAGTAGAGTATCGATCTCACATAGAAATTTGTTTAATTTAAACTCTCATGCATCAACTAAATCATTATTTTTATATGCTTAAACTAATGACTAGTATTGTGAATTTATTCTAAATGCAAATAACAACTAAAATGAGAATGAGAATGTATTAAATCAAATCTGGAAATAATGGGATCCTAACTTCATTCAATACTTCACCTAATTGCCCCCATCATGCAAGATTGTTTACATATCACAGAAAAGTAGCCAAGAGCACTAAAATAGTCATAGCCATTTTTCAATGCACTATGACCTACTCACACAGTATCCACAAGCGATAGACACCATGTAATCAACAATATAAGAAAAATCACTATATGCCTATTTGAAATTGCAACCATGTTGAATTTAAGCTCAAGCCCTTATTTTAACTCATACGGTGAAACAGTATATGTCTATCTGCTTCACGAAATACACAAGCTATGCAAAACAACCTCATATACGTATGTTATCATGATCGCATGTTCATTGTCAATTCCATACGAGTACTAAAAATGAATGGTGATCAAGCATTCATGCATTCAAAACAACCATGATAGAAATTCCGTATGATATGTAAAACAGTCCAGCAATCAAGCATGCAACTAAACTACATATTAAAATTTGTTAGAATCCCATAATGGAGTTTAGTTCATGACTGAACCAAAAGCAATTATGGGATCAAAGCTAAATAGAGATAATAAGCAAACAATTGAGAGAAAAAGGGATAGAAATGACCAAACCCAATTGCTAATTATAAACCAATGATAACGTTCAATTCCTCATATAAATCCAACAAAATAATAATAATAATCCACAATGATAGAAAATCCCTAGAAGAATTAGAAAATATGGAGTTTAGGCTTCGTTCTTCGTTGGAATCTCTCTCAAAGTGTCAACCCTAGTTACGATATGAAAAATACGTAAAAAGTATTGAATGTTGCGTTTGACACCAGTTAGAATAGTTTTAAGTGGTTACAACTCTTTAAAATTAGAAATTAAAATAAATAGCTCAGCATCAGCAGTCATCGCGCGCGGCCGCGCGCTCCCCTAGTGTAATCCTCACGCGGGTGTGCACATTTAAAATCTGGCAAATTCGGGCCATCGCGCGGGCACGCGTGTGTAGGCCTTTATATAGCCTTCTGCAACTTTGAGTTCTGGTTCTGCTGCTGCAACTGATCTTGCTCCTCATTCTTTTCCTTCATTCATTCTCAGTCCCTTTGCTCCACTTGATCCTCATGCCATGCATCCATCAACCTCATATCATCTAGCCTCACCAAATCATGCCATATCTTGCACTTTTACACCAAAGGAGTTTTAAGTATATGCAATGCAAAATAACATGAAATGCAACTAAAAACATACTACAATTTACTTGAGATGGGCATAATTCGAGTGAATTGATATCCAATATGTAGGTGTAAAACCCACTTATCAACAGTTGAACAGTTGTATAAATGAAGTTTGTATTTTATTTTTATAGTATGATATTTTGTGACTCAGAATGGGTCGTGTGGACCTATTTTGGGGGCATCACAAATGCTATCAGAGCTTAGGGATATGGTCGCTGGCGGAGATATGAGTCTAGAACTAGGAGGGGAGAGATGAGTAATAAACTTCGCTAGTGTGTGACTTACCTAAGCTGAAATTAATTACTTGATAAGTTGAAAAATTGTGATATGTCAATTAACCTTTGTTTTGAAGGTATATTCTAGAAAGATATCTGAAATACAAAAGATGAGCAATGGGAAAATCATGATACAGAGGAAATAACCGGGAAGGTACAATCCGAAAAGAAAGAAAGGTATTCTCATCTGTTCGAACTACCAGGTACGTAAATTTCGAGGGCAAAATTTCATAAGGAGGGGGGATTGTGAGACCCCGAGTTTTATGAAATGAAAGTATTCAATTTTCTTATAATTATTCTATTTAGTAAATGGTTAAATTGGTAAAAGGTTAAAGTTAAGGGTGATATGTGAAATTTTTTCAAAGTATACAAGTTGTTATAAAATATTTGTTTGGTCGGGGAATATTCTTTTTGTCGGGGAATATCCGTAGGACGACATAATCATTGGTGGACCCCACAATGGAAGTATTGTCGTAGTAAGAAAATGACATAATTATCTTTTTATAAAAATAATAACGAAAGTGTTACCGTTAAAACTGTTGAACTACTCGGTAGTAAAAGTACAGTAATACGCGTGGTTGTATAGTAGCACACGGTATTGATTATTGATGCTTACGTGAGAAGTCACTCAGTTATACTCACTTATTGCTACAATAATTACTGCATCATATCTCTCATATTATTGATTCAATTATTGTCATAGTATCATCTACATAATATGATATATTATTAAATAAATAATTGAGACGGCAAAGTTATTTATATTATTATTTGCAATATTGACAATGTCTATAAGTTCTGTCAAGGAGAGGTTTGGTCACCTAATTGTGTGCCAATAAGGAGATATCCTTATCGGAAAGCCCCCTCTTTCCTAGGAACGACCTGGTTGTTAAATATTATGAGTTATAATATTAATGATGAATAAGTTCGTGTTGATTAAAGATGAAATTGATAGTTTCATGGTGTTGGAATTATTAGTGTTAGTGGAAACCGACATTTATTTCAATAATAATTGATGTCTGGAGGTTATATTGGCCAATCGGGTAATTAACCGAATAAATGAGCAATTAATTGCTATTCATTCACATGATTATAACTATATGTTCACATGTGTGTACTATTGATTAACATTCATTTACTTTTAGGGGAGTTGGTGCAAGATTGATAATACTTGCATGACTAAGTTAAAAATGGAGGTATAGATGAAGGTACTATACTATAATTAATTTTTTCACATGTTTAGAACTATTGAGTCACATGATTTACTATTGATTCACATGATTTACTATTAGGGGAGGTGGTGTAAGTTTGATAATACTTGCATGACTAAAGTAAAAATGAAGGAAAAGATGAAGGTAATACACTGTAATTTTTTGAGACCCAAAATGTGCAATTATGGAAACTATATTTTCCTATAAATAGAATCTCATTCCTTCATTATTTTTCACCAATTCACTAAAGTTATAGAGCAATTATTATAAAGAGAAACTATAGAGAGAAAGAAGAAGAGAAGTCTGCTACCTCATTATTCCAGTATCCAGTTTTCTTCTAAGGTAAGGGATATTATTATTATAGTAAGGGGTATTATTTCTTTTGTATTCATGAAGAGAGTTATTTTCTTTCAATACTAGTAAGGGTTGTTATTCCATTCTTTATTATTATGTTGGAATAAAGCGTGCATCAAAGTACCGCATACCGGTGAAATTCTTACGTTATTTCATTCTTTATTATTACATTGGAATAACTTGCATGCGTATGGTCTATCGCATGCCTGGTGAATTTTGTTGTTATTCCATTCTTTATTATTCTGTTAGAATATCATATCTGTGCGGATTATGCATGACCTGGTTCCGTTCTTTATTATTCTGTTGGAATATCCTATCTGTGCGGATTACGTATGACCTGGTTCTATTATTTATTATTCTATTGGAATAACCTGTCTGTGCGGTCTATCGCATACCTGGTGAATTCTTTTGTTATTCAATTTTTATTATTACATTGGAATAACTTTGTCTCACGCGGACTACCGCATGCATGGTGAATTCTTCTGTTATTCCATTCTTTATTATTCTGTTGGAATAACCTGTCTATGTGGATTACCGCACGCATGGTGAATAATCCTTCGTATTCATTCTTTATTAAATTATGGAAATGATCTGTCTACGTGGATTACCTCATGGCGGGTGAAAATCCATTTGCAGTTTCGTATATTTTATTATAGTCGTATGAGATATCATTTCTTTTATACTCGTCATGGAATATCATTTTCTTTGGTATTTTTTTTACGAGTTACTATTCACAGGTTACTATTCACCCAATTACTATTCACTTTAGTATTATTCACTCGGGTATTTGGGGCACTTTTCATGTCGGAGTACTATTCATGAGTTACTATTCATGGATTACTATTCACCCAAATATTATTCACTCGGGTATTTGGGGTACTTTTCATGCCGGGGTACTATTCATAAGGTACTATTCCTGAAGTTACTATTCATAGGGTACTATTACGAGGTACTATTTACCCGAAAATTATATTTCTTTTTTGTCCAAATTATATTTGTTACATGAATATTATTCCTGAATTTTACTCCACAAAGCAGTATCATGTTGACAATTTAGATATTTTTGAACTCTGGATAAATTTAAAGTCTTTAATATTTATCCTTGATTTCGTTTGATTAATGCTTATATCATTGTCATCGTCCTCATGCTTATATTATGATGAAAGTCATCTTTGGCTTACGTGCAAAGATGGACTGTTGATTATTGGTTTTACAGTTGTATATCTTTGGCTTACGTGCAAAGATGAACTATTGATTGATGAGTATCTTTGGCTTACGTGCAAAGATGGATTGATGATTATTGGTTTTACAGTTGTATATCTTTAGCTTACGTGCAACGATGGACTGTTGATTATTGGTTTTACAGTTATATATCTTTGGCTTACGTGCAAAGATGATCTATTGATTGATGAGCATCTTTGGCTTATGTACATAGATGAACTGTTTATTGATATGATTATAACCAGGGATCATTCGGTATAATCATGACCCGTAATGTTATAGATGATGTGGTAAAAGTCCTCATTGGCCCATAGTGCATTGATGGACAGTTATTGGTATGATTATAACCAGGGATTATTCGGTATAATCATGACCATTGATGATTACATGAATAACCTTGGCCATAGTGCATGGATGATTCGATGAAGTGGATTATTTATTAAGCCGAGTCTCAGCGATAACATATTGATTATACACTTTTAATTCATAAAGGATAGTAGATATCATGCTCTACTTGACTCTTCTAAAATACAGTTATATGTCTTTGGCCTGTAGTGCAAAGATGAATTGTTAATGAATAACTTTGGTCGTAGTGCAAAGATGAATTTATTAGTATGATTATAAGCAGGAATTTTGATTTGGTATAACCATGATTTTTGATGTTTCAGGTGAAGATAAGTTGTGAAAATTATCTTCGTCCTGGGTGCGAAGAGGAATTTAGAATCACAATTATGATTATGAGTTATTCATATGATTGTGGACAAGAATTGTTGATTGATGTTACAGGGATAAAACATTATTGGTGGAATTTTAACATGGAGAAGATAATAGACATGATGGTCTATTTGACTCTTCTAATGGATTGCTCGTTCCGCTGCAACTATGGTTGAAAAGTTTTATCATCTACCATATGTTCTAAATCTCTAATTTATTACTGATGAAGGCTATTGATGATGTAAATTATCTTTAGTCATGATATTCTTTACTTGGCTAGTTGTGCTCACCCTTTTTGCTTCACAATTCCTTTCAGGTAATAAGAGTGTAGCTGGGTCGTGTGACAACCCGGAAAATCCGATTGTCCAGAATTTAAGTTTAAAGAATTAGTTATTTATAAAATGATTTTTTTTAATACTATTATGTGCTATGTGTTTATTAATATTTCTATAACCTAGAATGATTATTAATCGAGAGGATTCTGGCTACGAGCTAGACTGAACGAGTAAGAATTTTCAAGACAAAATGAAAATTTAAGGGAACAAAAATATTTACGGGAAAAAGGCGAAATAAGCACTATTCACCCGACCGAAATCTAAGGGTTAGGGTTTGAATAACCTAAGCCATTCTGAGAGTTCGGTATGTCGAAATGACATTCCGTTGAAAGATTTGACAATAATATATAGTGAAAAGTTAATTAAGCCGATAAAAGTTTTTCTCAAAAACGTGGAGGAATCAGACGAAATAAAAATGACGAAAAGTACTGTTATGTACTTTTCACTCGTTTAGCTACGTTATGGGAAAATGTGAAGGAAAATGCTTGACACCAAAAAGTATTTTTCAGTTTTTCAGAAATCCGAAGAATGCGTAGAATTTAATCGGTAAAGGAAAGACGGAATATCCAAAAATATTTGGATTCCGAGAATCACAGTTTTTAAAACTGTCGGACAAAACCCTAAAAATGGAAGCACGAAGCTTCCAAGGAAGCTATGTAAGGAGGTGGGGTGGCCACTTGGCCACCAAGTAAACTTGGTGGCTAAGCTTTTGGAGGTTAGGGGTGAAATGACCAAAATACCCCTAGCTTTGGTTTTCTATAAATAGAACGCTTAAGTTCATTATTTTGAGCTTTTGAAAATCCTACACTATGAGAGATAGAGAGAGAGAGTTCGGATGGGAGAAGAAGAGGAAGAGGAAGAGGAAAAGCTTGCTTGATTGCACGCTTTGTCCGACGAAAGGAGATTAAAGAAGAACAGTAATCTGAACCCTAGTTTCTTCTAATTTTCTTTAAGTTTATTATGTTCAAAAACATAAATTAATGAAGATAAGAAGTAGATGATGTTAAGAATGATTTCATATAGTTGAAATCATTAGAAAATGAAGAAATAAGAATTACGAATTTAGTTTATAAATTTCTTAAGGAAGTATAAGATTCGTAAGGATTTTAAGCGATCCGAATGAATCTTATGAATGATTAGGTAAAATAAGTAAGGAATGATGTTCTATAACATCAAATTTCAAGAAAAAGTAAAATCGTAATCCAAAATATCAATTAAAAATGAAGAACACGCGAAGAACGTTGTTGATGGACAAATTTAAAACCATCGTAGGATAATTGTTGTTGATGGACAAGTTTAAAACCATCCTGTAAGTTAGTTGCTTATTTCTTGATTAGGAACATTAGAAACGTTCATGAAGAATGGATTAAAATTGAGCTATAACGAAGTTATGGCAAATTTTTTGTAAAAGAAGAACGTGAATTAGAAAGTTAGTAAATAAACCTGAAAGTGTAGGATTTCATAAGAATGTAAGAGAATGTATAAAATGTGAGTCGTGGACTCAAGAACGATCGAGTTCCAAGTTCAGATGACCGAATTACGGACGAACGAACGAAGAACGTTAATAACATAAAACAAACAAAGTGCGAAGATTAAGCCAATTGAATGGCATGTTAACGAATTTAGAATGAAGTTCTGTCTGAGGGTAATCGAAGTATGTACGATAAGGAAGAGAATGGCTTTGGAACATCCTCGTTCTGAGTTATAACGAAAAATATATGAGATTTCAAGTCAGCGTCTCAAGCTTGTAAAAGACTTAGAAAAAAATTTCTAGCTTTCATGCTTGGGGCCGCAGCGCGAGTCGTGCCTTGGGGACCGATGCCGCAGCGTGAGCTCGGGCCATTATCTACTGCTAATTGGTGTCGCAACGCGAAAGAAAGAGAAGGGCACGAAGCTGCAGCGCCAGTGCAGGGCAATACCCAGAAATGAGATTTTAACTACTCAATTTCTCGGGGGATGTGCAAGAAAGAAATATGAATATGTAATTCAACTAATTTAACACTTAATGATGTGTATTAAACCTTTGATGAAGGTTGAACAAAAAGATTAAACGAGATTAAAAGACGAAGCATGTAGACGCGGGTTACGTAACAAATATCTGGGGACCGTAGTCACGATAAACGAACGTGGGGAATTACTTCAATTGTGATTCCTTAGACGTTGAGTGACGAAAGTAAGGTATAACATTTTGATGTTATGACCTGGTAATGTGAGATGAATGTAAAGTGTTCAGACGCTGTGAATGCAATGTTGTTGTGATGAACGATCGGTCTTAGCATACAACGAACCGTATGGCTTTGACATTAAGAAAGAATAATGAACATGGGTTCAGGTGACGAGTAATGAATGAAAGTAATTAAAACCTTGGATGAAGGTTGAATAGAATTAAGAGGTAAGTAACGTAAACGTTGAATACGTAAACGATTCTCGTGAATTGTATTCACGTCGAGAGAACGTTCTAAGTATACATTGGTTGTATGACTTAGACATTGTCGAAGGTAGTAAATAAGATACGATTGGTATCCAGAAAGCCGTAGACGACGGTAAGAAGTTTAAGGAAAGCCGAATGTGAGTCAGAGGAGAATGTTAGAATGAAATATAAGCGTTGAACACTTTAACCGATGTGAAGGATGAGTGTACATAAATATTAAACGAGTAAAACCTACACTCCGTTTATGGTTTGACCGTAGGATAATCAAGACCAATGATTAAACCTGTGAATGGTGAAGAAGTTAAATTAAGGACAAGTACGTATAACGTATGAGAAACCGAGTTAATGTTTATAACTTGGATGACGTTCCGAGTCAAATGAATCGGACGTTGTAAGATAAGAATAAGGTAACGTAAAATGCTTAACGCTATAAATGCGTAGAATGGATATTGAATGATCGTCCTGAGTATACCAAAGATTGTATGACTTAGACAATAAAGAATGAATCTTGAGGTATGGCATTTAGTTGCCAGAAAGCCATAAGAAATAAGAAATTAACTTAGCGAACATTATAGTTTAATAGTTTGGGTAAGTTAAGATTAATTTAGGTTATAGTACAATCGTAACCTTTGATGGTTGACATATGGGATCTAGGCTAAACAATTCCTTAAGAGAGCGAAGGTATATACAAAACTGGCAACCGATCTAACTCATTGTTATGGGCAGTGTAGATGAGACGGGAACTTATTTGTTGGTTGTTTGTGGGAAACCACTCAGAGTACCATATGGACTACTAGCAGAGACACGATGTGTGCTAAGTCCTAGGAGAGTTATAAGAAGAAGATAAGAATGTAAATCATCAAAGATGATGAACGTATTGAGTAAGACATCTCCGTATGTCATGAAGCCATTAACCGGTAAAGGAAGTTGGTCGCATAAACTTAGTTTGTAAGAACGCGAACCCTAAGAAATAAAGTTAAGTAAACCAATGCGTAAGTCAAGTATATGACTAATTGGTGTATGTGTTATTTCCTTATGTGCTACATAGGAATTGGAATGAGCAGTTCAGCGTAAACTATAAGACGTAGCTGTGCGTAAGGCAAGTTTTCCTAACTTCATTCATATTTTAAATGAATGCTAGTTTCTAAACTTCTCAGATGTTAAACTTGAGAAGTTCTGTCTATGTGTAAATGTGTGATATTTGTACAAGGTGTTAGAATATATGAGGCCTTGTGCCACAATGTGAACACTTCGGTGTTTCTATGATATGAAATGTTCTATGATTGAACTGTTCAGTATGAGCATGTTCTATTTATACATGAACCGTTGTTGTTAAGTCTGTGCTATTGATTCTAGCCAGATAGATTGTGTATGAAAGAGAGTAGAGAATGAAAGTATTTCAAAGGGAATGAAACTAATGTTTTAAAATGATAGGAATCGAGATTATTCCTATTATTCAAGCTATTTCATAACCTTTGTTTGATTATTGAAGTCTGAAAAGAATGTTTAAATTCTTGAAGTTGTTTGTTCAACTGTAATGACTTGCTGGGCAATTGAATGCTCACACTTGCTTTAAATAAAAAATATTTTCAGCGAACGATGTTAGAAGAACTTAAGGATCCCGTAAAGATCAAGTTGATCGGTATCCAGAAGTAATGCTATTCATTATATGAATGGGTGTGAAGATCAAGCGAAGACTTGTAATATAGAATGATAGAATTAAACTATAGAATAGTTTAATGAACGATTATGAATCCTTGGTGGTGGATAAAAGTCACTTGTATAAGATTTAAAGAATAATGTAATTATCATTATTTGGAATGAAAGAGGTTTTAAGGTTTTAGAACCTGGGATTTGAGGATGTATGTTGTTATATTTAGCTATATAATGATGTATGTTTGGAAGATGATGGGATCGTCACGTACGGAATCAGGATGTGAAAATAGACCGAATTTCGGGGCGTTACAGGTCGAGCGAGGGTAACAGGAGAATAGAACGGTGGTCTATAGCTGTTGAGGTTCTCTCTAAATAGTATGGAAATAATTTTATTGAGAACTTTAGATAAGTGTGTCGTATTATATACGTCATTTGATATTTAATTTTGGTGAACTGAATAGGGGGAGGTGAACCCAACTTTGGAAGGGTGTTTTGCCACTATCATACAAGATGTCTAATGACATACAACCTCGTATTATCATAAGACAGGGTTGTGCACATCCACTTGCTGAGTATATCTACGAGCACTACCTATATGATATTGGAGTTTGGTTGAAATATAATTTTCAATTGCAGACAGTGGAGATAGTTATATGTCAAGAGAAGACTCACCATTGGAAAGAACATGATAATAATCTTCTCATTTTTCTTTGGGGTTTATTGGGTCAACCAAGGATAATTCTGTGGACATATGATATCTATCATAACCTAGACGTATGGCCTCCCATGTACGAAGGTTTCTTTGAGCACTTCCCAAAGATTTTAATTTCTAAAACAGTTTTTGACTGAACTTTTATGTAAAGTACCATTGTAAGGTTGTGGTCGAGGCACCATGAGAGTTACATACATTTGTATTAAAATTCACAGTTTAAGCGTGGTCGAAGTAATATTTACGCAGTTCAACAGTTGTATAAATGAAGTCTGTATTTGATTTTTATAGTATGATATCTGGCGACTCAAAATGGGTCGTGTGGACCTATTTTGGGGGGCGTCACACACATGCTATTGTGACTAGGTCTAGAATCATACATCATCTCTCGAATCCATACAATTCCACATAAAATTGGTGATCAAGCAATTCATAAATTAATCACAAATCATAATAGATAAACTGAATTAATAATTTATTAAACTTAATTCAAGGCATAATAATTGTCATTCAACATTAAAGATCCATTGCAAGCCTAAAAAGTAATTTAGTTCATAAATAATGAATTAAATACTGAATAAATAAAAGAAATCATCATCTTGATTACACAAATTGAAATTAAAGAAGAATAGTAGTACCCCACCCTTCTCTCCCTTCAAAAATGCAATCTTCGTGAAATCACTTCTTTTCTTGTTCCTCCAAATTCTTGCTCGTCAATTGTATGTCTCTAAGTGTCCGTTGTCTCCTTGAATCTCAAGTAGTTAACATAAGTTGAATCATTTCAGCTCCATTTCTTCAATGCTACTCCATCTCAAACTCATCACATAAGAGTTCTAATAAACATCAAACTCCTAATTAGACCCAACAAGTTTTTAAAACATAACACTCCCAATTAACATAGAATAACCTCCTTGCCACACTCCTATTATAAACTTATTACATAAGGAAGTTAACTCTCCCATCACAACTAAAATTCCAGCAACTAAAAAATAGCCCAGTTCTTGACCCGACCAAGTAATAAGGTCTTTACGCTTGAGTTTAGTATTAGAACGGTCTTGTGCCATGGCCGCTCATTCAGTAACTTCTCATGCCGCAGCGTGCCTCGTGTCGCTTTGCTTGTCATCATGGCGCGCATCACGCCGGTCAAGCAGAATGTTTAAAATTACTTTAATTTTCTTCCAATGCTAACATCTTGATGAGCTCACTTATTATCCTATAATCAAGAACAAAAACCCATCAAAAGCAACATGAAATATTTCAAAAACTAATAATATAACAAGTTATATAAAGATAAATCGTAGATTTAAAACCTACTCATTAAATTCCCCCAAACTTGAAACATTGCTTGTGCTCAAGAAAAATGAAATGCAATGCAACTAACTACGCTAAAATCTATGAATCCAGTATTAAGACAGTATATTGTTTACATACACAGCCTCAAAAAAATTAAGCAAAATATGACAACAGTTCATATCAAAACCAATCAATAATTCCTTATCAATCCTCAAATCTTAAATAGTTATTATTGGTATAGTGTGTGTGTGCTTAACATCCTTGCTAACTTATACAAATTCAAATTTAATACATAACAAGTCTCTTATGCACATAACATTCGAACCGTGGAAATAAGTAATACTTTTTAACTCATGGTTGAGGTTGTTCCCAGGGAAGTTAAAATCGAGGTGGTCGGGTCCAATCATCATCAAAAGAGTTTTCTCACATGGAATCGTTGACCTCTACAATAGAAACTTGTTTGAGACTTTTAAGGTCAATGGTCAACGGTTAAAGCATTATTTGGGTGGTGAATCCAACACGGATGTCATCGCAATCACATTATCTGACGCACCATGAACAGGGAGTTGTCAGGCTGAACGACTTAAAATCAAGCGCTGATTGGGAGGAAACACAATCGTACTTTTATTTTTAATATTTTCACTTCTTAAACGTCAAATTATAGTTTAGCATAATTAGTAATATAGAATAAGTTCATGTATTAATTAGTTAAGTTGCATATTCTTGATATTTTCTCCATTATATTGATAATCTACTCACTTTTAGATTTCATGGTATTGCAGGATTTTATAATGATCATGGTTTGGAGTTGAAAGGAAGGAACAAGAAAAAAACCAACTCACTTAATAGAACCCATCCCCGCCAGGGTGGGCCCCTAATTCACTAAACCCCCCGCCAGGGCGGGGGTCTCTCAACTTCAAAAATAGTGGGCATATCCGCCGGGGCGGGCCAATGATGAAATTGGGATTAAGTAAACAAATACAGTACCAATTATTAGAATTATGATGTAGTTTTGAATTAGGACTCAGATCTTGTGCTTGTTTGAAACTGGTATAAAAAGGGTAGCACGTAAAAAAATTTGTGTTGACTGATTAGTTTAAATTGAAACATAAATAGTTTCTAAAGGATAATGCTAGTGTAAATCATAGAATGACAAGAATAGACAGTGGCGACGATGAATTAGACAAGAACCTAAGTTTGGGGGAAAAGGTAGGGTATATAAGCTGCAAAAAAAGAAAAAGAAAATAATATCTAGTTGAGTCTTGTGGTGGGTTGATAAGAAATACTCCCCATAAACACGAGCGTGAGATGGAGTGTAAAACGCACTCACCAACCATCTATCTAAAAAAATAAAAGAAAATGAAGAGAAGGCGTGAAATAAGGGCAAAGAGCCCCCGTCAATAAAAAAAGCATGAATACCCTATTCGGACCCCTAATCTTGTTAAATGTTTCATTTTAGTTAGAACTCGTCTATTTTTGAAATTTTTGAGTTATTCTGTATGATTCCTAATATAAAATTGATTATATGTTAAATTTGATTTAGAATCAGTTAGCATAGATGTTGCTCACACACGCACTATATCAGTGATGACGGTCTAAGATTCGAGGATTGATAAAAAATTATTGAGTGGTTCGGTAATTAAGAGTTGTAGTGTTTGCTTGATTTTCCCTTAGGCCAGTGAAATAATATTGATTCTATGACACTGTTGGATTCAAAGACATATAGATTAGATGAATTACATATCATTGCATTGCATTGTATAGCATAATATTTTGTTTTGTGCTCGAGGACTAACACGGTTCAAGTTTGGGGGATTTTGATAAATGGATTTTATATCCATGAATCGGTTTCTAATTCAAGCTTATTCATTGTTAAATCCAATCCATGATTTTATGTTTTATTTTTACTTGCATATTGTTGTTTTATGTGTAGGTGGGTTGGTGTGGCAAGTGATCAAGAAGGGAGGCATTTTGGACGAAATCTTAGTAAGTAATTGAGATTAAGGAAATCAGAAGTCAGTGAGGTAGTCCACCGGGGCGGGCCTATTTAACTCTTACACCCCCGTCAGGGCGGGGGTCTTCAATCTTGTTTGTAGTAGCCTAGCCCATCGGGGCTGGCATTTCATAAGCATATACCCCCACCGGGGCGGGGGGTCCCAAATTCTGTCTATCCTAACTTGATTCAAACACTGTTGGGTCTTGAGTTTTAGTAATTGTATGGTATTGTGACTCTAAAGGAGAGAGGATTGCATGCATATTTTGGTTGTAAACATATAACTACATCAAAAACAACAAGATCATCAACATGCAGAGTAATTAACATAGATTAAGCATAGAAATTCATAGCGAGCGTTGGAGTGAAGATTTTGAAGAACTTTCATATCAATTACGGATTAAGGCTAAAGTTAAGGGTGTTCTGCATTATTCTTCTTATTTAGTTTTATATTTGTAATTGAAAGGAAGTTATCTTTAATTTATTCAGTTATTATTTCATTTATGATGAACTAAATACTTTTTAGGCTTATGCCGGATCTTTAAGTGAAACAATGATTATGTAACTTTGATTTTTAGTTTAATAAGCTATTATCCAGTTTATCTATATTAATTTGAGCTTGAATTTATGAATTGCCTGATCAACAGTTTTTTGTGGACTTGTATGAATTCGAGAGAGGAAGTACGAGTCTAAACTTAGTTAATATAACATGTGTTCTTGATTTATGTGAATGAACAGAATCTTGATGAATGTTAGGGTATAGATATGCTTGACATCGCATGTAATCAGATAAAGAACTTAAACTTAAACATTCTTTAATTGTAATTCGCATAGAGATATAGTGACTTAGTTGATTAAGGTGTATAACTTATGTCTATCTAAATTGTGGATTTGAGATAATATTGTATTAGTACATCAAGAGGTGGCTAGTGATACATACGTGTTCTTGATTAATAAACTGGGATAGTGAATTGAACTGGAATAAAGGTGTAAAAATCAGAGTGAAGCTTAGGGTGAAGTCGTAAGTCTAATTCTCCAATAATTGTTTAAAATTTTAGTTTTTAATATTTGTGATTGTTTTGTGATCTTAGTATTTATAATAATTTAGTTTAATAATATTAATCTTTAATTTGGATAGTTTAATAAAATTAGGAGTAATAAGAAACTGATAATTGTGAGGTTAAATGCGTACTAAATTTTTCTGTGGGAACGATACTCTACTTACTATTATATTACTTGTTGACCACGTATATTTGCGTGTTGTGCGTAATTAGATTTATGCAACAATTGCAATGGCTTCGTTGTCGACGTCACCACCCCAGTAGTGCTTTAGTCTTTGCTCGTTAACTTTGAAGGTTTCGAGTGGATTTTATTGTAAAGCTCAATGGTGCCATGTGGGAAGACTCTCTGAATAGTAAATGGACCCGACCATCTAGATTTGAGCTTTCCGGGAAATAGTCTCCGTCTAGAATTAAACAAAAGTACCGATTGCCCCGGTTCGAACTTTCGCTGCAAGATTTTCTGGTCATGCCATTTCTTGACCTTCTCTTTATACAACTTTGAATTCTCATAGGCTTGTAGTCTGAATTCGTAAAGTTCATTTAATTGAAGAAGCCTCTTTTCTCCTATTGCTGTTTAGTTGAAGTTGTGCTTCTGAATTGCCCAGTAGGCTTTATGTTGTAGCTTCACGGGTAGGTGACATGTTTTCCCATAAACTAGTTTATATGGTGACATCCCAATTGGCGTCTTGTATACTGTCCTATAAGCCCATAATGCATCATCCAATTTTAGAGACCAGTCTTTTCTGTTCGGGTTACTACTTTCTCTAAAATTTCTTCACCTCCTTATTGGATACTTTGACTTTCCAACTTGTCTGAGGGTGATATGTTGTTGCAACCCTATGATTAACTCCGTATTTCACCAAGAGAGTTGTGAATGCTTTATTACATAAGTGACTTCCCTCGTCACTCATGATTGCTCTCGGTGTGCCAAATCGTGTAAATATATTCTTTTGTAGGAATTTTAAGACCACCTTGGCATCATTTGTAGGGAGTGCCACAACTTTCACCCATTTTGTTACATAATCCACCGCAAGGAGAATATATAAGTTATTGTATGATGGAGGAAAATTCCCCATAAAGTTCATTCCCCATACATCAAAGAGTTCTACCTCCATGATTGTTTTGTGTGGCATTTCGTTCCTCTTTGAGATGTTGCTCATCCATTGACATCTGTCACAACTTTTCACGAATTGGTGATCATCCTTGAATATAGTAGGCCAATAGAATCCTGCTTGGAGTATCTTGGCCGCTGTCCTTTCACTACCATAATGTCCCCCATATGCATATGAATGACACTCATGCATGATATTTTTTACTTCGCTATATGGCACGCATCGTCAAATCATTTTATCTCCACACTGTTTGAATAAATACGGCTCATCCCACATATACCACTTGACGTCATGTAGGAACTTCTTCTTTTGTTGACGTGTAAGTTCAAGGGGAAGGATGTTACTCACCAAATAGTTTGCAAAGTCAGCATACCATTGAAATTCTGTGTTGACCCCAAATAGTTGCTCATCCGAAAATGACTCATTGATTAAACACTTAACTGCCTCATTTTTGTCCGAATTTTTTAACCTTGAAAGATGGTCTACAACTTGATTCTCTATCCCCTTTCTATCTTTTATTTCCAAATCAAATTCTTGTAGGAGGAGTATCCATCTTATAAGTCATGGCTTAGCATCCTTCTTCGTGATTAGATACTGAATTGTCGAGTGATCCATATAAACCACCACCTTTGTTGCAATCAAATATGCCCGAAATTTGTCAAAGGCATATACTACTGCAAGTAACTCTTTCTCTGTAGTTGTGTAATTCATTTGTGTTTCCGTAAGTGTCTTACTCACATAATATATGGCATGGAATATCTTCTCTCGTCGTTGACCCAAAATAGCCCCTACTACATAGTCGCTTGCATCGTACATTAACTCAAAAGGCATGTTTCAATCTGGTGCGACGATAACTGGCGTTGTAGTCAACTTTTTGTTCAATAACTCAAATGTTGTCTTACAATCCTCAACGAATTTGAAAATTGCTTCTTTCTCTAAGAGACTGCATAATGGTTTCGCAATCTTAGAGAAATCTTTAATAAACCTTCGGTAAAATCCAGCATGTCCCAAAAAACTGCGGATTTCCTTAACAGTAGTTGGTGGTGGAAGATTTTTTATTGTTTCCAACTTCTCTCTATCAACCTCTAATCCCTTTTCCAAAACCTTGTTCTCGATGATTATTCCTTCTTCAACCATGAAATGACACTTTTCCCAATAAAGCACCAAGTTTGTCTCTACACATCTCTTTAAAACCATCACCAAGTTCTCCAAACAACCATCAAAATCATTTCCATAGACAGAAATCGTCCACGAAGATTTCAACATTCTTTTCCACCATGTCTAAGAAAATGGCCATCATACACCGTTGAAAAGTTGCGGGTGCATTACACAAGCCAAAAGACATTTTCCTGAAAGCAAAGGTGTCGTATGGGAACGTGAAAGTAGTCTTTTCTTGATCTTCGGGGGCAATGACTATCTGATTATACCCTGAATACCCATCCAGTAGGCAATAAAATTCGTGTCCCGCCAATCTCTCCAACATCTGATTGATGAGAGGTAGAGGAAAATGGTCTTTACAGGTTGCTTTAGTCAACTTTCTGTAATCCATGCAAACCCTCCAACCGGTCACTATTCTTGTCAGAATCAATTCATTATCATCATTTTTTACTATTGTCATTCCTCCTTTTTTTGGCACACATTGAACTGGACTGACCCATGCACTATCTGAAATTGGGTAGATAATTCCTGCATCAAACCACTTTAAAATTTCTTTCTTCACTAGTTCTTTCAGGATTGGGTTGAGCCGTCTTTGGTTTTCCACTATTGGCTTTGCATCCTCTTCCATAAGAATTTTGTGCATGCAAAAGGATGGACTGTTTCCCTTGATATCTGCAATTGTCCATCCTATAGCCAATTTGTGTTCTATAAGCACTCTCAGCAACATATTTTCCTGCAATTCGTTAAGCGCATCAGAAATAATAACAGGAAAAGTATTTGAATTTCTTAAATATGCATACTTGAGGTGTTTAGGTAGTGGCTTAAGCGCAAGAGTATGTGGCTCCTCGAATGAAGGTTTCATCCTTGTTATGGCTCTTTCCTCCGTGTGCAATGGTTCAAATGGTGCTTTGAATCTGCTAACTCGTGGCAAAGAATCTAGCATATGCAGATAATCCACAAATACTGGATCATCCACATCCTCATCTCCCAATAATGTAATTTCCAATGGATCATTCACCAAACTCTTTTCCATGTCTTCCTTAACTATCTGATCAATGACATCCACCCGATAACACTCTTATTCATCCGTAGGAAACTTCATGGCCTTGAACACATTGAACTTGACTTCCTGATCTTGGACCCTCATAGTGAGTTCACCTTTTTGTACATCGATGAGAGTTCTACCCATAGCAAAGAATGGTCTTCCTAGGATGATTGGGATATTTTTATCTTCCTCGCAATCCAAAATTATGAAGTCAGTAGAGAATATAAATTTATCCCTTTAAACAGAATGTCCTCCATAATTCCTCTCGGGTATGTGACTGACCTATCTGCCAACTGTAGAGAAATATTGGTTGGTTTCAGAGCTGGTAATCCCAATTCGGTGTATATTGATAATGGCATGAGATTTACACTTGCCCCCAAATCACATAAACACTTTTGAAATGCCATATTCCCAATTGTACACAAAATAGTGAAGCACCCCAGATCTTTCAACTTTGGCTGTAACTTCCTTTGTAAAGCTGCACTTCACTCCTCCGCTAAAGCTACCATTTCAAAATCCTCCCACTTCTTTTTCCTTGATAAAATTCCCTTCATGGATTTAGCATAACTTGGCATTTGCTCTAAGGCTTCTGCGAACGGAATATTTATTTGGAGTTTCTTAAAAACTTCTAAAAACTTGTTAAATTGCTTGTCTAACTTTTGTTTCTGAAATCTCTGCAGAAATGGTGGTGGAGGGTACACAACTGGTTCATTATTTGTTTTACCCTTATTCTCTTGCGTTTCTTCCGCATGATTGTCTTCAACCACTTTGTTTTCTCCTTCTTTGTTATCATATTTTGCAGCCGAATTTTCTTTTTTCTGTCCCTCAAGCTATTTTCCACTCCTTAACATAATTGCCTGACATTTCTCATGATTACCTTTCGAATTTTTCTTTGTATCATTGGGTAAAGTTCCGTGAGGTCTATTATTAAAGGTAAAAGCTATCTGTCCCATCTGATATTCCAATTTCTTGATGGCTACTACTTGAGATTTCATGGTTGCCTCGTTATTTGTTATATACTTTGATAATAACTCTTCTAAATCTTTTTTTCTCTCCTGATGTTGAGCTGTTTGTTGATTGTGATTCTAAAATCATGGGGGATAAGATGGTCGTGGAGCTTGCTGATGCTGATTATTACTCCACGCAAAGTTAGGATGATTTATATTCCCTGAATTATAGGCATTTTGGTACATGTTCTGTGGAATCCTATTGTAACTACCCACAAATTGCACTGATACTGGACTGATTGCACATTGAACTATAGGATGTTCATCTGCGCTCATTTCACAAATTACTGCAACCTACTGAGTCTGTACCCCTGACAAAGCGTCCACTTTCTTTGATAGAGCTGAAATTTGCGCTATTAATGCCGTCACTCCATCTACCTCTAACACCTCAGTCATCTTAGGTTGTGTCATTCTTGTTGTGGGCCAATGGTAGTTGTTAGCTACCATTGTCTCTATCAATTGATACGCCTCCTCATAACTCTTTGCTATAAAAGCTCCACCCGAAGCCGCATCTATATTGGTCCTGATATTTTCGTTCAACCCGTTGTACAATGTGTTTATCAGCAGCCATTTGGATAATCTGTGATGTGGTCACTTTCTGAGCAACTCTTTATGTCTCTCCCATGCTTCATACAATGATTCCCCATGTTGCTGTTCAAACATGGTAATCTCGTTTCTCATTTTTTCCGTCTTTGTTTGTGGAAAAATTTTTGCTAATAATTTTTGAGTGAGGTCTTCCCATGTAGTTATTATTCCTTGGCAACGGCGCCAAAAACTTGTTGGGTAAAATCTAATTATGCACAACACACAAGTATACGTGGTCAACAAGTAATATAATGATAAGAAAAGAATCGTTCCCACAGAGAATAACATGAAATTAATCTTAACAATTATCAATTTTGTATTAACCCAATTTTATTAAACTAATCCAAATTAAGAAGGCTAATTAATAAAACTCATAAACTAAAAATATTAATTAATAAACACAACTTAAAAACCTTAATTTCAAACAATTAATGGAGAATTAGGTTGTACAACTTCATTTTAAGCATCATTCCAATTATCACACCTTATTTTAATTTTATTTATTGTCCCAAATTATTAATAAAAAACACTCATGTAGATTTAGCCATTTCTCAATGCACTAAAACCATATTAACTTAAATCCACAATTTACATAGAATTAAGCCAAACACCCTAAAACTAATTCACTATATCTCTATGTGAATTACAATTAAGAAGAATTTAATTCCAAGTTCTTTCCAGATTACATTTGATGCTAGACATATCTCTACCATAACATAAATCAAGAATCTATTCAATCACAGAATTCAAGAACACATGTTATTATGACTAGGTCTAGAATCATACATCATCTCTCGAATGCATACAATTCCACATAAAATTGGTGATCAACCAATTCATAAATTAATCACAAATCACAATAGATAAACTGAATTAATAATTTATTAAACTTAAATGAAGGCATAATAATTGTCATTCTACGTTAAAGATCCATTGCAAGCCTAAAAAGTAATTTAGTTCATAACTGATGAATTAAATACTCAATAAATAAAAGATATCATGATCCTGATTACACAAATTGAGATTAAAGAAAAATAGTAGTACACCACCCTTCTCGCCCTTCAAAAATGCAATCTTCGTGAAATCACTTCTTTTCTTGTTCCTCCAAATTCTTGCTCTTCAATTGTATGTCACTAAGTGTCCGTTGTCTACTTGAATCTCCAGCACTTAACATAAGTTAAATCACTTCAGCTCCATCACTTCAATTCTACTCCATCTCAAACTCATCACATAAGAGTTCTAATAAACATCAAACTCCTAATTAGACCCAACAAGTTTTTAAACATAACAATCCCAATTAACATAGAATAACCTCCTTTCCATACTCCTATTATAAACTTATTACATAAGGAAATTAACTCTCCCATCACAACTCAAATTCCAGCAACTAAAAATAGCCCAGCTCTTGACCGACCGGCCGTGGCGCCCGCGCAAGGCCAGTTTAATATTTAGACGGTAGCGGCTCGCATGTACCGCTTATCTGATAACTTCTCATGTCATGATGTGTGCACCGCACCGCTTTGCTTGCTATCATGGCACACCCCGCCCCGGTCATGCAAAATGTCTAAAATTGCTTAAATTTCCTTCCAATGCCAACATATTGATGAGCTCACTTATTATCCTACAATCAAGAACAAAAACGCATCAAAAGCAACATGAAATATTTCCAAAACTAACAATATAACAAGCTAAATGAAGATAAATCGTAGGTTAAAAACCTGCTCATCAGTCAATGTTGTCTCTGAGGATGACCATGACTGGCTCAGAATTAGGCCCGAAATCCTCCTCTAGGATGTTTACACTCTTCTAGTTAATTACCCGGAGGATGGGATGATCATCTAATAGACCGGTCCCAAGACGTTTCTTAGTGCCATCTTTAGTGAGGGAAAAGTTGTTCATAAATTAGAATTGAATCTCTTCCAGCAACTCCTGGTTCTTGGCTTTTCTAGCCTCATCTTTATTAGGTTCTAAGTCATAGTCTTTCTCATCTCCACTTTGATTGACCCGGGGTATCAAGAGGATAGAGAAATGGGAAGGGATCTTCTTTAATGGTTCTTTAAATCCTATTTTAGTAGGGCTCGGCTTGAGGGGAGCCATCAGGTGGACATACATGTGCTTATAGGGATTACGGTGCTTGAAACCACCATGGTAGCCTAGTCCAACTCTGCTCAACTGGGTTAGTCCATGGATCGGATTTTGGATCCCCTGACCACTCCGACTTACCCCTTGACCTAGTCGATGTCCTCGGGAAAGCATCTCTTAACCAACTGCGATCACTTCAGGGGATATCTGGGGTTTCAATGTTGGTGAACCCATAGAGAGGTATTAAGGAGAACTTACTTCAAAGGCATGGAAACTGGCGGGTTAAATACCCTCATTCACACTAATCATAGGCATATCTTCCAGAGTATGAATCAGATATTTGGGTTCGGCACTGATGGTGACCAATTTACCGTTGATAATAGACTTTAATTGAAGGTAAAGAGTGGACAGAATAGATTTAGCTATATGAATCCAAGGTCGCCCTAGCCACAAGTTATACCCTGTAGTGATTCCAAGGATATCACATTACTTTCCAGTATATAGCTAATCAGATGCTGGAACTTCTCAATATCAATGGTTTTGGGCAAGTAGACCTCCTCTAACACTTAGATCGAAATCTAGCACAAGGTCTAGGACAAAGTTTTTGGGTGGTGCCTCTTTCAACTGCTTCATCGCTCTTGCTTCGTTACGTCCTACTTTGTTAAGGAAATACACAATCTCCTTAGTGGCACCATTCCCATGATTTTTGCTATTGACATCATTATCCGCCTTGGGAGTCACAATGGGTTGTTCTTTAGCAGGACTGCAGTATAATAGATCTCCAACCTTATACCTTTTTTCGTAATTCCAAAGAACCTTTTTTATACTAAAAATAGATATCTATGTTCGAGGGGTCAACATCACTGGCATTGGCGCAACTTGTTCCAATGGAGTCTTATCTCCCACATTGGACAATCCATGGATGGCTATAGGTAGGGTGGAAGTTCCTTTTATGCAAGTGATAACTGCCACCACTTCTTCTGAACCTTTCACCCTTTAAGGGTATAATATCTCTTCATCATGGAAAATCTCAACCTCCTTTATCATTCTAACTCTTCTGATTATCATATTCTTAATGATATGATGCAGGGCCCAACACTCTTTGGTGACATGCCCTGGGGTGTTTGAATGATAAAGGCAGATTTTCCTAGGGTCGAAATACTTTGACCGAGGGTCCGGGGGTGGTGAGAACTCTGTGATCTTTCCCTCGTTGATCAACATTCACAAGATTTCTTCCCTAGACTACCCCAGTAGGGTAAACTTTCACTTGGTTGTAAATTCCCAAAGAGAGTGAAATCTAGCTTCCCTTGCTATCTTTTTTGTCCATCTGTTTTGTGACAACCCAAAAAATTTATATGATTTATAAAAAAAATCTTGAACGATTAAATAAAGGTTAAAGAATAAAACCTAGATTGGAAGTAGAGGATTAATTAAAAAATTTAAAGAACCTATATGGTTTGATTTGAATTTTTATGTAAAGAAATTAAATGAGAATGATAGAAATTTTGAAAAGTAAGAATGAGATTATGTATGTGGAAAATTTTATTAAGGAAATAAATTTCAAATGAAGAGATATTATAATGTTAAAGAGAATGTGTATATGTATATATACGTATATACTTAAGAATATGCTAATTATATTTTTAGCCAAATATAAAAATATGACTTGAAGAGTAAATGAAAAGATTTATAATCTTTAAGTGATTAGTTAATATAAAGTGAATAAAATGTATAATAATTAATTAAGCCAATTAAGGCTAAATTTGAATTAGTGAATTAGTAGAACAAAAAGGAAAGCCAAGAAATGAGTATATTAAATTATTTATCAATGTATTAAACATTTTTTGACATATATTAAATGAATATGTGATTAAATAAACATATTAATTATTTACAATGATGGTAAATATGTTATGACTTATGAGAGAAAGATGTTTGTGGGTAAATAAATAAATATATATTAAAGATATATGTGTATATATATATATATATATATATATATATATATATATATATATATTATAAAGAAAGGTAAAAGAAAACTATAGAACCTAATATTATATATTAGGGATGACAATTAAATAATCTAATGCTACATTTGGACTGAAGTAATAAAGGTGGGAATGGAATGACTCATTTCTATGGAATGAAAAAAATTGTGTTTGGTTGCGATTGGAATGGATTGAACCATTATTTTATTTCCTATTTTTGACTGAAATTTAACATTCTTGCCCAAGATTTCATGCTCAAAGCCTTATGAGTAGTTTTTTTATCATTGAGCCATGAGGATCTTGGGGGAGGGAGAGCATGGAATAACTCATTCCAACTAGAATGGAATGAATCATTCCAATGTCCATTTCATTCTTTCAATCAAAATGCAACTTAAGGGTTATAGTTATTGAAGTATACTAGTAATTAAAATATATACTAGTAAGTTAACTTAAGAGATTTATTATATATATCTCAATTAATTATTTACATTAAACTAATTAAAGAAAACATACTTGAGTTATATAATTAAATCTAAGTATGTAAGTATTTAAATTCCAAAATGAATGAAATAGAAACTCTAATTAATTAATTAGATTGAGATAAAATTAGTGGGTTGGACTATGCTATTTTACATGGCTCAAACTAATAAATTAGAAAGCCCAAATGAATTATTTGAAAACCCAACCTTTAGACCAATTTATATGGATTATCTAGAAGCTAAATAACCCAAATTTAGCAATTAAAATAAATCAAAAAGGGGCTAAAGGAGGGGGGATGAACCGAGTAAAAGAGGGAGTAATGAGCATGTGGGGTAATTTTTTTTTCAAAACTTAAGTTTACAATCCAAGCCATGTATCCAAACCTTATTATTTTTCAAGATTTGCTAAATCAAAGAGAGATAGAGAGAGAGAATAAGAGATTTGGGTGATATTATATATATGTACAGGATATATATATATATATATATATATATATATATATATACACACACATTTTACCCATATATAAATACCCTCTCTTTAGTAAATAAAATATTTTACTTCATTTGTTACTAAGTATCTAAAATAGCTAACAAAAGAAAAGAAAGAAAATAAAAAGAGAGAGACGGAGGGTGGTCGGCAGGCCTAAATAGGGGTAATAGGGGACAAATTTCATGATTCATCAAACTCCTTTATGGAAGAAAAAGAAGAAGAAAAACCCAAAAGAAATAAAGGTATAAATCCTAACTAAGTTTATGTACAATATTTTGGTTGTGTTGAACGAAATCACGAGTTTGTGATCTTGAATCCTATAACCTTAGATCTTCATGTTAAAGGATGTTTTATGCATAGATCTAACCATTTTGGGTATTGAAAATCTTGATCAAATAAGAAAAAGGAAAATAGCTTTTGAAGCTTAAGAAAACCCTAACACTTAAATCACTTTGATTGATCACCATTTTTGTGATCCGCTAAAGAGGGGTGTTAGATATGTAAGTTAACTAATAAAACCAAATGTTGGAACTCAAAAATATTAAACGAGTGTGAAATGTTAACTATTTTAGCACAAACAGTCTACCAAGTGAAGAGAGGAAAAAACTGCTCCAAGTCAATTCTTTCAAGGGGAAGTTTGGCCCACTTTTATTGCTCTAAAAATTATACGCTTTTGGGCTATTATAATACACTGAATAATCTTTCCATAGACTCTAGAATTGACTAATTCCAACTTCAGAGTAAAGAGTTATGACATTTCAAAGTAGCCGCATTGAATCTATCCAAGAACTGGAAACAGATTCTGACCCGCCCCTTGCACGAAATTTCTGGACTGATTTGTTCAAAATTTGGAAAAACGTCAGGAAGTAAAAGTTATATTCCCGGACGTTAGCTTCGCGTGGGCTCAAGAATCGCTCAAAAATGTTTCAAAATGAGAGAGTTATGATTGTTTTAGCGAGAGAGGGTAAATCTAGCAAATAATGAAAAACAGTTATGAATGTTCATTTTTGACACATTATTTTGGTAGCATAATGATCTCGGATTGAGATAGTTATATTTTTTAAAAATATTCACATATGATAAGAAAAACATATCCAAAACTGGAATCAATTCGATTAACGAGCGTCGCGTACAAAATTCGTGAAGTGGTTGATTCAAAGCATGAAGCAACAATGGCAGAATCTATTTGAAAGCGGCGGTGCACTTTCATGTTGGTCAAGCATGACCAAGACTTCTGTTGTTAGGCTTTGCTTGACATGCTTTTTGCTTGTTATTTTGATTGGTTTCGTGATCCATTTTTGTAGTTAGAAATTTCTCGAAAATACTACGCCACGAGGTCTATAACATACCAAATATTTGTTATTATATGACTTATGGTTTGAAAATTAAAAATAGGCGAACATGCATGTAATAACTATAATTTTAGCGACACCAAGCGTTGGCGCACCGAGAAATTTTGACGTTCGACGTTCCGAAGCACGTTCGAGCAAAAGATTAAGTTATAATAAATCTAATACAGTCCCACGAAGCAAGTTTTGACTGTAAGAGATATTTTATGCCATGAAACTTCCTTTCGGGCATAAATTAAGCAATAAAAATATGTAATTTACATATTTAAGTGAAACAAAACTTTAAGGTTGCCTCTAAAATTATTTTGTGGTGCAACGAATGGCGAGAAACCTTTAAAAATTAGTATTAATCAAAAAATGATATTTTGAGGTTTTCCGGTGTTCAAAATGAGATTTTTGAGCTTAGATTTATGTAACGAATTGTGTATATATATTTAAAGCAAAAATGCGAATATTCGTAAAATGAAAAATAAAGCGAATATACTAGCAGGATAAAATATTTATATATGAGGCAACGGTCCGTGTTGCCTCATGAACGGAAAAAATGATATAAAAATTATTTAAATTAAAAAAATAATATAGTAAATTGAGTTTTACTATAAAATCTATGTAATAGCTGTTTAAACCCCGAATTTGCGAGTAAAGATAAAAGATATTTCTAAAACGGAATATAAATGGTTTAAGATTCAAGATATAAAATATTTACATCTTAAAATGTGTGAGACCTTTATTATTTATATTAAGAAGTGATTTGAATATTATTAAATGATTAATAATATTAGAAGATGATTAAGATATTATTAAATAATTAATAATATTAGTAATTGATTAAAATATTATTAAATGATTAATAATATTTATAAGTGAATAAAATATTATTAAATAATTAATAATATTTAGAAGTGGTGTAAATATTATTAAATGATTAATAATATTATTAAAGGATTAATAATATTAGTAAGGGATTATGATATTATTAAATAATTAATAATATTAGTTAGTGATTAAAATATTATTAAAGGATTAATAATATTTGGAAATGATTAAGATGTTAGTAAGTGATTAAAATATTATTAAAGGGTTAATAATATTTGTAAACGATTAAGATATTATGAAGTGATTATTAAGAAGTGAATAAAATATTATTAAGTGATTAATAATATTAGATAGAAGTTTTAAGATGATAATTAAGGGATACAAATGTTATCAAAGTACGATAATATTATTGATGGTTTAAGGTGTTATCTAATAACCATCTTATGTGGCTAAATGGTAGATGTGATGCCCCAAAAATAAGTCCACACAACCCATTCTGAGTCGCTAAATACACACCACATAATTCAAATACAAACTTTATTTATACAAATATTAATTGACGTGTAAAATACGACAAAACATACGATGTGAGTTTCAATACAAATATTGTATCGTAGATAATATCCAAACTCAAATAAAGTTCACATTTTAATTATTGTCACACTTTTTTATAAAATAGTGAGGATTACTAAAATAACCATCTTGGACCATTACTCCACTCCCTGACTAGTCCCAACTACATTCTCGCCTCCTGAGAAGAACAATAGAACCAAAAGGAAAAGGGTGAGCTCAACTAGCCCAGTAAAGAATATTATACACTAAGATAATGAAGAACAAATTATCTTTAGTCCTCAACAGTGAAAAGTAATCTGATAGAATATAATAGACAATAAGTATTAGATCAGCAACTGCAGCGGAAATAGCAATCCATTAGAAGAGTCAAGTAAAGCACGATGTCTACTATCTTCTCTGATTTAAAAGTACATCATCAATATTTTATCCCTGTAACACCAATAATCAATAATTATTTTCAATCCACGAATTATACATGCACTACGGGCCAAATATATTCGTATGTATAACCAGTGGTCATGATCATGCCAAACAACTGTCCATCTATGCATTACGGGCCAAGGAGGACTTTTACCACGACATTTGTCTATAACGTTACAAGTCATGATTATATCAATACATAATTCCTGGTCATAATCATACCAATCAATAGTCCATCTATGCAATATGGGCCAAAAATGACTTTCACCACAATATAAGCATGAGGATGATGACAATGATATAAAGAATCAATCAAGTGAGATCAAGGATAAATATTATCGATTTATAATTCAATTTATCCAGAGTTCAAGAATGTCCAAATTGTCACATGATAATTAATTATGGAGTAAATACAAGAATGATATTCATGTATCAAAAATAATTTAGACAGAAAAGAAATCAATTTTGTCGTGAATAGTACCCTATGAATAGTACCCAGTGAATAGTGCCCCTGTGAATAGTACCCCAAATGAAAATATTGAAATTTAATAAGAAAGTTCAGACCAATATTCAAACGAAACGATACTAGATGAAGCGCAAAACTCAAGGATATTCTACTAATTTCAGGGATTATAGAAGCAATACTTATCAAAGTAAGTGTAGATTTAAGAATATGAAACAAAATAATATTACTTACATACTATAGAGTATGGAAGAAAATAATATTTCTTACAAATATTGAACAAAAATAATATCTCTTACCTTAGTAGAAGACTAAATCTGACTGGTACATCGGAGATATTCTTGAGGAAATCTTGCACTATTAGTAACACTCAAAGTATTCTTATACTAGAAAGAAATACACACAATATTATAGAAAAAGAATTCTCTAATTCTGGTGTGATTTTTATTTCTTAACTAAGCAACCTATTTATAGGAGAATGACATGACACTATTTAAGAAAATAATCACGGATGAACAGAAATGAATTCACGGGAATTTAGCTAATTTTCTGATTTTTACTATTCATCATTGTGCAATAAAATATCTAATAAAACAAAAAATTTATATATAATATAATATATTTTAATTATAATCTAATAAAATAAATAATTATATATATATATATATATATTATAAAAAGTATTCTGATTTATGTAAAAAATTTATTTTATTACTATTATAATAATAATAAAACAAAACTACGATAATTTTCTATCGATGATTTTGAAAAATGAGTAAGTGGGGGTCCATGTAATAAGTCAAACTTGTAACAAATACTTCATGACAAACCCCTCTATTTATATCAAAAATTGAATAATTATTTTCCATAAATCACTTATCTTCAATTAACAAATTTTTAATCTTTTAACTCACAATACTGACAACCAGATCATTCCCAGGAAAGATGGGGCTTTCCGATAAGGATTTTTCCTTATTGGTATGCAATTAAATAACATAACCCCTTTCCTCGACAGAACATTCAAGACATTTGTCGACGTTGGGATTTTTTAGTGTCCCTTTTCGTTCTTGTTCTTTGGTGTTCTCATGTTAATATGAGATTTGTTTGAAAAAACAAGTGAAAAAGGTCCGACATGTGTAATGTCGACGATTTGACATTAAGAGTCGCCAGTTGGTGTTTTTAACTGGTTGCACCAATGCAACCGAAAAGGTTTGCACATTGACCCAGTGATGTTTTACTGCTAAACGGGTCTGCAAAAGTGAGATTCATTAAGGTTTGGGGACTTGATTATGCGGAGGAAAGGTGTTAGGCACCCCCTGACATCCGTGTTACCACGGTGACTGCCACTTCTCAAATAAACTGTTATATAAATGTGTGTATATGTGTGTATGTGTGGATCAATGTGTAATTATTTGAAAGTAGTACGAGGCCTCGTTCGCATCTATATACACAAGGTTTGAATTTATAGAAAAATTCAGTTTTAACCAAGATATAGCAATGAAGTTTTGTAAAAGAGGTTTTTCAAACCCTGTGCTCAATAGGAATTGAGACCTTTTCATACTTCCATTTTATTGTTAAATGTTCGTTTTGTTTGCTTTTATTTTTGAGGTGCGAGGCATCTTCAAGAAATTAATATAGAGCAATGCCAAACTCCTTATGGGCATGAAAGCCATCCAAGGAAATTCGTATACTGTATATAATGTACAAGCTGCTTACAGTTGGAAAAAGTCAATCACGGGAACCGAATCTAGATTAAGTGGACTGAATCATTGATCACATGATTCCTAGGCGCACATGATACTGCAATTTATATGGAAAGTAGTAATCAGTTATATATATAGAAAATGATAAATATATATATATGTGTGTGTGTGTGTGTGTGTGCATGATCAGCCACCACGAAGCAAGTCCATGGGGGATCTGAAATGTAAATAAAGTAATAAATGCTACCAACCGCCACGAAGTAAACTCCAGGCAAGACTTGAATATAAATACAGCTGTAAAAGCTTTCAACTTCCAAGAAGTGAGCTCCAGGCAGGACGAGATGTAAAGAAAGTTGTAAAAGGCCTGACAGAAATGTAAATATATATATATATATATAAGCAAATAAATGCTCCAGACATAACTCTAGGCTCAATCGAGGCATAACTCGATAATGTTAGTCCAAATAAAAATATATACATATATATACAGATAGAAATGAAAACCACAGACCGAAGTTCAGGCGTACGCACACAACACAACTCTCAATGTGTAGAATAGTGTGTGCAAATATGAAGAGAAAGGCTTTATAGAGTGTAAGAAGGCTTACAGTAGGCTGTCAATGCAGACTTCTATGACTCTATATAAATAAACACTCAGCTTTCGTCGGTAAATTTATAACTGTATGTGGGCTAACAGGTGTTTAAAAAGAGCAAACACTCAATATAGGGTGTGTATAAAGCAAATTGGACATGGCTTCCTCACCTTTTTTTAAAAATTGCTAGCCTAAGCTCTATATTTATAGAGCTGCTAGTCATGCAGTGTACTATGGCACTTGCATTGCAGATTACTACTTGACTTTCTGCCGCCCGGGGTTTCATGTCCCGTCGTCTCAAAGTACATGCACTCATGCACTGTAATGTCTGCTCAAACTTGCAAAACTTCAATTCGAGCATCCGAATGAGGTATATACGACCTTCTTTGAACTGCTTATGTCGAGAGTTACACAATGACATGGAATAGAAGTTGTACGAAGTCAGGAAGAGGGGACCATGCCCATGGTCTTCAAGCTTCAAATTCTATCTAGTGTGCTGCCATGCGTAATAGTCACTCGGAATTAGAACTCCTGATTCTTGAAGGAAATTGTTATATATATGTATGTAGGAAGCGTTAAGATGACGCGCAGGTGTTTAGGTAGCAAGATGAGGTATGACTCCTCATCGGGGTTATCGCCGATTTGAGTTGAAAGCAGACGTTGCTCAGGGTTACATCTAAGATTGGACTGCTGCAAGTGTTGAATGCCGCAATGTCATCTTATGGATGCCTGTCTGCCCGGTGTTAGCTCCGGGTCTGAGGTATGAGTGCCTCGGCAGTAGGTCTGATTGATACTGATCGCTTGTATTTGAAACAAGCATTTTCGGGGTTATCGCCAAAATTGCAACAGCATTCCTTGGCGTTATCACCAAGGACGAAACTCGGGGTTATCTCCGAGGTTGGAAATGATGTTCCTGATATGTGTTTTGGTGTTGAGACTGATACTCCCAGTGTATGGTCCGGGGTTGAGATTGAACTTCCGGTAGTATCCGGAATGGATGTGAATCGTCTTCCAGGGTTATCTCTGAAAGATGAATCTGCCCTCCTGCAATGTTAGTAATAGTTGTGCAGAAAATTTTGAGTGTTTATAGATGCCCCTCTTTATCATATTCATGCAATTCAAGGCATGGATTAGATAAAGAATCCTAGACACTTGAAATGCAACAGATAAACATGATGCTATGTACACCAACATGATACAAATGTATGATGTAATGTATGTAATCCTAGACACTTGAAATGCAAATGTATGATGCAACATGATGTAAATGTATGATGCAAATGTATGCGATCCAAGTCTTCAAGGATGTTGACGTTGGGGCTACCACCAAAGACGTGAATCCTAGACACAAACTTCTACTCCATAGAGGTACCTCTTGTGTATAAGAGATCTGTAGGGAGAAAGCTTTATCTTTTTGAGGATGTGTATAACATATACCACCATCCTGTCGGAGTTACTGCCAACAGTATGTATTTTGTCAGGGCTACCTGACCTTCGCTGATGTGTGTATCATCGGATAGATCCCTGTTGGTGCATTGTAAAGGTTGCTTGACCTTCGTTTATGCGTATATCAACGGTTGCATCGCACTGTGACCCCCCATTGGGGATACGTTGTGAGACCCCAAATTTTATGAATAAAGATTTAAATTTCTCGAAATATTTTTTTTAATATTATGGTGTGGATTTCATATAATGTTATAGTTGTGGGTAATATTTATACATTTTGTAAAGTAAGCAAGTTGTTATATAATATTCGATTGGTCGGGGAATATTCATTTTAACAGGGAATATTTGTACGACGGCACAATCATTGGTGGACCCCACAACGGATGTATTGTCGTAGTAAGAAAATGACAGAATTATCATTTTATAAAAATAACTGTGAAAGTGTTAGCGTTAAAACTGTTGAACTACCCAGTAGTAAACGTACAGTAATACGCATGGTTGCATAATAGCACACGATATTGATTATTAATGCTTACGTAAGAAGTCACTCAGTTATACTCAATTATTGCTACAGTAATTGCTACATCATATCTCTCATATTATTTATTCAATTATTGTCAGAGTATCATATGTATAATATGTTATATTATTAAATCAATAATTGAGACGACAAAATTATTCATATTATTATTTGAAATATTGACAATGTCTAGAAGTTTTGTCAAGGAGAGGTTTGGTCACCTAATTGCGCGCCAATAAGGAGAAATCCTTATCGAAAAGCCCCATCTTTCCTAGGAACGACCTGGTTGTTAAATATTGTGAGTTATAATATTAATGATGAATAAGTTCGTGTTGATTAAAGATGAAATTGATAGTTCCATTGTGTTGGGATTATTAGTGTTAGTGGAAACCGATATTTATTTTGATAATAATTGATGTTTGGAAGTTATATTGACCAATCGGGTAATTAATCGGATAAATGAGCAATTAATTGCTATTAATTCACATGATTATATCTATTTGTTCACATGTGTGTACTATTGAATCACATTCATTTACTATTAGGAGAGTTGGTGAAAGATTGATAATACTTGCATGACTAAGTTAAAAATGGAGGTATAGATGGAGGTACTATACTGTAATTTGTATTTTCACATATCTAGAACTATTGATTCACATGATTTACTGTTGATTCACATGCTTTACTATTAGGGGAGATGGTGCAAGTTTGATAATACTTGTAGGACTAAATTAAAAATGAAGGAAAAGAGGAAGGTATTATACTGTAATATTTTGAGCCCCAAAACGTGCAATTATCAAAACTATATTTTCCTATAAATAGAAGCTCATTCCTTCATTATTTTTCACCAATTCACTAAAGCTATAGAGCATTTATTATGGAGAGAAATTATAGAGAGAAAGAAGAAGAGAAGTTCGCTACCTCACTATTCTAGTATACAGTCTTCTTTTTAGGTAAGGGGTATTATTCTTTCGTATTCATGAAGAAAGTTATTTTCTTTCAATACTCGTAAGGGTTGTTATTCCATTCTTTATTATTATGTTGGAATAACTTTGTACATCTAAATACTACATATATGGTGAAATTCTTCTGTTATTCCATTCTTTATTATTCTATTGGAATAACCTGTCTGTGCGGTCTATCGCATGCCTGGTGAATTATGTTGTTATTCAATTCTTTATTATTCTGTTGGAATATCCTGTCTATGTGGATTACACATGACCTTGTTATGTTCTTTATTATTCTATTGGAATATCTTGTCTGTGCGGATTACGCATGACCTGGTTCCGTTCTTTATTATTCTGTTGGAATATCCTGTCTGTGCGGATTACGCATGACCTGGTTATATTCTTTATTATTCTTTTGAAATATCCTGTCTGTGTAGATTACGCATGACTCGGTTTTTCTTTATTATTCTGTTGGAATATCTTGTTTGTGCGGATTACGCATGACCTAGTTCTATTCTTTATTATTCTGTTGGAATAGCATATATGTGCGGTCTATCGCATACTTGATGAATTCTGTTGTTATTTCATTCTTTATTATTCTGTTGGAATAACCTGTCTGTGTGGATTACCGCATGCATGGTGAAAGATCCTGCGTATTCATTCCTTATTAAATTATGGAATTGATCTGTCTACGTGGATTACTGCATGACGGGTGAAAATCCATTTGTAGTTTCGTATATTCAATTATACTCGTCTGAGATATCATTTCTTTTGTACTCGTCATGGAATATCATTTTCTTTGGTATTTTTTTTACGAGTTACTCTTCACGGGTTACTATTCACCCAGTTACTATTCACTCTGGTATTATTCACTCGGGTATTCGGGGTACTTTTTGTGGCAGAGTACTATTCACGATTTACTATTCATGGGTTACTATTCACCCAATTACTATTCACTCTAGTATCATTCACTCGGGTATTCGGGACACTTTTCGTGTCGAGGTACTATTTACGGGGTATTATTCCCGAAGTACTATTCACGGGGTACTATTCACCCGATAATATATATTTCTTTTCTGTCCAAATTATTTTTGGTATATGATTATTATTCTTGAATTTTACTCTACAAAGCAGTATCATGTTGACAATTTGGACGTTATTGATTTCTGGATAAATTAAATTATAAATCTTTAAAATTTATCCTTGAACTTGTTTTATTGAATTATTATGTCATTGTCATCATCCTCATGCTTATATTGTGATTAAAGTCATCTTTGGCTTACGTGCATATATGGACTTGGTATGATTATGAGCAGGGATTATTCGGTATAATCATGACCGTAATGTAATGAATGATGTGGTGAAAGTCCTCATTGGTCTGTAGTACATTGATGGATAGTTGTTGGTATGATTATGACCAGGGATTATTCGGTATAATCATGACCATTGATGATTACATGAATATCCTTGGCCGTGGTGCAGGGATGATTTAATTTTATTTATTAAGCTGTGTCTCAGCGATAAAGTTGATGAAAAACTTTTTAAATCATAGAAGTTAGTAGATTTTATGCTCTACTTGATTCTTCTAATGGATTGCTTATTTTCGCTGCAGTTGTTGATCTAAAACTTGTTGTCTATTGTATTCTATCAGTTGTTATACTATTGAAGGCTAAGGATAATTTATTCTGCATTATCTTAGTCATAATATTTCTTACTAGGCTAGTTGAGCTCACCCTTTCTTTCATTGTTCTCTTGAAATGAGAATATAATTTGGGACGAGTCTGGGGAATGGAGTGATGGTCCAGGATGAATGGCTTTAGTAGTCCTCACTATTCTATGGAATAATGTGATAATAATTGTAATGAGGACACCATTGAGTGTGGATATTGTCTAAATGACATTATTCTTGTTTAAACTCTCAGCTATGTTTTGTCGTATTTTACACGACTATTGTATAATTAAGTTGTATTTGAATTTTGTACCATGTATCTGGCGACCCAAGATGGGTGATGTATACCTGTTTTGGGGGCATCACAGTTGGTATCAAAGCTTAGGGATATGATCCCTGGCTGAGATGTGAGACAAGAACTAGGAGGGGAGAGACGGGGAATTCCTTCGCTAGTATGACTTACCTAAGTTTATTTGGTATTTAATTGGTTGGTCAGAGTATAGGGATAATATGTGATATGTCAATTAACCCTTGTTTTGTGAAAGTGTTTGAAAATGGCATCTAAAAATGTTGAGATCAGCAATGAAGCACATGAGACCATTGAGTCACCAACGATCAATACCCAGGATAATGTGCAACAGGAAGATAATACTCCTCAGGTAAATAACAACACCGATCAGATGATGAATGATGAGATGTTCAGAGGCTTAATGTAATTCATGCAACTTCAGGAGAGAAAGACTCATGTTCAAAATGCAGGTGGAAACAATGGCAACCCACGGCTGGTCACTGCTAAGTAGTTCAAGGAGCTGGGACCGCCAAAGTTTTTGGGAAAGCCAGAACCACTTAAGGTGGAGACATGGTTAAAGAAGATCACCAAGATATTTGATGTCTTGGGATGCTCCGAGGAGCAAAAGGTTCCCTTCGCCACCTTTATGATGCGTGAAGAGGCAGATTATTGGTGGGAATCTATAATTGTACCCAGCTTAACGCACTCAAGATGTCTTGGGAGAAGTTCCAAGATCTGTTCAACGACAAGTACTTTCCCGAAATTATTCGTCACATGAAGGAGGTGGAGTTTATCAAGTTGGAGCAAAACAATATGACCGTGTCACAATACGAGGCTAAATTTGCAGAGTTATCCCAGTTTTCATCCCATTTGGTCGATAATGAGGAGCGAATGACGCGAATATTTCTAAGAGGCTTGAAACTCGAAATACGTCAATACCTTATTTCTCACAAATTGTGTTTGTATTCAGATGTTGTGAATAGGGCTCAGTTATTAGAGCGCGATAATGAGTCAGCACAACCAAAAGGTAATGACCAGCAACACGATAATAATAATACCGGTGGCAATGGCCATCGGAACAATAATAACCATCGTGGGGGAAATTATCATGCCAAGAATGGTAACCACTTTGGCGGTAATCATGGCCAAGATAATAGGAGTGGAAATTTCAAGAAGAGAAGGTTCAACAACAATTGAAAGACAGCAGCACCAACACCCGTTTTCAAGGAAGGAGAACGACCACCAATTGTATGCTTCAAATGTGGAGGGGAGGGACATATCAGTCCAAACTATGTGATGCAGTCTAAAGCATGTTACAATTGTTGAAAAAAAGGTCACCTAGCCCGATTTTGTCATGCACCAAAGTCAAGTCCAGCGGGGAGGGTGGCACCAAAGGTGGATATGGACAAAACAAAGTGGGTGGTTTCAAGAAGAGCATTTTTCGTGACTTCTCAAAAAGCGAGTAACCCGAACGAAGTTAGCACGGGTTAGTTAATTAGAAATTCTTGCGAAGTCTATACCTTATTAGATACCGGTCTAACCATTCTTTTATCTCTCTTGCTTGCGCTCAACGTTTAAATTTGACCCCAGAGAAGTTAGACTTTGACTTTTTGGTTGAAACTTCGTTAGTAGAAACCTTCGTTACCTCCACTGTTTATAAATCTTGTTGATTCAAATCGACACTTTCACGTTACCTGTCGATCATATCTTTTTGAAAATACTTGCCCTTGATGTAATTTTAGGAATCGATTGGTTGACTACTCATCATTCCTTTTTTTATTATTTTCGTAAGGTTGTTAGCTTTCATACTCATAACCAACCTGTTATGCAAATTCAAGCAACCGAACTACTAAAGTTAATCACTGTCATATCAAGCCATAAGTAAAGAGCCCCGATCCTTTCGTTGTTGACTTCCTTGTGTAGAATGCACCGAAGCCAGACTTTCTGTAGGGGAAGTCGTGAATAAGGGTGGCAAGTTAATAGGTATCAATGTGACATACTATCCAAGTCTTGGATGAGAGTCACAGTTTTTAAATGATATTTCTATCGTTAATAAATTTCCTGACGTATTCTCGAAGAACTTCTTGGCCTACCCCAGAGCGTGAAATCAAATTTTGTATTGACCCCAGTAAAAAACCCATTTCTAAAAACCCTTAAATATTTCTTCAACCAAAACGAACGTATAATGCACCAAAGACGTTGGCTCGAGCTGTTGAAGATTACGATCGTACCATTCAATACCATTGTGGGAAAGCGAACGAGGTAGCTGATGTGTTGAGTAGAAGATCGTATGCATTTATGAGTGCGATGTTGTTAACACAAAGACCCATTTTGTATAACTTACAAATGATGAAGATAGAGTTAAAGACTCTAGGGACCCACGTGAAGATAACGAATATACGAGTAGAATCGACTTTAATCGATAAAGTTAAAGCCGCTCAAACTACACACCCGAAGCTGATGAATTTGAAGAAGAAGGTTCAAGAGGGCGTTATTCTAGAAGTAAGAGTTGATTAAGAGAGAAAATCGCAACCCTCAATTTTATTGGCCCATTTGAAATCCTCGATCGAGTAGGAACTATGGCCTATAGACTCGTTTTACCGCCAAGTATGTCGTGTGTTCATAACGTTTTACGTATCGATGTTACGTAAATATGTGGACGACCCAAACCACATTATTGAATTAGAATAAGACGAGAGAGCAGAAGATTTAACGTATGATGAGATACGTGTTAAAATCTTGGATAAGAAGGATCATATTCGACACTCAAAGGTTATACCTCAAGAGTTGGAATATGAAATGAAGTCAAGGTATCCTCATCACTTCGGCATACCAGGTACGTACGTAAATTTCGAGGGCAAAATTTTATATGGAGGGGAGATTGTGAGACCCCAAATTTTATGAATAAATATTTAAATTTCTCGAAATATTTTTTTAATATTATGGTGTGGATTTGATATAATATTATAGTTGTGGGTAATATTTATAAATTTTGGAAAGTAAGCAAGTTGTTATATAATATTTGATTGGTCGGGGAATATTCGTTTTAACGGGGAATATTTGTATGACGGCACACTCATTGGTGGACCCCACAACAGATGTATTGTCGTAGTAAGAAAATGACATAATTATCATTTTATAAAAATAACGACGAAAGTGTTACCGTTAAAAGTGTTGAGCTACCCGATAGTAAAAGTACAGTAATACGTGTGGTTGCATAGTAGCACACGGTATTGATTATTGATGCTTACGTAAGAAGTCACTTAGTTATTGCTATAGTAATTGCTGCATCATATCTCTCATACTATTGATTCAATTATTGTCACAATATCATGTATATAATATGTTATATTATTAAATCAATAATTGAGACGACAAAGTTATTCATATTATTATTTGCAATATTGGCAATGTCTAGAAGTTACATCGAGGAGAGGTTTGGTCACCTAATTGCATGGCGCAATAAGGAGAAGTCCTTATCGGAAAGCCCCCTCTTTCCTAGGAACGACCTGATTGTTAAATATTGTGAGTTATAATATTAACGATGAATAAGTTCGTGTTTATTAAAGACAAAATTGATAGTTCCATTGTGTTGGGATTATTAGTGTTAGTGGAAACTGACATTTATTTCGATAATAATTGATGTCTGGAAGTTATATTGACGAATTGGGTAATTAATCGGATAAATGGACAATTAATTACTATTAATTCACATGATTATAACTATTTGTTCACATATGTGTACTATTGAATCACATTCATTTACTATTAGGGGAGTTGGTGCAAGATTGATAATACTTGCATGACTAAGTTAAAAATGGAGGTATAGATGGAGGTATTATACTGTAATTCATATTTTCACATGTCTAGAACTATTGATTCACACGATTTACTATTGATTCACATAATTTACTATTAGGGGAGATGGTGCAACTTTGATAATACCTGCAGGACTAAATTAAAAATGAAGGAAAAGAGGAAGGTATTATACTGTAATATTTTGAGCCCCAAAACGTGCAATTATCAAAACTATATTTTCCTATAAATAGAAGCTCATTCCTTCATTATTTTTCACCAATTCACTAAAGCTATAGAGCATTTATTATGGAGAGAAATTATAGAAAGAAAGAAGAAGAGAAGTCTGCTACCTCACTATTCCAGTATCCAGTCTTCTTTTGAGGTAAGGGGTATTATTCTTTCGTATTCATGAAGAGAGTTATTTTCTTTCAATACTCGTAAGGGTTGTTATTCCATTATGTATTATTATGTTGGAATAATCTGTCTAAGCGAAGTACCGCATACATGATGAAATTATTCTGTTGTTCCATTCTTTATTATTTTGTTGGAATAACCTGTCTGTGTGGTCTATCGCATGCCTGGTGAATTATGTTGTTATTCAATTCTTTATTATTCTGTTGGAATATCCTGTTTGTGCGGATTATGCATGACCTGGTTCCGTTCTTTATTATTCTGTTAGAATGTCCTATCTGTGCAGATTACGCATGACCTGGTTCCGTTCTTTATTATTCTGTTGGAATATCCTTTCTATGCAGATTACGCATGACCTGGTTCCGTTCTTTATTATTCTGTTGGAATATCCTGCATGTGTGGATTACGCATGAATGTTTCTATTCTTTATTATTCTATTGGAATATATCACATGCATACGGATCACGCATGACTGGTTCCATTCTTTATTATTCTGTTGGAATAACCTATCTGTGCGGTCTATCGCATGCCTGGTGAATTCTGTTGTTATTCCATTCTTTATTATTCTATTAGAATAACCTGTCTGTGTGGACTACCACATGCATGGTGAAAGATCTTCCGTATTCATTCCTTATTAAATTATGGAAATAATCTGTCTACGTGGATTACCGCATGACGGGTGAAAATCAATTTGCAGTTTTGTATATTCTATTATACTCGTCTAAGATATCATTTCTTTTGTACTCGTCATGAAATATCATTTTCTTTGGTATTTTTTTTATGAGTTACTATTCACGGGTTACTATTAATCCGGTTACTATTTACTCTGGTATTATTCACTCTGGTATTCGGGGTACTTTTTGTACCAGAGTACTATTCACCCAATTACTATTCACTCTAGTATCATTCACTCGGGTATTCGGGACACTTTTCGTGTCGGGGTACTATTCACGGGGTACTATTCACCCGAAAAATATATTTCTTTTCTGTCCAAATTATTTTTGGTATGTGATTATTATTCTTGAATTTTACTCTACAAAGCAGTATCATGTTGACAATTTGGACGTTATTGATTTCTGGATAAATTAAATTATAAATCTTTAAAATTTATCCTTGAACTTGTTTTATTAAATTATTATGTCATTGTCATCATCCTCATGCTTATATTGTGATTAAAGTCATCTTTGGCTTACGTGCATAGATGGGCTTGTTATGATTATGACCAGGGATTATTCGGTATAATCTTGACCGTAATGTAACGAATGATGTGGTGAAAGTCCTCATTGGCCTGTAGTTCATTGATGGACAGTTGTTGGCATGATTATGACCAAAGATTATTCAGTATAATTGTGACGCCCCCAAAACAGGTATATATCACCCATTCTGAGTCGCCAAAAACATGATACAGAAAAAACTACAATTTTATTAATACAATTATCGTGCAAAATATGACAACACATAAACTGTGAGTTTAAATACAAATATTATCTTCTAGACAATATCCACACTCAAATAAGTCCTCATTACAATTATTGATATACTATTTTACAAAAATTGTGAGGACTACTAAAACAACTTTCTAGAACCATCATTCCATACCCCGACTAGAACTCGCTACATTCTCGCCTCCTTAGAAGAAAAATTGAACAAAAAGGAAAAGGGTGAGCTCAACTAGCCCAGTAAGAATATTATGACTAAGATAATATAGAACAAATTATCGTTAGTCTTCAACAGGAAAAAATCTGATAGAATATAATAGACAACAAGTTTGAGATCAATATTCACAGCGAAAATAACAATTCATAGAAGAGTTACGTAGAGAATGAAATCTACTATAATCTATGAATTTAAAAGTCCATCATCAATATTTTATCCCTGTAATATCAATCAATATTCATCTTTGCACTACCGACCAAAGATATTCATCAGTTGGTCATGTTCATCTCAACACCTGTTCATCTTTGCACTACGGGCCAAAGATATTCATCAAAAAATCATTAATATTTGCACTACAGGCCAAAGATATTCAGTAATATCATCATTTAAGACTGGGGATGATGAAAATATTTTTAAACAAATGAATCCAGTGAAATAAAAGAACAAATTTTAAGAATTCGTACTTCAAGCAATCCAAGTTCAAAAATACTTCATAAATAATCATAGTGGAGTAAAATTCAAGAATGAACAACAAAACATGGATACAATCAAAGCTAGTATCCATAATAGATATTTTGGACAAAAAATGAAAATTTAATTTTTCTATGAATAGTGTAAGTATTAAGTGAATAGTACCAAGATATCGTGAATAGGCCAGATATCGTGAATAGTACCGTATATGTGAATAGTGCCGTATACGTGAATAGTAATCCCGACACTAAAAGACAAGAATTTCACAAGAAAAATATTACCAATATTTTGGCATAATGATATTGAAAGAAATAATATCATTTTTTAAAAAAATAATATCCTTTACCTCGAAAAGACAAAAGACTTTCGACTAGAATCTTTGGATATAGTCTTCAAGGAACTTGAACCGTATAGCAACACTCAAAGTATCAAAATACTCACAAGAATACGCTTGATAATATAGAGAGAGAAAACTTTAGTTTCTTGTGTGATTTTCAATTCTAACCTAAGCACCCTATTTATAGGAAAATGCTTAGAACACCAAAGTAGAAAATTTAATAAAATATTAATATATATATATTAAATTTTCTACACCCACCTTGAATCATCTAATTTCAGCATGTTTAACAATAAGTGGGGCCCACCAACCTTAACAAAAACATTTTTATTAAAAAAAATAATTAAAACTTCAAAAATCAATTATTCTAGAACTTCGGAACTTCAATAATTCATAATAAATAGCCCTTTTATCAGAAAATTTTGAATCTTATGTCCTTTCCATAGGAAATTCCATTCTCTACAACTTTGTAAGTTTAAGTTTTTCCAAATTCCAAGCAAAAATTAACTGAAATCCACATACGGACGATTTTACAAGTTATAATCAAATTTCAGTCAAGAAAATGGGGTCCACAAACATGAAAAACATGTTTTAAATATTTTTAGTTACAAAAATACTCTTCCTAATTTATTCATATATCCCACATTCATTGTATATGCGGTACTTTGCATTTACAGGTTATTGCAACAAAATAATAAATAATAGAATAACAGAAGAATTTCACCGTGTATGCGGTACTTCGCATATACAGGTTATTCCAACAGAATAATAAATAATAGAATAACAAAAGTTTTTTTCATGAATACGAAAGAAATAATACTCCTTACCTTAGAAGAAACTGGATATAGGAGTAGTGAAGTAGCAGAATACTTTTATTCTTTCACTCTATATTTCTCTCTAGAGTTTCAAAGTGAATTCGTAAGAAATCTTTGAAGGAATGAGCTTCTATTTATAGGAGAATGGTGATTAGTAACTAATTCATGAGCGGTCAGATTGATTTACTTTTTAAAGGCAAATCCATATTGATTTACTATGCATTATTAATAAAATATTCTAATAAAACAAAATCTTTTAAATAAAATATAATATATTCTATTTATAATCTAATAAAACGAATAACTTTATAAAAGTATTATGTTTTATATAAAAAGATTTTACTATGCAAACACTATGCAGGCACTATGCAAACACTATGCATAATAGAATATTATATATTCTATTTATAGTCTTATAAAACAAATAATTTATAAAAGTATTACATTTTTATATAAAAAGATTTTACTATGCAAACACTATGCGAGCACTTATGCAAACACTATGCATAATAGAATATTATATATTCTATTTATAGTCTAATAAAATAAATAACTTTTATAAAAGTATTCTGATTTTATATATAAGAAAATTTTCTGTTTTATTACATTAATAATACTAATAAAACAGAATTTATATATATAATATATATATATATATATAAACTTTCGTGACTTCATAAAAAGACACTTCAATATATTTAACAATATTTATCATCATTATTATAATTCATAATATTAATCGACCAGGTCGTTCCCAGGAAAGAGGGGACTTTCCGATAAGGATTTCTCCCTATTGGCGCGCAATTAGGTGACCAAACCTCTCCTTGGCAGAACTTCTAGACATCATTAATATTGCAAATAATAATATTAATAACTCTGTCATCTCAATTATTGATTTAATAATATATAAAATATTGATAATAATTGAATCAAATAACGTGAGATACTATACAACAATTACTATAGCAATAATTGAACAAAACTAAGTGACTTCTCACGTAAGCATCAATAATCAATACCGTGTGCTACTATGCAACCACGCGTATTACTATACTTTTACTACCGAGTAGTTCAACAGTTTTAACGGTAAAACTAACACCGTTATTTTCATAAAAATATTTTTGTCGTTTTCTCAATCAGACAATAATTCCGTTGTGGGGTCCACTAATGATTGTACCATCTTACGGATATTCCCCGACAAAAAGAATATTCCCCGACCAATCGAATATAATATAACAACTTGCATACTTTGCAAAATTTATAAATAGTACCCACAACTATCACATTATATCAAATCCACACCATAATATTCAAAAAAAATATTTCAAGAAAATTAAATCTTTATTCATAAATTTTGGGGTCTCACACAATTGGTGATACCTGTCTTGTACCCATTGGTCTTCGTCCAACTGAGCATCCATCAATACTTTGAGGGATTCCATTTCCACTTCTATGGGAAGCACTTCTTCCATCCCATTGGCTAACGAGTAGGGGGTTACCCCAGTAGAAGTACGCATAGAAGTTCTGGAGGCTAATAAAGTCAGAGGCAAGAGGTCAGGCCATCCTTTGTGATTGGCGGACATTTTCTGCATGATATTCTTGATATTTTTATTAGCCGCTTCAACAGTGCCATTCATCTTTGGACGGTAGATGACGGAGTTAAGGTGTTTGATGTGGAATTTACTGTATAACTCCTCCATCATCTTGTTATTGAGGTTCTTAGCATTTTCTGACACAATGACCTCTGGTTTTCCATATCGACATACGACATTATTTCTGATGAAAGCAATGATGACTTCTTTGGTAACCCTGGGGAAGGAGGCTGCTTCTACCCACTTGGTGAAGTAGTCGATCATGGTTAATATGAATCGATGTCCATTACTAACTTTGGGCTCGATGGGCCCGATCACGTCCATCCCCCACATTGAGAAGGGCCAAGGCGAACTCATATTATGGAGTTCCCTTGGAGGGGCGTGGATGGCATTCCCGTGAATTTGGCATTGATAGCACCTCTTGAAGTGATCATCGCAGTCAACTTTGAGTGTTAGCCAATAATGCCTTGTTCTTAGAATTTTCTTGACAAGTAAGGGGTCGCTCATGTGTGGGCCACATACTCCACCATGGATCTCATCCATGAGCCTCTGAGGTTGGTCTTTGTCTAGACATCTGAGGAGACCTAATCCTGCATCTCTCTTGTAGAGTGCATCTCCGCTCAAGTAAAATTTTATAGCAAGTCAATGGATCCGCCTCTTATCAGTTAGGCTCACCTCAACAGGTGTAGCTCATCCGATACTTCTCCAAGATAGTTCCCATAAACTGGGGCCTTTTGCATAGAAAATGTGATGCTTGGCAGGTTTTCCTTGTTAGGTATGTGAATCAAGGAGGCCAATGTTGCTAATGCATCTGCAAAATCATTCCTATTATGAGGAATGTGTAGAAAAGAGATTTCTTAAAACTCCAAAGCCATCTGTAAAACTTGCCGATGGTAAGGCAGCAAATGTAATTCTTTGGTTTGATAGATTCCCGTGGATTGTTTAATCACTAATTTGGAATCCCCAAAGACAGTTAACCGCCTGATGCCCATTGAACGGGCAAGTTTTAGCCCCATGATACAGCCTTCATATTCAGCTGTGTTGTTGGTGCTGACAAACTACAATTTAACGGTGACGAGATACTGCTCCCCCGTACTAGATACTAGAATTTCTCTAGCTCCAGAGCCTTCTGCATTAACAGCTCCATTAAAATACATTTTCCATGTGTGGCATGCATCATACTGATGGTGTTGCTGAACTGTCATTACCCCTTCATCGGGGAAATATTCTTCCAAGGGTTTGTAATCCCCTGCAGGTGCGGCGGCCAGTTGATCCACAATTCCTTGACATATGATAGATTTTTACGTCACGTAGACGATGTCAAATTGCTGTAGGATCAACTGACATCTAGACAGTCGATAATTTAGTATGGGCTTACAGAACACATACTTGAGAGGATCCACGCGGGATATAAGATGGGTTGTGTGACCATGGAGATAATGATGTAACCTCATGGAAGCCCATGCCAAAGCACAAAAAGTCTTCTCAATCAAAGTGTACTTGTGTTCACTGGTGCTGAATCTTTTACCGAGGTAATAGATAGCTCGTTCTTGGCCTTTATCATCTTTTTGCCCTAGCATGCAGCCCATGGCATTGTCAGTAACGGACAAGTACATAAATAGGGGAACATCATCCCTAGGAGGTACCAAAACAGGAGCGTTAATTAACTGCTCTTTAATGGTAAGGAAGGCTTTCTGGCACTCATCATTCCCTTTCATGGAGGAGTTCTTCCTTAATAGCTTGAAGATGGGCTCACAGGTTGCTATGAGTTGAGAGATAAATCTACTAATGAAGTTGATTCTTCCAAAAAATCCCCGTATTTCCTTCTCTGTCTGAGGAATGGGCATTTCCTTGATGCCCTGGATTTTGGTAGGATCCAGTTCAATCCCTTTGTTGCTGACTAGGAAACCTAGCAACTTGCCTGATTTGACACCAAGGGCGCACTTGGCTGGATTCAACTTCAAGTTGTACTTACGTAACCTGTTGAATAACTTTCTGAGATGGTCTAAGTGGTCTTCTGCCCGTCGGGATTTAATGATGATGTCATCCACAAAGATCTCTATCTCCTTATGCATTAAATCATGGAAAAGAGCCATCATAGCTTGCTGGTAGAATGCCCCAGCATTGATGAGGCTGAATGACAACCGTCTGTAGAAAAAGGTTCCCCAAGGCGTGATGAAAGCAGTTTTCTCACGATATTCCTCGACAACCATAATTCGATGGTACCCCGCAAAGCAATCCGGAAAGGATTACATGTCGTACTAAGCAGTATTGTCAATAAAAATGTCGATAAAAGGTATAGGAAAGCTATCTTTAAGACAAGCTTTGTTCAAATCACGGTAATCCACGCAAACTCGCACCTTTCCTCCTGGCTTAGGCACGAAAACAATGTTGGATATCCACTTCGGATATGTAGACATCATGATAATGCCAGCTTGAAATTGTTTCACAATTTCTTCTTTAACTTTTAAACTCCACTCAGGTTTTAATCGCCTGAGCTTCTGTCTAACTGGCTTGAATCCTTCTTTAATGGGAAGGCGATGAAGAACAATGTCAGTGGAAAAACCCACCATGTCTTCATAAGACCATGCAAACACATCCTGGAATTGGGTTAATAGCACAACCATGTCATTCTGTTGGTTTGGAGTGAGGTCTGAACCAATCTGGATTAGCTTAAGGTTTTTTAAGGTTCCAAGATTGAAAGAAGTGGTTTGGTCAAGGTTGGGTTTAGGCTTATCTATGACCCATTCCCTAATCTCCTAAGGTGTCTCAATGTCCTCTTGTATATCCATCAAGTCTGAGTCCAACTTTTCATAAAAGTTAAATTTTCTAGTAGAGAGAAGGCATATCACAAAGCAAAAGCAATCACATCTAAATTGAGTCCACGAAATCAAAAGATGCTTTCACTTAATATATGAAACTATTTAATCATACAAAGTGTTAGCAAGTACTGATAAAATAACTGTTAATACAATATAGAAAAGTAAGCATTTAAAGTTATCTACAGGGCAGAGGGATTTTCTTCTCGTTTTACCCTCGTCGACCAATGCATGGAGTGCTTCTCCAATTGTCGAGGGCAAAGTCCTGATGGACTGCAGTGATACAGAGGTTGTCATTTCCCTCCTTCTCTCGAATGATAACCATGATATCTGGGCAATCATTGTCTGGGGTATATTCATGAACAATGACGCGTATGCCGGACATCATCAAAGCGATGTCATGTTTGCGTTTTCGTTCCCTTTCTTCCACTTCGGGATCAGGAATCAGCACCTCTTTTTCTTTGAATGGTACTGGTTTGGGAAACAACATAGTCATAACATGTGTTGGCACCTTAACTAGAGACTGTATCAGCTCATGAGGTGTAGATGGAAAACATCACCATGTGGCGGAAGTTTGAGGAACTGGCCTGTTTTTATGCTGATTCCTATGACTAGAACTGGCAGAATAGCCTAGTCCGGCTGTCCCAATTTGACTGGACACTTGAATAGGGTGCTTAATACCCTGCTGATTTTTCCCAAGCCCTTGTCCAGGCTAAGGACCCAATGACATCATTTCTTGTATAGCCGACATAACCTCGGCAAAAATCTTGGGTACGGGAAGTGGTGCTCCAATAGGTCGATATTGAGTGTTGCTCACTTCTAAAGTATGAAAACTGGTCGGCTCAACTTCGGAGTTGAAACCGATGATTGGCAGATCTCCTTGTTCAGGACATTCTGGCTCAGCATTGACAGTGACTAGACTATTATTGACAATGTACTTGATTTGTTGATGTAATGTGGAGGGAACGGCTCCAGCCATGTGTATCCATGGTCTCCCCAATATCAGGTTGTATCCTGAGTCTATTTTGAGGATTTGGAAGGAGACATTAAATGTATTTGGGACAATTTCAATTGGCAGCTCAATCTTTCCGACGGAATTTTGCCGAGATCCATGGAAAGCTTTGATCACCGTATGCCTACTTTGGATCCGCTTGTGATTGACATTCATCGTCACCAAGGTGGCATAAGGACAGATATTCAGAGATGAACCTCCATCTATCAACACTCCAGCTAACATATACCCGGAGGACAAAACTGTAATGTGCAATAGCTTGCAATGACCGGTCCCTTCGGGAGGTATATCGTCATCAGTGAAGGAAATGTGATCAACCATATATTGGTATTTTTTCCACATCCACTGATTTCGGTAAGTAGGCTTCTTCCAAAACCTTGAGTAAAATCTTTCGGTGATCTTCGGAAGAGAAAACCAAGTCCAGAATTGATATATGATGTGGAGCTTCTCTTAAGCTTAGAACCACCTTGGCTTCGTTATGGCCCATAGTGCGGAGAAATTTTTCAATCTTCTCCATGGGAATCTTCCCCTTTGCTTTGAGGGTAGGCTTGATAACCCTTTGAGAGAGATACAGTGGATTATCCTTCAACACTGTAGTAGCAGTAGTATGAGACATGGATCCTTTAGCTTTTCCATAATTCCATGGAACATTGTGTAAGCTGACAACAGGATATTGTGGTCTATAAGCTGACAACAGGATATTGTCAGCTCCTTTGAGTTGAATTGCTTGAATGGGAAATGCTTTGACAGTCTCATCATCCTCGTCGGATATAACTGCTACTGATCCCTTCTATGTAATCCCACTCTCAAGTTGTATAGTGTTATTGTCTGCCAGCTGCAGGACATCGCTATCAATAAGATTTTGAATGAGATGGTGGAGTGCCCAGTATTCATTTGTGCTGTGATCGTGAGAATAGGAATGATACTAACACATTCCATCTGGGTTAAACCGTCCTGCACGGGGATTAATTGGAGGCAGAAGGGATGTAATTCTTCCTTCATTGATCAACATTTTAAATATTTCCTCCATAGGTTGGCCAAGATAGGCGCACTCCCTTTGATTGGCAAAATTCCGATGGGCTTTAGCATTTGCTCGCTTTACAACCTTATCCTCCATAGCTTAACTTTTTGAACATGAGGATGGAGCATTCATAACAAACGGAAGAAGATATACATGCTCCTGCCTGATTAATTGGCGTGTGACTTGATGCTAATGGGTCACCAGTTCTGCCAATTGCTCAATTTGTTTGCAAAGATCTTTCATCTTTCGTTCCATAGTAAACTAAAACTTTGAATAATCCCATCTATCAACACCGTCTTTGATGGTCTGAGATGGCTCGCCATTAAAACTGGAATTTTACCTAGTGCTCCAACTGATCATGTTGACTTCTTCTTCTTTGTGTTGAGGAAGAGGGCTGTCTTGCACGTGAGGTTGATCTGGTTTGGTGACTACAATCTCACCATTGTCTATCAAGTTTTGGATCTTGTGTTTCGAGGCCCAACAATCTTGAGTATCATGTCCAGGAGCTCCGACATTATAGGCACGCTTTCGAGTAGCATTAAAACCCTTACCATTAGGGTTGGCTGGTGGAAGAAGTCATGTGATTTTCTTCTGAGTGATCAAAAGAACAAGAATATTCTCAAGCGAGTCCCCTAAGGGTGTGAACGTTCGAGGTCGCTTTGCTTCTCCACTTTTAGGCAATGGAGGGTTTGAAGATTGTGCTTGGAAAGGGGCGTAGTTTCTCCTCTGTATAGGCATGTTTTAACTGCCTTTCTGACCTTGTAGTATCAAGGAAACATCCTCCTCTTTCTTTTTATGGACCCTTCGGGGGTTGTTTCCATAAGATCCGGATTGGATGTGCTCAGCAATAGCTTTAAGAGCAGCTAGGTCTTGAATCTTACCAGACTCAATCCTATCTCAGCCATCTCTCTGTGTTTGATCATTTTCAGAAAATGGTTTGCCAATACCAACTAGAACTCTTTCATAGAAAGGAGCTTCAGACATCTATGAAAGTCATGACCATTTCGATTTCGTCATGGAAGGAATAACTTGAGCAAAGAAGGCGCTCCACCTTTGAGCATACTCTCTAAATGACTCATTAGAATCGTTTCTTGACCATGGTAATTTGGTACCGGTCAGGAGCCATCTGAGATTGAAAATTGTATTGAGTGAGGAAGGCATTAGTTAGCTCTTCCCAACTATGGATCTTTGAATTGTTTAATCTGGTATACCACAAACGGGCTTCTCTAGTCAGACTTTCTAGAACAGCTGCATTCTGAACTTCTCATTTTCCACATAAGATCCAAATTCTCCAATTAACACTTTCAAATGTGTATAAGGATCCCCTAATTTGTCATACTTTTCAAAAGTAGGGGTTTAGAATTTCTCTGGATAATGAACATCAGGGAATATGCAAAGGTCAGTATATGAGACACTTCCATGTGTTCCAATCCCTTTGAGAACACGGATAGTTTCCTCCAATTGAAGGACCTTCTTCCTGATATCACCGGTGTCTGGATCTCCTTTGAGATGGGTGTTTTCAGGGTCTTTGTTGGTCGTATCCAACTGAGGTTCTGGAATTGTTTTTTCCAAACCTTGAGCTCCCCTTTGTGCAGAGGATTCTATATGTGTAAATATCTTCGTACCCTGAGTAGACTGATGCAATTCTTTAAGCAGAATAGTCAAGTCTGTAATTTGTTTACTTAATCCATCAAATTCTTCTCTGAAAATAGGATTAGAGTGGTCAGAAAAAGACATGATTCGCTGTAGGCCCGTGGCCTTTTTGGATTTTGAGCGGGTAATAGGCCCAATTGCTTCCCTACAAAAGACTTATGTAGTTTAGTCTTAGGGATAATGTTAATGTTATTATGATGTGTCCGTTTTAGGAATATGGTCCTGCAAAAACTATTATTAATTGATAACATGGCATTCATGCACATATATTCTTCATATTTTCCATTACATATAAATGATCATGGAATGAAATTACAAGTAAATGCTTTTACAAGTAATTAAAAATGGAAAGCATAAAGAGACTTTCCTCTGCGTTTGGATTATCAGAGTTTGACCTATCTTAGGTTATTCTCGCGGCTTTTTGGCATGAAGGTTCCCAGATCATCGCAATTTATTTGACGGGAAGTTAATCCGGTCTTTCAACTGGAGCGAATTTGGGTGGTGCCTTTCCTAAGCCTCGTTGGAATTAGTCTTCCTACGAGTCCAGTAATCAAACACCGACATGATAGCCTCCTGGTGGAGGAACCACACAACATACATTCACATACAACGTGTCTCACCGTTTATGCAAAATGATGACATGTGCGAAGCACTAATATCACAGATAGATATTTAGCAGTGCAATAAATAAGATGCACTCGTACACATTCATCATAAATGTAAATTCAACATTCACACACAAGAATATAACAGTTTTGAAAAGCTTGTAATAGTGACTTAAGCCCTCTTACTGGAGTCCCCAGCAGAGTCGCCACCTGTCGACGTTGGGATTTTTTAGTGTCCCTTTTCGTTACTTGTTCTTTGGTGTTCTCATGTTAATGTGAGATTTGTTTGAAAAAATAAGAGAAAAAGGTCCGACATGTGTAATGTCGACGATTTAACTTTAAGAGTCGCCAGTTGGTGTTTTTAACTGGTTGCACTAACGCAACCGAAAAGGTTTGCTGTAAGACACCGAATTTTATGAAATAAAATTATTCAATTTTCCTATTTAGTAAATGGTTAAATTGATAAAAAAAGTTAAAGTTAAGGGTGATATATGTAAAATTTTCAAAATACGCAAGTGGTTATAAAATACTCATTTTTATCGGGAAATATTCGTTTGGTCGTGGAATATTCTTGTTGTCAGAGAATATTCATACAACGGCAAAGTCATTTGTGGGCCCCATAACAGAATAACTGTCGTATGAATAAAATAACAAGTTTGAGTTTTTATAAATAACGCCGTAGTAGTTACCGTTAACACTGTTGGAATACCCGGTGGTTAAAATACAGTAATATGCGTGGTTGCACAAAGAGATTACCAGATTGCACAAAGATTTTGAATTATTAATTTTTACATAAGAAGGCACTACTCAATAATTGTTACAATAATTACTGTTCAATATTCTATTTTATTGGTTCAATAATTGCTGCGTTGATATTTTATATTATTGTTGTTTCAATAATTATCATTGCACAGTATTTCCCATTATCAGATTAATAGTTCATATTATTTGAATAATATTATTAGATAGCATTATTGGCAATGTCTAGAAAGTTACACAAGGAGAGGTTTGGTCACCTAATCATGGCGTCAAGAAGAGAAATCCTTATCGGAAAGCCCCCTCTTTCCTAGGAACCACCTAGTTGTCATAATTGTGATTCTGTAATATTATTTGTGAATAATTAATTATTGATTTATATGATAAGAAAATATTTATTTGATGCGGATGTAAATGATAGATTTATTTATGTGGTTATAAATGAAGGAATTAATGTTGAGATGTTTTTGTCGGAATGAAGGTATTAAAAATCAAATCAGTATTTTTACGATATATTGCGTGAGTTATAATTTTTAATCCGATCGTTGGATCGTTGTGATTTTTTGATATGTTATACATATATAAGTTGAGTATATGTCCACAAATTTTGAACCGTTAAAAATTTACGTATGATTTGTTATGAATTTTATGAGGTGGCTGATTCAGAAATTATTTTTATAAATGTTTTTAACGGAGAATTCTAGAAGGCGGGCTCCACTTTTTGGTTGGTGATTGAATGCATGTGCTGAATTGGATTTTCAAAGGTCATGGCTGCCATTTTTTTCAAAATGGCATGCGTATAAAATAAATTAATATTTTATTAATTTAGTCTCCTTTGGTGTTCTAGCATTTTCCTATAAATAGGCTCTTAAGTTAGAATTGAAAATCACACCAGAAACAAGTTTTCTTTCTCTCTATATTGTCGAGAGTATTTTTGTGAGTATTTAAATACTTTGAGAGTTGCTATTCAGTGCAAGGTTCCTTCGGCTTTTCATCCGATATTCCAGTCAGAAGTACTGCTCTTTTGATGTAAGGGATTTCAAGGGTTATTATTTTTTTCAGTTTCGTAATGTTTTGGACCCTCAAAAATTCTGGAAAATTTTGAAATGATAATTTGATGAGTTTTCTTGATTATGTCCAAAAATGGTGATTTTTGGATGTATAGATTAAGAGTTATAAATTTTATGAGAAAAGACTATTTTAAAAGTAAACTCTTATAACTCGTTGTGCTTAACTCCAAAATTGGTGAAATTTTTATTGGAAGTATGTGACAACCGTAATTTTGTAATTTAATTTTAATATTTATTGGATTGAATAAATATTTTTCGATGAATTAATTATTAGATTAAATAATTAATTGATGAAGTTGTGATAGATTAATTTAATTATATGAGTTACATTTATTAATTTAATGTGGAGAATTTTTATTATTCAAAATATGTGATTATGTGAGCTTATTGAATTAAAAGAAATATTTAATAAGCCTTTGTTATTTTAATTAATTTAATTATTAATTGGAGATTTAGTAATTGATATTATTATTAAATGAGAAAATTTAATCATGTGACTATGTGAATTAATGAGAAATTATTTTATTTTATTTAAATAAATTAAACTAGATATTTGATTTATTTTATAATGGATGTGACATTTTTTTTAAACTATATGATAAGGTTTTTATTAAAATAATGGGTTTTGAAACCTAGTATGCTAGCCAAACATGACCTTAATGGGAGTTGAGGGAAGTTACCCATGACTGGGTAACTGACCACAACTCGTCAGACGCTTCTTTATTATACGCCTTCCCCTCCCCTTTTCTTCATTATTTTTCCTAAGTCTAGAAAGTGTCAGAGAAAGTTTTAGAGAAAGATTCAAGAGAGAGTTGAGAATTCAGTGTTTTGGTGGAGGAGGAATTCACTTTCTAGTAAATTAATCTACGCTTGGGTAATCTCTTCAACCCAATTTATATATTTTACGTCTTTTAAGTTTCATGAATATAGCTTAAGTCTTCTATGAATCTCTGTAAATTGGAAAGTTGTTATAAGAATATATGTAATAATTCGAGTTGTATGGCATGTTTTATATATATATTGCATAATTCTATATCTTCAGTTTCATGAAATTATACAGTAAAAGATTTCAGAGTATGTTATATGGCCCTATGGTCTTATACGTGTTTTTAGTATGTCAAACATAAATGGTTTTGCAAAATTTCCACTTTTATATGATTATGCATGATAAAATGAACAAAACGAAATTTGAATGGTTGGATTTGGTCTTATAACGAATCTATGGCGATGAATTTTAGAATTTATGTTCAAAACTTCAAGAACATCAAGAACAGTCCAATTTTCATGTTTTAATCTGGTGATTATGTGTTTTAATGGAATAAAATCACTCCATAGATGTTAAGTAATGATTATGTACGAATTTTAACATATATGTATGTGTAATTTGGTGAAATTAGTGTTTAGGATGTGTTGTTTTCGCTGAATTCTGTGTTCATCGCGAACTGGAAATTCAGAGTCTGGGATTTCGCGCCACGGCGCCAACTCCCAGTTCATTACATTGAGCAAGTTTTCTAACTCTACATTTATGTGGAACAAGTTTCTTACCCTAAACTTTCGTTGAGCAAGTTCCTAACCCTACTTGTTATCGTTATATAAGTTGATTAATTCATCTTTCGATATTGAGCAAGTTCTCATTATTATTGATCAAGCATGTCTTGTATATTAAAGTTTATTAATCTTCAAGCATGATGTTGTTATACAATAATTATTCTATTGTATACCTTTTGAGATGTTATTCAAGTTAAATATTCGTTTGCTGTTAAACCTTGTTAGACTAGCGAACCCTTATTGATTTGACTAGTCCATAGTTGCTGAGCGTTCTAAATTTCAGAATTCCTTGATGAATTATCCAAACCAAACATCCTTTCAAAAGTGCGGACTCGAATGTCAAATCGAGATGAACAACCTCAGATAGGGGATTATTTATGCTTTAGCGTTAAGATATTGTGCAATGATGGTACTAAAGGTCGATCCCCTAAGTACACGAGGAGAAGAAGAGTCCATAGTCTTATAACTGTTAAAGGTTTCAAGTAAAAACACATGACAACCTAGGACATAGTTCAAGGTCTTATGACCCTCATAATTTCTTTTGATTCTTGTTATCCATTCTTGATTCAAAAGTTGAGCTTTATATCAGAAGTTATTATTTCTCTCGCATGTTATTATTCATTGTTATATTGTTATACTTGTGGGCAATCGTGCTGACTCTTGCGTAATAATAACATTGCAGTTAAAAATGAAAGAGCAGACGAACCTTCCACTAGTAAGGGCAAGGGCAAGCTTAGCAAGTAATGAAGATTGTTTTATTAATGTGGTTATGCGATGTAATTAGAGTTGATGTTACTAAGACTTATTTGTTTATGTTTTCCGCACAGATGTTTTAAGGTTAGAGTAACCTGGGATTTATTACTATTCAGTTGATGTAACCCCATAAGGGGAGAGATTTATTATTTATTTATTTTATTGCATGGTTTGCAATTTATTTATGGGTAGATAGATAGATGATGTTTGTACAGTGAACACCAAATCCTGTGGAAATGGAAGTACCGAATTTGGGGGGTGTCATAGAGTACATATATATAACATAAGTATACTTTGTAAATTTCGAAATTTTTGGACAAACGTACAATTTATGATAAATGTCTAAATATTCGCGCTTTGGCCATGTGAAAAATAGTAAATGAATTTTAAAAATTCGAGAAAAATATATATTCAATATGGGACTATATTTCGCTAAATCCCTTAAAAGAAATATTTTTGGGCCGATTTGGTAATTTTCATGAAAATGGACTAGTTATGAGTAAATGAATTAAATATGTTATGTGAAGTAACAAAATTGGAAAATAGGATTTTATGGCTTAGGAATCCTATATATGGTGTATGCAGATTTTTTGATGAGGTTGTTGGTTATTGGTGATGAAATCTTATGAGTTTGGCATTTTAGGATGAGTAAATGCATTAATTAGTAAAGTGTAAACAATTAAAATAAATTATTTATAAGTTTAAGAAATGATTGAAATATTGTGATAATATTAATAATATTAGATTATGAGATTATTAAGTGATTTATAACATTTGGATTAAGGTGTTATGAAATCATTGATTTATGAATCTTACTCTTGAAATTAAATCCATGTTTTGATAGTATTGTTTTTTTTATCATATATAACATTTTGATAATCTCGGTGAAGAATTTTCTCTTTGACTTGAGTGTAAAGATGGGTAGATTATTGTTATGATCGTGACTATGGGTTCTCTTTGGCTAGTAGTGCAAAGATGAATTGTTGACTAGTATGATCATGACCATTGAATTTACAATTGAATATTTTTAGCTTAAGTGCAAAGGTGAATTGATCAACATGATTATAATTATGGTTTATATAAATTCTGAAATTATTGTATATTTCTTTGAGATGTGAATATCTTTAGCATGTAGTGCAAAGATGAATTATTGATGAATATCTTTGGCCCGTAGTGCAAAGATGACATGTTGTTGAATATCTTTGGACTGTATTGGAAAGATGAACTGTTGATGAATATCTTTGGCCCGTAGTGTAAAGATGACCTGTCATTGAATATCTTTGGCATGTAGTGCAAAGATGAACTGTTGATGAATATCTATGGCCCGTGGTGCAAAGATGAATTTATTAGTATGATTTTGAACAGGAACTGTGATTTGGTATAACCATGATCTTTGATGTTTCAGGTAAAGACATGTGATGAAAATTATCTTCGTCTTGGATGAGAAGAGGAAATTAGAACTACAATTATGATTATGAGTTACTCACATGACTGTGAACAAAAACTGTTGATTGATATTACAGGGATAAAACATTGTTGGTAAACTTTTAACATGGAGAAGATAATAGAATTTATAGTCTATTTGACTCTTCTAATGGATTGCTCGTTCCACTGCAACTATGGTTGAAAAGTTTTATCATCTACTATATGTTCTAAATCTCTGATTTATTACTGATGAAGGCTATTGCTAATTTAATTATCTTTAGTCATGATATTCTTTACTGGGCTAGTTGTGCTCACCGTTTTGCTTCACAATTCCTTTCAGGTAATAAGAGTGTAGGTGGGTCGAGCGGGGATAACAGGGGAATAGAACGGTGGTCTATAGTTGTTGAGGTTCTCCCTAAATAGTATGAAAATACTTTTATTGAGAACTTTAGATAAGTATGTCGTATTGTATACGTCATTTGATATTTAATTTTGGTGAACAACAATAGGGTGAGGCGAACCCAACGTTGAAAGGGTGTTTTGCCACTATCATACAAGATGTCTAATGACATACAACCTCGTGTTATCATAAGACAGGGTTGTGCACATCCACTTGCTGAGTATATCTACGAGCACTACCTATATGGTCTTGGAGTTCTGTTGCAACATAATGTTCAATTGCAGATGGTAGAGATAGTTATATGTCAAGAGAAGACTCACCATTAAAAGAAATATGATAGTAATCTTCTCGTTTTTCTTTGGGGTCTAATGAATCAACCAAGAATAATTCTTGAGTCATATGATGTCTATCATAACCTATGCGCATGGCCTCCCATGTACGAAGGTTTCCTTGAGAATTTTCCAAAGATTTTAATTTATAAAACAGTTATTAATTGTACCTTTATGTAAGGTATCACTGTGAGGTGTTGTGCACGGTTGGGACATGAGTCATAATTGGTATATATTTGTATCAAAACTGACAGCATATGTGTTGTTGTAGTAATAAAGTTGTAGTTGTTTTTTTATACCATGTATTTGGCGACTCAGAATAGGTTGGATGGATTGGACCTATTTTAGGGCGCCGCTTGTTATATCGAGCTTAGAGATATGATCTCCGTGAGATCCGGGATTAGAACTAGGAGGGGAGAATGAGTAAATCCTTCGCTAGTGTGTTCTACCTAAGCTTATTTGTTGGTCAGTCATAATATCGGGATATTATGTGATATGTTAATTTGTTCAATTAACCCTTGTTTTGAAGCTGTATTCTAGAATGATATTTGAAATACAGGAGATGAGCAATGGAGAAATCACGAGGACAGTGAAGATGGAATCTGAAATGAAAGCAAGGTATTCTCAACTCTTTAAAATACCAGGTGCGTAAATTTTGGGGACGAAATTTCATAAGGAGGTGAGATTGTAAGACCCCGAATTTTATGAAATAAATTATTAAATTTTCCTATTTAGTAAATGGTTAAATTGATAAAAAGTTAAAGTTAAGGGTGATATATGTAAAATTTTCAAAATACGCAAGTGGTTATAAAATACTCATTTCTATCGGGAAATATTCGTTTGGTCGTGGAATATTCTTGTTGTCAGGGAATATTCATACAACGGCAAAGTCATTTGTGGGCCCCATAACAGAATAACTGTCGGATGAAGAAAATAATAAGTTTGAGTTTTTATAAATAACGCCGTAGTAGTTACCGTTAACACTATTGGAATACCCGGTGGTTAAAATACAGTAATATCCGTGGTTGCACAGTATTTTTGAATTATTGATTCTTACGTAAGAAGGCACTACTCAATAATTGTTACAGTAATTACTGTTCAATATTCTATTTTATTGGTTCAATAATTGTTGCGTTGATATTTTATATTATTGTTGTTTCAATAATTGTTACTGCACAGTATTTCCCATTATCAGATCAATAATTCATATTATTTGAATAATATTATTAGATAGCATTATTGGCAATGTCTAGAAAGTTCTGTCAAGGAGAGGTTTGGTCACCTAATTGCGCGTCAGTAAAGAGAAATCCTTATCGGAAAGCCCCCTCTTTCCTAGGAACCACCTAATTGTCATAATTGTGATTCTGTAATATTATTTGTGAATAATTAATTATTGATTTATATGATAAGAAAATATTTATTTGATGCGGATATAAATGATAGATTTATTTATGTGTTTATAAATGAAGGAATTAATGTTGAGATGTTTTTGTCGGAATGAAGGTATTAAAAATCAAATCAGTATTTTTACGATATATTGCATGAGTTATAATTTCTAATCCGACTGTTGGATCGTTGTGATTTTTGGATATGTTATACATATATAAGTTGAGTATATGTCCACAAATTTTGAACCGTTAAAAAATTACGTATGATTTGTTATGAATTTTAAGAGGAGACTGATTCAGAAATTGTTTTTATAAATGTTTTTAGTGGAAAATTCTAGAAGGCGGGCCTCACTTTTTGGTTGGTGATTGAATGCATGTGTCTTGAATTGGATTTTCAAAGGTGATGGTGCCATTTTTTCAAAATGGCATATGATAAAATAAATTAATATTTTATTAATTTAGTCTTCTTTGACGTTCTAGTATTTTCCTATAAATAGGCGCTTAAGTTAGAATTGAAAATCACACCAAAAACAAGTTTTTTTTTCTCTCTATATTGTCGAGAGTATTTTTGTGAGTATTTAGATACTTTGAGAGTTGCTATTCAGTGCAAGGTTCCTTCAGCTTTTCATCCGATAGGCCAGTCAGAAGTACTGCTCTTTTGAGGTAAGGGATTTTAATGGTTTTTATGTTTTTCAGTTTTGTAATGTTTTCGATCCACAAAAATTTTGGAAAATTTTGAAATGATAATTTGATGAGTTTTCTTGATTGTATCCAAAAATGGTGATTTTTGGATATATAGATTAAGAGTTATGAATTTTATAAGAAAAAGACTATTTTAAAAGTAAACTCTTATAACTCCTTGTGGTTAACTCCAAAACTGGTGAAATATTTATTGGGAGTACATATATATAACATAAGTATACTCTGTAAATTTCGAAATTTTTGGACAAACGTACAATTTATGATAAATGTCTAAATATTAGGCAGTTTTGGCTATGTGAAAAATAGTAAATGAATTTTAAAAATTCCGAGAAAAATATATGTTCAATATAGGACTATATTCTGCTAAATCCCAGAAAAGAAATATTTTTGGAACTGATTTGGTAATTTTCATGAAAATAGACTAGTTATGAGTAAATGAATTAAATATGTTATATTAAGTAACAAAATTGAAAAATAGGATTTTATGGCTCGGAAATCCTATATATGGTATATGCAGATTTTTTGATGAGGTTGTTGATTATTGGTGATGAAATCTTATGAGTTTGGCATTTTAGGATGAGTAAATGTATTAATTAATAAAGTGTAAAGAAATAAAATAAAATGTTTATAAGTTTAAGAAATGATTGAAATATTGTGATAATATTAATAATATTAGATTATGAGATTATTAAGTGATTTATAACATTTGGATTAAGGTGTTAGGAAATTATTGATTTATGAATCTCACTCTTGAAATTAAATCCATGTTTTGATAGCATTGTTTTTTATTATCATATATAACATTTTTATAATCTTGGTGAAGAATTTTCTCTTTGACTTGAGTGTAAAGATGGGTAGATTATTGGTATGATCGTGACTATGGGTTCTCTTTGGCCAGTAGTGCAAAGATGAATTGTTGACTAGTATGATCATAACCATTGAATTTACAATTGAATATTTTTAGCATAAGTGCAAAGGTGAATTGATAAACATGATTATAATTATGGTTTATATAAATTCTGAAATGATTGTATGTTTCTTTGAGATATGAATATCTTTGGCCTGTAGTGGAAAGATGAATTATTGATGAATATCTTTGGCCCGTAGTGCAAAGATGACCTGTTGTTGAATATCTTTGGCCTGTAATGCAAAGATGAACTGTTGATGAATATCTTTGGCCCGTAGTGCAAAGATGGCCTGTCGTTGAATATCTTTGGCATGTAGTGCAAAGATGAACTGTTGATGAATATCTATGGCCCGTGGTGCAAAGTGAATTTATTAGTATGATTATGAACAGGAACTGTGATTTGGTATAACCATGATCTTTGATGTTTCAGGTAAAGACATGATATGAAAATTATCTTCGTCTTGGATGAGAAGAGAAAATTAGAACTACAATTATGATTATGAGTTATTCACATGACTGTGAACAAAAACTGTTGATTGATATTACGGGGATAAAACATTATTGGTGGACTTTTAACATGGAGAAGATAATAGACTTTATAGTCTATTTGACTCTTCTAATAGATTGCTCGTTCCGCTGCAACTATGATTGAAAAGTTTTATCATCTACCATATATTCTAAATCTCTGATTTATTACTGATGAAGGCTATTGATAATTTAATTATCTTTAGTCATGATATTCTTTACTGGGCTAGTTGTGCTCACCCTTTTGCTTCACAATTCCTTTCAGGTAATAAGAGTATAGCTGGGTCGAGCGGGGATAACAGGGGAATAGAACGGTGGTTTATAACTGTTGAGGTTCTCCCTATATAGTATGGAAATACTTTTATTGAGAACTTTAGATAAGTATGTTGTATTGTATACATCATTTGATATTTAATTTTGGTGAACAACAATAGGGTGAGGCGAACCCAACGTTGGAAGGGTGTTTTGCCACTATCATATAAGATGTCTGATGACATACAACCTCGTGTTATCATAAGACAGGGTTGTGCACATCCACTTGTTGAGTATATCTACGAGCACTACCTATATTATCTTGGAGTTTGGTTGAAACATAATGTTCAATTGCAGACGGTGGAGATATTTATATGTCAATAGACGACTCACCATTGGAAGGAATATGATAGTAATCTTCTCATTTTTCTTTGGGGTCTAATGGATCAACCAAGAATAATTCTCGAGTCATATGATATCTATCATAACTTATGCGCATTGCCTCCCATGTACGAAGGTTTCCTTGAGCATTTCCCAAAAATTTTAATTTCTAAAACAGATATTGACTATACCTTTATGTAAGGTATCACTGTGAGGTGTTGTGCATGGTTGGGACATGAGTCACAGTTGGTATATATTTGTATCAAAACTCACAGCATATGTGTTGTTGTAGTAATAAAGTTGTAGTTGTTTTCTATACCATGTATTTGGCGACTCAAAATAGGTTGGATGGATTGGACCTATTTTGGGGGCATCACATTTGCACATTGACCCAGTGATGTGACACTGCTAAATGGGTCTATGAAACCGAGATTCATTAAGGTTCGCGGGCTTGATTATGCGAAGGGAAGGTGTTAGGCACCCCCTGACATCCGGGTTACCACAGTGACCGCCACTTCTCAAAGAAACTGTTATATGAATGTTTGTGTGTGTGTGTGGATCAATGTGCAATTATTTGAAAGTAGTGTGAGGCCTCGTTCGCACTATATACACAAGGTTTGAATTTATAGAAAATTCAGTTTTAACCAAGATATAGCAATGAAGTTTTGTAAAAGAGGTTTTTCAAACCCTGTGCTCAATAGGAATTGAGACCTTTTCATACTTCCATTTTATTGTTAAATGTTTGGCTTATTTGCTTTTATTTTTGAGATGCGAGGCATCTTCGAGAAAATAATATACAGTAGTGCCGAACTCCTTATGGGCATGAAAGCCATCCAAGGAAATTCGTACACTGTAAATAATGTACAAGCTGCTTACAGCTGGAAAAAGTCCATCAGGGGAACCGAATCTAGATTCAGTTGACTGAATCTGTGATCACATGATTCCTAGGCTCACATGAAACTATAATTTGTATGGAAAATAGTAAGCAGTTATATATATATATAAAAGCGATATATATATATATATGTGTGTGTATGTATGTGTGTGTGTGCATGTTCAGCAACCACGAAGCAACTCCATGGGGGATCAGAAATATAAATAAAGCAGTACATGCTATCAACCGCCACGAAGTAAACTCTAGGCGGGACTTGAATGTAATTAAAGCTGTAAAAGTTATCAACTCCCACGAAGTGAGCTCCAGGCAGGACGAAATGTAAAGAAAGCTGTAAAAGGCCACGAAGTAAACTCAAGGCCTGACAAAAATGTTAATATATATATATATAAGTAGTAAATGCACCGGATATAAAATCCAGGCTCATCAGATTTGTCCGACAACAATTATATATAAATATATATATATATATATATATAAACTGTTGTCGATTTTGTCCGATGAGCTCAGATTTTATATATCGAGTGTTTATTTGCTTATATATATATATATATATATATATATATATATATATATATATATATATATATATATAAACACAAATAAACGCTCCAGACATAAGTCTAGGCTCAATCGAGGCATAACTCGATAATGTTAGTCCATATAAAAATATGTACATATATATAAGTATATATATACAACCAAAAATGAAAACCACGAACTGAAGTCCGGGCGTACGCACACAACACGACTCTCAATGTGTAGAATAGTGTGTGCAAATATGAAGAGAAAGGCTTTATAGAGTATAAGAAGGCTTACAGTGGGCTGCCAATGCAGACTTCTATAACTCTATATAGATAAACACTCAGCTCCTGCCGGTAAATTTATAACTGTATGTGGGCTAACAAGTGTTTAAAAAGAGCAAACACTCAATATTGGGTGTGTATAAAGCAAATTGGACAGGGCTTCCTCGCCTTTTCTTTTTTTTTAAATGGCTAGCCCAAGCTCTATATTTATAGAGTCATGCTAGCTGCCTGTGTGTATCTACTGAAGCCAGTATTGCACTACACGCCCGGGTTCATGGTCTTGTCGTCTCAAAGTACGTGCACTCGTGCACTATAATGTCCGCTCGAACTTGCAGAACTTCAATTCGAGCATCCGAACGATGTATATACGACCTTCTCTGGACTGCTTATGTCGAGAGTTACGCAATGACATGGAATAGAGGTTGTACGAAGTCAGAAAGAGGGGACCATGCCCATGGTCTTCAAGCTTCAAATTCTATCCGGTGTGCTGCCACGCGTAATAGTCACTCGGGATTGGAACTCTTGGTTCTTGAAGGACATTGTTGTATGTATGTATGTATGTATGAAGCGTTGAGACGACGCGCAGGTGTTGAGGTAGCAAGATGACGTATGACTCCTCATCGGGGTTATCGCCGATTTGAGATGAAAGCAGACGTTGCTCAGGGTTATATCTGAGATTGGACTGCTGTAAGTGTTGAATGCCGCAATGTCATCTTATGGATGCATGTCTGCCCGGTGTTAGCTCCGGGTCTAAGGTATGAGTGCCTCGGCAGGAGTTCTGATTGAAGTTGATCGCATGTATTTGAAACAAGCATTTCTGGGGTTATCGCCGGAACTGCAACGACATTCCTTGGGGTTATCACCACGGACGAAACTCGGGGTTATCTCCGAGGTTGGAAATGATGTTCCCGGTGTGTATTCCGGGGTTGAGACTGATACTCCCGGTGTATGGTTCGGGGTTGAGATTGAACTTCTGGTAGTATCCGGAATGGATGTGAACTGTCTTCCAAGGTTATCTTCGAAAGACGATTCTGCCCTCCTGCAATGTTAGTAACAGTTGTGCAGAAAATTTCGAGTGTCTACAACATTGTCAATAATGCAAATAATAATATGAATAATTGTGTCATCTCAATTATTGATTTAATAATTATGTCATCTCAATTATTAATTTAATACTGCAAATAATAATATGAATAATTATTGCAATTAAATTAGTTACAAATGATTTTAATATTATAAAAATTATTTTAAATGATAATAAAGTGTTTAAATATATTTTAAGTTATAAAATATGACTTTTAATATTTTGGGGTAAATTTCATTAATAATTTAATATTAATGATATTAGATTTATTTAATAATTATATTAAATAAATGGTTTAAAATGGTTTTTATGATTTAAAATGATATATGTGATTTAAAAATATTTTAAGTTATAATAAATGACTTTTAATATTTTGATGAAAAATACATTAATATTTAAATAATAATGGTAATTAGTTAAAATGATTTTAAATGTTTTAAAAATCATTTAAGGGGAAAATTTGTGTTTTAAAAATATTTTGAGTTATTATAAATAACTTTAATATTTTGACAAGTATTTTATTAATATTTTAATATTTAAATCATTTAAAATTATTAATTTAGTGTTTGACAAATTATTATAAAATATAATAATTATTTGAAAATTATTATAAGCTTCCGAAAAATATTATGATTGATATTTTAATTATCTAAAATAATATTGAAGCTTTGGGACAGAGTTTTATTGAAAATAAACTCGTTTATTATCTGATAGGGTAATTAAAACCTAGTATTAATACCGAAGTTCAACTAGACTAAACTAGTTAGACCTGATAAGTATTTGTATAGGTTATAAACATTGTTGTGATTACATAATTACGTGACTAAGTGATATAATGACGTTAAATGATAGTGTTATATGTTGTGATGTGTTATGCTAATTGCTAGACCAATATTATTGATAATAGGTCTTTCAAACGCAGCTAAGTTATATTATGTAGCAGTAGTCAACAACCAATGCACGTTTCTTTAACTCAATCTCGAGTTATTACTTGTGACACCCCCAAATCTAGGTACTTCATTCCCATAAATTTTGGTGTTCACTTTCCATTTATTCATATCTATCTACCCATATATGATAAAATTAAATAATAAATCCTCCCTTTAAATAGGGTTACATCATTAAATAAAAATCTTCCCAGGTTGTCTAACCTTAAACATCATACATGTGCGGAAATAAAATTATTACATAACATCACATCATTAATTAAAAGTCTATCATCATAACAATAAATGAAAATTACAAGTCTTCGTCACTTGTACATTTTCCCCTTTCCTTTGCTAGTTGTAGGTTCATCTACCTTCTCAACTTTAGCTGCAATAATTATATTTATGCAAGAGTGAGCAAAACAAATGCTCACTAGATATAGCAACGAATCAATAAAAATATAATAACTGCCAATGAATAGGTTCATCAAAACTAAATAGTACTCTATCAATGATAATCAAAGAATGGGATCAAAATATGGAATATATATCTGAGGGTCATAAGACCACGAACTATGTCCACGGTTACAAGTAATCTTTCAACTTTAACCTCAACAGTTATAGTGTAGGGACTTCACGTACTTAGGGGATCAGCCCTTCGTACCATATATTATGCACAAACATCTTAACACATTGTGTATCCCCTACAATAGGGTTGTTCTTCTCAGTTTTAGAGTACAAGTCCGCACCAAAGAAAGTTTGGTTTGGATAAGCTTTTCAAGGGTAATTTAAAGTCTAACGTTCATCAACTAGGGGACTAGTTGAATCAAAAATGCTTAATAACACAACAGTTGTTTAATAACAACATAACATAGAACAATTGAGAATCATAAGTGAATTGACTATATATATTAAGCTCATGCTTGAAAATAACTAGAGAGCATAAGCATTGAATAAATTGAATAACATGATAAACCTTTGCTTGGACACTAGTAAGCTAGGTCTATGAGCTTGTCAAATTAGAAATTTGATTACAGAATATACACTAATTGATAGCAAGATGGAAACAACGCTTGCTCCACATGATAATAAATTATGCAACGTGATTGAATAATTTAACACTAGTAATTAAAGTTCAAGAAACATTTACCATAAAAGAATGAACTAAAGAAACTTGTTTAACTATAAACAAGTTAGAGTAAACAAACAATGAATAGAATTCTAATAACTTAGGATTAAAACATACTAAATATAAAAAGACAAGATTTAGAAACTTGCATCATCATAAACAAACTACATACAAGAAACTTGATCAACAAAAATATAGAGTTAGAAAACATGCCTCGAGCGTAAGCTATAATATTAAAACTCACGTTCACCTACATATAGTATTAGAACCACAATACCTATTAGATATACTAACATACCATAACATATACATTTCAAGTAAAACTTGTTATTTCAGTACAAGTCTTACATTACCATTTACATTTCAAAAATTCCAAGTGTTGACTTCACAACAGTTGTCTATCATTCATTGTATTTACTAAGTTATCACATAACGCGTTCGTAACTTACTAATCATTTTTATAACTTTGAATTTACTAACCACATAACACGACTCTGTATTAACCTTTTTGTTACATTTTTATTATACTAACACATCATTAGACCAAGGTATGTTGTTATCCCAGATCTGCAGCAGCAGTAGAACTTGCTATCTCGTATAGCAGGTATGAATTAACAGGCATACACAAGCCCAAGACCCAAGCATGACTACGCCATTTTGGCCTTGGTATCATGCAGCAGTAATGCCAAGTGCTCAAATGTAAGTAGAAATAGATGAACGATGAGTGACTTTAGCCCAACTAACATGAATTTCACCCACCAAACAACAATATTAACACATACAATTGGTATAAAACTATTACAAACACATTTGCTAACATATTCAACCAATTAGAACAATTTAACAACAACTTAAACTAGTTTAATTTCTTAAATTCCATATTTTCATATGAAAACTCCATTTTTTGAGTTCCTTCACAAAAATCATCACTCTAATCGCTATTCTTGTCCAAATTACTTCATTCAAACTATGTTCTCTTCGTTTCTTAACGAACTAGCATAAACAAGACTCAATTTATCGATTATCACACAAATTAACCATCATAATTGGTACTTTTACAAGCCATATAAAAATATACATAAAAACATGTATTGTTAATTCTTCTCTTCCTCTTTAACCATAATTAGCATACAATTCATGTTTAAACATAAACTCTAGCATTACAATTACATACAAATGCGATAATACAGTTATATAGCAACAATTCAAAAAGTATGGAATGCACAGAGTTTGAAGCTTCATGTTGTAAATTCATCTATACATATACATACATATATAATATGGAAATTATGGAAAATTACCTTCAATTAGCTTGCACAACATTGCTAAACACAGGATTTTGTTTAGGAAAACTCAAGAATTCTCTCTCAATTCTCTGTAAACCTTCTTCTCAAACTTAGCAAATAGCCAAAGCGTAAACCAAAACCCAACTGATAACCAAATCCGTAAAAAGAAACTGATATGGTCATAATAAGCCTATTTAGTTACAAATATAGCGTATAAGTTATAATTATATTTTATTTATTATTTAATTTATTTACAAATTCAAAAATTAATAATCCAAAAGTTATAAGGCTTTGTTTGGCAAAACCCTTTAAAATTTAATAACTTAATATATTTAAGCCTTGTTTGGTCATAACTAATGTAAACTCCTTCAATTCTATTTTAATAAACTATTTAGTTTATAATTTATAACCACATATTATTTATTTAGATTTTCCTATCCAACATTAATCAAACAAATTAGTTACACATACTATATTTTAATTATATATTCCACTTTAACAAATATCACAAAATTATAATTTCATTATAGTTTTATTTAATAACTTAACATACCATTTTAAATTATTATATTAAAACAACACAACAATATAACATCTCATGTTATATTACCATTCTCTAAATTACAAATTAATTTAATTTAGAATATTATCTAATAAATTAAAAGTCATGGATATTTACTAATAATAACCACATCAATAAATATTTACTAACAACAATCTCAGTAAAATATTTATTTAATTTAATAAATATTTTAAATTACATAACATAAAATCTTGGATTGTTACATTACTTTTCAAATATAGTACTGGATAATTATTGCTGATTATTCCACATCTGAGATTTATTATTGATTATTCGTTGTTTGTGCAAGTTCATTAATTTAAACTGAGTTTTAAATTTCAAAAGTTCAACTGGTGAATAACTATTGTTGGTTAGTCACATCTGTAAGTATTATTGTTGATTACAAATAGTGCAATTGATTTCTGTCTATTATTGAACAGTTTTTGAGCTATATCTTAGCTAATTGTTTTGGTTAGACGAATATTTGTTGAAACTTGACACGTTCTAGTATTTGAACTCAATTGTTATTGAAAGATCGATTCTAATTATTTTGGGTAGATCGAGATAGATGTTAGATGTTGAAATCATAGTATTTCTTTAAATCCAAACTATATTGTTGTGATATGAATTCTTGTTGTAAGACTGAGATAAACAACCTTTATATAAAAGGGGACTCTGTGGTCGGATATACAACTGTTGTGCGAGCTTGAGTATTATGCATAATATTAGGTACAATGAAGCTGATCACTTTATGTACTTGCGGAGGGATACAATTTAATCTTTATGGTTATCTGATACTCCTGGGTAATTCAGAGTTGAACCTTTGTTAATTACTCGATCGGTTCAAGATCCATTGGGATCGCTCAACACAAAATTTGGAAATAATCCACTTTGTTATTTGCGATTATATTATCTCTTGATAATCGATTAAACCTTATTAAAGCTTCAAAAATGTTTTACTCTTTCATCATTGAATTGTTATTTAGCATGAAATGCGATAAAGTTTTGTTATTGATAAATGATTTATTCAGCTAATTCAAAGTCCTTTGAATATTGTTGAAGTCATGTCGAATCTAGACTCTAATATTCTTGATTCTTATACTTTATTGTATGCTTTAACTTTTAGAGCAAACTCGTTCCTCACCCTTCCTTAAATATAACATTTCAGCTAAGAATGAAGTGGCAAGAGGGTCGGTGAATGACAAGGGCAAAGGAAAATTGCAGGAGTAGTTAATATGAACTTTATTTATTATGTTGTTTTGTATAACCCTTTTTGTATATATGAGGGTACTGTCGACGTCGGGATTTTTATTTGTCCCTTTTTTGTTCTTGTCTTTTGTTGTTCTCATGTTAGGTAAGATTTGTTTGACAAAACAAGTTGTGAAAAGGTCCGACATGTATATGTCAACGATTGTATTGTAAGAGTCGCCAGTTGGTGTTTTTAAATGGTTGCACCAACGCAACCGAGAAAAGGTTTGCACATTGACCCGTTGATGTGACACTATTAAATGGGTCTATGAAACTGAGCTTCGTTAGGGTCCAGGGACTTGATTATGCGGAGGGAAGGTGTTAGGCACCCCCCGACATAAGTGTTACCACGGTGACCGCCACTGTTCAATTAAACTATTATATGAATATGTGTATATGTGGGTCAATGTGCAATTATTTGGAAGTACTGATATGCCTCGTTCGCACAAAGGGTTTGAATTTGTGTAAAAAATTAATTTTAAACAAGATATAGAAATGAGGTTTTGTAAAAAAGGTTTTTTAAACCCTTATGCTCAATAGTAATTGAGGCCTTTGATACTTCCATTTTATTAAATGTTCGGCTTGATTGCTTTTATTTTCGCGATGCGAAACATCTTTGAGAAAATAATATATATAGCAGTGCCAAACTCCTTGTGGGCATGAGAGCCATCTAAGAAAATTCAGACACTGTGAATAATGTACAAGCTGTTTACAGTCGAAAATGTCCATCACGGGAACCGAATCTAGATTCAGAAGACTGAATCTGTGATCACATGATTCCTAGGCTCACATGATGTAGCAGTTTGTATGAAAGCTATAAGTAGTTATATATATAGAAGCTGAATATATATATATATATATATACAGACTGTCAACCACCACGAATCACCTCCATGGGTGATTGGAAATGTAAATAAAGCATTAAAAATGATCAACCGCGATGAAGTAAACTCCAGGCGGGACGAAATGTAAATAAAACAGTAAAAATGATCAACCGCCACGAAGTAAACTATAGGCGGGACGAAATGTAAATAAAGTAGTAAAAGGCCATGAAGTAAACTCAAGGTCTGACAGAAATGTAAATATATATATATATATATAAGCAATAAACACACCATATATTTTATCCAGGCTCAATCAAACAGAGTTTGATGGGTATAATATATATATATAAGTATATATATATATAAAGCAGTAAACGCTCTGGATATAAAATCCAGGCTCATCGAACAGAGTCTGACAACAATTTATATATATATATATATATATATATATATAAGTAATAAATGCTCCAGATATAAATCCATGCTCATCGAACAGAGTTCGACCATAGTTTATATATAAGTATATATATAAAAGCAATAAATGCTCCAGATGTAAAATCCAAGCTTATCGAACAGAGTTCAACAACAATTTATATATATATATATATATATATATATATATATATACAAAAGGAAATAAAAGCTATGGACCAAAGTCTTGGCAAACACACCCAACATGACTTTCAATGTGATGAACGGTGTGTGCACAATAGAAGAGAAAGGCTTAAGAAAAGCAAGAAGGTTTATAGTGGACTGCCAAAGAAGACTTCTATAGCTTTAAATGGATGAACACTTAGCTCCCGCCAATAAAAATATTACAATATATGAGCTCACAAGTGTTTAAAATGAGAAAGCACTCAATTTAGGGTGTGTATATAGCAAATTGGACAGGACTTCTCGCCATTTTCTCTTAAAAAAAGGCCACCCCAAGCCCTCCATTTTCTCCCAGGGTTATCTCCAGGTTTTGGACTAATGTCTCGGGGTTATCTCCGTGGTTGAAGCTAATTTCAAAGGTTGAAAAGAGCATCTTTGGGGTTATCTCCAGAACTACAACTGCACTCCTCGGGGTTATATCTAAAGTTAAGACTGAAACTCCCGGTGTGGTTTCCGGGATTAACTATCTCGGGTTTATCTCCGATATTGAAAAGGTTTTTTCGGTGGGATTTCTGGAACTGGAACTATTTTGTCCTTCAGGGTTATCTCTGAAAGACGATTCTGCCCTCCTACAATGTTAGTAATAAGAATTCAAAATTTTAAGTGTCTACAGAAGCCCCTCTTTATCATATTCATGTAATGCAATGGCATGGATAGGATAAAGAATACTAGACACTTGAAATGTGACAAGATAATCATGATGCAATGTACAGTAGCATGATGCAAATGTATGTGGTTTGTTGGACTGTTCTCCAATAGGATGGAATGATTGTCGGCTCCCTTGACTTCTACCGGGGTTGACAGTCATTACTGACAACCCTGATGAACTGTCTTGGACATGCGATCCAATGCTCTAAGTAGCTTCCAGGATGTTGACGTTGGGGTTATCATCAAAGTCCTTAATCCTTGATACATACTTCACACTGAAGATGTATCTCTCATATACAAGAGACTTTGTGGGGATAGAGCTTTGTCTGTTGAGGATGTGTATAACATATTCCATCATCGGTCCTCCCCGATGAGGATGTTCTTACCTGGTTCGTATCACCAGGTCTTTCCGCTACTCTGTTGGAGTTACTTCCAATAGTCTAGGCTGTCAGGGTTGCCTGACCTTCATTGACATGTGCATCAACTGATGAGATCCCTCTTGGGGATAATGTCAAGGCTGCTTGACCTTCTTTGACATGTACATCAATGGATAGATTGTATGAAGACCCGCTGGGGATAAGGTTTTAGGATTACAACCCTAAATTGATGGCATCGAACCTTCGTGAGGTATCTCCGAATGTAGTTTGCAGTAGCCAGGATCATTGGTATATTGTACCTTGTGTTTGGGCAAATTCCAATGAGTGATATGTAAAGCCACAATTTAGCTTACGAAAACCAGGATTTCAAGCTATTCTGCTCAATTGCGTAGCATTTTTCTTCTTGATTTGGCCTTTTCAGCTTTCAAGACCTCCTTTGCAACTCAAACTGGACCAAGTAGGAGGGGTGGGCCCCACCCATGGGAGCCACAGGTACACCTACAGCAAGCCGTGGGTGGCTTTAAAGTTGTAGTTTGCTTTCAAACTTCATTTCTAAGTTGCGTCACATAGGAAATCTGAGAGCTCTTCTTCAGATCTGCTGAGTTCGGGCATTTTTCTGCAAATTATGTCACCGTACAAGTGTTTACACTACCCTGGTAACGTATGCATGTCTTCTTTTTTTCCAGTTTTTATCCGTTGAAAAATGACTTATCATATAAAAATGCATCTAAACACATAGTAGTGAATATGCATGCTTATATAACTTGATAAAAACTGTTCAACATAGTAAATGTTAGTATTTAACCATGTTGAATACAATGATGTGAAAAAAATTAACTTTTAAAACAGTCAAATTGGCACCTCTTTCTGCTATTTATTATCCTATTTGAGGACAAATGAGCTAAGGTGAGAAAGAAAAATAATCATGGTAATTAGGCTACCCTTACAAATTATGGCTTTGATATATGAATGCATATATAGGATGTTTATGACTGTGGGTAGGTGTGCTACTGAATGGCCACCTAGTCATGCCTATGTGCATGTGGATAGTCCTATTTAAAAAGGAGACTGGCAAAAATTTTCCAAAATGTAGGCATTGAGTAGTCATGCATTTTTAATGTACTGTAGACGTATGTTAAAGTAATGCATGCATGCATTTAGTCATAAAAATACATTTGAAAAGAAGCTCCAAGTTAGAGTTTACCACACCCTTTCTGAGGTGATTTGGAGACTTGTTATCCGAATATATGGATCCAGATCAGCCGAATAGTTCCCGCAGTACCACTTCAGGTGTGCAGAGGAGGGCTTCTGATGTGCCTCGACCACGTTCTGTTAGACAGCCTCGTCGTCTAGTGGAGGCGGTGATACGTCATGTCCGGGTTGAGGTATCGGATTCTCAAGACGAGGAGGAGGATGTACCAGTTACGAACCCCTCTCTTGCTGCTCATGTTCCCCATAGGGATTTTCTAGGCATTCAGGTGACGATCCCAGAGCTTCTGGGTGATATGAGTCGACACCCCTCAGTTTATTTGCATGCAAATGAGGTATAAGCTGGATTTCGATCTTCCCTTTTTCCCTATTGATGAGGAGTAAAGGTTTTGATGTTGATCTTCCTTATGATGCAGGTTCCCGGCTTCACACAGCTTAGAGGGAACTGGTTCAGCATTCACTCTACATAACAGGCTCTGCATCCTGACTATCGAGCGATTGTGCATGGCTGAGGTTTTAGGGCATTCTTTTCCATCCTCCCCCATCGTTGTCCCTTGGGTTACCTCGGGGCATTCTTTGAGCGCTGGTTTCACCAGACTCAGTCTCTCCATTTGTTGGATTGTGAAGTGATGATGATGCCGATGGATTGGTAATTTATCACCGGTATGGAGTTTGGAAGGGTGCCAGTGCCATGTACGATGGACATTACCCCGACTGTTGTTAGATCCTTACTAGGAGTCCTACCGAGGCGCCAAGGGAAAGACAAATCGCATGTGTCCTTTGAGTGTAGATGCTATGATGGTCATTGAGTGAGCCTGCACTGGATGATGTGAGAGTCAGGGAATGTAAGACCCCGAATTTATGAAATAAAAGTATTCAATTTTTTTATAATTGTTATTCTATTTAGTAAATGGTTAAATTGATAAAAGGTTAAAGTTATGGGTGATATTTGAATTTGTTTTACAATGTATGCAAGTTGATATAAAATATTCGTTGTGTCGGGGAATATTCATTTGGTCAGGGAATATTCTTTTTTGTCAGGGAATATTCGTTCGACAACACTATCATTGGTGGACCCCACAACGGAATAACTATCAGAGTTAGAAAATGTCAGAAATATTGTTTTATAAAAATAACGGCAAAACATTTACAGTTAAACTATTGAAATACTTGGCGGTAAAAATACAGTAATATGTGTGGTTGCATAGTAACACACGGTATTGATTATTGATGCTTATGTAAGAAGCCACTAAGTTTACTTAATTATTGCTACAGTAATTGCTGCATAGTATCTCACTTTATTTGATTCAATTATTGTCGCAGTAACATCTGCATAATATTTTATATTATTAAATCAATAATTGAGATGAAAAAGTTATTCATATTATTATTTGCAATATTGACGATGTCTAGAATGGTCTGTCAAGGAAAGGGGTTTGGTCACCTAATTGCGCGCCAATAGGGAGAACTTACCGGAAGGCCCCCTATTACCTGGGAATGATCTAGTTATCAATATTGTAAGTTATAATATTAATGATGAATAATTGTTGAAATATTAAAAATGTGTTTATTAAAGATAAGTGAATTACAAAAGTTAAAGAGGAATAATGTAAATTTGGAAAACTTTAGGGGTACTAAAGTGTAATTAATTAAATCAATCTGGACCATTGGTGGTGGTTTTAATAGTAAATCAATTTGGACCGTCAGTGGTGGTTTTAATAGTAAATTAACTTGGACTGTCGATGGTGATTTTAAAAGTAAATCAATCTAGACCATCGGTGGTAGTTTTAAAAGTAATCAATCTGGACCGTCGGTGGGGTTTTTAAAAGTAATCAATCTGGACAGTCGGTTGTGGTTTTAATAATAATCAATATGGATCGTCCGTTCTAATAGTAAATCAATCTGGACTGTTCATGAATCAATTACTATTTAGTGCATTCTACTATCAATAGAAGCTTAATTCTTTTTTCATTCTCATCAATTCACTAAGACTCACAAGAGAAACTATAGAGATAAAGAAGAAGAGTATTCTACTACTTCACTATTGCAGTATCCATTCTTCTACTAAGGTAAGGGATGTTATTTTCGTTTGGTAAGGGATATTATTTGTTGTATTCATAAGGGGTATTATTTTTTTTTAATTCATAAGGAATACTATTTTTCGTATTCATCTTTTAAAATGTCGGAATAACCTGTCTACGTGGATTACGTACCGTATGACAGGTGAAAATCCATTTGCAGTTTCGTATGTTATTTCTTTTCATATTCTTAAATCTAAACTTACTATGGTAAGTATTGCTTCGATAATCCTTGAAATTAGTGGAATATCCTTGAGTTTTGCGCTTCATCCAGTATCATTTTATTGGAATATTGTTCAGAACTTTCTTATTAAATATCAATATTTTCACTTAGGGTACTATTCACAAGTTACTATTCACCCAGTTACTAGTCACTATAATATTATTCACTCAGATATTTGGGCACTTTTCATGCCAGGGTACTATTCAGGAGTTACTATTCACGGGTTTCTATTCACTAAAATATTATTCACTCGGGTATTCGGGGGCACTTTTAATCCCGAAGTACTATTCACGGGGTACTATTCCCGAAGTACTATTTATAGGGTACTATTCACGAGGTACTATTCACCCAAAAAATTTATTACTTTTTCGTTCAAATTATTTTTGATACATGAATATTATTCTTGAATTTTACTCCACAAAGCAGTATCATGTTGACAATTAGGATATTTTTAAACTCTTGATAAATTTAAATTCTTTAATATTTATCTTTGATTTTGTTTGATTAATGCTTATATCATTGTCATCATCCTCGTGCTTATAATTTGATGAAAGTCATCTTCGGCCAAGGGTGCAAAGATGGACTATTGATTATTGATTTTACAGTTGTATATCTTTGGCTTACGTGCAAAGATGGACTGTTGATTATTGGATTTACAGTTGTATATCTTTGGCTTACGTGTAAAGATGAACTGTTGATTGATAGCTTTGGCCCGTAAAGCAAAGATGGACAGGTGTATGACATGATCATGACCACTGGTGATACTAACGAATATCCTTGGCCCGTAGTGCATGGATAATTCGATGATGTGATTGGTAGGATCATGACCATAGTTGAATGTCTTTTGTCGTAGTGCACTAACAGACAATTGATTGGTATTATCTTGACCATTGGTTTTATTGTTAAATATCTTTGGCCCGTAGTGCAAAGATAGACAATTGATTGGTATGATCATTGTTTTTACATTTGAATATCTTTAGCCCTTGGGGTAAGGATATTGAGGAAACGTTCTATTAAGCCTTTGTGACAAGGAAAAATTGTTGATTTACATGATTATAAATATGAATTGTGAAATTAATTATAATCTTTAGTGGTTCAGGTGAAGACAGGTGATGAAAGTTCTCTTTGACTTGGGTACAACAAAGAACTGTTGATGAGTATTACAGGAATGAATATTAACGATGGACTTTTAATTTGGAGGAGATAGTAAACAGTATATTCTACTTGACTCTTCTAATGGATTGTTGATTCCACTGTAATTATGGTTGAAAACTTTTATTATCTACCATATGTTCTAAATCTCTAATTTATTCTGATGAAGGATATTGATAAATTAATTATCTTAGCCATGATATTCTTTACTGGGCTATTTGTGCTCACCCTTTTGCTTCAAAATTCCTTTAAGGTAATAAGAGTAGCTGGGTCGAGTGGGGATAACATGGGAATAGTGTGATGGTCCGATACTATCGAAGTTTCTCAATACATTATAAAATGGCATGACATGCAATATATAATAATATTGAGGACTTATGATGTGTGTGTCATATTTTATACATCACTTAATAATTGTTTTGGTGAACAACAATAGGGTGATGACAACTGACTTTGAAAGCGTTAAAAGTGCACCTCATTAAAATGAACAGGATAGTAATCTTATCGTTCTTCTTTGGGGTCTTAAAATATTTGTTGTTGAATTTTATATGGCATTGTAATAATTTGAGTTTGAATACTGTCTACGAGATAATATTGTATTAAAACTCATAGTTTATGTGTTGTCTTATTTTGCACGACAATTCAACGATTGTATAAATGAAGTTTGTATTTGATTTCTGTAGTGTGATATCTGGCGACTCAGAATAGGGTCATGTGGACCTATTTTGGGGGCATCACAAATGGTATCAAAGCTTAGGGATATGGTCTCTGGCGGAGATCCAGGATTATAATTAGGAGGGAAGAGACGAATAATATCCTTCACTAGTGTCCTACCAAAGCTTAATTTTCTTACCTAAGTTGACGAATTATGATATGTTAATTAACCTTTGTTTTGAAGATGTATTCTAAAATGATATCTGAAATACAGGAGATGAGAAATGGAAAAATCATGATACAGAGGAAATAACTGGGAATGTACAATCCGAAAAGAAAGCAAGGTATTCTCATCTCTTTGAACTACCAGGTACATAAATTTCGAGGGAGAAATTTCATAAGGAGGGGAGATTGTAAGAGCCCGAATTTATGAAATGAAAGTATTCAATTTTCTTATAATTGTTATTCTATTTAGTAAATGGTTAAATTGATAAAAGGTTAAAGTTAAGGGTGATATTTGAATTTTTTAACAAAGTATGCAAGTTGATATAAAATATTCGTTGTATCGGGGAATATTCGTTTGGTCGGGGAATATTCTTTTGTCAGGGAATATTCGTTAGTGGACCCCTCAAAGGAATAACTGTTGGAGTTAGAAAATGATAGAAATATTTTTTTATAAAAATAACGGCAAAACTTTTATCGTTAAACTGTTGAAATACCCGGCGGTAAAAATACAGTAATACGCGTGGTTGCATAGTAGCACACGGTATTGATTATTGATGTTTACATAAGAAGCCACTCAGTTTAATTAATTATTGATACAATAATTGATGTATAGTATCTCACGTTATTTGATTCAATTATTGTCGCAGTAACATCTGCATAATATTTTATAATATTAAATTAATAATTGAGATGACAAAGTTATTCATATTATTATTTGCAATATTGACGATGTCTAGAAAGTTCTGTCGAGGAAAAGGGTTTGGTCACCTAATTGCGCGCCAATAGGGAGAAATCCTTATCGGAATTCCCCCTCTTACCTGGGAATGACCTGATTGTCAATATTGTAAGTTATAATATTAATGATGAATAATTGTTGAAATATTAAAAATATGTTTATTAAAGATAAGTGAATTACAAAATTTAAAAGAGAATAATGCAAATTTGGAAAACTTTAAGGGTACTAAAGTATAATAAGTTTAATCAATCTGGACCATTGGTGGTGGTTTTAATAGTAAATAAATCTTTACCGTCAGTGGTGGTTTTAATAGTAAATCAATCTGGACCGTCGATGGTGGTTTTAAAAGTAAATCAATCTTTACTGTCGTTGGTGGTTTTAAAATTAAATCAATCTGGACCGTCAGTGGTTTTTTTAAAAGTAATCAATCTGGACTATCGGTGGGCATTTTAAAAGTAATCAATCTGGACTGTAGGTTGTGGTTTTAATAGTAATCAATATGGACCGTCCGTTCTAATAGTAAATCAATCTGGAATGTTCGTGAATCAGTTACTATTTAGTCCAATCTCCTATAAATAGAAGCTTACTTCTTCTTTCATTCTCACCAATTCACTAAGAATCACAAGAGAAGCTATAGAGAGAGAAACTATAGAGAGAAAGAAGAAGAGTATTCTGCTACTTCACTATTGCAGTATCCAGTCTTCTACTAAGGTAAGGGATGTTATTTTCGTTTGGTAAGGGATATTATTTGTTGTATTCATAAGTGATATTATTTATTGTATTCGTAAGGGGTAATATTTTGTTCGTATCATTAGACTATTTCTTGACCTTGGTAATTTGGTATCGATTAGGAGCCATCTAAGACTGGAAGTTGTACTGGCTGAGGAAGGCATGAGCTAGCTCCTCCCAGCTGTGTATCTTAGAATTGTCTAATCTGGTATATCATGATCGGGCTTCTCCTGTTAGACTCTTTTGAAACAACTGCATTCTGAGCTTCTCATCCATGGCATAAGATCCGAGTTCTCCAATGAATACCTTCAAATGTGTGTAAGGATCCCCTAACCCGTTATACTTTTCAAAGTCAAGATTCTTTAACTTTTCTGGATAATGCACACCAGGGAATATATAAATGTCAGCATATGAAACACTCCCGTGTGCTCTAATTCCTTTGATTTAACGAATGGTTTCTTCCATTTGAAGGACTTTTTTCTTGATATCACCGGTGTATGGATCTTCTTTGAGATGGGTGTTTTCAGGGGTTTTATTGGTTGTATCCAACTGAAGTTCCAAAATTTTTCTATCCAAACCTTAGGTTCCTCTTTGTGTAGAGGATTCTGTATGTATGGGTATTCGCGAACCCTAATAAGACTCGTGTAGTTCTTTAAGAAGAACAACCAAATCTATAATTTGTTTGCTTAATCCATAAAACTCTTCACAAGAGACAGGAGAAGTATTAGACTCGTCAGATAAAGACATAATTGGTTGTAGGCTCGTGGCCTTCTTGGACTTTGATCGGGTAACAGGCCCAACTATTTCCCTACAAAAACTTATGTAGTTTAGTCTTAGGGAATGTATCAATGTTTACATGCTATCATAATTTGTCCATTTTAGGAGTATTATCCTGCAAAACGGGTGTTAGTTGATAGCCTGCCAAGCTCTAATATGCATGTACACATATTCTTCATATTTTCCATTACAAAAAGTTTGACATGGAATGAAATTACAAGTAATTGAAAATGGAAAGCATGAAGAGACTTTCCTCCTCATTTGGTTTATCAGAAGCTGACCTATCTTAGGTTACTCTCACGGCTTTTTGGCATAAAGGTTCCCAGATCATCACAATTTACTTGACGGGAAGTTAATCCGGTCTTTCAACTAGAGAGAATCTGGGACCTTTCTTGAGCCTCGTTGGAATTAGTCTCCCTACGAGTCCAGTAATCAAACACCGATAGGATAGCCTCCTGGTGGAGGAACCACACAACATACATTCACATGCAACGTGTCTCACCGTTATGGGAATGATGACATGTGCGAAGCACTAATATCACAAATAGATATATTGCGGTGCAGTAAGTAAAATGTATTCGTACACATTCATCAAAAATGTAAATGCAACATCCACACACAAGCATATAATAGTTTCGAAAAGCTTGTAGTAGCGGTTTAAGTCCTCTTACTGGTGTCCCCAGCAGAGTCGCCACATTTCAATGTCGGGATTTTTATTTGTCCCTTTTCTGTTCTTATCTTTTGGTGTTTTCATGTTAGGTGAGATTTGTTTGAAAAAACAACTTTTAAAAAGGTCCGACATGTATATGTCGACGATTGGACTGTAAGAGTCGCTAGTTGGTGTTTTTAAATGGTTACACCAACGCAATCAAGAAAAAGTTTGCACATTAACCCAGTGATGTGACACTACTAAACGGGTCTGTGAAACTGAGATTCGTTAGTGTTCGGGGACTTGATTATGTGGAGGGAAGGTGTTAGGCACCCCCCGACATCCGTGTTACCACGGTGACCGCCACTTTTTAATTAAACTGTTATATGAATATGTGTGTGTGTGTGTGTGGGTCAATGTGCAATTATTTGGAAGTGGTGATATGCCTCGTTCCCACCTATATACAAAGGGTTTGAATTTGTGTAAAAATTCAATTTTAAACAAGATATAGCAGTGAGATTCTGTAAAAGAGGTTTTTTAACCCCTTATGCTCAATAGTAATTGAGGACTTTGATACTTCTATTTTATTAAATGTTCGGCTTGATTACTTTTATTTTCGAGATGCGAAGCATCTTCGAGAAAATAATATATATAGCAGTGCCGAACTCAAAGTGGGCATGAGAGCCATCTAAGGAAATTCAGACACCGTGAATAATGTACAAGCTGTTTACAGCCGAAAATGTCCATCACGGGAACCGAATCTAGATTCAGAAGACTGAATTTGTGATCACATGATTCCTTGGCTCACATGATGTAGTAGTTTGTATGAAAGTTGTAAGTAGTTATATATATAAAAGCTATAAATATATATATACAAACTGTCAACCACCACGAAGTGAACTTCATGTGGGACTATAAATGCAAATATATAAAAGCAATAAATATATAGAGAGAGACACGATCAACCACCACGAAGCACCTCCATAGGGGATCAGAAATTTAAATAAAGTAGTAAAATTGATCAACCACCACGAAGTAAACTCCAGGCAGGATGAAATGTAAATAAAGTAGTAAAAATGATCAACCGCCACGAAGTAAACTCCAAGTAAGACGAAATGTAAATAAAGTAGTAAAAGGCCACGAAGTTAACTCCAAGCCTGACAGAAATGTATATATATATAAGCAGTAAACGCACCGGATATTATATCCAAGCTGAATCAAACATAGTTTGATGGGTATAATATATATATAAGTATTTATATATATAAAATCGGTAAACGCTCTGGATTTAAAATCCAGGTTCATCGAACAGAGTCCGACAACAGTTTATATATATATATAAGCAATAAACGCTCTAAATATAAATCCAGGCTCATCGAACAGAGTTCGACCATAGTTTATATATAAGTATATATATAAAAGTAGTAAACGCTCCGGATGTAAAATCCAAGCTCATTGAACAGAGTTCGAAAACAATTTATATATAAAAAGGAAATAAATGCTCCATATATATAAATATATATATATATATAAGGAAATAAAATCCACGGACCAAAGTCTAGGCAAACACACGCAACATGACTCTCAATGTGAAGAATGGTGTGTGCACAGTACAAAAGAAAGGCTTAAGAAAAGCAAGAAGGCTTACAGTGGATTGCCAAAGAAGACTTATATAGCTTTAAATGGATGAACACTCAGCTCCCGCCGGTAAAAATATAACAATATATGAGCTCACAAGTGTTTAAAATGAGAAAGCACTCAGTTTAGGGTGTGTACAGAGAAAATTCGACCTGCTGCTGGCCGGGGTGCCCCGGGCTCCGTGGGTCCCACCGTCTCGAAGTACATGCACGCATGCAACGTGATGTCCGCTCAAACTCTCAGAACTTCAATCCGGGCCTCTGATTGAGGTTTATAAGACCTTTTACGGATTGGTATTGTCGAGACCTACACAAAAGACATGGGATTAGAGGTTGTAAGAAGTCAGGAAGATGGGACCATGTCCTTGGTCTTCAAGCTTTAAATTCCATTCGGTGTGTTGTCTTGTGTAGTTGTCACTCGAGATTGCAGCTATTTTGTACTTGTAGGACACTGTTGTGTAGAATGTATGTTGAAATGTCTTGAGATGGCGCGCATGTGGGATCAAGGTGGCAAAATGACAATTTTGCCCCTCATCGGGGTTATCTCCGGTTTGGGCTGATAAAGCAATTGCTGCTAAGGGTTATCTCTGAGATTGGGCTACTGGAAGTACTGGATGTCCTTAGGGTTGTCTCTGAGGTGTGCCTGACCTCCCGGGGTTATCTCCGGGTTTGGGACTGAGTGTCTCTTGGTTATCTCCGAGGGTGAAGCTGAGGTTATCTCCGGAACTGCAACTGTACTCCTCGGGGTTATATCTGAGGTTGAGACTAAAACTCCCAGTGTTATTTCTGGGATTAACTATCTCGGGGTTATCTCCGAGATTAAAAAGGCTTTTTCGGTGGGATTTCCAAAACAGGAATTATTTTATCCTCCGGGGTTATCTCTGAAAGACGATTCTGCCCTCCTGCAATGTTAGTAACAAGAATGCAAAATTTTGAGTTTCTACAAGTAAGTTTGTTATGTTAAGGTTAAAAAAAATGGGATGATGTTATAATGATATTAATTAATGATATGTATATTTATATTCATAAATGAATGGGTAGTTAGATGATGCATCAAGAGCACTAAACTCGGGGGTTAGGAAACCCAGATTTGGGGGCGTCACAGGTTGATATCAAAGCTATAGGATATAAACCTTAAGTGGGGGGAAAACCAGGATTATAACCATATGCGAGATAGAGAAGAATCATTTAGATTTCTAAGTGAGGTATTGACGAAATGCATCAATAGTGAGATATGTGGATGCATAGTGTTTATGAATTTTGTACTGGTGATGTACTAATCAAGATTGTTTAAAACTGATTGTTGGATGTCATGAGGTGATGAAAAGATTACGGAGATGTTAGTGGCTATTGCACAAATGCCATTAGCCGAGTTGCCAGCTCAGAGTGAGTCAATTGAGGAAGTTGTAAGAGACGAACCTATGGTTAATCTGGGCAGCGATCATAACGAGTATCTTGAAATGGATCTGAATGAAGATGAAGAGGTAGATTCCGAAGAAGCTAAGATGAAGTTGGAAATTAAGACTGGCGTAGGAGAAAAAGGTCAAGTATCTGCAGAAGTTCAGGAGCTATGGAGTAAGGTGTTTCTCTTAGATGAATTATGGAAGACAGAGAGGGCATTACGCGAGATGACTAAAGAAAGGAACAATTTGAAGGTGCAAGTAGATAGAATGAAGGCTGAAGGTGGTGCATCATCAGAAGGTACACTCAAGCAAAAGAAGGGGAGCAATAAAAGGAAAAGGAACAATGAAAGTGACAGTAGCTCGGGAAATTCAAATTTAAAGAAGAAGCAAGCATGTAGCCAAAGTGGAAAGAATCATTTGGGAGAGTGTATGATGGGGAAAAATGTGTGTTTCAACTGTGGACAGGAAGGACATATTTTCCCAAATTATCCTAAGCCGAATAAAAGAAGGTGTTTTTCATGTGGTGGAATGGGTCACTGATTTAACAAGTTTCCTAAGAAGAAGGCAGGTGAAGGGTGTGGACTGTAAATAGATTAGGTATGAGTATTAGTACCTTTTGGTAGTGAGATTGCAATATTAAAGATTGTAATATCGTAAACGATGAGTAGGCATATGTGAATATATATATATATATATATATATATATATGTTTGTATGAATGTAATCTTTATTTTCAATATGAATATTAAGAATTATTTGGTGAATTATAACTTTTTGTGTAAAGTTATGGTAGTTAATCCCGAGTTTTGTTAAAAAGGGATAGTGGCTGATTAAAGTAGTATGTGTTATATACTAAAAGTACTGTGTGCTATTTGAATAAATATGTGATTATATGAGAAATTTATGTTAAGTTCTTATTATGTTACTAATAAGAATTAGTATAGAGATAAGGAATTAATGTAAGTTTTTATTTAATCAGATAATGCCGCCTAGATGATAAAATCGAAACCAAAGGGAGGAACAATCGGTGAATAATGAAGGAGGTCGGGCAGACCCGATGAAAAACTTTGTAAACCTGTTAGCTTAAGCGATACAAAATAGGGCACCAGCAGCAAGATATCAACCAGCCAGTAGATTGGAAAATTTCAAGTATTTTAAAGTGGTAGGGTTGCCATAATTTAAAGGAACCACTGATCCTATTGAAGCCCAAACTTGGGAGAAGGAGATGGAGAAGGCATTTATTATTGCGAGAGTAGCAAAGGATCAAAAGATAGCTTTTTCTACCTATTTGATGAAGGGATAAGCTAATTATTTATGGGAAACAAATCAGGCTAAAACTGGGATAACAGTAGTAACATGGATGAGGTTTAAGGAGTTGTTCTGTGAGAACTATTTTTCGCTAAGTATGCAAGCCAGGATGGAAGTAAAGTTTTTAGAATTGAAGCATGAGAACATGTCGGTTTCAGAGTACGCCGCCAAGTTCAATGAGTTGGCAAGATTTATACCTCATCAGGTGGATACGGAGGCATAAAAATCGCAGAGATTTGAAAATAGATTTAAGCCAAGAATATTTAACAAGGTAGCCATGTTGCAGATCTATACATTTGCGACTCTGTTAGAAAAAGCGATCATTGTTGAAGGAGGAAGTGAAGCTGCATCCAGATATCATCAGGAAGAGAAGAAGAAAATGAATGAAGGTGATAGTACTGGAGGAAGTAATCCCAATAAGCGAAAATGGAGTGATAATACCCAATAGGGGAACAGGTCAGGAGAGAATAGGAAGGGAGGTGAGCCGTATGGGGTTTTTGGGAAGAACCATCCAGGAGTTTATTTGAAGGGTAAAGGAGTTTGTTTTAACTGTGGCCAAGAGGGACACATGTCTCCCAATTTTCCCAATCCAAAGAAGATACAAGGTTGATTTTTATGTGGATCAACATATCATTTGGTTTGGAATTATCCAAAGAAGAATGCAAATAAGGGAAGTATCAACAAGGGTCCCAGTAGTGGAACACTTACAATCAAAGGACCTAATCAGCCGGGAAGACCAACGACACGTACATTCAACATGATGATTCAAGATGTAGTGGTTGCACAGGAGTTGGTGACAGTTAAAGATTTTGTTCAGTAATATAATTATGGCCCAAATTAAATGGGACTTCTAAATAACTAAATTACACAAATTGGCAATTAAAATAAAAAAAATCTAAAGCCGACATTAAGGGAGGAGGGGGGATGCATCACATGGTTAAATGAATCTTCCTCTCATTTGTCCAAATTGTTTACTAGCTCCAATCTATATGTTGCTTGGTAAATTAGCCCAACACTTTTATTCACATGTGCAATTAATCCAATGCTAGCAAGCAAACTAATGGGTAGATACATTCCTTGCATTATTACACTAAGCAAATTCAAATTCTTCACTTCTCTCTCTCACGTTCCAAGTTGCTAAGAAAAAAAAAATAATATAGAGAGAAAGGGGACTGCAGATTTTGGCAGTCATAGGGAGTCTAGGAGGGGTCTTGGATCTTCATATAACTTAAACTCATAAGCTACTTTGAAGGAACAAGAAGGATTGCAAGAAGAAAAAGGTAAGAAATTGAAAATTTTCAATTTTTGTGCTCTTTTGTTAGATCTTTATGAACCAAGCAACTTTTGTTTTGTTTTGGATCTTTAAAAACTCATGATTTATATGAGTGTTGGTATTTTATATGTGTATCAAAGTATTTTTGAAATCAAAAGTTAGATCCAAAGTGAGAAAATCAAGTTTTGTACCAAAAGGTTTAAGAAAAAGCTTTCCTTTGTATGCTATATATATATTTTTATCTTAGATTTGTTTTTGGGTTCATGTGATAAATGGTCTAAAATATGTTATCATGCTAGATACATGAGTTAAGGGCAAAACCCCTTTGGAATCACTCAAATGTGTTAATAAATGAACAAGTTATGAATTAAATCCCAAACTACCCTAATTGTTGAACATAAGCTACTGATCAGTCATTTTTGTCCCATTTTCTGGGACCAAAACAGAACCAAAATGGATATTTGATATATGAAAACTGTATTTCGGGAAAGAAAAAATCCAACGATACCTATTCGACCTAAATTCGATTTGTAGATTTCGTTTTATAAGCGTTTCCGTTAAGGATCCCAAATCTGAAAAATGAACCAACTGTTGAAGAAAACCTTGCTGACCAGTCACTTTGGGCCTGATTTTCGGGACCTAGAAAGATTGGAATTTAGTGTTTGATAAATTAAAACTGTAGTTCAAGAAGATACGGATCCAATGAGTCCGACCGGGACTTAATCGGAATTGTGGATCTCGTAATACAAGCGTTTCTGTAAAAGATTCCAAAACTGAAAAATGTCTACAAGGTGTAATGGTCAGTCGGTAGTGGCCTGTTTTCAGGGTGCTATACTGGGCCAAATGGATTGTTTCTTGAGCCTAAAACGTAGCTCGGGAAGTCACGGTTCTAACGATACCAAGTGGCCCTAAATTAGACTTGTTGAATTTTAATCTACAAGCGTTTCCGTGGAGGACCCCAACTTTAGACGAAAATTATAGAATAAATAGAAAATAAATATTAGAAATTCATAATAAATTTCTAAAAATTATTTTAAAGCCTAAAAATAGGTTTCTATTAATTTTGAATATATTTTATTAATATTTAATATTTTGGAAGATTAATGGTATTTAATTTATTTAATTATAATATTAAATATATTACCTAAAAATGATTTTACTATTTGAAAAATCATTTGAAAATATATTATGGTATAAGAAAATATTTTAAGTTAATTTTAATGACTTTTAATATTTTGTGAGAAATTTCATTAATTAATTAATATTAATGATAATTCATTTATTTAATGAATATATTAAATAAATTGTGGATAATAGAATTAATGATTTAAAAATCATATAAAATGATTTAAGTGTTATAAAAATATTTTAAGTTATAAAATATAACTTTTGATATTTTTTCATGAAATATATTAATATTTAATATTAATGGAAATTATTTAATAATAATTTTAATTACTTTAAAATCATTTAAAGGCAATAATAAAGTATTAAAAACACTTTGAGATATTATAAATATTTTATAATATCATGACATGTATTTCATTAATATTTGATATTAAATAAATATTAATGATAATAGAATAATATGGTAATTAAATCATATAAATATGATATTAATGATTAAAAAATCATGATAAATGGTAATAATTATCTGAAAACTATTACGAGCTTATGAAAAATATTTTGACTGATAATAAATTATCTAAGATATTTTTGAACCAGTTTAGACAAAGTCATAGTGATATTAGGCTCGAGAATTGTCCGACTAGGCCATCGGTATGTCAAAATTGTACCGAACTCAACTCAGATTAAAATAGTTTGATTTGATAACGAGTCTTAGGTAGTTTGTGGACTTATAGGGTTATGTGTTATGTGTTTAGGATTATTTTAAAACTGTATATAGCAGTATTATACTGTGATGATATTATTCTAATATTTAGAGATCGGTATTATCTATATTAGGTATTCAAATAAAGCTAAATAGGTTGTGTAACGGTAATCAACGGAACATGCAACTTTTCCTTAACTCAACTTCGAGTTGTTTATTTAAATATCCTTATGGATAATCATTGCTGATTACCATGTCTATGAATTGTTGAATCGTACTCTATGCATATTTCATGTATTCATCAGGTATGAAAGGCTGATCACCTTCATTACCATTCGGTCCAGATATAGTTATTTATGTTCAATGTTCGTTCAACTATGAAAATTTGTTCATGCTAGTTCACAATTATATTATATAATTTTAGCTAGCTTGTTCTTCAATTCTTTCCATAATGATATATCCTTAATTTATTGAACTTAAACTTGCTGGGCAAACTTGTTGCTCACTCTTGCTATATCATGAATACGTCGGATACAGATCGAAAAGTCAGAGACAAGTTCAGCTTGGGATTATATACGTGCAACTAAACTTATAACAGTAATGTATGCTAATAACATTGAATGTGGGTAGTGTAAGAACCCGAATTTTTATAAATTATTAAAATAAGAATTTAGTAAATAAAATTCTTAAGGCATGAGAAGGGTTCGGATAAGAGTATTTATATATAAATATATATGCATTGTGAGGTCTGTGGTATTGTGTTGCATGGGGTAATATAAACTATGCAATAAGTGATCTCTGTGTTTAATAAATATAGTATTATTATATATTTGTTATTTATTGAAGAGGTGAGTTATTTGAAGTAAAGAAGATGAGTAGAAATTTATCTATCGATATTAAATAATTTATGTGAAATTATTTTATCATAGTAAGTTGGTGACATTAAATGTCTTTGATAATCACCAATTTCTTGAGTATGTACGAGTAAGTATCAAGTCTAAGGTAGTACAACCGTACCCTTTAATATTGGATATGTAGGAGCTGGGCTAAACGATTCTTTCAGAGAGAGGACGTATATATGAATTAGGAACCGATCTAACTCACTGTGAAAATAGTGTAGAATAGACGGAAACTAATTTGTTGGTTGTATGTGGGAAACCACTCAGTGTACTATATTGAATACTATTAAAGACTCGACGCGTGCTAGGTTTAGACTTGTATGCGTGTACGTTGACGACGAGAAAAGAAAGTCGATATATCTTTAGATAAATATTGGTTAGAGATTTATTGATTAATATTGAGATATGGTTAAATGTATAGATTAAAGAAATTATGTTGAGACAATTTATAGAAAGGAAAGAGAAATAATTATAGTATATTTCTAATAAAGGATATTAAAATAAATTATAGCATTTGATGATTTTAATAAAAGGGGAATATTATTTTGAAATTACCTTATAGGTAATGTGTGTGATTAATTAATATGGTAAATATATTAAAACCTATTTGTTATATAAGTTGATGGAAACAATTTATCATAATAGGAAACAAAATTATTTTCTATATATAGTGTGTGACGCCCCCAAATTCAGGTACTTGAAACCCGAACTCGTTGCTTCACAATACCATTTCTATGAGCGAAATAATACTAAAAATAATAACAATAATATAGATACCAAACTTAATTTACATATTTATCAGAGTTTAAACCCAAGTACATAATCTTTAATACATTCATTACATGATACCTGATAGATAATATATATCATCCTTAATAAAGTTCAACTATTACATAAAATAACAACAACTTATTCTGCAACCTTCCCTTTCATTTTGTTCTTAGTCGAGCCTTCTGGTTGTTCACGCTTAGCTGAAAACATTTAAATTAAGCAAGGATGAGCATTTGGGTGCCCAACAAGTAATAGCAATTATAAATATTAGCTAAAAGGATTAAATGTTTTCTTTGTACGACACTTCTACAATGAATCAATAGTTGTGAAGTAAACTGAACCAATAATAATATATTAATTCTATATCAAATTTTCGAAACTACGTACTGACTATATCTGGGGATTAGTCAACAGACTATGAACATTGTTTTCTATTTTTGAAAAGGTTAGACAGAACTTCATCTGCAAACCATCATAACTTACGGGCAAAGGGGTGATCAGGACATTCTGCCCTGTATTGATCAATACTACATGCAAGAACGATATTATCGTTCATTTATCTACCTTTGGCACACAAAAAGTTTTCCCAAGTACGGGATGTTCATACTTAGTCGGGATTCCAAAGCAAAATAATTTGGTTGGATAATAGTAAGGTTTTATCTTGTTCAACAAGAATCTATAAGTTTTTGTCTAGCCAAATCAATTAGCTTAGACGGCTTTTAAGTTAACATATACATACTGGAAATTTATAAATGTGTATCAACATGTGATTAAATACAATGACTATCCATGTGAGGACACTTGTATAACCATATATAGAAATTAACGAACAGAATAAATATTTGAATTATAATATAATACCATGTTGATAAACAATGATCGGATATAATATATATATAAATTAGGTTAATAATCTAGCAAAATAATAATATAATTCTGAAACTTTCTTACTTATGTCCATTGCATAAAGAAAATGCAAAGGTAGGATACTTGCCTGAGCTACTGCTTACTAGTATGCAACTTAGTTTTATCTTTTATATCACAACCTATCATTAATAAGATCATTTATTTGATTAGAATAATATATCTTATCACATAGTACTGCTATTTGCAGTCAACACATAACCTAATCACATTGTCACATACATTTAACAGTAATTGGATCACAAACAAACACGTATCGAGTCTAATTATCTAAGTCTAGATCAATTTTTGAAACATGCCTGTGTACCGACGACTTTATCGAGTAAATATCGAGTTTAAAACTCTATTTTGTAGTTCAATATTCGATTAGATATATTAAATATCAGTCGTGTTATTCTTCATAGCCTTATAATAATTTTTAAACAATTATTATAATTTATCATGATTCTTCCAACACTGAAATTATTTTTAAATGATTTAAATACTAACTAATTCTATTATCATTAATATTTAATTAATATTAAATTATTAATGAAACCATTGTCAAAATATTAAAGTTATTTATGATAACTCAAAATAATTTTAAAACATTTTTATTACCCTTAAATGATTTTTAAAACATTTAAAATCATTTTTAAATAATAATCATTAATATTTAATTATTAATGTATTATTTATCAAAATATTAAAAGTCATTAATTATAACTTAAAATATTTTTAATTCATTTATTTCTTTTTTAAATGATTTTTAATTCAATAAAACCATTTTTAAACTATTTATATAATTATTAAATACAACTAATATCATTAATATTAAATTATTAATGAAATTTACCTCTAAATATTAAAAGTTATATTTTATAACATCAAATATTTTTAAACTATTTATTTTCATTTAAAATGATTTTTTATAATATTAAAATCATTTTAATTAATTTATTTAATATAATTATTAAATAAATCTAATATCATTAATATTAAATAATTAAAGAAATTTGTCTCAAAATATTAAAAGTTATATTTTATAACTTAAAATATTATTAAATACCTTTTATCATTTAAAATGATTTTTAATATAATAAAATCATTTTTATTAATTTATTTAATGCATTTATTAAATAAATTAAATATTAATATTATTTAATTTAATACCAATATTTATGGAAAATATGTCAAATTATTAAAAGTTAATTTTTAAAATTATTTTTGGAGTTTTTAATAATAAATTTCTATTTTTAAATGATTTTTAGAAAATAAATTAATTAAAATAAATAAAACTGTCGTTATAACCTTTAGCGACATAATATGTCGCCTTAGGTGTTCTTGAAGCTCAAGAACATTCATATGCCAGTTTCGGGTGACCTACTTTGACCAAGCATTAAACACTGATCATGTTGTTTCTGGGCAAGATATTGATTAGAGGTTGTAGTACTAATGTAATACTACATGCTACAACAATAATCATAATCATACAATACATAACAAAGGAGATCTGGGCATCCAAAGTGGTTGTCAGAGTTGTTCTTCATTTTTTGGGTTACCCAGAAATGAAGAACAGTTCGACTGGCTAGTTTTGGGCTTCCACAACTTGCTTCTCATGTAATGTTTTTGAGATATAAGACTTTCAGTGTGTAGACAACATGTAGGTGTACATATCTATTACATAAAATCATCATAACAACAACACAACAAGAAGATATAAGTCGGTCAACCCTTGTCAGAAATAAGGTTCAAACGTTTTCTGGGTTACCTAGAAAACAGTCCTCATGATCTTTTTGCCTACTTTGGCCGGCCACTATGTTCAAGCTACTTAATTTTTAGGAGATTTTAAGGCATAAACATATAGTCCATATACCAGACTACATCCTGGATGCAACAAAAACAACAAACAAACAAACAGAAGCAAGATCAACGCTCATGAAAAGCTTGTCAGGCCCTTTCTGGGCAGTTTCTGGGTTACCGAAAAATGCCCAGTCATGTCCGCTCAACGTGGTTTGACCACAAATAGCTTTCAACATATGATAGATATGACCCTGATTCAAGTTCTAGATCATAGACCACATAACATACTACAAATATCAACCTTCAAAACACAAAAACCATAAACAGAAAGAGATCTACATGACCTGACAATTGGTTGTCAGACAACAAAAAAATATTTTTCCAGATTTAAAAAGTACTAGATCTGAGCCTATAGATGTTATGGATCTAACATCTATCTACCCAGATCACTTAATAACACTATATTCAACATGTTTTAACATAAAATCATAACATATAACATATCAAGCATGATCAGATTCTAGGTTAGGGTTGTATACCTTGATGAACAATCTCTTGAATTTAAGCCTCTGATTTGGTAATGGAATTCATGGGGCTTGATTTGGGGACTGGTCCACTACTATATTTTGTAGTTTTAGAAGAGAAAGGGTCTTGGATGAGTATAAGTGTATGAATGAGCAAAAATGTGCACTTTTCTCCCTCTTTACCTATTTATATAACTTGGATACATTGAATCTAACTTGCAAGGTGTCAAAGAGGGTAAGATTGGATGAGTTTTAGGGCATGTGCTATAATCTAGAGTGGTGACTTGACAAGATATGGCAAGATTTGCAAGCAAGCTTAACAAAGAATGTGCATAAGGGTATTTTGGTCATTTGCATTGAAATTTTAATGTTATTCTTGTTCATGACACTTGAATCTAGGTTTTAATCAATAGATTTTAAACCTTAAGGTTTCCCAAATAATTTATAGGGTTTGAAACATTATGTTTAAAGTTTAATAAAATTTTAATTAAAACTTACTAATTAAAATTAGGGGTTTTAATAGAAAATTAGGGTTTTAAAAATACTTAGGATTTTCTTGATATTATTACGGTCCCCCAAATTACGAATTAGGGTTTCCTAATTAACATTATAATTTACTAAAATAATCATTAGGGTTATCATTTTAGCAATTAAAGTTTTAAATTGAAAATTAGGGTTTCTAGAAAATAATTAGGGTTTACCTAATTAGCATAATATAATAATTGTCATTAATTACGTACCACAATTTATTACCAATCGAAAACTCCGGTTTAAGTTTCAAGTTAGGGTTTAACGAATTAGTACTAGGGTTTTGACATTATACACCATAATTGACCAACCATTATCTTCAATACGTACATACAGTACATATTTATAGCACTAAAATAAAAATAATTTATATTAATTATTCTCTTTCCTTATTCCAAATCCAGAATTAGGGTTTGGATTCCATATCGATACATCTTTCAAAATCGTACCATAATTAGTTAAATTAAAATAATTAACTTAACTAATTTAAATAAAATAGTTATTATAATAATACTAATAATCATTTCATATATTAATTAAATAATATATAAATTTATTTTCATGGAAAAATAAGTACTAAAATCATTTCTACTATAAAATTAATTACTATAATAATATACTTTATAATAATCAATAATTGTAAAATAAAATTATTTGAAATTATAAATGTAATAAATAAATTTTATTTATCACAAAAATACATACACATTACCTGGCACATATTCCTACCTTTAAAATAAATAAATAAAAAATTTAGATGCAGAATTTCTTATTTATTTATACAGAAAATATCGGGTTATTACATTCACCCTCCCTTATAAAGACTTCGTCCCCGGAATCACCATTTTAAAACACATACATATAGGGGTACATACATACACAATCATTGCAAGTAGACCTCGATCATAATTGATCGAACTAATCTTTAACTATTCAGCATAAAGCTTGTCTATCTGATTATACGAAAATTTGATTTCTAAAACAACTCAAATTTCTCCTTCAAAATTTCTTTATAAAATAATTTACTATATATAAGGAAATCATATATATGAAAATAAAAGTTATACAAATAATACCTAGAGTTCCATCACCAGCTTCCAGAGTATACTGGACCATCATGTTATAGACTCTCGCGATTGATTTCGTTGGCTTGCTAGATGACGTTAGTCCCGTGATCGCCAGAGTCCCGCTGCTCTTGCCAGTAGTTATACTCCCTGCCTCCACTCTCCTTTTCAGGAAATCTTTCACCTTGTGCTCCATTAACCCGCAGATAAAACAACCAGTGTTCATCCTTGGATTAGGGCAGTTGGGAGAGATATGGCCCTCCTGCCCGCACTTATAGCATACAAACTTTCCCTTCAGACACTCACCTGTACGGTTCTTCCCACAGTTTCCACACTGAACTACCTACTTCTTCATACCTTCCTGCTTCACCTGAACGTTTCCAAAATTGCTCCCTTTTCTCTTTGCACCTCTATTCCCACTATTACTTTCAACCTTCACAGCTCCTATGACTTTGCCTTTGTTCCTCTTCTCCTTGTTATAGAGGCTCATGGACTCACTCCTTTCTTCGGCTATGATAGCCTTTTCCATTAGGGCTGCAAATGTAGAGATCTGCAACACCGCCACCTTGTTGTAGAGCCAGGGTTTTAATCCCAGCTCAAACCTTCTCGCCTTCCTAGACTCCGTATCAACTTGATGCAGAGTAAACCTAGCCAACTCATTAAACTTTGCGGCGTACTCTGACACCGTCTTGTTTGTAAGACCCCAACTTATTATAAATAAAATTGAATTTTCCTCTATTCATTATTCTAAATTAATAAGGTGTTAATTTGATATAATGCTTTAGTTATGGGTGCAATGTGCAAATTTTACAAAATAAGCAAGTGGTTATAAAATATTCATTTCTGTCAAGGAATATTCGTTTGGTCGTGGAATATTCTTGTTGTCGGGGAATATTCGTACGACGACGCAACCATTTATGGCCCCCATAACATAAAACGGTTGGATGAAGGAAAACGACAAAGTATGGGTTTTTATAAATAACGGCGTAAATGTTACCGTTAACACTATTGGAATACCTTGTGGTTAAAAATACGATGTCTGGCGTGGTTGCATAAAGAGCACATGGTATTGCACAGTATTTTTGAATTATTGATCCTTACGTGAAGGAACTACTCAATAATTATTACTGAGTTATTATTCAATATTTTATTTTATTGATTCAATACTTGATGCGTTGATAGTTTATATTATTGTTGTTTCAATAATTGTCCGCATACGATATTTCACATTATCGGATCAATAATTCATATTATTTGAATAATATTATTAGATTGTATTATTGGCAATGTCTAGAAAGTTACACAATCTAGAGGTTTGGTCACCTAATTCGCGTGATGAGGAGAAATCTCGATTGAAAGCCCCCTCTTTCCTGGGAACGACCTTGTTGTCATAATTGTGATTCTATAATATTATTTGTAAATAATTAATTATTAATTTATATGATAAAGAAATATTTATTTGATGTGGATATAAACGATGGATTTATTTATGTGGTTATAAATGAAGGAATTAATGTTGAGGTGTTTTATCAGTATTTTTGTCGGAATGGAGGTATTAAAAATCAAACTAGTGTTCTTGAGATATATTGCGTGAGTTATGATTTTTAATCCGACCGTTGGATCGTTGTGATTTTTGGATATGTTATACATATATAAGTTGAGTATATGCCCACAAAATTGGAACCATTAAAAATGAACGTATAATTTGTTATGAATTTTAAGAGGTGACTGGTTCAGAAATTGTTGAAGTTTCTGAATTTATCATTTTGGTGGACCCCACTTTTGGTTGGTGAGAAATGTGCTCAAATTGAATTTCAAATGTGGTGGGTGGCAATAGTAGCAGGTAAAGCCATCAGGTAGCAGGTCAAGTTTGCTTCGGCGTGCTAACATTTTCCTATAAATAGAGGGCTAAGTTAGAATTGAAAATCACACCAGAAACAAGTTTTCTCTCTTTCTCTCTTTATATTATCGAGCGTATTCTTGTGAGTATTTTTATACTTTGAGTGTTGCTATACGGTTCAAGTTTCGTTTAGCATCATATCAGATATTCCGATCAGAAGTATTATTTTTTTGAGGTAAAGGATGTTATTTTTTTTGTAATGATGTTATTCTTTCAATATCATTATACCGAAATATTGGTATGGATTTTATTATGGAATTTCTACCTTTTTGTGTCGGGATTACTATTCATGCATACGATACTATTCACGTATATGGCACTATTCACGAATATGGAACTATTCACCAAAAAATGAAAATTTTCCTTTTTTGTCCAAGATGTCTATTATAGTTACTATCTTTGATTGTATTCATGTTTTGATCTTTATTTTTGAATTCTGCTTCACAATTGGTTATTATGGAGTATTATTGAATTTGGATAAACCCAAATATCTGAATCCCTAATATTTGTCCTTACGTCTCAATTGAATTCATTCTCTAAAATATTTTTCATCATCCTCAGTCCTTAAAAGGTGATACTTGATGAATATCATTGGCCTATAGTGCAAAGATGTATGATTACCTGATGAATATCTTTGGCCCGTAGTGCAAAGATGAACAGGTGTTGAGATGAACATGACCGATTGGTGATACAAATGAATATCTTTGGCATGTAGTGCAAAGATGAATATAAGATTAAAGATGTATATTGATTGATGTTACAGGGATAAAATATTGATGATGGACTTTTAAATCTTAGAAGATAGTAAACTCATTCTCTACTTGACTCTTCTAATGGATTGTTGTTTCCGCTGTAGTTGTTGATCTAAAACTTGTTGTCTATTACATTCTATCAGATTTTTCCCTATTGAAGACTAATGATAATTGTTGTATATTATCTTAGTCATAATATTCTTTACTGGGCTAGTTGAGCTCACCCTTTTCCTTTTTGTTCCATTTTTCTTCTCAGGAGGTAAGAACATAGCAAGATCTAGTCGGGGTATGGAGTGATGGTTCTAGAAAGATATTTTAGCAGTCCTCATTATTTCCGTAAAATAGTGTATGAATAATTGTAATTAGGACTTATTTGAGTGTGGATATTGTCTAGAAGACAATATTTGTATTTAAACTCACAATATGTGTTGTCGTATTTTGCACAACAATTGTATTACTGAAGTTGTAGTTTACTTTCTGTACCATGTATTTGGTGACTCGGAATGGGTGTTGTATACCTATTTTGGGGGTGTCGTAGTTAGTATCAAAGCTTAGGGATATGATCCCTGGCTGAGAAGTGAGACTAGAACTAAGAGGGGAGAGACGGGTAAATCATTCGCTAGTGTGTCCTACCTAAACTTATTTATTGGTCGGTCATAATATAGGGATATTATGTGATATGTTAATTTGTTTAATTAACCCTTGGTTTATGGCAGTATTTAAGAATGGCAGCTGAGAACGTTAACAATGCAGTGTATGAGACTGTGGAAACACCTTTAGTCACCAATCAGGAGAACGTGCAACAGGAAGGAAATATTCCACCTGTAAACAACACTAACGAGCAAACGATGAATGATGGGATGTTTAGAAACTTTTTGTAGTTCATGCAAAATCAGATGAGGGAGACTTGTGTAGAAAATATGGGTGGAAATGATATCAACGCGCGGTTTGTCACAGCCAAGTAGTTCAAGGAGTTGGGACCACCAGAATTCTTTTGAAAGCCAGATCCGATTAAAGAGGAAATGTGGGTCAAGCAAATTACCGAGATATTCGATGTCTTGGGATGCACGCAGGAACAAAAGGTTCCATTCGCCACCTTTATGTTACGTGGTGAGGCAGATTACTAGTGGGAATCTGTGAAGCGTACCCAACCTGCTGCACTCAATATGTCTTGGGAAATATTTCAGAAACTTTTCAATGACAGGTACTTTCCTGAAAGTATTCATCACATGAACGAGGTAGAGTTCATCAAGATGGAACAAAACAATATGAACGTGTCGCAGTACGAAGCTAAGTTTGCCGAATTGTCCCGATTTGTATCCCATTTGGTTGATAATGAGGAGAAAATGACGCGAATGTTTCTACGAGGTTTGAAACCCGAAATACGTTAATACCTCATTTCTCACAAATTTTGTTTATATTCAGATGTTGTGAATAGGGCTCAGTTATTGGAGCGCGATAATGAGTCAGCTCAACCGAAGAACAACGACCAACAACTCGATGATAATCATACCGGTGGCAACGGTCATCAGAACAATGATAACCATCGTGGAGGAAATTATCGTGCCAGAAATGGTAACCACTTCGGTGGTAATCATGGCCAAGATAATAGAAGAAATAATTCAATTGCAAATTTTATGAAGAGAAGATTTAACGATGACGGGAAGACGTTGGGAGCAACACCAGCACCAACAAAAAATTCTAGGGGAGGAGAACGACCGCTAGTTAGATGCTACAGATGTGGAGAGGAGGGACATATAAGTCCAAACTGTTCACAGTCTTCCAAGGTATATTATAATTGTGGAAAAGAAGGTCATATAGCTCGAGATTGTTCTGTAGCGAAACCAAGTCCAACTGGGACAGTGGTAGCAAAGGCGGATACGAACAAAACAAAGTCGGCGGTTTCTAGAAGAGCGTTTGTCGTGACTGCCTAAAACGCGAGAAACCCGAATGAAGGTATCACGCGTTAGTTAATTATAAGTTCTTGCAATGTTTATACCTTAATAGATACCGGTTCTACCCATTCTTTTATTTCTCCTGCTTGTGCTCAATGTTTAAACTTGACTCCAGAGAAATTAGACTTGGACTTATCTGTGGAAACTCCATTAGGAGAAACTTTCGTTACATCCACTATTTATAAATCTTGCTTAATCCAAGTTGGCACTATCACATTACCTGTTGATCTTATCTCTTTAAAGGTACTTGCATTTGATGTGATTTTAGGGATTAATTGTTTAACTACTCATCATGCCAAAATTGATTGTTTTCGTAAGGTTGTTAGTTTTCATATTCCTAACCAACCTATTGTGCGAATTCATGCAACCAAACCATTGAAGTCAAACACTTTTATATCAAGCCATAAAGCCATTCGTTTATTGAAAAACGGATGTCAAGCTTTCTTTGCCCATTTCATGGATTTAAACAAAAATACGTCAGATTTGAATATTATTTCTGTTGTTAGTAAATCTCCTGACGTATTTCTTGAAGAACTTCCTGGCCTACCCCCAGAACGTGATATTGAATTTTGTATCGACTTTGAACCCGGTACAAAACCCATTTCTAAAATCTCATATCGAATGGCTCCTATTGAACTTCAAGAGTTAAAAACCCAAGTACAAGGGTTGGTACCCGAGCCTTTATCTGGTGACTTCCTTTGTGGAATGCACCAAAGCCAGACTCTCCGTAGGGGACACTATATTTGTGTGGTGGTAAAATGATAGGTGCCATTGTGACGTGCTATCCAAGATTGGGATATGAGTCACAGTGGAGAGCAACCTAAGTCAGTAATCGAAATATCTAGCTTTTTAGGCTTATTTGGTTACTATCGGAGATTTGTCGAAGGATTTTCTCGAATCGCTACTCTGTTAACTTAGCTGACTCGGAAAGATACAAAATTCGTATGGAGCAAGGAATGCAAGAGATTTTCCAAGAGCTCAAGAGGCGACTCATTTCGGCACTTGTTCTGACCATACCATCTTGGAAAAGCAAACGTTGTAGCTGACGTATTGAGTAAAAGATTGTATGCGGGTACGAGTGCGATGTTGTTAACACAAAGACCCATTTTGTACGACTTACAAAGGATGGAGATAGAGTTAAAGACTCCAAGTACCCACGTGATGATATCAAACATACGAGTAGAACCAACTTTAACCGATAAAGTTAAAGCTGCTCAAGCTACACACCGAAGCTGATGAATACAAAGAAGAAGGGGCAAGAAGGCGTTATTCTAGAAGTAAGAGTCGATGAAGAGAAGAAAGCTCAAACCTTCAATTTATTTGAAATCCTCGATCGAGTAGGAACTGTGGCCTATAGACTCGCCTTAACGCTAAGTATGTCGCGTGTTCATAACGTTTTTCACGTATCGATGTTATGTAAATATGTGGATGACCCAAACCACAGTATTGCGTTAGAATCAGACGAGATAGCCGAGGATTTAACGTACGAGGAGGTACCTGTCAAGATCTTGGATAAGAAAGAGCATGTCCTATGCACAAAGGTTATACCACAAGTTAAGGTTTTATGGAGGAAACATGCTATTGAGGAAATGACCTGGGAGTTGGAATCAAAAATGAAAGTGAGGTACCCTCACCTGTTTGAAACACCAGGTACGCACGTCAATTTTGTGGACGAAATTTTATAAGGAGGGGAGGTATTAAGACCCCAACTTATTATAAATAAAATTGAATTTTCCTCTATTCATTATTCTAAATTAATAAGGTGTTAATTTGATATAATGCTTTAGTTATGGGTGAAATGTGCAAATTTTATAAAATAAGCAAGTGGTTATAAAATATTCATTTCTGTCAAGGAATATTCGTTTGGTCGTGGAATATTCTTGTTGTCGGGGAATATTCATACAACGAGGAAACCATTTGTGGGCCCCATAACATAAAACGGTTGGATGAAGGAAAACGACAAAGTATGAGTTTTTATAAATAACGGCGTAATTGTTACCGTTAACACTGTTGGAATACTTTGTGGTTAAAATACAGTAATACACGTGGTTGCACAGTAGCACACGGTATTGCACAGTATTTTTGAATTATTGATCCTTACGTAAGAAGGCACTACTCAATAATTGTTACAGTAGTTACTGTTCAATATTTTATTTTATTGATTCAATAATTGATGCGTTGATAGTTTATATTATTGTTGTTTCAATAATTGTCGCTGCACGGTATTTCCCATTATCAGATCAATAATTCATATTATTTGAATAATATTATTAGATAACATTATTGGCAATGTCTAGAAAGTTCTGTCAAGGAGAAGTTTGGTCACCTAATTGCGTGCCAGTAAAGAGAAATCCTGATTGGAAAGCCCTCTCTTTCTTGGGAACGGCTTGGTTGTCATAATTATGATTCTGTAATATTATTTGTGAATAATTAATTATTGATTTATATGATAAGAAATATTTATTTGATGTGGATATAAATGATGGATTTATTTATGTGGTTATAAATGAAGGAATTACTGTTGAGGTGTTTTATCAGTATTTTTGTTGGAATGGAGGTATAAAAAATCAAACTAGTGTTCTTGAGATATATTGCGTGAGTTATAATTTTTAATCCGACTGTTGGATCGTTGTGATTTTTGGATATGTTATACATATATAAGTTGAGTATATGTCCACAAATTTTGAAACGTTAAAAATGAACGTATGATTTGTTATGATTTTTAAGAGGTGACTGGTTCAGAAATTTTTGAAGTTTTTGAATTTATCATTTTGGTGGAAAATTCTAGAATTGGTGGACCCCACTTTTGGTTGGTGAGAAATGTGCTCAAATTGAATTTCAAAAGTGGTGGGTGGCAATAGTAGCGGTAAAGCCATCGTGTAGCAGTCAAGTCCGTCTGCCCCGGTAAGGTTAACATTTTCCTATAAATAGAGAGCTAAGTTAGAATTGAAAATCACACCAGAAATAAGTTTTCTCTCTTTCTCTCTCTATATTATTGAGCGTATTCTTGTTAGTATTTTGATACTTTGAGTGTTACTATACAGTGCAAGTTTCATTCAGCATCATATCCGATATTCCGATCAGAAGTACTGTTTCTTTGAGGTAAAAGATGTTATTTTTTTGTAATGATGTTATTCTTTCAATATCATTATACCGAAATATTGGTATGGATTTTATTATAGAATTTCTACCTTTTTGTGTCGGGGTCACTATTCATGTATACGACACTATTCACGAATATAACACTATTTATCAAAAAATGAAAATTTTCCTTTTTGTCCAAGATGTCTATTATGGTTACTATCTTTGATTGTATCCATGTTTTCATCTTTATTTTTGACTTCTACTTCACAATTGGTTATTATGGAGTATTATTGAATTTGGATAAACCGAAATACAAATCCCTAATATTTGTCCTTCTGTCTAACTGGATTCGTTCTCTAAAATGTTTTTCATCATCTCCAGTCCTTAATAGGTGATACTTGATGAATATCTTTGGTCTATAGTGCAAAGATATATGATTACCTGATGAATATCTTTGGCCCGTAGTACAAAGATGAACAGGTGTTGAGATGAACATGACTGATAGTGATACAAATGAATATCTTTGGCCTGTAGTGCAAAGATGAATATTTGATTAAAGATGTATATTGATTGATGTTACAGGGATAAAATATTGATGATGGACTTTTAAATCTTAGAAGATAGTAGAACTCTTTCTCTACTTGACTCTTCTAATGGATTGTTGTTTCCACTGCAGTTGTTGATCTAAAACTTGTTGTCTATTACATTCTATCAGATTTTTCCCTGTTGAAGACTAATGATAATTTGTTGTATATTATCTTAGTCATAATATTCTTTACTGGGCTAGTTGAGCTCACCCTTTTCCTTTTTGTTCCATTTTTCTTCTCAGGAGGTGAGAACATAGTAGGATCTAGTCGGGGTATGAAGTGATGGTTCTAGAAAGATGTTTTAGCAGTCCTCACTATTACTATAAAACAGTGTATGAATAATTGTAATGAGGACTTATTTGAGTGTGGATATTGTCTAGAAGATAATATTTGTATTTAAACTCACAGTATGTGTTGTCATATTTTGCACGACAATTATATTACTGAAGTTGTAGTTTGCTTTCTGTACCATGTATTTGGTTACTCAGAATGGGTGTTGTATACCTATTTTGGGGGCGTCACAGTGTTCTCCTACTTTAACTCCAGAAATTTCACAGTATGTGTTGTCAAATTTCTGCGTTGTCCAAGAAGTTGGATGCCATGACAGGGGCTTAGGTACAGCAGGTGGCGATTGTGTGTGAATTGTGCGTGGGTGACCATCCTACAGATCAGTGCGCAATTAATCCAGCGTCCGTGCAATTCGTAGATAGCTACAACAGGGATCCACAAAATATGTACCAAAACACTTACAACCAGGGGAATAGGAATCATCCAAATTTTTCTTAGAGCAATAATCAACAACATCAAGCTCCACGACTATCATATCCCCCAGGTTTTTAGAATCACCAACAACCGGCTCAACATCAGGAAAGAAAATCAGATTTAGAGGCAGGGATGAAAAACCAAGCAATGGCCATCAAGAATTTGGAAAATCAGATGGGGCAAATTTCCTTAACATTAAATAACATGCCACAAGGGACCCTACCGAGTGATACAGAGAGAAATCCGAAGGGAAACCACGAACAGTGTCAGGCAATTACGTTGAGGAGTGGAAAACATCTCGTTGGTAATGATGAAGAAAATTCAGCGATATCGGATAAAAACTTGATGATAGCAAAGTGGTTGAAGGAAATAAGGTTGAGGACCAGTATAGTAAGAAAACAAAGTTAGATGACAAGCCAGTTGTATATCCTCCACCACCATTTCAGTAGAGGGTTCAAAAACAGAAATTAGATAAGCAGTTCGCGAAGTTTTTGGAAGTTTTCAAGAAACTTCAGATTAACATCCCGTTTGCAGAAGCCCTAGAGTAGATGCCGAGTTATACGAAGTTCATGAAAGGGATTCTGTCAAGGAAAAAGAAATGGGAAGACTTCGAAACAGTGGCATTAATAGAGGAGTGTAGTGCGGTGTTACAACAGAAGTTGCCACCAAAGCTGAAAGACCCGGGGAGTTTCACTATTCCATGCACAATCGGGAACATGTCATTTAATAAGTGTTTGTGTGATTTGGGGGCGAGTGTGAACCTTATGCCCTTATCATTATACACAGAATTGGGTTTGCCTGCGCCAAAGCCTACGAATATTTCATTACAGTTGGCTGATAGGTCTGTCACATATCCGAAAGGCATAGTAGATGACATATTGGTTAAAGTGGATAAGTTTATATTCCCCGTGAACTTTATTATTTTGGATTTTGAAGAGGATAAGAACATCCTGATTATCCTAGGGAGACCTTTCTTGGCTACGGGTAGGACACTCATCGACGTACAAAAAGGTAAACTTACTATGAGGGTCCAAGATCAGGAAATCAAATTTAATGTGTTTAAGGCCATGAAATTCCCTACGGATGAGGAAAAATGCTACTAGATGGATATAATTGAGCAAATTATCAATGAAGTCATGGGCAAGAGTTTGGTCAACAATCCATTGGAAACAACATTATTGGGGGATGAAGAGTTCGATGACCCGGAATTTGTGGACTACTTACAGATGTTAGATTCATTGCCATGAGTTAGCCAATTTAGAGCACTATTTAAACCATTGCATACGGAGGAGAAAGCCACAACAAGGATGAAACCATCATTGGAGGAGCCACCAACTCTGGAACTTAAGCCACTCCGTAAACATCGCAGGTATGCGTATTTGGGCAATTCAAATTCTTTACCTGTGATTATTTCTGCTGCACTTAACGATTTACAGGAAGAAAAGTTGTTGAGGGTGCTTAGGGAACATAAATCAGCGATAGGATGGACGATATCTGATATCAAGGGAATCAACCCTTCATTTTGCATGCACAAGATTCTGACGGAAGACGATGCAAAACTGACGGTGGAGCAACAACGTCGAATTAACCCAATTATGAAGGAAGTTGTAAAGAAGGAAATTCTGAAATTGTTGGATACCGGTATCATCTACCCGATTTTCAATAGTAAGTGGGTTAGTCCGGTTCTGTGTGTGCCAACAAAGGGGGGAATGACCGTGGTACATAATCAGGATAACGAGCTAATTCCGACAAGAACAGTGACAAGTTGGAGGGTTTGCATTGACTATATGAAGTTGAATATGATAACCCAAAAAGATCATTTTCCGCTGCCCTTTATCGATCAAATGTTGGACAGATTGGCGGGACATGGGTACTACTGTTTATTGGATGGATACTCGGGCTATAATCAGATCGTTATCGCTCCAGAGGATCAAGAGAAGACTACATTTACGTGCCCTTATGGTACATTCGCATTCAGGATAATGTCATTCGGTTTATGTAATGCACCCGCTACCTTCCAGTGGTGTATGATGGTCATCTTCTCAGACATGGTGGAGAAAAATGTGGAAGTCTTCATGGATGACTTTTCTGTCTATGGGGACAATTTTGATACTTGCCTAGTGAATTTGGTGATGATGCTACAGAGATGCAAAGACACGAACCTTGTACTTAACTGGGGAAAAATGCCACTTCATGGTTGAGGAGGGCATAATTTTGTGTCACAAGGTATCAGCTCAAGGATTGGAGGTTGACAAAGCGAAGCTAGAAATAATCGAGAAACTGCCTCCACCAAGCTCAGTAAAGTGAATTAGATGTTTTCTGGGACATGCTGGATTTTACAAGAGATTCATAAAAGACTTCTCTAAAATTGCAAAACCCTTATGCAGTCTTTTAGAGAAGGATTCCATTTTCAGTTTTGATGAGTGTAAGTCAGCTTTTGAGTTGTTGAAGAAGAAGTTGACTACATCCCCCATGATTGTCGCACCAGATTGGAATATGCCTTTCGAGCTAATGTGTGATGCAAGTGACTATGCAGTTGGGGTTATTTTGGGTCAACGCCGAGAGAAGGTGTTTCACGCCATATACTATGCATGAAAAATGCTCACAGAGACTCAAATGAATTATACAACTATGAAAAAGGAATTGATTGCAGTGGTGTATGCATTTGACAAATTTCGAGCATACTTGATCGGGACTAAGGTGATATCTACATAGATCATTTGGCTATTTGGTACTTAATTACAAAAAAAGATGCTAAGCCATGCCTTATCCGATGGATTGTCCTTCTACAAGAGTTCGATCTATAAATAAAAGATAGAAAGGGGACGGAGAATCAAGTCACCGATCATTTGTCTAGGCTGGAAAATCAAGGCAAACTGAATGATGACAAGTGTGAAATCAACGAATTATTTCCTGATGAGTAACTATTTGGGATAAATTCAGAATTCCCATGGTACACGGACTTTGTGAATTATCTAGTGAGCAACATTTTACCTCCTGATCTTACACGACAACAGAAAAAGAAGTTTCTTCATGACATAAAATGGTACATGTGGGATGAACATTATCTATTCAAGTAGTGCACCGACAAAATGATTAGAAGGTGTGTGCCCTACATTGAATTGAAGAACATCTTGTATGAGTGTCACTCGTCTGCATATGGCGGACATTATGGTAGTGAGAGGACATTAGCAAAGGTGCTTCAATATGGGTTTTATTGGCCGATGCTATTTAAGAACGCCCACCAGTTTGTCAAAACATGTGATAGATGTCAAAGGGTGGGCAATATTTCAAAAAGGAATGAGATGCCACTACAAACAATTCAAGAAGTTGAAATTTTTGATGTATGGGGCATAGATTTCATGGGGCCATTCCCTTCGTCACTTAACAATCAGTACATTCTACTCGCAGTGGATTACATATCAAAATGGGTTGAAGCCGCAGCACTCCCATCGAACGATGCCAAAGTGGTTCTAAGATTCTTACAGAAAAACATCTTTACGAGGTTCAGGATGCCGAGAGCTATTATAAGTGATGAAGGTAGTCACTTCTGCAATAAAGCGTTTACAGCTCTATTGGCAAGGTATAAGGTCAACCATAAGGTAGCAACGGCTTATCATCCCCAAACTAGTGGGCAAGCTGAGGTGTCGAACAGGGAAGTAAAGAGAATTTTGGAAAAGGTGGTAAACCCGAATAAAAAGGATTGGTCTCTTAGGTTGGATGACGCACTATGGGCCTACCAGACTACGTATAAGAGACCGATCGGCATGTCACCATAACAATTATTGTATGGGAAAGCTTGTAACTTACCGGTCGAGTTACAACACAAGGCTTATTGGGCTATTCAGAAACTAAACTTCGATCAAGCAGTGGTGGGGGAAAAGAGACTACTTTAGCTAAATGAGCCTGACAAATTCCGACTGCAAGCCTACGAGAACTCACAGTTGTACAAGGAAAAGGTCAAGAGATGGCACGACAAAAAATTGATACAAGGAATGTTCGAGCATGGGCAATCAGTCCTATTGTTCAACTCATGGTTGAGACTGTTCCCAGGAAAACTAAAATCAAGGTGGTCGGGTCCATTCACCATCAAAACAGTTTTCTCGCATGGCACCGTTGAACTTTACAGTAGAAATCCATTGGAGACTTTCAAGATCAATGGCCAAAGGTTAAAGCATTACTGGGGTGCTGATTCAAACTGGGATGTCGTCAACATTACCCTCACCAACACACAGTGATACAAGAGGCACCGTCGGGCTAACGACATTAAACCTAGCGCTACTTCGGAGGAAACCCAAGCTCTAAACTCTTTCTCTTAGTTATTATTTACATCTTAGTTTATAATCTAATTTAAATATACGTGTTTTATAGAAGATTAACTACATCTTTCAAAAAGTTACAGGTAACTCAAGAAAAAACAAGTCATAAGCTATCGGCCCATATATAGCGCGGCCGCGCGCTTACTCAAAACTTTAAACACAGTATGAGGCGCTTACCACCCCTGTGAAGTTTCTTGATATGATATGCGGACCACGCCATTTCGCCAATCCCATAGCGCGGAGCGCGCTATAACCAATGTACAAGGAGCGCGGGATGCGCAAATGCTGCACTAAGCCACTGTACTCCTAGCGCGGACCGCGCTACCAAAAGTATAATCCCAACGCGGGATGCGCTACTACGCCATCATCTATTGTTTACATAGCTCGGGGCGCGCTGTCTCCTTCCAATACCTAGCGCGGACCTCGCTGCTAGGGATCACCAGATGCTGAACCAATTTAATTGGAGTGTCCTAAACTATAACAACTTCATCTCTCCTTAATACACTCAACTTCTCCACTTCTCCTACACCTTTCACACTCCCACTACTCCGTAACTCCTATAACCTCCATTACACCATCTATACCTCTCCTTCTCCTTTTCAACTTCCATTCAAGTTAAACCCGTACATCTCCATCTCCTAACCAACATTGGTTCTCCATCCCCTATATGGACCCCAACCATCCAAGAAGTCATATTCCTATCAATCATAAACACTACACTCCAATTCTAAATCTAATCCCTTCCTTGCACAAATTCATTCAAATTGAGATATCTTTACAAAGAGGGAAACACAAAATCATTAAAGGTAAGCACAACTTACTTCATCATCCATATTCTTCTCTTTTATTGATATCAATTTGAGTGGAAAGTCTTTAAAATTAAGTGCCCAAGGTGTGGGTTGTGTGATTTTGAAAATTTGGCTAGCAAAATAACACCAATCAACCAATTTTGGGGGAAATATTTAGTCCGTCCACCAACTGTTTGATAAAAGTCCAAAACCAGACTTTGAGCTTAACATCACCTGAAACAACATATCATCCCACAAAAGACAACGTCCATCAACCTCTACTACTCAACCTCAATATGATCATACAAAATTTGTTAGTGAAAGGGCCGTGGAAAGATTCAAGTCATCCATCGATAAGAAGAATTTGGCGCTAGAACGTGGATTGAAGCCGAATGCTAATTTGGATGGCAATATGGCTTTGCAAATTGTAGAGCGTAATTGGTTTCAGTTAGTAGAACAACCACTTCCAATGGCGATCAACATAGTGAAAGATTTTTACGCCAATGCAATGGAACATGTCAATCACATAGCCATGCTTCGGGTCAAACCGGTGGCGTTTTATGTCGATGCTATCAATGCTTATTTTGGGTTAGAGGCACCACAAGCTGACCGATTTGAAGATGGGTTGCCCGAGCTAGATGAGTTGATTGTCAGATTATGCAAACCAGGGACTCAATGGGTAATTCAAGCCGGAACGAATGAAAAGATAAGTTTTCCCCAATCAACACTTAGTCGATATGGTAAAGCATGGCATGCATTTATGTGTGCTCGTCTAATGCCCACTCGCCACCAAAACGATGTAACTAAGGCACGAGCTCGGTTATTATATGGGATTGTTCACCACCACTACTGTGAGATCCCGAATTTTATGAAATAAAAGTATTCAATTCTCTTATAATTATTATTTTATTTAGTAAGTGGTTAAATTGATAAAGGGTTAAAGTTAAGGGATTTTCAAAGTAAGCATGTTGTCATAAAATACCCACTGGTAAAAGTACAGTAATACGCGTGGTTTCATAGTAGCACACGATATTGATTATTGATGTTTACGTGAGAAATCACTCAGTTATACTCAATTATTGCTATAGTAATTGCTGCATCATATCTCTCATATTATTGATTCAATTATTGTCACAATATCATCTGCATAATATGCTATATTATTAAATCAATAATTGAGACGACAAAGTTATTCATATTATTATTTGCAATATTGACAATGTCTAGAAGTTCTTTCAAGGAGACGTTTGGTCACCTAATTGTGTGCCAATAAGGAGAAATCCTTATCGGAAATCCCCCTCTTTCTTGGGAACGACCTGGTTGTTAACTATTGTGAGTTATAATATTAATGATGAATAAGTTCGTGTTGATTAAAGATGAAATTGATAATTCCATTGTGTGGGAATTATTAGTGTTAGTAGAAATCGACATTTATTTCGATAATTATTGATGTCTAGAGGTTATATTGACCAATTGGGTAATTAACCGGATAAATGAGCAATTAATTGCTATTGATTCACATGATTATAACTATTTGTTCAAATGTGTGTACTATTGATTCACATTCATTTACTATTAGGGGAGTTGGTGCAAGATTGATAATATACTTGCATGACTAAGTTAAAAATGGAGGTATAGTTGAAGGTACTATACTATAATTAATTTTTTCACATGCTTAGAACTATTGAGTCACATGATTTACTATTAATTCACATGATTTACTATTAGGGGAGGTTGTTCAAGTTTGATAATACTTACAGGATTAAATTAAAAATGAAGGAAAAGAGGAAGGTATTATACTGTAATATTTTGAACCCCAAAACGTGAAATTATCAAAACTACATTTTCCTATAAATAGAAGCTCATTCTTCCTTCATTTCTCACCAATTCACTAAAGCTATAGATCAATTATTATAGGAAGAAATTATAGAGAGAAAGAAGAAGAGAAGTCTGCTACCTCATTATTCCAGTATCCAGTCTTCTTTTGAGGTAAGGGGTATTATTCTTTCGTATTCATGAAGAGAGTTATTTTCTTTCAATACTCGTAAAGGTTGTTATTCCATTCTTTATTATTATGTTGGAATAACTTTCATGTCATCAAGTACCACATACATGGTGAAATTCTTCTGTTATTCCATTCTTTATTATTATGTTGGAATAACCTGTATGTGCGGTCTATCGCATACCTGGTGAATTCTATTGTTAATCCATTCTTTATTATTCTATTGGAATATCTTGTCTATGAGGATTACGCATGACCTAGTTTCGTTCTTTATTAATCTGTTGGAATATCTTGTTTGTGCGGATTACGCATGACCTGGTTCTATTCTTTATTATTCTGTGGGAATATCCTGTCTGTGCGGATTACGCATGACCTGGTTCCATTCTTTATTATTTTGTTGGAATAACCTGTCTGTGTGGTCTATCGCATGGCTGGTGAATTCTTCTGTTATTCCATTCTTTATTATTCTGTTGGAATAACATGTCTATGAGGATTACCGCATGCATGGTGAATGATCCTTTGTATTCATTCCTTATTAAATTGTGGAAATAATCATCTCGTGGATTCTCGCATTTATGGCGCGAAAATCCATTTGCGCTTTCAGTATATTCTATTATACTAAATCCGAGATATCATTTCTTTTGTACCCGTCATGGAATATCATTTTCTTTGGTATTTTTTTACGAGTTACTATCCATGGGTTACTATTCACTCTAGTATTATTCACTCGGGTATTCGGGGCACTTTTTCTGCCAGAGTACTATTCACGAGTTACTATTCATTAGTTATTATTCACCTGATTACTATTCACTCTAGTATCATTCACTTGGGTATTCGGGACACTTTTCGTGTCGGGGTACTATTCACCCAAAAAAATATATTTCTTTTTTGTCCAAATTATTTTTGGTACATGAATATTATTTTTGAATTTTACTCTACAAAGCAGTATCATGTTGACAATTTGGACGTTATTGATTTCTGGCTAAATTAAATTATAAATATTTAAAATTTATAATTGAACTTGTTTTATTGAATTATTATGTCATTGTCATCATCCTCATGTTTATATTGTGATGAAAGTCATCTTTGGCTTACGTGCATAGATGGACTTGGTATGATTATGACCAGGGATTATTCGGTATAATCATGACCGTAATGTGATGAATGATGTGGTAAAAGTACTCATTGGCCTGTAGTTCATTGATGGACAGTTGTTGGTATGATTATGACCAGGGATTATTCGGTATAATCATAACCATTGATGATTACATGAATATCCTTGGCCGTGGTGCATGGATGATTCGATTTCATTTATTAAGCTGAGTCTCAGCGATAACGTTGATGAAAAACTTTTTAAATCATAGAAGATAGTAGATTTTATGCTCTACTTGACTCTTCTAATGGATTGCTTATTTCCGCTGCAGTTGTTGGTCTAAAACTTGTTGTCTATTATATTCTATCAGTTGTTATACTATTGAAGGCTAAGGATAATTTATTCTGCATCATCTTAGTCATAATATTTCTTACTGGGCTAGTTGAGCTCATCCTTTCTTTCATTGTTCTCATCAGGAAATGAGAATATAGCTGGGACAAGTCGGGGAATGGAGTGATGGTCTAGTACAAATGGCTTTAGTAGTCCTCACTATTCTATGGAATAATGTGATAATAATTATAATGAGGACACCATTGAGTGTGGATATTGTCAAGATGACAATATTCATGTTTAAGTAGCCAATTAAGCCTAGAAAGCGAGATATTTCGATTACTAACTTAAGTTGCTCTCATATGTGATTCATATCCCAATCTTGGATTGCACGTCACAATGGCGCCTATCAGTTTACCACCACACGAATATGACGTCCCCTACGGAGAGTCTAGCTTCCGTACATTCCACAAAGGAAGTTACCAGATAGAGGCTCGGGTACCAACTCTTATAGTTGGGTTTTTAACTCCTGAAGTTCAATAGGAGCCATTCGATATGGGATTTTAGAAATGGGTTTTGTACAGGGTAAAAAGTAGATACAAAATTCAATATCACACTCTGGGGGTAGGCCAACAAGTTCTTCAGGAAATACGTCAGGAAATTCACTAACAGCAGAAATATCATTCAAATCTGACTTATTTTTGTTTAAATCCATGAAATGGGATAAGAAAGCTTGGCATCCGCTTTTCAATAAATGAATGGCTTTATGGCTTGATATGAAAGTGTTTGACTTCAATGGTTTGGTTGCTTGAATTCGCATAACAGGTTGGTTAGGAATATGAAAATTAACAACCTTACATAAACAATCAATTTTGGCATGATGAGTGGTTAACCAATCAATCCCTAAAATCACATCAAAAGCAAGTATCTTTAAAGAGATAAGATCCACAGGTAATGTGATGGTGCCAACTTGGATTAAGCAAGATTTATAAATAGTGGATGTAATGAAAGTTTCTCATAATGGAGTCTCCACTGATAAATCAAAGTCCAATTTCTCTGGAGTCAAGTTTAAACGTTGAGCGCAAGTAGGAGAAATAAAAGAGTGGGTAGAACCGATATCTAATAAGGTATAGACTTCATAAAAATTTATAATTAACTAACCCGTGATACCTTCATTCGGGTTCCTCGCATTTTGGGCATTCACGACAAACGCTCTTCCAGAAACTGCCAACTTTGTTTTGTCCGTATCCACCTTTGGTGCCACCGTCCCAACTGGACTTGATTTCGCTACAGGACAAAATCAAGTTATGTGACCTTCTTTTCCACAATTGAAACACACCTTGGAAGGCTGTGAACAGTTTGGACTTATGTGTCCCTCCTCTCCGCATTTGTAGCATCTAACTGGCGGTCGTTCTCCTCCCCTAGAATTTGTTGCTGGTGCTGGTGCTGCTGCCAACGTCTTCCCGTCATCGTTAAATCTCCTCTTTCTAAAATTTCCACTTAACTCACCTCTCCTATTATCATGTCCACGATTACCACCCGAGTGGTTACCGCTTTTGTAAAGTATTTTTCCTCCCTCATTTGGTTATCATCGCTCGATGATGATTTGCCACCAATGATGACCTGGTTGTGGTCCCTCGGTTGAGTATACTCATTATCTCGCTCTAATAATTGAGCCCTGTTGACAACATCTTAATATAGAGAAAATTTATGAGAGATAAGGTATTGACAATCCCGGGTTTTAGACCTCTCAAAAACATCCGCATCATACGTTCCTCATTCTCAACCAAATGAGGTGCAAACCTGGATAACTCCGCGAACTTTGCCTCGTACTGAGACACCGTCATGTTGTTATGTTCCAGTCTAATAAACTCTACCTCCTTCATATGACGAATACTTTCAGGAAAGGACTTGTCATTGAACAGTTTCTGAAATCTTTCCCAAGACATGTTGAGTGCGATTGGCTGGGTACGCTTCACGGATTTCCACCAGTAATTTGCCTCTCCACGGAACATAAAGGTGGCGAATGGAACCTTCTGTTCCTCCGTGCATCCCAAGACATTGAATATCTTGATAATTTTCTTGACCAACATTTCTGCCTTAATTGGATCGGGCTTTCCCCAGAAATCTGGTGGTCCCAACTCCTTGAACTATTTGGCTGTGACAAACCGCGCGTTGCCATCATTTCAACCAGTATTTTGTACACGAGTCTCCCTCGTCTGATTATACATGAACTGCAAAAAGCTCCTAAACATTCCATCAGTCAACATTTGCTCGTTAACGTTGTTTACAGGAGGAATATTGCCTTCCTTCTTGTTGCACGTTCTCCTGGTTTGTGTCTAAAGGTTATTCCACAGTCTCACACACTCCATTGTTAACGTTCTCAATAGCCATTCTTAAATACTGTCATAAAACAATGGTTAATTAAACAAATTAACATATCACATAATATCCCTATATTATGACCGACCAACAAATAAGCTTAGATAGGACACACTAGCAAAGGATTTACTCATCTCTCCCCTCCTAGTTCTATTCCCCGATCTCCGCCAGAGACCATATCCCTAAGCTTTGATACCAACGGTGACGCCCCAAAATAGGTCCAATCCACCCAACCTATTCTGAGTCACCAAATACATGGTACAAAAAGCAAACTACAACATCAATAATACAATTGTCGTGCAAAATACGACAACACATACTGTGAGTTTAAATACAAATATTGTCTTCTCGACAATATCCACACTCAAATAAGTCCTCATTATAATTATTCAAACACTATTTTACAGAAATAGTGAGGACTGCTATTACATCTTTCTAGAACCATCACTCCATACCCCAACTCGATCCTGCTATGTTCTCACCTCCTGAGAAGAAAAATGGAACAAAAAGGAAAAGGGTGAGCTCAACTAGCCCAGTAAAGAATATTATGACTAAGATAATATACAACAAATTATCATTAGTCTTCAACAGGGAAAAATCTGATAGAATACAATAGACAACAAATTTTAGATCAACAACTACAGCGGAAACATCAATCCATTAGAAGAGTCACGTAGAGAATGTGTTCTACTATCTTCTAAGATTTAAAAGTCCATCATAAATATTTTATCCCTGTAACAACAATCAATATACATCTTTAATCAAATATTCATCTTTGCACTACAGTCCAAAGATATTCATTTGTATCACCAATTGGTCATGTTCATCTCAACACCTATTCATCTTTGCACTATGGGCCAAAGATATTCATCAGTTAATCATTCATCTTTGCACTACAGGCCAAAGATATTCAGTAATATCATCATTTAAGGACTGAGGATGATGAAAAACATTTTAGAGAACGAATCTAGTGAGACAAAAGGACAAATATTAGGGATTCGTATTTCGGTTTATCTAAATTCAATAATACTCCATAATAACCAAGTGTGAAGTAGAATTCAAAAATAAAGATCAAAGCATGGATACAATCAAAGATAGTAACCATAAAAGACATCTGGGACAAAAAGGAAAAATTTCATTTTTCGGGTAATAGTGACGTATTTATGAATAGTGTCGTATACATGAATAGTAACCCTGACACAAAAAGTTCCAAATTTGATTACAAAGTTCAAACCAATATTTCTGCATAATGATATTGAAGAAAATAATATCATTTAAGAAGAAAATAACATCCCTTACTTCAAAGAAAAAGCGATGCGTCGGAATGAAAGGCTCAAGTGATCTTTGAATGAAACTTGTAGATTGTAACAAAGAACTCTCAAAGTATCTAAATACTCACAAAATACGCCGATAATATAGAGAGAGAAAGAGAAAGCTTATGTTTTCGGTGTGATTTTCAATTCTAACTTAGCCCTCTATTTATAGGAAAATGTTAAGACATTTGAAGCAGACTTGACCTGCTACCTGATGGCTTTACCTCTTACTATTTCCACCCACCACATTTGAAATAAAATTCAGCACATTTCTTCACCAACCACAAGTGGGGCCCAATCAATTCTAGAATTTTCCACCAAAATCATTTATAAACCAAATTTCCGAATCAATCACCTCTTAATATTCATAAAAAATCATACGTTCATTTTTAACGGTTCAAAATTTGTGGACATATACTCAACTTATATATGTATAACATATCCAAAAATCACAACGATCCAACAATGGATTAAAAATTATAACTCACATTTAATATATCGTAAAAATATCGATTTGATTTTTAATACCTCCATTCCGAAAAAAATATCGATAAAACACCTCAACATTAATTCCTTCAATTATAACCACATAAAATAAATAAATCCATCATTTATATCCGCATCAAATAAATATTCCCTTATCAATAATTAATTATTCACAAATAATATTACAGAATCACAATAATGACAACCAGGCAGTTCCCAGGAAAGAGGGGGCTTTCTAATAAGAATTTCACCTTACTAGAGCGCAATTAGGTGATCAAACCTCTCCTTGACAGAATTTTCTATACATTGCCAATAATGCTATCTAATAATATTATTCAAATAATATGAATTATTGATCTGATAATGTGAAATACTATGTAGTGACAATTATTGAAACAAGAATAATATAAAATATCAACACAACAATTATTGAATCAATAAAATAAAATATTGAACAGTAATTACTGTAACAATTATTGAGTAGTTCCTTCTTACGTAACGATCAATAATTCAAAAATACTATGCAATACCGTGTGCTACTGTACAACCACGCATATTACTGTATTTTTAACCACCGGGTATTCAAAGTTGTTTGCAGAATAACAACGCCTGATTATTTATAAAAACTCATACTTTGTCATTTTCCTTCATCCAACTGTTTTCCGTTATGGGGCCCACAAATGGCTGCATCGTCGTACGAATATTCCCTGAAAATAAGAATATTCCACGACAAAATGAATATTCCCCGATAGAAATGAATATTCTATAACCACTTGCTTATTTTGCAAAATTTGCACATTTCACCCATAATCAAAGTATTATATCAAATTAACTCCTTATTATTTCAAGATAATAAATAGAGAAAATTTAATTTTATTCATAATAAGCTGGGGTCTTACATGCATGGTGAATGATCCTTTGTATTCATTCCTTATTAAATTGTGGAAATGATCTGTCGATGTGGATTACCGCATGGCGGGCGAAAATCCATTTGCAGTTTCGTATATTCTATTATACTCGTATGAGATATCATTTCTTTTGTACCCGTCATGGAATATCATTTTCTTTGGTATTTTTTTTATGAGTTACTATTCACGGGTTACTATTCACCTGATTACTATTCACTCTAGTATTATTCACTCGGGTATTCGGGGCACTTTTCGTGCCAGAGTACTATTCTTGAGTTACAATTCATGGGTTACTATTCAACCAATTACTATTCACTCTAGTATCATTCACTCGGGTATTATTAAGACACTTTTCGTGGTTCGGCTACTATTCTCAAGTACTATTCACGGGTACAATTCAATTCGAAAATATATATTTCTTTTTTGTCCAAATTATTTTTGGTACATGAATATTATTTTGAATTTTACTCTACAAACCCAAGATCATGTTGACAATTTGAACCGTTATTGATTTCGGATAAATTAAATTATAAATCTTTAAAATTTATCCTTGAACTTATTTTATTGAATTATTATGTCATTGTCATCATCCTCATGTTTATATTGTGATGAAAGTCATCTTTGGCTTGCGTGCATAGATGGACTTGATATGATTATGACCATGGATTATTCAGTATAATCATGACCGTAATGTGACGAATGATGTGGTAAAAGTCCTCATTGGCCTGTAGTTCATTGATGGACAGTTGTTGGTATGATTATGACCAGGGATTATTCGGTATAATCATGACCATTGATGATTACATGAATATCCTTTGCCGTGGTGCAGGGATGATTCGATTTTATTTATTAAGCTGAGTCTCAGCGATAAAGTTGATGAAAAACTTTTTAAAACATAGAAGATAGTAGATTTTATGCTCTACTTGACTCTTCTAATGGATTGCCTATTTTCGCTGCAGTTGTTGATCTAAAACTTGTTGTCTATTGTATTCTCTCAGTTGTTATACTGTTGAAGGCTAAGGATAATTTATTCTGCATTATCTTAGTCATAATATTTCTTACTTTGCTAGTTGAGCTCACCATTTCTTTCATTGTTCTCTTCAGGAAATGAGAATATAGCTGGGATGAGTCAGGGAATGGAGTGATGGTCCAGGATAAATGGCTTTAGTAGTCCTCACTATTCTACGGAATAATGAGATAATAATTGTAATGAGGACACCATTGAGTGTGGATATTGTCTAGATGACAATATTCTTGTTTAAACTCTCAGCTATGTTTTGTCGTATTTTACACGACTGTTGTATAATTAAGTTGTATTTGAATTTATGTACCATGTATCTGACGACTCAAGATGAGTGATGTATACCTATTTTGGGGGCGTCACAACTACCGTGTGAATAACTCAATTGCATTCTACAGTGTCGATGTGGGGGAGTGTATTCAAGAGTCCATTGATTGGGTGTTTCATGGGAGTACTACGGGAGGTTTACTTCATTGTTTCCTAATCACTGATTTATGCCGTAAAGCTGGGGTACAGTGGCAACCTTCTGAGCCAATCCAACAACCGATGGCTATAATCGATCATGCTACTATTGAGAGGTACAAGGCATGGGAATGGGCAAGATCACACCCGCGTGGTGAAGGCTACATTATGATCTGCCAACCCTCACCCCCAGTTGGTGTGAAACAGTCTCGGGGCTCAAGGAATCAATTTATTTGGTTGGCCCAACGTCAAGATTTAATGCATCAGTACAATGCAAATGCATTCAACACGCTTGCTGATGCGTTTTCCCATTGCAATCCTAATGTTCAACCGGTGGTTATGCCTGTTCCTCCTATCTTGCCAACATATCCTCCTTCGGACGACGACGAGCAGTAACTCGTTTTTAGGGAAGTCCTCATACTTTTATATGAATTATTTGACGTAATGAGGACATTACTTGATTTAAGTTTGGGGGATTATGTTTTCTGCGTAGTAATTTGTTTTCTGCCTAGTAATTAATAAATTTTTTTTAGTTGTAACTTAGTCTTTATAATTGTGCGTATCCATGGCATATCTAATATATATATATATATATATATATATATATATATATATATATATATCTGCATGTAGTTACATGAATCCAGTTGATAGATTGTATAGGTTTGTTCTTGGCCAATGATGAGATTGGAATTCGGTAAACAAGTACAATGCCAATTAAGGGAACTTTGATGTAATTTCTTGTTATAAGTTGAATCTTTTTTCTGTTTGAAACTAGTATAATAAGGAATGCACGGGAAAACCAACTTGTTGATTGATTACATTTAAATTGATTCATAATGGGACTCTAAAGGATAATGCTAGTTTGAATTAAAAAATGACACGAACAAGTAGTAATAGCTAAAGTTAGATAAGAACCTAAGTTTGGGGGAATATTTGGGGCATATAAGCTATAAAAAAAAGAAGAAGAAAAAAAAAGAAAAGAAAAAAAAGAAAGTATGAATAAACACCGTGGCATGCTTGTCTAGTTTTGTAGCCTTTGTTACTTGAGTAAGTAAGCCCGAGGGGATTGTCTTTACACCTAGTGCCCTAAGGTCTTAATGGTTTGGGAGTCGTTGGTCGAAAGCTCGTTAAGGTTGCATTGAAAAGCCTAAGGGAATAAGACAATGCATAGCTATGTGTATAAATTTTATTTTTGAATAAAATGGGAAATAAGAGCAAAAAGCCCCCATGAATGATAATTAAAGCATAAGTATCCCATGTTGACCCTTGACATTGGTCATTGTCTAACTTTGGTTGGAATTAGCTTGTTTTTGGATTTCTTGAGTTTACAGTGTATGATGCCTTAGAAGAGATTTGTTATGTATTGAATTTGATTGTATATCAATTAACATTGTTGGAAGGCAGACACATACTATACTAGTGACAACAGTTTGAGATGTAATGGTTGACAAGGAATTGTGGATTGGTTTGGTTATGAAGTGTTGACATGTTTACTTAATTTTTCTGAGGCCGTATGAGAAAACTATCGTCACTGTCTTAATACTGGATTCGTAGTTTTTAGTGATAGATGCATTGCATTGCATTTTGCTTGAGGACAAGCAATGTTCATGTTTGGGGGAATTTGATGAGTAGGTTTTAAACCTATGATTTATGTTCGTTTAACTTATTATATTGTTAGTTTTTGGTACTTTCATGTTACTTTTGATGGGTTTTGTGCTTGTTGTAGGATTTTCAGTGGGCTTATCAAAATGTAAGCATCAGAGTAGTTTTTAAGCAATTTTTGGACTTTCTAACTACACAAGGTAGGGGTGTGCCATTGAGAAAAAATAGTAACATAGCGCATGGTGCCAGTGCATGGTTAACATCGACTGGGTAAGTGATCATGTTAACAAAAAAGAGCAAGACATAGAGCAGTATGTATTTTACTTGTGGATTTTGAGTCAAGGTGTTTTGTTTGATAAGGAGAATGGGCAATCTTATGAACTATAAATTCTTTATGTAATACATTTATAATAGGATTGTGTTATGGTGGTTATTGCATATTCTTGGGAGTATTTGATTGACTTGTTGGTTTTGAAAAGAATTTTGACTTCTTTTAATTTTTCTTGGGAATGAGTTAGAGTTTGATTAGGATTTATGATATGGAGCTGAAGTGAGGGAATTTATACTATGTGTTAAAAAGAAAAAAAAGGATCATCAAGACGACACACACTTTTGGGAACAAGATTGAAGAACAAGAACTTGGAGGAATAAAGAAGAGGAAGATTTTCACGAAGAGTGCAGAATTGAATTCAGAGAAGGGCGGTGTATTATTATTCTTCTTTAATTTTAATTCGTGTAATTGGGATGATGTTTTCTTTTATATATTCAGTAGTTAATTCATTTATTATGAGCTAACTTACTTTTTAGGCTAATGATGGATCCTTGAGTGGAACAATGATTATGTAGCCTTGATTTCCAGTTTAATAATTTATTTTCCAGTTTATCTATATTATTTTGAGCTTGAATTTATGAATTGTCTGATCAACAATTTTTTGTGGAATTGTATGGAATCGAGAGAGGATATACGAATCTAGACTTAGTTAATATAGCATGTGTTCTTGAATTTTTTGTATAGCAGAATCTTGATGAATGTTAAGTTAGAGATATGCTTAACATCACATGTAATCAGATAGGGAATTTAATCTTAAACCTTCTTTAATTATAATTCACATAGAGATATACTAGGTTAGTTGATTAAGGTGTTTAACTTGTTTCTATCTAATTTGTGGATTTAAGTTAATACAATATTAGTGCATCGAGAGGTGGCTAGTACTACATTCGTGTTCTTGATTAATAAACTGGGATAATGAGTTGAATTGGAATAAAGGTGTAGAAATCAGAGTGAAGCTTAGGGTGAAATCAGAAGCCTAATTCTCCAATAATTGTTTGAAAATTCAGTTTTTAATATTTGTGGTTGTTTTGTGTTAATTTATTTAATGATAATTTAGATTTTATAATTTTGATAATTTATTTGGAGAGTTTAATAAAATTAGGAGTAATAGGAAATTAATAATTGTGAGGTTAAATTTCTTACTAATTTATCTCTGTGGGAACGATACTCTACTCATTACTATATTACTTGTTGACAACGTATACTTGCGTGTTGTGCGTATATAGATTTTACCCAACACCTGCATACTAGCTGATAGATAGTTTTTGAAAAATAAAGTCTTAAACCTAGCCCATGTGACTACACCTTCTCCTGCCCTTGCTTGATTTGCTTCCCACCAAAAGTTAGCCTCCCCTTTCATCATATAGGTGGCAAAAGCGATCTTTTGCCCCTCATCTACCCTAGCAATTATGAACGCCTTCTCTATCTCCTTTACCCAAGTCTGGGTTTCTATAGGGTCAACAGTTCCCCTGAATTCTGGTGGTCTGACTACTTTAAATTCTTTGAAATTCGCTAAACGATTGTCTGGTTGGTTCCCTGCGACTGGTATTCCCTGCTGCATAGCCTGAGCTACCATGTTTGCGAAATTCTTCATTGGATCTGGTTGTTGATCCCCAACGTTGTTGACAGATTCTTCTACCCTTTGATTTCGAGTTCGATGTCTTGGTTGCATTATCTGATTAAATAGAATCATAAATTTAACTTACATTTTAAACCTTATTGTATAATTTTAACATATCAAACTTATTTTATAAATCAAACATAGATTCATATTCATTTAGCTAATTCATAGTACTTTTACATAACACATACTGTTATCCCTTATTGAAAACAAAAGTCAGGATTTATTGTTACAACTTATACAGAAGTTGAGAATATTACATTACACATGCATACTATTCATATATATTATATTAAACATACCTACACAACAGAACCTATATTACCTATTCACTATGCCTTTTTCTTGGATAACCTTTTGCCTGATAACCTTCCAATCCACAAATAAAACATGCACCTGGTTTATAGTCTGGACTATAAAGAGAGGTATGTCCCTCATAACCTCAAATGTAACATATCATTTTCCATTTCTTCTTATCGGATTTTCCTAAGTCGTGGTCTTTTAACTTTCTTTTCCCCTTCTTGCTCGGAGCTGCACACGATTTATTGCTTGTGGCTCCCATCTGATCAATTTGGATTTTAAGCTTATCTTGTTCTTCCATTTTTTTCTATTAAGGCTTTTTGAAATTGACTATTTAGTAGCTTTTCTATTTCCCACAACTTTTCCAGAGAAGAAATTGTGTTCCTCAGATTCTGTACCTTCGTTGATGTTTGATCCGCTTCAACTTTAGTGTCTGAATCACTATCTATCAGTTCCACCATTTTCGGATATGGTACTACGTTTTCTACGATAACTACCTCCTCCGAGTTTTTTTCATTGTGAGCTTCTATTTCGGCTATTGGCTTCGATATTAGCTTGGGTGTATGGATTTGATCCTTCTCCATGCTATAAGCATATAACAAGTCTTTTCCACCTAACATCTATACACATAAATTATCCTGATTAGCATATAGTATATACACATAGCAAATAATAGTTTTATACAAGTTATCTTTTATTTTGTGTGACGAGGAATTTATTTAATTCATGTCCTTTTAAACTCTATATGAGTTATTTATATTTTCAACGTTTCCCTCTGTTCTAAGGTTATACCCTAAGGTCTATCCCACCTAAGGTTTTTAACCCTAAAGCTCTAATACCAAATTGCCCCCAAATTCATGTACTTAAAACCCTAACTCGGTGCTTCACGATACCATTTCTATAAGCGGAATAATACTAATAATAATAACAATAATATAGATACCAAACTTAATTTTCATATTTATCAGAGTTTAAACCCAAGTATGTAACCTTTAATACATTCATTACATAATACCTGATAGATAATATATATCATCTTCAATAAAGTTAAACTATTACATAAAATAGAACCAACTTATTCTGCAACCTTCCCTTTCCCTTTGTTCTTAGCCGAGCCTTCTGGTTGTTCACACTTAACTAAAAACATTTAAATTAAGCAAGGATGATCATTTGGGTGCCCAGCAAGTAATAGCAATTATAAATATTAGCTGAAAGGATTAAATATTTTCTTTGTACGACACTTCTACAACGAATCAATAGTTGTGAAGTCAACTGAACCAGTAATAATATATTAATTCTATATCAAATTTTTGAAACTACGTACTAACTATATCTGGGGATTAGTCGACAGACTATGAACATTGTTTTCTATTTTCGAAAAGGTTAGACAGAACTTCATCTGTAAACCGTCATAACTTACGGGCACGGGGGTTGATCAGCCCGTTATGCCCTGATCAATATTACATGCAAGAATGATATTATCTTTCATCTATCCGCCTTTGGCACACAAAAAGTTTTCCCATGTACGGGATGTTTATACTTAGTCGGGATTCCAAACCAAAATAATTTGGTTGGATAATAGTAAGGTTTTATCTTGTTCAACAAAAATCTATAAGTTTGTGTCTAGCCAAATCAATTAGCTTAGACGGCTTTTAAGTTAACATATACATATTGAAAATTTATAAATGTGTATCAACATGTGATTAAATACAATGATTATCCAAGTGAGGACACTTGTATAACCATATATAGAAATTAACGAACAAAATAAATATTTGAATTAAAATATAATACCATGTTGATAACAATGATCGGATATAATATATATAAGAACAAGGTTAATAATCTGGCACAATAATAATATAATTCTGAAACTTTCTTACTTATGTCCATTGCATAAAGAAAATGCAAAGGTAGGATACTTGCTTGAGCTGCTGCTTACTAGTATGCAACTTAGTTTTATCTTTTATATCACAACCTATCATTAATAAGATCATTTATTTGATTAGAATAATATATCTTATCACATAGTATTGCTATTTGCAGTCAACACATAACCTAATCACATTGTCACATACATTTAATAGTAATTGGATCACAAACAAACACGTACCGAGTCTAATTATCTAAGTCTAGATCAATTTTCAAAACACATCTTGGTATCTTAAACGACTTTTTATCATGTGAATATCGAGTTTAAAACTCTATTATGTAGTTCAATATTCGATTAGATATATTAAATATCAGTCGTGTTATTCCTCATAGCCTTATAATAATTTTTAAACAATTATTATAATTTATCATGATTTTTCCAACACTGAAATTATTTTTAAATGATTTAAATACTAACTAATTCTATTATCATTAATAATTAATTAATTTTAAATTATTAATGAAACCATTGTCAAAATATTAAAGTTATTTATGATAACACAAAATATTTTTAAAACATTTTATAACCCTTAAATGATTTTTAAAACTTTTAAAATCATTTTTAAATAATTATCATTAATATTTAATTATTAATGTATTATTTATCAAAATATTAAAAGTCATTAATTATAACTTCACATATTTTTAATTCATTTATTTCCTTTTTAAATGATTTCTTAATTCAATAAAACCATTTTAAAACTATTTGTATAATTATTAAATAAAACTAATATCATTAATATTAAATTATTAATCAAATTTACCTTTAAATATTAAAAGTTATATTTTATTGTAGACACTCGAAATTTTCTGCACACCTGTTACTAACATTGCAGGAGGGCAAATTCGTCTTTCGGAGATAACGTTGAAAGACAACTCACAATCCATTCCGGATACTGCCGGAAGTTCATTCTCAACCCCGGAACACACACCGGGGGTATCATTCCCAACTCCGGAACACACACCAAAAACATCATTTTCAACCTTGGAGATAACCCCTATGAGACCCCAAATTTCATGAATAAAGATTTAAATTTCTCGATTTTTTTTTTAATATTATGGAGGAAATTTGATACAATGTTATAGTTGTGGGTAATATTTAGAAATTTTGAAAAATATGCAAGTTGTTATATAATATTCGATTGGTCGGGGAATATTCATTTTAACAGGGAATATCCGTACGACGGCGCAATCATTGGTGGACCCCACAACGGAATTATTGTCGGATTTAAAAAACGACAAAAATATTTTTATGAAAATAACGGCGGAAGTTTTACCGTTAAAACTGTTGAACTAATCGGTAGTAAAAGTACAGTAATACCCGTGGTTGCATAGTAGCACACGATATTGCTTATTGATGCTTACGTGAGAAGTCACTCAGTTTTGTTCAATTATTGCTACAGTAATTGTTGCATAGTATCTCACGTTATTTGATTCAATTATTGTCGATATTTTATATATTATTAAATCAATAATTGAGACAACAAAGTTATTAATATTATTATTTGTAATATTAACGATGTCTAGAAGTTCTGCCAATGAGAGGTTTGGTCACCTAATTGCGCGCCAATAGGGAGAAATCCTTATTGGAAAGCCCCCTCTTTTTTGGGAACGACTTGGTCGATTAATATTGTAAATTATAATAATGATGATAAATGTTGTTAAATATATTGAGGTGTCTTTTTATGAAGTCACGGATGTTTATATTTATATATATATATATATATATAAATTTTGTTTTATTAGTATTATTAATGTAATAAAATAGAAAAGCTTTTTATATAAAACAGTATACTTTTATAAAGTTATTTGTTTTATTAGACTATAAATAGAATATATTATATTTTATTATGTATAGTGTTTGCATAGTAAAATCTTTTTATATAAAACAAAATACTTTTATAAAGTTATTCGTTTTATTAGATTATAAATAGAATATATTATATTTTATTTAAAAGATTTTGTTTTATTAGAATATTTTACTAATACTGCATAGTAAATCAATCTGGACCGTTCATGAATTAGTTACTATTCAGTCCATTCTCCTATAAATAGAAGCTCATTCCTTCAATATTTCTTACGAATTCATTGAAACTCTAGAGAGAGAAACTATAGAGAGAAAGAAGAAAAGTATTCTGCTACTTCACTACTCCTATATCCAGTTTCTTCTAAGGTAAGGGTTATTATTTCTGTCGTATTCATGAAGAGAACTTCTGTTATTCTATTCTTTATTATTCTGTTGGAATAACCTGTATACGCGGACTACCCTATACTTGGTGAAATTCTTCTATTATTCCATTCTTTATTATTATGTTGGAATAACCTGTCTATGCCAAGTACCGCATACTTGATGAAATTCTTCTGTTATTCAATTCTTTATTATTATGTTGGAATAACCTGTCTATGCCAAGTACCGCATACATGGTGAAACTCTTCTGTTATTCCATTCTTTATTATTATGTTGGAATAACCTGTCTATGCGAAGTACCGCATACATGGTGAAATTCTTCTGTTATTCCATTCTTTATTATTCTGTTGGAACATCCTATCTGTGCGTTTACACATGATTTGGTTCCGTTATTTATTATTCTCTTGGAATAACCTGTCTGTGCGGTCTATCGCATGCCTGGTGATTTCTTTTGTTATTCCATACTTTATTATACTCAGTTGGTTAAAGTTTAGGCTTTTATACTCCATGAAATTAGTGGAATATCCTTGATATTTGCGCTTCATCAAGTATCTTTTCATGGAAATATTCTTCTGAGCATTCTTGAGTTTTATCCCACAAAGCAGTATCATGTTGACAATTTGGACGTTATTAGTTCCTGGATAAATTAATTCTTGAACTTGTTTTATTGAATTCTTATATCATTGACATCATCCTCATGTTTATATTATGTTGAAAGTCATCTGTGGCTTGTAGTGCATAGATGGACTTGATATGATTATGACCAGGTACTATTCGGTATAATCATGACCGTAATGTTACAAATGATATGGTAAAAGTCCTCATTGGCCCGTAGTGCATTGATGGACAGTTGTTGGCATGATCATGACCATTGATGAATACATAGATATCCTTCGCCAATAGTGCTTGGATAATTTGTGGTCGTGATACTAATGAATATCCTTTGCCGTAGTGCAGGGATGGTGTGGATTATTTATTAAGCTGAGTCTCAGCGATAAAAAGTGATGAAAACATTTTAAATCATAGAAGATAGTAGATTTTATGTTCTACTTGACTCTTATAATGGATTGCTAGTTCCGCTGCAATTAAACTTGATGTCTATTGTATTTTATCAGTTTAACACTGTTGAAGGCTAACGATAATTTATTCTGCATTATCTTAGTCATAATATTTCTTACCGGGCTAGTTGAGCTCACCCTTTGTTTCACTGTTCTCTTCAGGAAATGAGAATATAGTTGGGACGAGTCGGGGAATAGAGTGACGGTCCAGAAGATAGCATTAGTAGTCCTCACTATTCTGTTAAATAGTGTGATAATAAATGTAGTGAGGACTCCATTGAGTGTGGATATTGTCTAGATGACAATATTCTTATTAAGACTCTCAATTTACGTATTGTCGTATATTACACGACGGTTGTATAATTAAGTTTGTATTTGTATTCTGTACCATGTATTTGGCGACTCAAGATGGGTGATGTACCTATTTTTGGGGCGTCACAACCCCGAGTTTCGTCCTTGGCAATAACCCCGAGGAATGTTGTTGTTGTTCCGGCGAAAACCCTGAAAATGCTTGTTTCAAATGCAATCATCTTCAATCTCAGACCTCCTGCCGAGGCACTCATACCTCAGACCTAGAGCTAACACCAGGTAGATAGGCACCCTCGCAAATGACATTGCGGCATTCAAACACTTGCAACAGTCCAATCTCAAATATAACCCGGAGCAACGTCTACTTTCAACTCAAATCGGCGATAACCCCGATGAGGAGTCAAACGTCATCTTGCTACCTCAAACATCTGTGCGTCGTCTCAACATTTCATACATACATACATACAACAATGTCCTTCAAGAACCAGGGACTTCCAATCTCGAGTGACTATTGCGTGTTGCAGCACACTTGATAGAATTTGAAGCTTGAAGATCATGGGCATGGTCCCCTCTTCCTGACTTTTTTCAACCTCTAATCCCATGTCATTGCGTAACTCTCGACACAAGGGGTTCGAAGAAGGGCTTATATACCTCATTCGGATGCTTGGATTGAAGTTCTATAAGTTCGAGCAGACATCACAGTGCACGAGTGCACGTACTTCAAGACGATGGGACCCACAGAACCCGGGGCACCTCGGGTAGCCGCAGGTACACCTGTGGCTCCCCCTCTATAAATAGAGGGCTTGGGGTAGCCATTTAAAAAAAGAGAAAAAGGCGAGGAAGCCATGTCCAATTTTCTCTGTACACACCTTATATTGAGTGCTTGCTCTTTTTAAACACTTGTTAGCTCACATATAGCTATACATTTACCGGCGGGAGCTGAGTGTTTATCCATCTAGAGTCATAGAAGCCTGCATTGGCAGCCCACTGTAACCCTTTTCATACTCTATAAAGCCTTTCTCTTCATCTTTGCACACACTATTCTACACATTGAGAGTCGTGTTGTGTGCGTATGCCCGGACATCAATGCATGGTTTTCATTTTTGTCTGTATATATATATACTTATCTATGTATATATTTTATATATGGACTAACATTATCGAGTTATGCCTCGATTGAGCCTAGACTTATCTCTGGAGCGTTTACTTGCTTTTATATATATATATATATATATATATATATATATTTACATTTCTATCAGGCCTGAAGTTTACTTCGAGGCCTTTTACTACTTTATTTACATTCAGTCCCGCCTGGAGTTTACTTCGTGGCGGTTGATCGCATTTATTACTTTATTTACTTTTCCGATCCCCAAGGAGTTGATTCAGTAGTGGTTGATCATGCATATATATATATATATATATATATATATATATATATATATATATATATATACAACTACTTACTACTTTTCATACAAATTCAAAGTACCATGTGAGCCTAGGAATCATGTGATCATGATTGATCTCATCGAATATAGATTCTTGTTCCAATGATGGACCCTTTTCTCATTGTAAGCAACCTTCGTACATTATTTACGATTGTACTGAATTTCCTTAGATGGCTATCATGCCCATGAGGAGTTTAAGATCACAGATATTATTTTCTCGAAGATGCCTCACATCTCGAAAATAAAAGCAAACAAGCCGAACATTTAACAATAAAATGGAAGTATGAAAAGGTCTCAATTCCTATTGAGCACACGGTTTGAAAAACCTCTTTTTATAAAACTTCATTGCTATATCTTGCTAAAACTGAATTTTTCTATAAATTCAAACCCTGCGTATATAGGTGCGAACAAGGCCTCGCACTATTTTCAAATAATTGCACATTGATCCACACACACATTCAGATAACAGTTTCTTTGGAAAGTGGCGGTCACCGTGGTAATACGGATGTCGGGGGGTGCCTAACACCTTCCCTCCGCATAATCAAGCCCTCGGACCCATAATGAATCTCGGTTTCATAGACCCGTTTAGCAGTGTCAAAACATTGGGTCAATGTGCAAACCTTTTCGGTTGTGTTGGTGCAACCAGTTAAAAACACCAACTGGCGACTCTTAACAGTCCATCGTCGACATTATACATGTCGGACCTTTTTCACTTGTTTTTTCAAACAAATCTCACCTAATAATGAGAACACCAAAGAACAAGTAACGAAAAGGGACAACTAAAAATCCCGACGTCGACAGGTGGAGACTCTGCTGGGGACTCTAGTAAGAGGGCTTAAGTCGCTATTAAAATCTTTTCAAAATTGTTATATGCTTGTGTGTGAATGTTGCATTTACATTTTATGTTGAATGTGTACGAATGCATTTTACTTATTGCACTACTAAATATCTATCTATGATATTAGTACTTTGCACATGTCATCATTTTCATAAACGGTGAGACACGTTGTATGTGAATATATGTTGTGTGGTTCCTCTACCAGGAGGCTATCCTGTCGGTGTTTGATTACTGGACTCTTAGGAAGACTAATTCCAACGAGGCTCAGGAAAGGCACCACCCAGATTCGCTCCAGTTGAAAGACCGGATTAACTTCCCGTCAAGTAGATTGCGATGATCTGGGGACCTTCGTGCCAAAAAGCCGCGAGAGTAACCCTAAGATAGGTCAGCCTCTGATAATCCAAATGCGGAGCAAACTCTCTTCGTGCTTTCCATTTTCAATTACTTGTAAAAGCATTTACTTGTAATTTTATTCCATGTTCATCCATATGTAATGGAAAATATGAAGAATATCTGTGCATACATAATCAATTAACACCCATTTTTGAAGGACAATATTCCTAAAATGGGCACATTATGATAACATTTACATTATCCATAAGACTAAAATACATAAGTCTTTTGTGGGGAAGCAATTGGGCCTGTTACCCGCTCAAAATCTAAAAAGGCCACGAGCCTACAGCCAATCATGTCTTCTTCTGACCAGTCTAATCTTGTTTCTCGAGAAGAATTTGACGGATTGAGTAAAAAAATTACGAGACTTGGTTGTTCGCTTAAAGCGCATGATCGGCCTACTCAGGTACGAAGATACCTACACATATAGAATCCTCTACACAAGGAGGATCTCAAGGATTGGAAAAAACAATTCCAAAACCTCAATTGGATACGACCAACAAAGACCCTGAAAACACCCATCTCAAAGGAGATCCAGACACCGGTGACATTAGGAAGAAGGTCCTCCAAATAAAGGAGACTATCCATGTTCTCAAAGGGATTGGAACACATGGAAGTCTTTCATATGTTGACCTTTGCATATTTCCTGGTGTTCATTATCCAGAGAAATTCAAAACCCCTGATTTTAAAAAATACGACAGATTAGGGGATCCTTATACACATTTAAAAGTGTTCATTGGAGAACTTGCATCTTATGCGGAAAATGAGAAGCTCAGAATGCAGTTGTTCCAGAAGAGTCTGACTAGAGAAGCCCGTTCGTGGTATACCAGATTAGACAATTCAAAGATCCATAGCTGGGAAGAGCTAGCTCACGCCTTCCTTACTCGATACAGTTTTCAATCTCAGATGGCTCCTAACCAGTACCAAATTATCAAGGTGAAGAAACATTCTAATGAGTCTTTCAGAGAGTAGGCTCAGAGGTGGAGGCGCCTGGCTGCTCAAGTTATTCCTTCCATAGTGGAGTCAGAAATGGTCATGACTTTCATAGACATATAGGAAGCTCCTTTCTATGAGAGGGTTTTAGCTGCTATTGGCAAACCATTCTCTGAAATGATCAAGCATGTAGAGATGGCTGAGATGGGATTGAAGTCAGGTAAAATTCAAGACCTAGTCGCTCTTAAAGCAGTTGCTGAGCACATCCAATCTGGATCTTATGGAAACAACCCCCAGAGGGTCCATAAAAAGAAAGAGGATGATGTTTCCTTAATACTACAAGGTCAGAAAGGCTGTCAGAGCATGCCTATACAGAGGAGAAACTACTTCCCTTTACAAGAATAATCTTCAAACCCTCCATTGCCTAAAAGTGTTTAAGTAAAGCACCCTCAAACGTTTACACCCTTTGAGGACTCGCTCGAGAATATTATTGTTCTTCTAAACACTCAGAAGAAAATTACACGTCTTCTTCCACCAGCCAACCCTAATGGGAAGGGTTTTGATGCTAATCGGAAGTGTGCTTATCATGCCGGGGCACCTGGACATGATACTCAAGATTGTTGGGCCTTGAAACACAAGATCCAAGATTTAATAGACAATGGAGAGATCATGGTCACCAAACCAGATCAATATCATGTGCAAGACAACCCTCTACCTCAACACAAAGAAGAAGAGGTCAACATGATCAGTTGGAGCACTGGACAGAGTTCCAATTTTAACGGTGAATCATCCCGAACCATCAAAGACGATGTGGACAGATGGGATTATGCAAAGTTTCCAAATTTCCATGGAACAAAAAATGAAAGCTCTTTGCAAGCAAATTAAGCAATTGGCAGAACTGGTGACCCATCACCATCAAGTTCCATGCCAATTAATCAGCCAGGAGCATGCATATCTCTTGCCGTTTGTTATGAATGCTCCACCCTCACCTTCAGAAAGTGAAGCTATGGAGGATAAGGTTGCAAAGAGAGCAAATGCTAATGCCCATCAGAATTTCGCCAATTAGAGGGAATTTACCTATCTGGGCCAATCCATGGAGGAGATATTTCAAATGCTTATCAACGAAGGAAGAATTGCCTCCCTTCTGCCTCCAATCAATCCCCATTCAAGATGGTTCAACTCCGATGGAGTTTGTCAATATCATTCACATTCTCGAGGTCACATCACAGAAGAATGTTGGGCTCTCCGCCACCTCATTCAGAATCTTATTAATAGCGGTGTCCTGCAACTGGCAGATGATGACATTATTCAACTTGAGAGTGGGAATACATGTCCTACCAAATGGAAGGGATCAATAGTAGTTATATCCGAAGAGGATGATGAGATTGTCAAAGCATTTCCCATATAAGAAATTCAACTCAAAGGAGCTGACAATCCTTTGAAAGTGGCCGCACTAGAGCCAATTTCTTTATCTTTCAGCCCATAATATCATGTTTTCAACTTACACAATGTTCCATGGAATTATGGAGAAGCTGAAGGATCCACGTCTCATACTACTGCTACAGTGTCGAAGGAAAATCCATTATATCTTCCTCAGAGGGTGATGAAGCCCGCCATCAAAGCAAATGGGAAGATTGAACAATTCCTCCGCACTATAGGCCATAATGAAGCCAAGGTGGTTTTAAGCTTAAGAGAAGCTCCACATCAGATATCAATACTGGACTTGGTTTTCTCTTCCGAGGAGCACCGAAAGATCTTATTGAAGGTTTTGGAAGAAGCCTACATACAAAAATCAGTGGATGTATAAAAATTCCAACATATGGTTGATCACATTTTCAACAACAATGTGATATCCTTCACTGATGACAACATACCTCCTGAAGGGACTGGTCATTGCAAGCCACTGCACATCGCAGTGTTGTCCTCCAGGTATATGTTATCTGGAGTGTTGATACATGGAGGTTCATCTTTGAATATCTGTCCTTATGCCACCTTGGTGAAGATGAATGTCAATCTCAAATGGATCCAAAGCAACCATATGGTGATCAAAGCTTTTGATGGATCCCGGCGAAATTCTGTCGAAAAGATTGAGTTGCCAATTGAGATTGGTCCAAATACATTCAATGTATCCTTCCACGTCCTCAAGATAGACTCAAGATACAACCTGCTATTAGGGAGACCATGGATACACATGACTGGAGCCGTTCCCTCCACATTACATCAACAAATCAAATACATTGTCAACAACAGTCTGATCACTGTCAACGCTGAGCCGAAATGTCCTGAACAAGGCTATCTACCAATTATCAGCTTCAATTCAGAAGTTGAGCCGACCAGTTTTCATACTTTGGAAGTGAGTAACACGTAATATCAACCAATTGGAGCACCACTTCTCGTACCCAAGATTTTTACTGAGGTTATGTCGGCCACACAAGAAATGATGTCATTGGGTCATTGACCAGATAAATTTGGTAAAATCGAAGAGGGTATTAAGCACCCTATTCAAATGTCCAGTCAAATTAGGACAGTCGGACTAGGCAATTTTGCCAGTTCCAGTCATAGGAATCCGCACAAACACAAGCAGGTTTCTCAAGCGTCCGCCACACAGCGATTTGTTCCATCTGCACCTCATGAGCTGATACAGTCTCTAATGAAGATGCCAACCCATGTTGTGGCTATGCTGTTTCCCAAACGAGTACCATTCAAAGTGAAAGAAGTGTTGATTCTTGATCCCGAAGTGGAAGAAAGGGAGCGAAAATGTAAACATGACATCGCCTTGATGATGTCAGGCATACGCGTCATTGTTCATGATGAACATACAAACAGATATACCCCAGACGATGATTGCCTAGATGTCATGGTTATCATTGGCGAGAAGGAGGACAATGACAACCCCTCCATCACTGCAGTCCATCAGGACTTTCCCCTTGACAATTGGAGCAGCACTCCATGCATTGGTCGACGAGGGTAAAATGGGCAGAAAAATCTCTCTACCCTGTAGATAACTTTAATTGCTTACTTTTCTATATAGTATTAGCAGTTAGTTTATCAGTACATGCTAACACTTTTGTATGATTAAATAGTTTCATATATTAAGTGAAAGCATCTTTTGATTTCAGGACTCTAAAATTAGATGTGTTTGTACTTGCTGGTGATGTGCCTTCTCTCCATAAGGGTTGTAACTTTGATGCAAACATGGACTCAGACTTGATGGAAATACAAGAGGACATTGAGACACCTCAGGAGATTAAGGAATGGGTCGCAGACAAACCTAAACCCAACCTTGACCAAACTACTTCTTTCAATCTTGGAACCTTAGAAAGCCCTAAGCTAATCTAGATTGGTTCAGACCTCACTCCAAACCAACGGAATGACATGGTTGTGCTATTAACCCAATTCCAGGATATGTTTGCATGGTCTCATGAAGACATGGTGGGTTTGTCCACTGACATTGTTCTTCACCGCCTTCTAATTAAAGAAGGATTCAAGCCAGTTAGGCAAAAACTGAGGCGATTGAAACCTGAGCGGAGTTTAAATGTTAAAGAAGAAATTGTGAAACAATTTCAAGCTGCCATTATCATGGTGTCTACATATCTAGAGTGGATATCAAACATTGTTCCCGTGCCTAAACTAGGAGGAAAGGTGAGAGTTTGCGTGGATTATCGGGATCTGAACAAAGCTTGCCTTAAAGATAGCTTTCATGTACCTTTTATCCACATTCTCATTGACAATACTGCTTAGTACGACATATACTCCTTTGCAGATTGCTTCGTGGGGTACCATCAAATTATGGTTGCTGAAGAAGACCGTGAGAAAACTGTTTTCATCACGCCTTAGGGAACCTTTTTCTACAGAAGGTTGTCATTCGGCCTCATCAATGTTGGGGAAACCTACCAATGAGCTATGATGGCTCTTTTCCATAATTTAATGCACAAAGAGATAGAGATCTATGTGGATGACATCATCGTCAAATCCCGAAGTGAGGAAGACCACTTAGACCATCTCAAAAAGTTATTCAACAGGTTGCGTAAGTACAACTTGAAGTTGAATCCAGGCAAGTGTGCCTTTGGTATCAAATCAGGCAAGTTGCTAGGTTTCCTAGTCAGGCAAAAAGGGATTGAGCTGGATCCCACCAAAATCCAGGCCATCAAGAAAATACCCATTTCTCAGACAAAGAAGGAAATACGGGGATTTTTGGGAAAAATAAACTTCATTAGCAGGTTTATCTCTCAACTCACAACAACCTATGAGCTCATCTTCAAGCTATTAAGGAAGAACTCCTCCATGAAATGGAATAATGAGTGTCAGAAAGCCTTCCTTATCATTAAAGAACAGTTGGTTAACGCTCCTATTTTGGTACCTCCCAGGGATGATGTTCCCCTATTTATGTACCCTTCGATCAATGACAATGGCATGGGCTGCATGCTCGGGCAAAAAGACGATAGAGGCCAAGAACGAGCTATCTATTACCTCAGCAAAAGATTCAACGTCAGTGAACACAAGTACACTTTGATTGAGAAGACTTGTTGCGCTTTGGCATGGGCTTCCATGAGGTTACAACATTACCTCCATGGTCACACAACCCATCTCATATCCCGCGTGGATCCTCTCAAGTATGTGTTAAGTAAGCCCATACTAAATTGTCGACTGTCCAGATGGCAGTTGATCCTACAGCAATTTGACATCGTCTACATGACGTAAAAGTCTGTCAGAGGTCAAGGAATTGCTGATCAACTGGCCGCCGCACCTACAGGGGATTACAAACCTTTAGAAACATACTTCCCCGATAAAGGTGTAATGACAGTTCAACAATACCATCAGTACGATGCTTTCCACACATGGAAAATGTATTTTGATGGAGCTGTTAACACAGAAGACTCTAGAGCTGGAGCAGTTCTACTATCCAGTACGGGGGATCAATGTCCCATCGCCGTCAAATTGCAGTTTATCAGCACCAACAACACAACTAAGTATGAAGGTTGTATCATAGGGCTAAAACTTGCCCGTTCAATGGGCATCAGGTGGTTAACTGTCTTTGGGGATTCTGAATTGGTAATCAAGCAATCCACGGGAATCTATCAAACCAAAGAATTACATTTGATGCCTTACCATCGACAAGTTGTATAGATGGCTTTGGAGTTCGAAGAAATCTCCTTTCTACACATTCATCGCAATAAGAATGATTTTGCGGATGCACTAGCAATGTTGGCCTCCTTGATTGACATACCTGACAAGGAAAACATGCCAAACATCACATTTGCCCTGCAAAAGGCCCCAGTTTATGGGAACTACGTTGGAGAAGTATCGGATGAGCTACCTCCCGTTCACCACCCTTGGTATCAGCATATCAAGGAGTACCTACGAGATGGATTTACACCCGCTAAGGCGAGCCTAACTGAGAAGAGGCGGATCCATCGACTTGCTATGAAATTCTATCTGAACGGAGATGCACTCTACAAGAGAGATGCAGGATTAGGTCTCCTCAGATGTCTGGACAAAGACCAAGCTCAGGGGCTCATGGATGAAATCATGGTGGAGTATGTGGCCCACACATGAGCGGCCCCTTACTTGTCAAGAAAATCCTCAGAACAGGGCATTATTGGCTCACACTCAAAGCTGACTACGATGATCACGTCAAGAGGTGCTATCAATGCCAAATTCATGGGAATGATATCCATGCCCCTCCAAGGGAACTCCACAATATGAGTTCACCATGTCCCTTCTCAATGTGGGGAATGGACGTGATCGGGCCTGTCGAGCCCAAAGCTAGTAATAGACATTTATTCATATTCACCACGATCGATTACTTCACCAAGTGGGTAGAAGCAGCCTCCTTCCCCAAGGTTACCAAAGAAGTCATCATTGCTTTCATCAAAAACAATGTAGTCTGTCGCTATGGACAACCAGAGGTCATTGTGTCAGACAATGCTAAAACCTCAACAACAAAATGATGGAGGAGTTATGCAGTAAATTCCACATCAAACACCTTAACTCCGTCATCTACCATCCAAAGATGAATGGTGCTGTTAAAGCGTCTAATAAAAATATCAAGAAGATCATGCAGAAAATGTCCACCAATCACAAAGGATGGATTGACCTCTTGTCTCTGACTTTATTAACCTACAGAACTTCCATGCGTACTTCCACTAGGGCAACCCCCTACTCATTAGCCTATGGGATGGAAGCAGTGCTCCCCATAAAGGTGGAAATGGAATCCCTCAGACTGTTGATGGATGCTCAATTGGATGAAGACCAATGGGTACAAGACAGGTATCACCAATTGTCTTTGATAGACGAAAGGCGAACCGCGACAATCTTCCATGATCAGTTATATCATTAAAGGATCGCATGATCCTATAACAGAAAAGTCCGGCTACGACAGTTCAAACAACATAACTTGGTTTTGAAGAAGATCATTAACAACCAAGGTCAATCTAAGGGAAAATTCGCTCCTAACTGGGAATGCCCGTTTGTTGTGAAGGAGGTATTGACAGGAGGTGCTCTCAGACTATAGGAAATGGATGACAATGAATTTTCATAGCTTATCAACTTGGACACTATGAAACGGTACTATATCTGAAGTTACCATCAAGCAAACATCCTGGTATTGATCATCCAATTACCAGTCATTTCGGTTTTTTAACCCTCTTTTTACAAACTCTTTTGCCCCTCAGGGAAACATACACTTCAAACCAGTAGCCTGGTTTCACATACACTTCAAACCAGCAGCCTGATTTCACCTCATTTCAAACCTTTCACACAATTTTGGTTATCCTAAACATGAGATTTAACCTTTCACACCTGCAGTTTATCCTAAATACAGGATTAAACTTTTCTACGCTTGCAGTTTGTCCTGAAAACAGGATCAAACTTTTTCCACACTTGCAGTTTGTCCCTATTATGGGAAAAAACATTCTTTTCCCCGCAGTATAGCCTGCGCACAGGATTCACACTTCTCTTTGGCTATGATTCGTCCCTCGGGGAAAACTACGTCGACCTGATCTCCCTGATACACGGAAGTACGTAGGCAACCATATTCTATATGGCCCGGTCGCAATAAAAAAAATAATAAAAACATTTCTGCCCTTTCTCTACAACAACAAAAACATTTCTACACCCATTTACCTTTCACATTCAGCGTTAAACCTCTTACACCAGGTTCGAACTACGCAGACTTGATCTCCTCTTCATTAGGAGTACATAGGCATCCATTTATGGTTCAGTCTAACCCCTACCAGAATAAGAATACTTGTCACATGGTACTAGGATCAACCTTCAATCCACTACATTTCATCGGCTTCAGACCAAGGGGATGGAATTACCCAACCTCTCCTCACAAATAGGAGATTCGGTGACCATCTAAGCTGCGGTTGTACCTCAAAGAGCAATACCAATCCATAAAAGATGGAATTAACTAGGCTTCTCACAAATAAAAGTACTGGTGACCATTTGTGGTATGATCAATCTTCGAGAGGAAAAGCCACACTCCTCTGCATATTTCTATATAGAAACTAGTCCCAAGACACCAAAGATGGTAGGGATATATACAGATCAATGATCCTCTCTAAGAGATCCTGTGATGGCTCAATGTCCACATATCAAGGACAAGTTCAGAATGCATCAAGATCACAAGCCCTGAAGAAACAGGCAAATATCAAGAAAATAACATGGCACAACTAAAAGGGAAGTAAATCAAAATATATTTCTTTGTCATATATAATACTATTTGATATATACATCTGTGTTGTACATGACAAAATGGCTTAGCCAGTCTGTGCAAAAAAATATAAAGCTATCTACAGATCTATGTGTATGTGGACTATCAGATCTAGCATAGCATCCCTCTCCGAAGGAGGTAAAGCTGCGAGCTCCTGCCCAAGGGTATTTACACGAGCTAGTAGATCCGAGGCTGACTGAATGATTGCACAATGCTCATCGATGTATGCACTCATATCGGCAAGGATGTCAGTCATCTGGGATCTCACAGAAGCACTGTCTACAACGGCCACATCTCTAGCAAATAGGGCAACATCCCTCTCCACGATCTCTGGCTGATCTAGCCTCGTCCCTCTCTAATAGAGCGGCTTCTCTCCCATCAAGAGCTATCAACATCGCGGCCCTAGCCTGATCTCTCTCATAGGTCATCAGATGTAGGCTCTGCTCCAAATCTTGTCTTTGAATCTTGAGTAATAAGTGGCACTTTCGGGGTGGGAGAATCCATCACATATGCTGGCAGCCCAACAGTCAAGTCCCATCGATGGGAATGTCAGCCTCCTCCATAGTCTCCTCATCGTCGGACTCTATGACACCCCCAAATCCAGGTACTCCATTCCCACAAGATTTGGCATTCACTTACCAAAACCATTATATCTAATTACCCATCAGAAAGGATAAAGACATAATTTAAATAACTTAAATGATAATCTTTCCCATTAAAGGGTTACATCATCATCAAAATAATCCCAGGTAATGTAACCTTAAATTTATTACATCAGTTTGCGAAATACATCATAAAATAAAATAAGTCTCATAACGTAAAACATTTAAATTAATTTTCATAAGCCTTCAGCACTTGGACAGTTTGCCCTTTCCTTTGCTAGTAAATGGCTCATCGACTCTTTCAACCTTAGCTGCAGTGTTAATTGCAAGAGTGAGCAAAAAAATGCTCACTAATATAGAAAGTAGTAATGATAACAATATGAGAGTGAACAACGATTACTGAACAACAATGAACTTGTTCTACGAATCAAAAATAGAAAACAAGTTCAAACTTTAATTGTCTAAGGGTCTTAAGACCACGATCTATGTCTCCGGTATTTAGGTATTATTAACTTAACCTTAAGAGTCATTAGACTATACAGACTCTTCTTAACATACTTAGGGGGATCAACCCTTTGTACCATGTATTGTGCACAAACATCTAAACGTTACACGTACAAAATCCCCTATGATAGGGTTGTTCGTCTCAGTTTGAATTTAGAATTTCTGCACTAAAGAAAGTTTAGTTTGGAACTAGCTTATCAGTGTTTCTAGAATTTTAGAACATTTATTCAATTTCCATCAGTAAAGGTTTAATACAAAAATGTATAACTAAACAAGGCTATCAAGGTCGAAGATCGGATATCAACAATATATAATTGAATAAACATGATAATCATGTAAAGTGCTATAACCAAAGGAGTTAGAACAATTTCCTTTGAATCAATGTATTAGAACAATATATGCTTCGAATTATAATAAGGAAAGTAAAACTCGTTTGATGTAACGAATTAGGTTACAAGAGCTTGTACAATCATACACGAGATCGAATCAATAGGCTTGCTTTACTTCAATGTAAAATTTTAGGAATAAAGAGATTGCTTGACTTAAAGTAGCATAGATATGAAAAAAGGTGTAATTATAATTGAGATAGGGTAAATCAACTTGTTCAATAATCACAAGGTAAAGTTAGGAAACTTGCCTCAAGCGTAAGCTACACTATTAAAACTCACGTTCACCTACACATTTTAGTGGAATCACAATATCTATTAGATATGTTAACATACCATAACATGTACAATTCTTGCTAATCTTATCATTTAAGCACAAGTCTTTCATTACCATTTACATTTCAGAAATTCCAAGTGTTTTGCTTCGCAACACTTGTCTAACCTTCATTGTATAAACTAAGTTATCACATAACACGTTCATGACTTATAAATCATTTTTACAACTTTGAATTTACAATTCACATAAAACAACTCTGTTTAACCTTGTTGTTACACATTTGACACATTAACATAGTAATTAAGCCATGCTATAATGAATGACCAAAGTCTGCAGTAAGCGAGACTTTATTGTCTACGATTAGGTCTTGGCGCTGGCCGCTACATGATTTTATCTTATATCGATAATAGCGTGCGTCGTGGCATCGCCCGCCAGCTTAAGATGCAAATACATCGACAAGACACTTGCCAAGAATGCTAGGCATATGATGCATACCGATTCATTTTTTTGCGTAAACTCGAAATTAGACTCATTCGAGCCAAAATCACTATTCCACAAAATTTTACTACACTTCAACATCTAAAACTTTGTAATATCACAACTAAGCATGCTAAACATCATTTTATATACAAAACATCACATATACATGAATTTAAAGAATCAAAACTATAATTTTTTCCAAATTTCTTCATTTTTACACTTTTAACGAATTCGATCGCCACAAATTCGTTTCTGAATCAATTGACATGATTTAAACTACGTCGCTTTTGTTTCTTATCATATTAACATAATCCAATAACAAATTACAGATAATAACATATATAGAGCATCAACTTTTGTACTTTCTAAGCCATATAATAAGAATATAAACACTATTATTTCATTTTCTTCTTACAATTCAATTTCATGAATTTGATAACAAATATCAAGTATACATGATGATTAACAGAGTTTTGCAAAACTATATGAACATATATACATACCACAATTCACGTGATTTCTAATCACATAGAATATATATATATATATATATATATATATATATATATATATATATATATATATATATATATATATATACTTTGAAACTAAAAGTTAAAATGTGGATAATATATACCTTGATTAGCAAAACAATTAGCAAACCCTTCTCTTCCACTTGATAATCACATAATAACTTCTCTCAAGCTCTCACTCTCAATCTCCTCTGTGCTTATCTTCTTCTCTCAAACCTTCTCTATATATTCTATATTGTCTAGCCTTAGCGAAAAATAAGATGTGTAGGAAAATATAACTGACCTCTCCCACGATCCCTTCCGTTAGAAAAATAAAAAGTTTGCGTCAGTTGAATAAGCCAAAGGCTACAAGGCCCTGTTTGAAAAACTTCTTTTTATAAAACTTCATTGCTATATCTTGCTAAAACTGAATTTTTCTATAAATTCAAACCAAACGTATATAGGTGCGAACGAGGCCTCGCACTACTTTCAAATAATTGCACATTGATCCACACACACATTCATATAACAATTTCTTTGGAAAGTGTCGGTCACCGTGGTAACACGGATGTCGGGGGGTGCTTAGCACCTTCCCTCTGAAAAATCAAGCCCCCGGACCCATAATGAATCTCAATTTCACAAACTCGTTTAGCAGTGTCAAAACATTAGGTCAATGTGCAAACCTTTTCGGTTGCGTTGGTGCAACCAGTTCAAAACACCAACTGGCGACTCTTAACAGTCCACCGTCGACATTATACATGTCAGACATTTTTCACTTATTTTTTCAAACAAATCTCACCTAACAATGAGAACACCAAAAACAAGTAACAAAAAGGGACAACTAAAAATCCCGACGTCCACATTTATAACTTCAAAATATTTTTAAACTATTTATTTTCATTTAAAATGATTTTTTATAATATTAAAATCATTTTTAATTTATTTATTTAATATAATTATTAAATAAATCTAATATCATTAATATTAGATAATTAATGTAATTTGTCTCAAAATATTAAATGTTATATTTTATAACTTCAAATATTATTAAATACCTTTTATCATTTAAAATGATTTTTAATATAATAAAATAATTTTTTATTAATTTAATTAATGCATTTATAAAATAAATTAAATATTAATATTATTTAAATAAATACCAATATTTATGAAAAATATGTCAAATTATTAAAAGTTAATTTTTATAACTTAAAATAATTTTTAAAATAATTTTTGGAATTTTGAATAACAAATTTATATTTTTAAATGATTTTTAGAAAATAAATTAATTAAAATAAATTAAACTGTCGCTATAGTCTTTAGCGATAGAATCTGTCGCGTTAGGTGTTCTTGAGGCTCAAGAACATTCATATAACAATTTCGGGTGACCTACTTTGACCAAGCATTAACAACAACACAACAAGAAGATATAAGCCGGTCAACCCTTGTTAGAAATAAGGTTCAAACTTTTTCTAGGTTACCCAGAAAATAGTCCTCATGATCTTTTTGCCTACTTTGACCGACCACTGTGTTCAACCTACTTATTTTTTAGGAGATTTTAAGGCATAAACATAAAGTCCATATACCAGACTACATCTTGGATGCAACAAAAATAACAAACAAACAAACAGAAGAAAGATCAAGGCTCACGAAAAGCTTGTCAAGCCCTTTCTGGGCAGTTTCTGGGTTACCCAGAAATGCCCAGTCATGGCCGGTCAACGTGGTTTGACCACAAATAGCTTTCAATATATGATAGATCTGACCTTGATTCAAGTTCTAGATCAATAGACCACATAACATACTACAAATATCAACCTTCAAAACACAAAAACCATGAACAGAAAGAGATCTACATGACCTGACATTTGGTTGTTAGACAAAAAAAAAATATTATTCCTGATTTTGAAAAATACTAGATCTGAGCCTATAGATGTATGGATCTAACATCTATCAACCCAGATCACTTAATAACACTATATTCAACATGTTTTAACATAAAATCATAACATATAACATAGCAAGCATGATCAAATTCTAGGTTAGGGTTTTATACCTTGATGAACAATCTCTTGAATCTAAGCCTCTGATTTGTGAATGGAATTCGTGGGGCTTGATTTGGGGACTGTTCCACTACTATATTTTGTGGTTTTAGAGAGAGAGGGTCTTGGATGAGTATAAGTGTATGAATGAGCAAAGATGTGCACTTTTCTCTCTCTTAACCTATTTATATAACTTGGATACATTGAATCTAACTTGCAAGGTGTCAGAGAAGATAAGATTGGATGAGTTTTAGGGCATGTGCTATAATCTAGAGTGGTGATTTGACAAGATATGGCAAGATTTACAAAAAAGCTTAATAAAGAATGTGTATAAAGGTATTTTGGTCATTTGCATTGAAATTTTAATGGTATTCTTGTCCATGACACTGGAATCTAGGTTTTAATCAATAGATTTTAAACCTTAAGGTTTCCCAAATAATTTCTAGGGTTTGAAATTTTAAGTTTAAAGTTTAATAAATTTTTAATTAAACATACTAATTAAAATTAGTGTTTTTAATAGAAAATTAGGGTTTTAAAAATATTTAGGGTTTTCTTGATATTATTATGGTTCCCCAAATTATGAATTAGGGTTTCCTAATTAACATTATAATTTACTAAAATAATAATTAGGGTAACCATTTTAGTAATTAGGGTTTTAAATTGAAAATTAGGATTTCTAATTTATAATTAGGGTTTCTAGACAATAATTACGATTTACCTAATTAGCATAATATAATAATTGTCATTAATTACGTACCAAAATTTCTTACCAATCAAAAATTTTGGTTTAAGTTTCAAGTTAGGGTTTAGCGAATTAGTACTAGTGTTTTGACATTATACACCATAATTGACCAACCATGATTAATACGTACATACAGTACATATTTATAGCATTGAAATAAAAATAATTTATATTAATTATTTTCTTTCCTTATTCCAAATCCATAATTAGGGTTTGGATTCCATATCTAATATATCTTTCAAATACGTACCATAATTAGTTCAATTAAAATAATTAACTTAACTAATTTAAATAAAATAGTTATTATAATAATACCAATAATGATTTCATATATTATTTAAATAATATATCAATTTATTTTCATGGAAAAATAAGTACTAAAATCATTTCTACTATAAAATTAATTACTATAATAATATACTTTATAATAATCAATAATTCTAAAATAAAATTATTTGAAATTATTCATGTAATAAATAAATTTTATTTATCACAAAAATACATACACATTACGACACATATTAAATACGTTTAAAATAATAAAACAATTTAGATGCAAAATTTCTTATTTATTTATATAGAAAATATTGGGTTATTACAATGTGTACGTGTGTCGTGCATGTAAATATTTTAATAATACATAGGTATTATATTAAGAATAATATCTTGAGAAAATAAGTAAATCGTTTTTTTATGATTAGTTCTTATATTTAGAGAAAACATGATAAAGGCATCATATGTTATGTTATGGTGAAATACATAATAGTAATGTATTTCCAAGAGGGTTAAAGTTAAAAGAAAACTAAGTTATTTTAATTTACTAAATAACATGATTTATTATATTCCCGCGAATGATATAAAGAATATTTAAATATCTCCATTCATGATATATTTATATATGTGAACCTTGTAATATTACAGCTCGATGTAAATTGAACATATCATAAATAGTATGTGGTGGGAAATGAATAAGTAATGAAAATGAGAATAAGATTAATGTAAGCTTGTGTGAGATGCCTAGTGTGGCAAAGTGATGGAATAAACATTCATTAAATAATTTAATAAATGAATAATTGAAGGAATTAAATTGTATGTGCAATGGTTTTATATTATATAGTAGCTATATCTATATGATATGAAATGAAGTAGAACTTCAATGGTAATTATATAATATAGGAAGTATTTGAATACATACGTATAAAGGCTTGTATGTTAGCATTATGTACAAGTGAGATAATAAACTATACATGGATTATATGTATGGTTAATATCTACTACCTTGAAATATTAATTATGTAAATCATATTGTGACATTAAGTTATAGTTAATGTATGGTTGATATGTGTATAAGATATAACATAGGAATAAGAGTTGTGTATAAGTGTATAATCTAGTGTTGCAAACATGTTGAATAACGAAGATTGTCCCAAAATTAGTGTCCCATTTGCTCTCACTTCTCAGTCACGTGTTTGGTAAAGGCTAAGGCCTATTCCTCTTTTCTTCTTCCAAGCTCAAGCTAGCAATCTAGATGACAATGATGAACAAGGGAGTGGACATAATGATGTAAATCAACAACCATCCAACAACTCCTTGTTAACCTTCATACAATCCTTCAATCCATGTGTTTAATTTAGTGGGAGATGACAATATCTATGTTTTTGTTTCTCTATAAATGCAACCATCTCCTTCTATTTTCCATTGCTGAGAATTGCTAAGTGTGAGATTGAGAGCATACAAGTGTTCTAAGAACTTGGAAGTTCAGTTGTATTGAGAGCAAGTAGAGGTTTGGAGTGCTATAGATAACAAATTAAAGCCATCAAGAGGAAATGAATCTAATGTTAATGCTTTTGATTTCTTAAGTTTTCAATCACTAGAAATGTCATGAAAAAGTAGCTTTTGAGTCACAAAAATGATGTCTAAGGATTGTTATAATCCATGAATTATTGTTAAATATTGTTAATATTATCAAATGCGAAAAAAAAGAAGTTAAAAGAGCCAATTTAGTTGAGAAACGAATTCGTAGTGAACGAATTCGCTAAATTGTCAAAACATGAACAATTAGTATGAACATGAGTTGTAAATTCATATTTGGGTTAGTTAATGTTTATGTTAGTTGATGGGTATTTGGCATGTTGTAGTTTTATGAGTTACGAATCTGTAGAATCGAAAACGGACTAATTTCGACATGTATAACTCAAATTATGAAGGTTAGAAAGAAGTTTGGCATGATAACTCGTAGCAAGGGAAAGGAAATTTTCCAATTCTAGCAGCTAGGCCTGCCCCGGCAGGCTATTTTTTAAGGCAAAACTGTAAGACCCCAATTTTTTGTAATAAAGATGATTTTTCTATAAATATCATTTTTAAATATTATGGAATGAATTTGATATAATGTTATAGTTGTGGGTAATATTTATAAATTTTGCAAAGTACGCAAGTTGTTATATAATATTCGATTGGTCGGGGAATATTCGTTTTAACAGGGAATATTAAATGCGACGACCACAATCATTATTGGTGGACCCACAAGCGAAATTATTATCGATTGAGAAAGCGACAAAAATATTTTTTATGAAAATAACGACGGAAGTTTTATCGGTTAAACTGTTGAACTACTCGGTAGTAAAAGTACAGTAATACGCGTGGTTGCATAGTAGCACACGGTATTGATTATTGATGCTTACGTGATAAATCACTCAATTTTGTTCAATTATTGGTACAGTAATTGATGCATAGTATCTCACATTATTTGATTCAATTATTGTCGATATTTTATGTATTATTAAATCAATAATTGAGACGACGAAGTTATTAATATTATTATTTGTAATATTAACGATGTCTAGAAGTTCTGTCAAGGAGAGGTTTGGTCACTTAATTGCACGCCTATAGGGATAAATCCTTATTGGAAAGCCCCCTCTTTCCTGGGAACGAACTGGTCGTTAAATATTGTGAATTTTAATAATGATGATAAATGTTGTTAAAACTATTGAAGGGATTTTTTTTATGAAGTCTTTGATGTAAATTTTGTTATTTTATGGACTCCCATTTACCTATTTTTTAAAATAATCGGTAGAAAGTTATTCGGTATAATAAAGGTGGGGGCCCACATGTTGGGCCCACGATTGAAAATGACATTGGGGGTGGGGGAGTTATGTTAGTCACGGGAGGGAATTAATATCATTAGTATATATATATATGTTATATGTATATGATATATAATATATGTATGTTATATATATATATATAATTATAATTGTGGGGCCCACAAATTCGAGTTTTTCCAAAAGATGTTCACGGGTGGATTGGTTTTCAAACCAACATGTTTATATATATATATATATATATATATATATATATATATATATATATATATATTATTTTGTTTTACTTATTGATTGCATTGAATTTAAGTAACCGAATGTTTCGTTTGCTGCCCATGAAAGTTTTTTTTTTGAATGTTGCGTCCGTGATAAATTCCTAACAGTGCCCTTCCATTCTCCTATAAATAACATGCTTAGTTAGAATTGAAAACACACCAGAAATTCAGAGATTTCTCTTCTATAATCTTGAGCGTATTTCTTTAGAGTTTTAAGAAGCTTTGAGCATAGTGCAAGTTTTCTTCAAGAATTTCCTCGCCCTACCAGTCGGAATACTCTTCTTTTATGGTAAGGGGTATTATTTCTTTCGTATTCATGAAGAGAACTTTTGTTATTCCATTCTTTATTATTCTGTTGGAATAACTTGTATACGCGGACTACCCTATACTTGGTGAAATTCTTCTATTATTCCATTATTTATTATTATGTTGGAATAACCTGTCTGTGCGGTCTATCGCATGCATGGTGAATTCTGTTGTTATTTCATTCCTTATTATTCTGTTGGAACATCTTGTCTGTGCGTTTACGCATGACCTGGTTCCGTTATTTATTATTCTGTTGGAATAACCTGTCTGTGCGGTCTATCTCATGCCTAGTGATTTATTTTGTTATTCCATTCTTTATTATACTCAGTTGGTTAAAGTTTTGGCTTTTATAGTCCATTAAATTAATGGAATATCCTTGATATTTGCGCTTCATCCAGTATCTTTTCATGGAAATATTCTTCTGAGCATTCTTGAGTTTTACCCCACAAAGCAGTATCATGTTGACAATTTGGATGTTATTGGTTCCTGGATAAATTAATTCTTGAACTTGTTTTATTGAATTCTTATAACATTATCATCATCATCATGTTTATATTATGTTGAAATTCATCTGTGGCCTGTAGTGCATAGATGGACTTGGTATGATTATGACCAGGGATTATTCGGTATAATCATGACTGTAATGTTACAAATGATGTGGTAAAAGTCCTCATTGGCCCGTAGTGCATTGATGGACAGTTGTTGGCATGATCATGACCATTGATGAATACACGAATATCCTTGGCCCGTAGTGCATGGATAATTTGTGGTCGTGATACTAATGAATATCCTTGGCCGTAGTTTAGGGATGATGTGGATTATTAATTAAGCTGAGTCTCAGCGATAAAAGTGATGAAAAACCTTTTTAAATCATAGAAGATAGTCGATTTTATGTTCTACTTGACTCTTCTAATGGATTGCTAGTTTCGCTACAGTTAAACTTGATGTCTAATGTATTTTATCAGTTTAACATTGTTGAAGGCTAATGATAATTTATTCTGCCTTATCTTAGTCATAATATTTCTTACTGGGCTAGTTGAGCTCACCCTTTCTTTCACTATTCTCTTCAGGAAATGAGAATATAGCTGGGATGAGTCGTGGAACGGAGTGACGATCCACATGATAGTATTAGTAGTCCTCACTATTCTGTTAAATAGTGTGATAATAAATGTAATAAGGACTCCATTGAGTGTGGATATTATCTAGATGACAATATTCTTATTAAAACTCTCTGTTTATGTATTGTCGTATATTACACGACGATTGTATAATTAAGTTAGTAAATGAATGTAATTCAATAGTACACACATGTGAACAAATAGTTATAAGCATGTGAATTAATAGCAATTAATTGCTCATTTATCTAGTTAATTAACCGATTGGTCAATATAACCTTCAGACATTAATTATTATCAAAATAAATGTCGATTTCCACTAATAATAATAATTCCCACAAAATAGAATTATCAATTTCATCTTTAATCAACACGAACTTATTCATCATTAATATTATAACTTACAATATTTAACAACCAGGTCGTTCCCAAGAAAGAGGGGGCTTTCCAATAAGGATTTCTCCTTATTGGCGCGCAATTAGGTGACCAAACCTCTCCTTGATAGAACTTCTAGACATTGTCAATATTGCAAATAATAATATGAATAACTTTAAAATCTCAATTATTGAGTTAATAATATAACATATTATCTGAGATGATCTTTGTGACAATAATTGAATCAATAATATGAGAGATATGATGCAAACAATTACTATAGCAATAATTGAGTATAACCCGGTGACTTCTTACGTAAGCATCAATAATTAATACCGTGTGTGCTACTATGCAACCACGCAGACATCTTGTACATTTTTACTCTAAGAGTAGTTCAACAGTTTTAACGGTAACACTTTCGCTGTTATTTTTTATAAAAGATAATTATGTCATTTTCTTACTACGACAATACTTCCGTTGTGGGGTCCACCAATGATTGTGCCGTCCTACGGATATTCCCCGACAAAAAGAATATTCCTCGACCAAACGAATATTTTATAACAACTTGTATACTTTGAAAAAATGTTCACATATCACCCTTAACTTTAACCTTTTATCAATTTAACCATTTACTATTAGAATAATTATAAGAAAATTGAATACTTTCATTTCATAAAATTTGGGGTCTCACAGATTATACTACTCTGAGAGTCATTTAGATTCAGTCGAGCATTACCAGGCCTGTGGTTGCTGCAAATAACTTTGAGATCAAGCCCGGGACCATACAAATGATACAGAATTCAATGCAGTTTGGGGGATTAGCCAACGACGATCCAAATGAGCACTTAGTTAGCTTTCTAGAAATTTGTGACACTTTCAGATACAACGGGGTGTCGGATGATGCAGTTAGGCTTCACTTGTTTCCGTTCACACTGCGGGACAAGGCAAAAAGCTGGTTACACTCACTACCGCCAGGGTCGATTAAAACTTGGGATGACCTTGCTCAGAAATTTTTGGCCAAATTTTTCCCACCGGCGAAGACTGCGAAGATGAGGAATATGATTACTATGTTTGAGCAGCAGCATGGGGAGTCATTGTACGAAGCATGGGAAAGGTATAAGGAAATACTTAGGAAGTGTCCATATCACGGACTACCTAAATGGTTGTAGATGTACACTTTTTACAATGGGTTGAGTGGTAATCTCCGAACGAGTATTGACGTAGCTTCTAGGTGATCTTTCATGGCTAAGAGTTATGAGGAAGCTTATGATCTGATAGAGACGATGGTGGCTAACAACTACCAGTGGCCCACAATAAGAATGACACAACCTAAGGTAGCTGGGGTGTTAGAGGTTGACGAAGTAACAACGTTAGTGGCAGAGATTTTAGCTTTATCAAAGAAGATGGATGCTTTTACAGGTGCGCAGACTCAGCAGGTTGCTTATGTTTGTGAGTTATGTACGGGAGAACAACCTACAAAATAGTGTGCCATTAATCCAGCAGTGGTACAGTTTGTGGGCAGCTATAATAGAATTCCACAAAATCCATATCAGAATGCCTATAATCCGGGGAATAGGAATCATCCCAATTTTTTGTGGTCTAATAACCAAAATCAGCAGGCTCCACGACCATCTTATCCTCCCAAATTTCAAAATTAGCATCAACAAGCAGCTCCGCAGCATAAGAAAAAGTCGAATTTGGAAGAGCTGTTGTTGAAGTACATATTTGGGAATGAGGTAGTGATGAAAACATAAGCAGTGGTGATCAAGAATTTAGAAAATTAGATAGGACATCTTGCGTTGGCTTTGAATAACAGGCCTCAAGGGACATTGCCAAGTGATACAGAAAAGAATCCAAGGGGAAATCACGAGCAATGTAATGCTATCAAACTAAGGACTAGTAAAACCTTGGTTGTTAACTTTGATGGGAAAGTAGGTAAGGATAAGGATGTCGACATTGTCGAGAGTGATTATAACTAAGGAAAAGGTTATAAAAAAGCAGAAGGAAGACAAACAGAATGGAATCACATAACTTGTGCCTTTCCCTCAATGATTAGAAAGTCAAAAACTAAAGGATCAGTTTTCACAGTTTATGGACATATTCAAGCAGTTGCACATCAACATTCTGTTCGCCAAAGCACTTGAGCATATGACATGTTATGTTAAGTTCATGAAAGAGATACTTTTAAAGAAACATAGGCTCAAGGAATTCAAAATAGTTGCTTTGACAGAGGAATGCAGTGCAATTCTATAAAAAAAAGCTTCCCCCTAAATTGAAAGATCCGGGGAGCTTTACAATTCTATGTGTTATTGGCAATCAAGATGTGGGGAGAGCTCTATGTAATTTAGGAGCAAGTATAAATCTTATGCCACTATCCATTTACCAAAAGCTGGGTTTAAAGGAAGCAAAGCCAACAAACATCAGTCTACAGCTCAAAGATAGATCAATAACATATCCACGGGGGATAGTAGAAGATGTGTTGGTGAAGGTTGACTCATTAATCTTTCCAGCTAATTTTTTGGTGCTAGATTTTGAAGAAGATAAGAATATCCCTATCATATTGGGACAACCATTCCTTGTGACTGGACGAACACTAATTGACATGCCTAACATAGAACTGATTATGAAAGTGTTCGATCAGGTAGTTATAGTGAAAGTGTTCAAGGAAATTCCAATTCCTACTGATAAGGAGGAAGAGGGTGATTCAATCGAGGCATCTACACCTATCAAGCACAAGGATTATTGAGAGGTTGGTAGTCTAAAAGCGCTGATCGAGGATATGAAGTCAACTTCAATCTCAAAAACGCAGTTGAACGAGCATGCCATAAAGCATTATTGGTGTTGCGAGATAAACAAACAACATGCCAAACATATTCCAACTGATCCAGGCTAACACAGGGAGTAGTCAGGCTGAAAGACTAAAAAATAAGTGCTCATTTGGTGGCAGCCCAATTTTTGTATCAATTATAGTATTTTTATTTTATCTTATTCAATTTGTAGTTTAGTTGATAATTTAGTATTATTTAGTTTAATTTGGTATAATAGTTAGTTAGTTAATGATTTTCAGTAATTTTCATCATTCTTGTTCATACTCCATGATATTATCTTATATTTAGTGTTTCAATGAATTTCAGGTATAATTGATGAAGTTGGACATGTGTGTGAGGAAAAGAAGCTTAAAAATCAAAGTTGTACATAAAAGAGACCCCCGTCCCGGGGGGGGGGGGTCCTCTGGAATAGTCCACCCCGGTGGGACTTTATAGTACAAATACCCCCCGCCCCGGCGGGGGTACGGGAAGTTAATTTTTTTTCTAGTCTGCAGAACGTGTTCTCATCCCACTTCTCCACTTCTACACTCTCTAAACCAAAATTGGCCACTCCATACACCCACAAAATCACTCATTACCCCCTCATTCTCCATCAAATCTGAGCACATCTTCCATTCCATATAAACCCTAACTCTATTCACATTCAATCCCACACCATTCTCCACTAATTCCATTGAATTTCTATAACAAAATCTTAGGGTTTTACCACTATTCAGGATAGAAGAGAGAGAAGGGGGAACTTCACAAATCGAGCACCAACACTGCAATATCATCACTTAATTGGGGTAATACACTATGGGTAAGTCATTGTTATAAATCTTTTCACGAAATTGGGATTTCAGTTCTTCGATATTCAGTACTGTGAAAGTTGTTCATACTAAGGGTTCGAGTTATTGCCAAAGCCAAGTTTGGGGGATATTTTTGACTGTATTGAGAACAATGGCACCTAAAAATCCATTGAAACGCCAAAGGGGCGAGGGTTCAGGTTCTTCACCACCGCTCTGAGCCTTTGACAAGAGGAAGTTTGTTAATGCAAACGCATCATATAAGTATAACTACGTAGTGCCCAAAGCACTAACACCTGAAAGGGGCTTGGCATCGGATTCATTCGATGGGCAGATGCGTAGATAAATACATGAGCAGGGCTGGGAAGTGCTCACAGATGATCTTGACCCAGCTATAGTGAATGTGGTGAAGGAATTTTATGCCAGCGCTGAAGATAGGGTGCTATATATGGCATTCATACGGGGTAGGCATGTTCCATTCTGTCCTAAAATTATTAATGAGTACTACAGTCTGTGAGCCCCTGCCGTATGCCAGTATATTCAACTCAAAGATAGCAATCCAAACTATGACCAGATCCTGATTGAAATATCTAAACTGGGCACAATTTGGGCTAAAGGAAGAAAGGGTGGCATAATTTTCATGAGTAAGGACCTCAACTTATATGGAAAGATATGGTATGCATTTTTATGTGAAAAGTTGTTTCCTTCAACGAATATCAGCGAGGTGACAAAGGGAAATGTGCTAATATTATATGCAATCATGAAGGACTTCGACATCAATATTGGCTCAATCATCAGCTTCTCTATCCGATGATGTTTGTGCGGGCCATTCTCAGGTGGACTGCCACACCCATTTCTTATATGTGGGTTGTGCAAGCATTCTGGTGTGCGATGGTCAAGTGATGAGCCTGTGCAGCAGCCAGTCTAGCTATTCGACTCCACGATGATTGCTCGATACTCTGTCTGGACTGGAGGGGAGTCACATCCACGAGGTGTCGGGTTTGTATTTCTAGACACTCCTGAGGAGGAAACTAAGGACACCTCAGAGGATGATGAGTTCTGAGCAGATGAGATAACTGGGGAGGAGGAGATTACGGGGAGTAGTAGGCCGGGCAAGTACATGTTTAGTTTACAGTTCCTCAGTCTCTAGCGACATATTGATGAGCGAGATAAAGCAGCTAATAGAAAGATGAAGCAACTGGCGGCCAGGTAGGATCACATGTTCAATGCCGAACAGTTCTTTTGCCTCATTGAATGCGGCACTACAAAGCTTGAATCCTTCCGCAGCCGATCAATTTCAGTTTCAGACGCCTGAGCCCATGCCACAGTACCCTCCTTCAGATTCAGATGTGGAGGAGTGCAGATTTTATGTTCAACGGCCACCATCACCACCATCACCTCCTGCTTAGCATATTACAGGGAGGTTCTCTGTTCTTTTATTGCTATATTTTTATTTACAATGAGGGAATTATAACGACTAAGTTTGGGGAATTTTAGTTTTTAGTTTTTATTTTGATAAGTATGTTTAGTTTGCACATGTTAGTTTAGTTTGTTTCCATGTTTAGTTTATATCATTTATGTTTGCATTCATGTAGTTGTAGTTGTATAGTAGTTTACTTTTATAGTTTAGTAATGTAATTAGTTTCTTGTTTTGTTATTATAAAAAAATAAATAAAAAATAATTGAATAAATCTCAAAAATTTAAGTTTAATTTACTGTTTTTATTGCATTTAGTTCATACTTGGATGATTCCAGCTGTTAGATAGTAAAAGTCTGTTTTGGCCAATGATGAGATTGGAATTGCGTAGACAAGTATAGTATTGATTGTTATAACTTTAATGTGATTTCTTGTCATGAATTGAATCTTTATCTATTTGAAACTGATATAATCAGGTTCGGACCTTAGAAATAGCTATGTTGACTGATTGAATTTAAATGGACACATAATGGAATTCTTAAAGATAATGCTAGTTTGAATGAAAGAAAGACATGAATGGGCAGAGATGGCTAAGATTAGGCAAGAACCTAAGTTTGGGGGAAAATTTGGGATATATAAACTATAAAATAAAAAAGAGAAAAAAAATAAAGAAATAAGAAAAAGAAAAGAAAAGAAAGTATGAATAAACACCGTGGTTAGTCTAGTTCTGTGACCTTTGTTACTTGAGTAAGTACGTCAGAGGGGATGTCTCTACACCCAGTGCCCTAAAGCCTTACGGTTTAGGAGTCATTGGTTAAAAGCTCACTAAGGGGTAGCACTGAAAAACCTAAGAGGACTAGACATTGCACAACCATGAGGAAAATAAAAAGTGAAAAACGGGAAAAAGGAAAAAAGCCCCCGTAAGTGAAAAATAAAGCATAAGTATCCCATTTTGACCTTTAGAGTTGGTAATTGTTTGATTTTAGTCGAATCTAGACTATTTTTGGATTTCTTTACACTGTTTGAGTCCTTTAAAGAGACTTATTATGTGTTATATTTGACTTTATATCAGTTAGCATGGTTGTTGAGCACACACGCACTATATCATTTAGAACAGTTTATGATTTGATGATTGATTGGGAAGTTATTGATTTTCCTTGATATGATATACTGTTATGTTTATTTGATTTCTCTGAGTCCATGTGATTAGACTGTGTTCTGTCTTACTGCTGGATTTGTAGGCATTTATGTATTTGTATTTCATTGCATTGCATATTATGATTATGCTCGAGGACTAGCACGGTGTAAGTTTAGGGGAATTTGATGAGTGGGTTTCATACCTACGAGTCGGGTTCTAATTTGGACTTAAATGATGTTAATCCTGTCTATTTCTGTACAGTTTTACTTGTTTTTATTTTGTTTAATGTTTAGGTTACATGACATGGTAGTTGTGATACAATGGTGGTGATGTGGTGTAAAGAGGCATTGAAAAGCAATAATCAGCAAGTCCTGCAGATTGACCCCAGGAAGGTGTAGGTGTGTCTGTGACCAAAGACCAAGACCAGTAGTGAAATGAGCATCAACAAGCATAAAACTCCCGCCAGGGCGTGGGTACGCGGCCAGAGAGGAGTTTGGTTTTGATTTGAATTCTGCAGAGGCTTGGATTGGAGAACTTTGGCATGGATTGGGATTGTGTTTGGTCGTCTTTTATTATCTATTACATGACTTATGCCAATGATAACTTGAGACTTGAATTAACAATCAATTAATATCAATTAGAGCCCTAATTTTTAGAGAAGGCATTAGAGGAGCACAGTAGAAGGTTAAGATCACAAAAATTACAGATTAGAGTGAGGATAAGGGTGGTGTTTTACTATTCTTTGTCTTTCAATTCAAATTTTATAATTGGGATGATGAATTCTTTACTTTATTTAGTTTTTAATTTATCTATGATGAAATAAATTACTTTTTAGGCTTGCAATGGATCTTTAGTGTTGAACGATGATTGTCATGCTTTAATTTCAGCTTAATAATTCTATCAATTTAGTTCATCTATTGTGATTTATACTTAATTTATGAATTGCTTGATGACTAATGTTATGTGGATTTATATGGACTCGAGAGATGATGTATGAATCTAGACCTAATCACAATAGCATGTGTTCTTGAATTCTGTATTTTGATGGAACTCTTGATGAATGTTTATGATAGAGATATACCTAACATCGCATGTAATCGCGTAAAGAACTTGGAATTTAAACCTTATTTGATTTTAATTCACATAGAGATATAGTGAATTAGTTAATTAGGGTGTTTGGCTTAATTCTATTAAATTATGGATTTAAGTTAATACGGTGTTAGTGCATCGAGAAATGGCTAATTCTATTTGAGTGTTCTTGATTAATGAATTGAGATAATAAATTAAACTGGAAAAATGTGTGATAATCAGAGTAATACTTAAAGTGAAGTTGTAAGCCTAATTCTCCGTTATCTGCTTGAAATTTACGGTTATTAGTTGTGTTGACTTCTTTTGATTTTTAGTATTAGTTTTTCATTATTTGCCATAATTAATTTGAATAGTTTAATAAAATTGAAATAATATAAAGCTGGTAATTGTTAGATTAAATTTCATACTTGTCTCTATGGGAACGATACTCTATTCATCATTATATTACTTGTTGACCACGTACACTTGCGTGTAGAGCGTATCTAGAATTTACCCAACACCCACCTAGTCAAAGTAACATGTAAACGGGTCCCACATAGTCAGACATAGGTAGAAAAAAAGGTGTTTTCTAATTATAATATACCGTAAGCTACATAAATAAGTATTATAGCATATACTGTATGAATCTCTTTCCTATTACCGTAAGCTACATAAATAAATAATAACAAACCTTTCTTTATGCTAAAGTTTAATATTAATAATAATATTATTTTATAATAATAATAATAATAATAATTATTATTATTATTATTATTATTATTATGTATTATCATGTCCCACTTTGTCAGATTTTATAAAAGAAAAGGGAATTAAAAAGGAATATTTTATACAAGCCGCCATAGCTTGCAGCAGCTAGGGGATTTTTTTTAACAAACCGCCATAACTTGTAGTTGCTGAATTTTTTTAAAATTTAAAGGAAAGTCACTACATGCTGTAGCGGTTGATATGTTAAAAACAAAATCCCAGAAAGTGGGTCACAAATGTTCTTTCGTTTTACTCCATTCCCGAGGTATGCTTGATGTTCTGTCTTTTCACTCTATTCTAGAGGCAGGCTTATAACAAGCACGAATGAGAAAAAAGCCAAACCTCTACATGTTGTAGTGGTTGGTATTTAAAAAAAATCCCTTTTTTATAAAATTTGACAACGTGGGACTGTCGACGTCAGGATTTTTATTTGTCCCTTTTTCGTTACTTGTTCTTTAGTGTTCTCATGTTAGGTGAGATTTATTTGAAAAAAAGAAGTGAAAAATGTCCGACATGTGTAATGTCGACGATTTGACTTTAAGAGTCGCCAGTTGGTGTTTCTAACTGGTTGCACCAATGCAACCGAAAAAGATTTGCACATTGACCCAGTGATATGACACTGCTAAACGGGTCTGTGAAACTGAGATTCATTTGGGTTCGGGGGATTGATTATACGGAGGGAAGGTGTTAGGCACCCCCCGACATCCGTGTTGCCACGGTGACCGTCACTTTTCAAGAAACTATTATATAAATGTGTGTGTGTGTGTGTGGATCAATGTCCAATTTATTTGGAAGTAGTGCGAGGCCTCGTTCGCACCTATATACAAAGGGTTTGAATTTATAGAAAAATTCAGTTTTAAACATGATGTAGCAATGAAGTTTTGTAAAAGAGGTTTTTCAAACCCTGTGCTCAATAGTAATTGAGACCTTTTCATACTTCTATTTTATTATTAAATGTTCGGTTTGTTTTCTTTTATTTTCTAGATGCGAGGCATCTTTGAGAAAATAATATACAGCAGTGCCGAATTCCTCATGGGCATAACAGCCATGCAAGGAAATTGAATAACCGTATATAATGTACAAGTCGCCATGACTAAAAATGTCCATCACGGAACCGAATTTAGATTCGATGAGACTGAATCTGTGATCACATGATTCCTAGGCTCACATGATACTGTAGTTTATATGAAAAGCTGTAAGCAGTTATATATATAAAAGTTTGTAAATATATATATGAGACATGATCAACCACCACGAAGCACCTCCACGGGTGATCAAAATGTAAATATATAAAATCGGTAAATATATATATATATATATATATATATATATATATATATATATATATATATAAAGATATGATCAACCACCACGAAGCATCTCCATGGGGATCAGGAATGTAAATAAAGCAGTAAATGCGATCAATCGCCACGAAGTAAACTCAAGGCGGGACTGAATGTAAATAAAGCAGTAAAGATTATCAACCGCCACGAAGTAAACTCCAGGCAGGACGAAATGTAAATAAAGCAGTAAAAGGCCACGAAGTAAACTCCAGGCCTGATAGAAATGTAAATATATATATATATAAAAGCAATAAACGCTCCAAAAATGTAAATATGCTTTCACTAAATATATGAAACTGTTTAATCATACAAAAGTGTTAGCATGTAATGATAAAATAACTACTAATACTGTATAGAAAAGTAAGCAATTAAAGTTATCTACATGGTAGGGGGATTTCTGCCCATTTTACCCTCATCGACCAATGCATGGAGTGCTGCTCCAATTGTCAAGGGTAAAGTCCTGATGGACTGCAGCGATGAAGGGGCTGTCATCGTCCTCCTTTTCCCGAATGATGACCATAACATCTGGGCAATCATCGTCTGGCGTATATATGTTTGTATGTTCATCATGGACAATGATGCATATGCCTGACATCATCAGGGCGATGTCATGTTTATGTTTTCGCTCCATTTCTTCCACTTCGGGATTAGGAATCAGGACCTCTTTTACTTTGAATGGTACTGGTTTGGGAAACAGCATAGCCATAACATGGGCTGGCACCTTTACCGGAGATTGTATCAGCTCATGAGGTGCAAGTGGAGAAAATCGCCATGCGGCGGAAGCTTGAGGAACCTGCTTATGCTTATGAGGATTCCTATGACTGGAATTGGCAGAATAGCCTAGTACGGATGTTCCAGTTTGGCTGGACACATGAATAGGGTGCTTAATACCCTGCTGATTTTTACCAAGCCTTTGTCCAGGCTGATGACCCAATGACATCATTTCTTGAGTGGCCGACATAACCTCGACACAAATCTTGGGTACGGGAAGTGGCGCTCCAATAGGATGGTATTGCGTGTTACTCACTTCCAAAGTATAAAAATTGGCCATCTCAACTTCTAAATTGAAGCTGATGACTGGTAGATCTCCTTGTTCAGGACATTCCGGCTCAATGTTGACAGTGACTAGGCTATTGTTGACAATGTATTTGAGTTGTTAATGTAGTGTAGAAGGGACGACTCCAGCCATGTGGATCCATGGTCTCCCCAATAGCAGGTTGTATCCTGAATCTATCTTGAGGACGTGGAAGGATACATTGAATGTATTTGGACCAATCTCAATTGGTAGCTCAATCCCTCCAACAAAATTTTGTCGGGTTCCATCAAAAGCTTTGATAACCGTATGGCTACTTCGGATCCGTTTGAGATTGATATTCATCTTTACCAAGGTGGTTAAAGGATAGATATTCAGAGACGAATCTCCATCTATCAAAACTCCAGCTAACATATATTCGGAGGATAAAGCTGCGATGTGCAATGGCTTATAATGACCGATCCCTTCTGGAGGTATGTCGTCATCAGTGAAGGATATCACATTATTGTTGAAAATATGATCAACCATATGTTGAAATTTTTCCACATCCACTGATTTTGGCAAGTAGGCTTCTTCCAAAACCTTCAATAAAATCTTCCTATGATCCTCGGAAGAGAAAACCAAGTCTAGTATTGATATCTAATGTGGAGCTTCTCTTAAGATTAGAACCACCTTAGCTTCATTATGACCCATAGTGAGGAGGGATTTTTCAATTTTCTCCATGGGAATCTTCCCCTTTGCTTTGAAGGTGGGCTTCATAACCCGCTAAGGAAGATACAGTGGATTTTCCTTCGACACTGTAGCAGTAGTATGTGACTTGGATCCTTCAGCTTCCCCATAATTCCATGGGACTTTGTGTAAGCTGATAACAGGATATTGTGGTCTAAAGGGTAAAGAAATTGGCTCTGGTGCAGCCAATTTCAAAGGATTGTCAACTCCTTTGAGTTGAATTTCTTGTATGGGAAATGGGTTGATAGTCCTATCACCCTCAGCGGATATAACTGCTACTGATCCCTTCCATTTGGTAGGACATGTATTCCCACTCTCGAGTAGCACAGTGTCATCGTCTGCCAGCTGCAGGACACCGCTATCAATTAGATTCTGAATAAGGTGGCGGAGTGCCCAACATTCTTCTGTGTTGTGACCGTAAGAATATGAATGATATTGACAAACTCCTTCAGAGTTGAACCATTTGTAACGGGGATTGATTGGAGGTAGAAGGGAGGTAATTCTTCTTTCGTTGATTAGCATCTAAAATATCTCCTCCATAAGTTGTCCCAGGTATGTAAATTCCCTTTTATTGGCAAAATCCCGACGGGCTTTAGCATTTGCTCTCTTTGCAACCTTATCCTCCATAGCTTCGCTTTCTAAAGGTGATGGTGGAGCATTCATAACAAAAGGAAGGAGATAGGCATGCTCCTGGTTGACTAACTAGCGTGCGACTTGATGCTGATGAGTCACCAGTTCTGCCAATTATTTAATTTACTTGCAAAGAGCTTTCATCTTTCGTTCCAAAGCAAATTGAAACTTTGCTTAATCCCATCTGTCAACACCATCTTTGATGGTCTGGGATGATTCACTGTTAAAACTGGAACTCTGTCTAGTGCTCCAACTAATCTAGTTGACCTCTTCTTCTTTGTGTTGAGGAAGAGGGTTGTCTTGCACATGAGGTTGATCAGGTTTGGTAACCATGATCTCACCATTGTCTATCAAATCTTAGATCTTGTGTTTCAAGGCCCAACAATCTTGAGTATCATGTCCAGGTGCTCCGACATGATAAACACACTTCCGAGTAGCATTGAAACCCCTCCCATTAGGGTTGGCTGGTGGAAGAAGATGTGTGATTGATGAGTAGGTTTTTAACCTATGATTTATGTTCGTTTGGCTTGTTATATTGTTAGTTTTTGGTACTTTCATGTTACTTTTGATGGGTTTTACGTTTGTTGCAGGTTAATCAAGTTGATCCATCAAGATGGGAGCATTGGAGGACTTTTTGAGCAAATTTGCAGTTTCTGTTGGTATAGCGCGGACCACGCGGTGATAAGGAGTAGTCTAGCGCGAGGCGCACTGGAGCATGATTGGTTGCTGATGGCCTAGCACGAAGCGCGCTACGGAGAAGCTATGGCCAGCGTGGAGCGCGCTGGTGCGGGAATTGGTTTGGGAAAGTTTGCTGTGATAAGGAGACTAGTGGTTGGTGTTGACAAAAATTGGGATTATCTAGAGTTGCTCTTGGGCGTAAGTTAGAGTCGGTTTAGGAGTTTATAATAGGCAATGGATGGAGGATATATGAAAAAAATTACGGATGAATCTAGGACACTTCTTTGGAAAAAAATTGAAAAACAAGCTTTTGGAGGAAAAGAAAAGAGGATATTCTCACGAAGATTGCAAAGTTGAATTCAGAGAAGGGTGGTGTATTATTATTCTTCTTTAATTTTAATTTGTATAATTGGGATGATGTTTTCTTTTATTTATTCAGTAGTTAATTCATTTATTATGAACTAACTTACTTTTTAGGTGCATGATGGATCTTTGAATGGAACAATGGTTATGTAGCCTTTATTTTCAGTTTAATGAAATATTCTTCAGTTTATCTATATTGATTCGAGCTTGAATTTGACAATTTCCTGATCAACAATTCTTTGTGGATTTGAATAAAATCAAGAGAGGATATTTAAATCTAGACTTAATTGATATAAAATGTGTTCATGAGTTTTGTGAATAGCAGAATTGTGATGAATGTTAAGGTAGAGATATGCTTGACATCGCATGTAATTGGATAGAGAACTTAATCTTAAACCTTCTTTGATTTTAATTTGCTTAGAGATATTGTGAGTTAATTGATTAAGGTGTTTGACTTATTTCTATCTTAATTGTGGATTTAAGTTAATACGGTATTAGTTCACTGAGAGGTGGTTAGTACTATAATTGTGTTCTTGATTAATAAACAGGAATATTGAGTAAACTGGGATAAAGGTGTATTAATCTGAGTGAAGCTTAGGGTGAAATCATGAGCCTAATTCTCTAATAATTGTTTGAAAATTTAGTTTCTATTAGTTGTGGGTATTTCGCGATAACTAGGTTAATAATCATTAAGATTTTGTAATCATTAATTTGGATAGTTTAATAAAATTTGGATTAGTAAAAAATTGATAATTGTAAGGTTGAGTTTCTTGCTAATTTGTCTTTGAGGGAACGATACTTTACTCATTACTTTATTACTTGTTGACCACGTATACTTGCATGTTGTGCGTAACTAGATTTTACCCAACGAGTTTTTGGCGTCGTTGTCGGGGACATTTTAGTATAGATCTTAAAGTTATTACAATATCAGTTAAATTAATTCAGTTTTACTTAAGCAATTTTTTTTTCTTTTTGTTTGTTTATCTTATTTCAGGTGTCTGAAGCGGTTTATGCAAACTCGGTCCAAAAATCCCGACCTGCTGCCTTTGGAGGACGACATTGAGAAAAGGTTTCAGAGGTTAAGTAAGTGGATCAAGGAAACGAGACAAGAATTTGAAACACCTGAAAAAGAAGAGGAAATGGCAGCCGAAGATCACAAAGCATTAAGGGACTTTGCCACACCCAAGGTGACTGAACTGCAGTCAAGCATCACCAGGCCTGCAATAGCTGCAAATACATTTGAAGTTAATCCTGGAACAATTCAAATGATTCAAAATTCGGTTCAGTTTGGGGGATTGGCAAATGACGATCCAAATGAGCATCTGGTCAGTTTCCTGGAGATATGCGACACCTTTAGGTATAATGGAGTGTTAGATGATGCGGTGAGACTTCGCATGTTCCCATTTACCTTACGGGACAAGGCAAAGAGTTGGTTACATTCTTTACCGCCAGGTTCAATCACTACGTGGGAAGACCTAGCTCAGAAATTCATTGCCAAATTCTTCCCACCGGCAAAAATTGCAAAAATGAGGAACGAGATAACGATGTTTAAACAGCAACACGGGGAGTCATTGTATGAGGCATGGGAAAGGTACAAAGAATTACTCCAAAAGTGTCCACATCATGGGTTGCCGAAGTGGTTGCAAATGAACACGTTTTATAATGGATTGAATTGGAACCTCAGAACTAGCATTGATGCAGCTTCAGGTGGAGCATTTATGGAAAAGAGCTATGAGGAGGCATATGAATTGATAGAGACTATGGCAGCTAATAATTACCAGTGGACCACGACAAGAATGAATCAAGCAAAGGTCGCAGGGTGTTAGAAGTAGATGGCATGACGGCAATACAAGCATAGATTTCAGCACTCTCAAAGAAATTTGATTCTATGACAGGGGTACAAGCACAACAATCAACATAGTTAAGGAGTTTTATGCTAATGCAGTGGAACATGTCAATCATGTCGCCATGGTTCAGGGCAAACAAGTGGCATTTCATATCGATGCTATCAACGCTTATTTTGGATTAGAGACACCACTAGCTAACCGATATAAAGATGGATTTCCCGAGTTAGATGAGTTGATTGCCCGATTATGCAAACCAGGGACTCAATGGGTAATTCAAACCAGAACGAATGAAAAGATAAGTTTTCCCCAAGCAGCACTTAGTTGTTATGGTAAAGCATGGCATGCTTTTATATGCGCTCGTCTAATGCCCACGCGCCACCAAAACGATGTAACTAAAGCACGGGCTCGGCTGTTGTATGGAATTGTTCACCACCACTACCATGTGAATAACTCAATTGCATTCTATAATGTTGATGTGGGGGAGTGTATTCAAGAATCAATTGACCGGGCATTACGTGGGAGTACCACGGTAGGTTTGATTCACGGGTTCCTAATTACCGACTTATGCCGTAAAGCTGGAGTGCAGTGGTAACCTACTAAGCCAATACAACAACCAACGACCATAATTGACCATGCTACTATTGAGAGGTACAAAGAATGGGATGGGGCACAATCACACCCGCGTGGTGAAGGCTACATCATGATCCGCCAACCATCACCCCCAGTTAGTGCAGAACAAGTGCGGGTCCCAAGGAATCAATTTATGTGGTTGGCCGAACGTCAAGATTTAATGCATCAGTATAATGCAAATGCATTCAACACGCTTGCTGATGCGTTTTCTTGTTGCAATCCTAATGCTCAACCGGTGGTTATGCCTATTCCTCCTATCCTGCCAACATATCCTCCGTCGGATAACGACGAACAGTAACGCATTTTTAGGGAAGTCCTCGTTTTTTTTATTTATTGAATATATTTGACGTAATGAGCGCATTACTTGATTTAAGTTTGGGGGATTATGTTGTCTTTTGCCTAATAATTTGCATGTGTAGTTTTTAGTTATTAGTTTTTATATTTTTACATATTTAGGGCATATTATTATTAAATAATAATAATAATAAAAAAAAATATGTAGTTGCATGAATCCAGTGGATAGTTGGTATATGTTTGTTTTGGGCCAATGATGAGTTTGGAATTTGGTAAACACGTGCAATTTTAATTAAGGGAACTTTGAGGTAATTTCTTGTCATAAGTTGAATCTCTTTTCTGTATGAAACTATTATAATAAGGATTGCATAAGAAAACCAACTTGTAGATTGATTGCGTTTAAATTGATTCATAATAAAACTTTAAAAGGCATGACTAGTTTAAATGAAGGAAGGACACAAACAAGCAGTGATGACTAAGGTTAGGAAAGAACCTAAGATTTGGGGGACTATGAGGGGTATATAAGTCAAAAAAATAAAATAAAAAATATATGAATAAACACCGTAGCATGCTTGTCTAGTTTTGTGGCCTTTGTTACTTGAGTAAGTAAGCCCGAGGGGATTGTCTTTACACCAAGCGTCCTAAGGTTTTAATGATCTGGGAGTCGTTGGTCGAAAGCTCGTTAAGGTAGCATTGAAAAGCCTAAGGGAATAACTTGCATAGTTATGCGTATTTATATATATATATATAAAAAAATGAACAAAAAGGGAAATAAGTGCAGCATGCCCCCGTAAAGGATAAGTAAAGTATAAATATCCCATTTTGAACCTTGATGTTGGTTATTATCTGGCATTTGTTGGAATTAGCTGGTTGTGGATTTCTTAAATTTATTCTGTATAATGCCTTAGAAGAGGGTTATTATGTATTAAATTTGATGGTATGTCAATTTATATTGTTGGTACACACACACACACACACACTATAATAGTGATAACAGTTCGAGATGCAATGGTTGGCATATAATTGTGGATTGGTTTTGTTATGAGGTGTTGATATGTTTACTTGATTTCTCTAAGGCCTTATGAGTGAACTATCGTTACTGTCATAATACTGGATTGCATTACACTGCATTTTTTTTACTTGAGGACAAGCAATGTTCAAGTTTTGGGGAATTTGATGAGTAGGTTTTTAACCTATGATTTATGTTCGTTTGGCTTGTTATATTGTTAGTTTTTGTTACTTTCATGTTACTTTTGATGGGTTTTGTGTTTGTTGTAGGTTAATCAAGTTGATCCATCAAGATGGGAGCATTGGAGGACTTTTTGAGTAAATTTGCAGTTTCTGTTGGTATAATATGAACTGCTATTTGTGATAAAGAGAGTAGTCTAATGCAGGCGCCTTTCGAGCATGACTAATTCTTGATGGCCTAGCGCTGAAGGCCCTTCTGGAGAAAGCTATGGCGCTGGTGAGCCGCTAGTCAAAAGTGGAATTGGTTTGAAGGCGAGTTTGTTGTGATAAGGAGATTAGTGGTTGGTGTTGACAAAAATTGGGATTATCTAGAGTTGCTCTTGGGCGTAAGTTAGAGTCGGTTTAGGAGTTTATAATAGGCAATGGATGGAGGATATATGAAAAAAATTACGGATGAATCTAGGACACATTTTTGGAAAAAAATTGAAAAACAAGCTTTAGAGGAAAAGAAAAGAGGAGATTCTCATGAAGATTGCAGAGTTGAATTCAGAGAAGGGTGGTGTATTATTATTCTTCTTTAATTTCAATTTGTCTAATTGGGATGATGTTTTCTTATATTTATTCAGTAGTTAATTCATTTATTATGAACTAACTTACTTTTTAGGTGCATGATGGATCTTTGAGTGGAACAATCGCTATGTAGCCTTTATTTTTAGTTTAATAAAATATTCTTCAGTTTATCTATATTGATTCAAGCTTGAATTTGTGAATTGCCTGATCAACAATTCCTTGTGGATTTGAATGGAATCGAGAGAGGATATTTAAATCTAGACTTAATTGATATAGCATGTGTTCATGAGTTTTGTGAATAGCAGAATTATGATGAATGTTAAGGTAGAGATATGTTTGACATCGCATGTAATTGGATAGAGAACTTAATCTTAAACCTTCTTTGATTTTAATTTTCATAGAGATATTGTGAGTTAATTAATTAAGGTGTTTGACTTATTTCTATCTTAATTGTGGATTTAAGTTTGTACGGTATTAGTGCACCGAGAGGTGGTTAGTACTACAATTGTGTTCTTGATTAATAAACTGGAATATTGAGTGAACTGGGATAAAGGTGTATTAATCTGAGTGAAGCTTAGGGTGAAATCATGAGCCTAATTCTCTAATAATTGTTGGAAAATTTAGTTTCTATTAGTTGTGGGTATTTTGTGATAACTAGGTTAACAATCATTAATTTTGAAAGTTTAATAAAATTTAGATTAGTAAAAAATTGATAATTGTAAGGTTGATTTTCTTGCTAATTTGTCTCTGAGGGAATGATACTTTACTCATTACTTTATTACTTGTTGACCACGTATACTTGCGTGTTGTGCGTAACTAGATTTTACCCAATAGTAATTTTCTTCTGAGTAGTCAGAAAAGCAAGAATATTCTCGAGTGAATCCCCTAAGGGTGTGAACGTTCGAGGGCGCTTTGCATCTCCACCTTTAGGAAATGGAGGGTTTGAAGACTGTGCTTGAAAAGGGGAGTAGTTTCTCCTCTATATAGGCATGTTCTGACTGCCTTTTTGACCTTATAGTATCAAGGAAACATCCTCCTCTTTATTTTTATGGACCCTCCGGGGGTTGTTTCCATAAGATCCGGATTTGGATGTGCTTTCAAGAATCGCTTTAAGAGCGGCTAGGTCTTGAATCTTACCAGACTTCAATCCCATCTCAGCCATCTCTCCGTGTTTGATCATTTCAGAGAATGGTTTGCCAATACCAGCTTAGACTCTCTCATAGAAAAGAGCTTCCTGTATGTCTATGAAAGTCATGACCTTTTTTGACTCCGTCATGAAAGGAATATATTGAGCAGCAAGGCGCCTCCAACTTTGAACATACTCTCTGAAAGACTCATTAGACTATTTCTTGACCTTGGTAATCTGGTACCGGTCAGGAGCCATCTGAGATTAAAAACTGTATTGAGTAAGGAAGGCGTGAGCTAGCTCTTACCAGCTATGGATCTTTGAGTTGTCTAATCTGGCATACCATGAACGGGCTTCTCCAGTTAGACTTTTTTGCAACAGCTACATTCTGAGCTTCTCGTTTTCCGCATAAGATCCAAGTTCTCCAATGAACACCTTCAAATGTGTGTAAGGATCCCCTAATTCGTCATACTTTTCAAAGTCAGGGGTTTTTAATTTCTCTGGATAATGAACACCAGGGAATATGCAAAGGTCATCATATGAAACACTTCCATGTGTTCCAATCCCTTTGAGAGCACGGATAGTATCCTCCATTTGCAGGACCTTCTTCTTGATATCACCGGTGTATGGATCTCCTTTGAGATGGGTGCTTTCAGGGTCTTTGTTGGTCGTATCCAACTGAGGTTCTGGATTTGTTTTATCCAAACCTTCTGTCCCACCTTGTGTAGAGGACTCTGTATCTGTAGGCATCTTTGTACCCTGAGTAAATTGATGCAATTCTTTTAGTAGAATAGCAAAATCTATAATTTTTTTACTTAATCCGTCAAATTCTTCTCGAGAAATGGCATTAGACTGGTAAGAAGAAGACATGATTGGCTGTAGGCTCGTGGCCTTTTTGGATTTTGAGCGGGTAATAGGCCCAATTGTTTCCCTACAAAAGACTTATGTAGTTTAGTCTTAGGGATAATGTAAATGATATCATAATGTGTCCATTTTAGGAATATCATCCTGCAAAAATGGGCGTTATTTGATAACATATCATGTATGCACAAATATTCTTCATATTTTCCATTACATAAAGATGAACATGGAATAAAATTACAAGTAAATGTTTTTACAAGTAATTGAAAAATGGAAAGCATGAAGAGACTTTCCTCCACGTTTGGTTTATCAGAGGTTGACCTATCTTAGGGTTACTCTCGCGGGTTTTTGGCATGAAGGTCCCCAGATCATCGCAATCTACTTGACGGGAAGTTAATCCGGTCTTTCAACTGGAGCGAATCTGGGTGGTGCCATTCCTGAGCCTCATTGGAATTAGTCTCCTTACGAGTCCAGTAATCAAACACCGACAGGATAACCTCCTGGTGGAGGAACCACACAACATACATTCACATATAACGTGTCTCACCGTTTATGAAAATGATGACATGTGCAAAGCACTAATATCATAGATAGATATATTGCAGTGCAGTAAGTAAAAATGAATTCGTACACATTCATCATAAATGTGAATGTAACATTCACACACAAGCATAAAACAGTTTTGAAAAGCTTGTAGCAGCGGCTTAAGCCCTCTTACTGGTGTCCCCAGCAGAGTCGCCACCTATCGATGTCGGGATTTTTATTAGTCCCTTTTCGTTACTTGTTCTTTGGTGTTCTCATGTTAGGTGAGATTTTTTTGAAAAAACAAGTGAAAAAGGTCTGACATGTGTAATGTTGACGATTTGACTTTAAGAGTCGCCGGTTGGTGTTTTTAATTGGTTGCACTAACATATAATAAAAAAAGGTTTGCACATTGACCTGTGATGTGACAACGCTAAGCGAGTCGTGAAACCGAGATTCATTTGGGTTTAGGGGCTTGATTATGCGGAGGGAGGTGTTAGGCACCCCAGAGCATTCGTGTTATACGGTGTGACCGCCACTTTTCAAGAAACTATTATATAAATGTGTGCGTGTGTGTGTGTGTGGATCAATGTGCAATTTATTTGGAAGTAGTGCGAGTCCTCATTCACACCTATATACAAAGGGTTTGAATTTATAGAAAAATTTAGTTTTAAACAGGATGTAGCAATGAAGTTTTGTAAAAGAGGTTTTTCAAACCCTGTGCTCAATAGTAATTGAGACCTTTTCATACTTCCATTTTATTATTAAATGTACGGCTTGTTTGCTTTTATTTTTGAGATGCGAGGCATCTCGAGAAAATAATATCTGGTGATCTTGCGAACTCCTCATGGCCATAACAATGACCATCCAAGGAAATTCGAGACAATCAGTAAATAATGTACAAGTGCATGACTAAAAATGTCCATCACGGGAATCGAATCTTAGATTCAGTAGACTGAATCTGTGATCACATGATTCCTAGGCTCACATGATACCGTAGTTTATATGAAAAGCAGTAAGTAGTTATATATATATAAAAGCTGTAAATATATATATACAGACATGATCATCCACCACGAAGCACCTCCATGGGGGATCGAAAATGTAAATATATAAAAGCGATAAATATATATATAAAGACATGATCAACCACCACGAAACACCTCCATGGGGGATCAAGAATGTAAATAAAGCAGTAAATGCGATCAACCACCACGAAGTAAACTCAAAGTAGGGATTGAATAAAATAAAGTAGTAAAGACGATCATCAATCACACGAAGTAAGCTAAGCGGGTGATTTAAATGTAAATAAAAGCGGTAAAAGGCCACGAAGTAAACTCCGAGCCTCACAGAAATGTAAAGCATTAGGATATAAAACCAGGCTCATCGAACAGACTTTGACAACAATTCATATATATAAGTATATATATATATATATATATATATATATATATATATATATATATATAAAAGCAATAAACGCTCAGGATGTAAAATTGGGCTCATCGAATGTAGTCGACAACAGTTTATATATATAAGTATATGACTAAAAGATAATTTGCACCCCAAATTTTATATCAGTGTTAATTTTTGCACCCCAAATAGAAAAAGTGTCTAAGTCCACCCCAAACTTCAATTACACTTAACTAAAACACACTTTCTTTCCCTTAACCTGGTCAAAAAAGTGACCGACTAAAGGTCATAATATTGATTATAGAGGGCTAAACTTGGTAATTTACATTTATTTCACACCATCCCTGCCTTCTCTCTATTAATATTATAGATATGTCCACCTGCTAGAGAAGGTATAACATCATTCTGGCGTCGTCGTTCTCTGCAGACTTGGTTCGATCTGTTCTTCCAAGCAACTTTACGACTGACCCCAAACTCCTCCTCCATTTCTTCAGTTGGTCTGATCATCATATGGTTACTCCTCCAAATTTGAAAACTTTTTTCATTTTTGTTGTTATTCTTTGTAATTCGAAACAATTTTCATATGCCGATGGTTTATTAGAACGAATGATCCAAACCGGTTCTCCAATTTCAGCAGTTTTGGATTCAATTATTAGTTGTTGTAAAGACTATGATGGGTCTAAATTTGATAATTTGTTATTTGATTTATTAATTGATGCCTATAAGAAAAAGGGTTTGTTGAATGAAGTTGCGGATTTGTTGTTAGCCGTAAAAAATGGCGATTTTTTTCCTAGTTTGGTGTGTTGTAATTCTTTATTGAAAAATTTAATATAATGGATTTGTTCACTATGTAGGTGTATGATGGAATGTTGGAGGAGGATTCAAAAAACCATGGTGTTCAAGAAATATGGGAAATCGTTTGAGGAAGATTCGATTGATTTTGATCTTGATAGGAACAAGAAGAAACATGATTATGGGGATGATTTTAGAAAACCCATTTGTTCTCTTTGTGGGAAAAATTTTCGGTTGATGAAATCTTTGTTTGGGCACATGAGGTGCCATTCGGAGAGAGAATGGAGGGGAATTTAGCCGCCTAAGCAATTTGAAAAGATTAATACCTCCTTTTCATATTCAACTTTATCCCATGATGATGACGAGTTTAATAATACAATGGCGATGATGAAGCGATTCGATGGTAGATTTAGTGCATACTTTGGTGCCTTAGTCGGTGTGAAAGCGCTGACGAGGGTGAAAAGGAATCGGGGGTTCCACCGCATTACCGCTTTGCTTCGTCGAGTTTTGAGTTCAGAGGAGGAAGGGAAGTTGCAGAATGTTGTTAATGATTTAATGTTGCTTAAATAATTTGTTACTTTTGAGGCAACAAATAGCAATTCTGTTACTAATAACAATGAGATTGACCAGGATTCGAAAAAGAAGAGGAAGATGATGAAAATGAGAAGATTAATATAGGAGGAGGTAAAGGAGTATCTAGATGATGATGATGATGATGATTATCCAGTAATGAAAAAGCTCAGAATTGAGAAAAATGGTGGAGGAGATAATGTGACGATAGAAAAAGGTTCCATCACTACTCTTCTCCCAAGTTGATTTCTGCATTTTCTCATTCTGATGAGGTGTGCACAAACTCCATATTTGGCACTGAGGGACCTTCTTCTCCAAATCTTCCATCCTCTGTTTCAAGGTCAAGAGGAAAACATTACAAAAGTAGGAAATGGGCACAAAGAAATTGTTAGTTTATAACTAAGTAATACCCTGTAAAGAAATTAAGTAGTAAATCTTCATGGGTGACTTCAGAATATGTTAAGGAGATGAAAACTGGATTAGGAAATGAAATATCAAAAACAAGTGGTGGTTCGCAAGCAGGCTCCGTTTGTGAGAGTTTTGCAATTGTGGGTTTCTGAATCGAAGGCCAAAAAAGTACTTGTGGTGGTCAGAGCTTTTATATATGTAATGAAGTCTGAAGTCTGAACTTGCAGCAGCAGCAACACGATTTGAGTTAACGATGATGTGTGAAGAAAATTTTGACGGGAAATTGGTTTGGTTTGGTTTGGTGAATAAACAGGGGAGGAATTAATATGGAAAAGACTTAAATAACCCTTCAGATTCACATGTGTGCCTTAGCCGGTCACTTTTGACCGGTTAAGGGAAGAAAGTGTGTTTTTAGTGTAATTGAAGTTTGGGGTGGACTTAGACACCTTTTTTAGTTTGGAGTGCAAAAATTAACAGTGATATAAAATTTGGGGTGCAATTTGTCTTTTAGTCTAAGTATATATATATAAAAGCAAATAAATGCTCCGAATGTAAAATCCAGGCTCATTAGATAGAGTCTGACAACAGTTTATATATATAAGTATATATATATATATATATATATATATATATATAAGCAAATAAACACTCCCGACATAAGTCTAGGCTCAATCGAGGCATAACTTCGATAATGTTAGTCCATATATAAATATATACATATATAAGTATATATCTGATGCAGAAATTAAAACCACGGATAGAAGTGGGGCATACATATGAGAACACGACTCTCAATGTGAAGAATAATGTGTGCAAAGATGAAGAAAAAGGCTTTATAGAGTGTGAGAAGGCTTACAGTGGGCTGCCAAAGCAGGCTTCTATGACTCTAGATGGAAAAACACTCAGCTCCTGTCGGTAAAATATAGCTATATGTGAGCTAACAGGTGTTTAAAATGAGAAAGCACTCAATATAGGGTGTGTACAGAGCAAATTGGACAGGGCTTCCTCGGATTTTTTTAAATAGCCACCCCAAGCCCTCTATTTATAGAGGGGGGAGCCGCAGATGTACCTCTGATGAGCAGCAGTGTACTGCGGCGGCACATGAGAGATGCACCTCATTTGTCAAGGTACCGGTACCGGCTCATGGTCCCGTCATCTCAAGTACATATACTGCAGCCTTTGTGATATCCGCTCGAACTTGCAGAACTTCAATCCGAGCATTCAAACGAGGTGTACAAGACCTTCTTCGGACTTCTTTTGTCGAGAGTTGCGCCATGACATGGGATTAGACGTTATACGAAGTCAGGAAAAGGGGACCATGCCCATGGTCTTCAAGCTTCAACTTCTATCCGGTGTGCTGCCACGCACAATAGTCACTCGGGATTGGAACTCCTTGGTTCTTGTGGGACATTGTTGTGTACAAATGTATGTATGAAGTGTTGAGACAACACGCAGGGGTTAAGGTGGAAAGATGACAGTTTGACTCCTCACCGGGGTTATCTCCAATTTGGGCTGATAGCAGACGTTGCTCAGGGTTACATCTGAGATTGGACTGCTGCAAGTGTTTGAATTCTGCAAGGTCATCTATAAGTGTTCCTGTCTTCCCGGTGTTATCTCCGGGTCTTTGGTATGAGTGCCTCGGTAGGAGGTTTGAGATTGAAGCTGATCGCATGCATTTGAAACAAGCATTTCCGGAGTTATCGCTGGAACTGCAACAACATTCCTTGGGGTTATCTCCAAGGATGAAACTCGGGGTTATCTCTGAGGTTGGAATTGATACTCTTGATGTGTGTTCCGGGGTTGAGACTGAACTTCCGGTAGTATTCGGAATGGATGTGAGCTGTCTTCCAAGGTTATCTCTGAAAGGCGAATCTGCCCTCCTGCAATGTTAGTAACAGGTGTACAGAAAATTTTGAGTGTCTATAGGGACTAATAATAATAATACAAATAAAAATTATAATAAAATAATAATAATAATAATAATAATAATAGTATTAATAATAATAATATTATTAAACTTTAGCATAAAGGAAGGTTTGTTATTATTTATTTATGTAGCTTACGGTAATAGGAAAGAGATGCATACGGTATATGCTATAGTATTTATTTATGTAGCTTACAGTATATTATAATTAGAAAACACCTTTTTTACCCATATCTGACTATGTGGGACCTGTTTGTAGGTTACTTTGACTAGGTGAAATTTGCTTTCGATAAGCAGTATACTGGCATTTACATCTTTTTATGTGATTTGGCAAGATATTATTCACATCCTAGCCTTCCATATAAACGATCAATGACTCAGATGTTGATTGCTAGAATAGTGTCATAGCAACCAGTTGCTATAGATGAACACCATATATATATATATATATATATATATATATATATATATACACACACACACACACACCCTCCATGATCGACCCCACCCTTAAATTATTTGATTTTTGTTGTCTAAAAGCTTACAAGTAATCCCATATAATGAAATGATGAGTTAGGGCATAACTAGCTTAGGGTTTGGTAATACTTTTTACCTAATCACTTTTTATCATTGGTTAATACCTAGATAGGTGTACAAATACAAGTATTAGTACATGTATTTGGTACATGGATTTGCCTATAAATAGGAACTCCTAAGTCATTTGCTAGAGTTTGCTTTATTTGTTAGATTACTAAGTATTAGCAAATATATAGAGAGTTAGAGAGAAATAGATAGAAAAAAAGAAACCTAAGGGACCTAAGGGAAGTCTTGCTCTTTGGTGGTTCAAAAGGAGTCCAAGAAGAAGGAAGAATGCGGAGAGCTACATAAGGTTTTATCTAAGAGGAAGAAAGCATCCAATAGGTAAGATCATGAGTTAGTCTTGATTTTTGTAAGTTAAGTTAATATATGTTATTCTAAGTAGAAATGCATGCTTGGTTGTGGGAGTTTTATTTGTTGTGGGATCATGAAGAATCCGAAGTTATAAGGATGAGTATTGGAAGGAGATTATATAGTATATATGCTTTGTGTCGACGCTGGAAAGATTTTGCCTCCCTCTTCCTAATGTGTTTCTTACCCTTTATATTTTGTATGTGATTTTGTTTGATCTGAAAGGTGAGATTTTCAGGAAAAAGACCGACATATAATGTTGACGATTTGAAAAGATTTGATTTTTATTGGTTCGAATTAGACATAGCTGCCAGTTGATATGAGTTAAATGGTTATACCAACTCAACCGAGTTTTGAAAGGTTAATATGGCCCAATTATTGGATTCTCTTTGATTGGTCTTGGAAACTAAGATTTTATATAGTTTTGGGGCTTGATTAAGCAGGGGGAAGGTGTTAGGCACCCCTCGACTTTCATGAAACACAGTTACCGCACTTTTTGATTCTCTAACGTGTGTATATGTGTGTGTGCATTGCAGTTAATTGGGCCTAAGTGCTTTATTTGGAAGTAGTTCTATGTCTCTTTTGCACCTATATACAAAGGGGTTGACTTGTTGAAAAGTTCAATTTTAAGCAAAATATACAGAAATGATATTTGGAAAATAGATTTTCAAACCTTTATGCTCACATAGTAATTGAGGCCTTTGATACTTCCTTTTTATTCCGTAGTAAAGCTTATATCCACGATTTTATTCTTGAGATGCAAAGAACTTTTGACAAGATAGTATATATATATATATATATATATATATATATATATATATATATATATATATATATATATATATATATAGGCTCGTTATGGGCATGAAAGACATCAAAATATGCCCGAGCACCACACATAAGATTTTTCACTATTATGGGGACCTTAAATACGAATAATTGTTTTAAGGTCTTATATTTACAAGTACAGAGATTTGCAAGCTAGCATTTACAACTTAAACAAGTCTATTTTTGGAACCGAATCTAGATCCATTGATTGAATCATCAACCCTTTGTAGTTCCTAGGCTCACATGAATATTTAAGGCTTGCACAAGAAATATACTGAAATAAAATGCATATTTAACTCTAGACGTCGAAAAATAAGAGATTCATCGGTTAAATCCTTGTATGCGCGTAGCCAAAACTTCTAGCTTCCTCTAGATACAGATTTAGGGTGGCGTGGTTGCTATATATTTACAAACTAGAAAGAAAACTAGATTTAAATTAATCTTAGCCATTCTAGCTCAATGGTTCTAGTTTCACAACTTTTGAACCAGTTAAAAGCTAGATATGGCTGGATTTAGATAAATCTAGTCAACAAACTTTGAATATTGCAGATTTACATCAAATGAACAGTTAAAACTGATATTTAATCACAATGATTAACTATATATATATATATACAAATATAAAGCTTATATATATATATATAAACAATTATATAAAGATTAAATAATATATATATTACTTATATATATATTAAAAGCAATAAAAGGCCATGATTTGCAATCCAGATACTATTAATAAATATATATATATATATATATATATATATATATATATATATATATATATATATATATATATATATAAAAAAAAAAGCAGATCTGAATGGATCTTACAGTTAAGCACGAGAATGACTATCGAATGGCTTTTGGCGCCTCTAAACTCGATTTCCACCGGTTAAAACTTGATATGTTGTAGTATATATGTATAAAAGTGTTTAAAAAGAAGATTTACAAAGATTGGACGAAAGAAAAGCTGCCTTTCACTCTCAAATGACTTGATTTGTCTCCCCTAGACTTTTTTTTTCTCTCTCTCTCTTCTCTCTTCCTTCTCTCTTTTTTCTTCCTCTTCCTTTATAAGTTGTTGGTGAGCTTGTATATAAAGCCATGGCTTCTGTAGGTAGACCTACAGATTCCACAGGTAGACCTATGGATTCTGTAGGTAGACCTACGGATTCCGCAGGTACACATGCGGAAGGGCCCAGTGGATCCTGCCGCCTCAAAGTACGTGTAATCCCGATCAATGTGCAGTCAACTGAAATGCTTGTAACTTACAATCCGGGAATCCGATGGAGATGTTCCGTACCTGTAACACCCCGAAATCCATTCTATCTTCATACCCGAATTTCGTACGTCACGATCCCATCTTCTTCCAAACATACATTATTATATACTAAAATATAACAATATACATTCTAAATTCCCAGGTTCTAAAACCTTATAACTCCTTTCATTACAAATAACGATAATTACATTATCCTTTACATCTTACACGAGTGACTTTCATCCGCCACTAAGGATACATAACAGTTTATTAAACAAATCTAAAGTTCATTTAATTTGTTTTATATTACAAGTCTTCACTTGATCTTCTTGTTCATTCCCATTCTGAATGGCACTCCATCTAGATACCGCCAGCTTGTTCTTTACGGGATCCTTAAATTCGTCTAACATCGCTCGCTGCAAATGTTTTTTCATTTAGAGCAAGTGTGAGCATTCAATTGCCCAGCAAGTCATAACAGTTGAACAAGCATCTTCAAGAATTCAAAAATTCTTTTAAGACTTCAATAACCGAAAAAAGGTTATGAAACAACTTGAATAATAGGAATAATCTCGATTCCTATCATTTTAAAACAATATTCACTTTCATTTTAAAATACTTTCATTCTTCTACCTTTTTTATACATATTCTGTCTGGCTAGATTCATTAGCACAGACTTAACAATAACGGATCATGTATGAACAGAGCATTCTCTTATCGAACAGTTAAATCACATAACAGTTCATCTCATAGAAACACCAAAGTGTTTATATTGTGGCACAAGGCCTCATATGTTCTACAACCTTGCACAAATATCACACATTAGCACATAGACAAAACTTCTCAAGTTCAACATTTGAGAAGTTTAAGAAACTAGCATTCATTTGAAATATGAATGAAGTTAGGAAACTTGCCTTACGCACAGCTACAGCTTACGCTGAATTGCTCATTCCAGTTCCTCTATAGCACATAAGAAACACAACACATACACCAATTAGTCATGTATATTTGACTTATGCATTAGTTTGCTTAACTTTACTTCTTAGGGTTCGCGTTCTTACAACCTAAGTTTACGCGACCACTTTCATTATCGTTCTACGGCTTCATGACATACGGAGATGTCTTACTTATACGTTCATCATCTTTGATGTTTTATATTTTTATCTTCTTCTTATAACTTCTTTAGGACTCAGCACACATCGCTTCTCTGCTAGTAGTCCATATGGTACTCCAAGTGGTTTCCCACAAACAACCAACAAACAAGTTCTCGTCTCATCTACACTGCCATCACAGTGAGTTAGATCGGTTGCCAGTTTTGTATATACCTTCGCTCTCTGAAGGAATTGTTTAGCCCAACTCCCATATGTCAACCATCAAAGGTTACGATTGTACCAGAACCTAAACTTATCATAACTTATCTTAACCATTAACTATAACGTTCGTTAAGTTAATTTCTTATTCCTTACGGCTTTCTGGCAACTAAATGTCATACCTCAGGATTCATTCTTATACGATTCACCTTCGGCTTTTATTAATCTTATTACCGTTCATTATGACTTTCTTAATACCATTTGTATCTTACTTAATACTTTCGTTATCCATTACTTGAACCCCATGTTCATTAGTCATTCTTAATGTCAAAGCCATACTGTTTGTTGTATGCGAAGACCGCTCGTTTATCACAACAGCGTTGCGTACACAGCGTCTATACGCTTCACACTTATCTTTCATTATCATGACATAACATCAAAATGTTATCCATTACCCTCGTCACTCAACATCTAAGGAATCACAACCAAAGCAATCCTCCGCGTTCGTTTATTGTAACTACGGTCCCCAGATATCGATTCCGTAATCTACCGCTTAAATTCTCTATCTTTTAATCTTGATTAATCCTTCTGTTCAACCTTCATTAAAGGTTTAATACACTTGATTAAGGGTTACATTAGTTGAACATTATGTTCTTTATCTTCCCTTATGTTTCCCCCAAGAGTTGAGCAGTTAAAAGCTCTTCTCTGGCTTTTTCCCTACACTAGCACTACGGCGCCACTCTCCCTTTTATCTCTCGCGCCATGGTGCGAGTTTGCAGTACCCGGCTTCCTGGTCTGGCGCTGTAGCACCACCTTACAAGGCATGGTTGGCGTCGCGACGCCAAGCCCTAACCCTAGAAAATTTCTCTAAGTGTTAAATCTAATTTGAGACGCTTACTTCCCGCTTCCATAACTTATTCATTAGAACTCAGAACGAGGTCATTCCAAAGCTATTATCTTCCTTATCTTACGTAATTCAATACCCCCCCAGACAGAACTTGGTTCTAAATCTATTAACGTGCCATTTGATTGGCTTGATCTTCACCCTTCATTTATTTTACATTTTTAACACTCTTTGTTTGTTAAAAATAAAGAGTTCTTCAGTCATCCAAACTCGGAATTTGTTCGTTCTTGAGTCCACGACTCACATTTTCAACATTCTCTTATATTCTTATGAAACCCTACACGTTCGGGTTCATTTACTAACTTTCTAATTCTCATTTGTCTTTTACGAAATTTTCACCATAACTTCGTTATAGCTAAGTTTTAATCCGTTCTTCATGAACATTTCTACCGTTCCTAACCAAACAATATGCATCTAACTTTTACGCGATGGTTTTAAACTTGTCCATCAACAACAAATATCCTACGATGGTTTTAAATTTGTCCATCAACAACATTCTTCGTGTTCTTCGCGTGTTCTTCGTGTTCTTCGTTCGTTCTTCATTTTTAATCGATATTTTGGATCAAGATTTCACTTTTTATTGGAATTTGATGTTATAGATCATCATTCGTTACTTATTATACCTACTTATTGATATAATCCACTCGGATCATTCTAATTCATTACGAATCTTATACGTCCTTAAGAAATTTGTAAACTAAACTTTTAATTCTTATTTCTTCATTTTCTTACGATTTCAACCATATGAAATCATCCCTAACATCATCTAATTCTTATTCTCATTAAGCTATGTTTTTAATTATAGAAACTTAAAGAAAATTAATAAAAGACTAAGTTTTAGATTACCGTTCTCATTTAATCTCTTTCCGTCAGACAAAGGTTGCTCACGAGCAAACTTTTCTGCTTCCTTCTCCTTCCCATCCTCCCATCCGAAGTCCCTCTCTCTCTCTCTCTCTCTCTCTCTCTCTCTCTCTCTCTCTCTCTCTCTCTCTCTCTCTTTCAAAGTGTATGATTCTCAAAATCTCATTTAAAAGAAAGTTAGCTTCCTATTTATAGAAAATCTAAAGCTAGGGAAAAATAGTAATTTCGCCCCCCTTAACCTCCTTACTATTCATGGCTTAAGGACTAAGTTAACTTACTTCTTAAGTTTACTTAACACTTAAGTCTACTTAGCCTTTAAGTTTTCTTAACTCTTAAAATTACTTAACACTTAAGTTTACTTAACACTTAAGTTTACTATTTCCACCTCCGTAGTTAATCTCCTTACTCACAAAACTTAGCCTGTAAGTTTCGTGGTTCCGTCTTTCGGGTTTTGTCCGACAGTTTTAAAAACTGCGATTCTCGGAATCCAAATATTTTTGGATATTTCGTCTTTCCTTTACCGATTAACTTTAACGTATTCTTCGGTTTTCTGAAAAAATGAAAAACACTTTGGCGTTAAGCGTCTTCCTTCACATTTTCCCCTAACGTAGCTAAACAAATGAAAAGTACATAACAATACTTTTCGTCATTTTTATTTCGTCCGATTTCTGCACATTTTTCGAGAAAAACTTTTATTGGCTTATTGAACTCTTCACGATATTTTATCGTCAAATCTTTCGACAGAATGTCATTTCGACATACTGAACTCTCGGAAAGGCTTAGGTTATCCAAACCCTAACCCTTAGGGTTTCGTCGGGTGAATAGTGCCTATTTAGTCTTTTTTCCCAGAAATATTTTGTTCCCGAAAAATTTTTATTTGCGTCTTAAAAATTCTTACTCGTTCAATCTAGCTCGAAGCCAGAATCCTCCCGACTTATAATCATCCTAGGTTCTAGAACGATTAATAAACACATAGCACATAATATTATTAATAAAAACTTTAAACTTAAATTCTGGACGATCCGAATTTCTGGGTCGTTACAATACCATTTCGTAAATCTCTCTCCGAGAGCTACGCAATGACATAAGGCTTGTCCTTTTCTGAATCAGGGAAAATTGGTCCATGACCAGGATAACATCTTTGGGTCTTCGTAGGCAGTCCATTGAGCTGTTTTGCGTATTTGCACTCGGAAGTGCTGCAATGGTTCTTTGTGACCCTATTTGCAGATTTATTAGGGTTATTGAAGTTGCCTTGTCAAAATGACCGTTTAGCCTTTTTAAGGGTTATCTCCATGGTTGACGGGGCTTTTGGTTGTCCTTCGGGGTTGTCTCCGAGGATTGATCACAACTGATTCTATTTCCTCAGGGTTGTCTCTTAGGATTGATTTGATGCTTTAGGGTTATCTCCTAACGTTGATTTAATATCCTGGGGTTGTTTCCAGGTTCTGATTTAATGCTTCAGGGTCATCTCCGAAGGCTGATTTGATATCCCAGGATTGTCTCCAGGGATTAATTTGATGATTTCCTGGTGCTGTTGTTGGGGTTCTGATTTGATGATTTCCCGGTTCTGTTGTCGGGGTTCTGACTTGATGATTTCCCAGTGCTGTTGTCGGGGTTCTTTTAAGAAGCATGAATTTCATGAATAAATATTATAAGAAAATGACTATTTATTTGAATATATATATTGATGTGTTGTGAGATGAGTGATTCAATTAATTTAAATTGAATTGATAAGAATTGAGAAAAATGTGGAATTTATGATAAGCTTGAAGAATGCATTGTGTGGCATGAGAATAGAAATTTAAAGGGTTTAATCGAAGAATGAATAAATTAAGAAGTGAATAATTAATTAATATCATATTATTAATTAATTGTTATTGTGAATAATAGAATACTAATGAGTAAAGTAACTTATATAATTAGAATTATATTTACTCATTTAATTGATGTGTGAAAGATATGAGATAATATATAGTACCTACATTAAAAAGGAAGTGTAGTGTGACTTTATAATATATAAAACTATATAGTAAAATGGAAGGAAGTATAAGTTACATAAATAAAGCTTGTGTGACAATAAGTATGTGTGGGAACATTAAAGATGTACTATACAAAGTATTACAAATTATTTCAATGAGTGAGTCTAATTGGAATAATAAAGTTTTAAGGAGATATTGAAGTATTAGTGACTAATTAAATTGAGTCCATACATGTTATAAATATTAATTAGACTGGACTAATGTACATGGATTATATGATGTGGGTATATATAAAATCTCCGACTTTTCATTTTGTAATTACATTTAGTTACCAAATGTGAAATTATAAGCCAAAAAGGGAAATAAACCTAATGGTATTAGTAAACATTTCGTTACTACAAGTCAGTGAAATGAGAAGCCTTGTCCCAAATTAATAGTCTCAGTCATTAGCTGTGTATTTGGCCAATGGCCTATCCTCCCTACTGTTGCGTAAAACTCAGCAAACCAAAAAGGATAGAGGAAGATGATGATGCTAGAAGTTTCTATGATGATGGCTATGAAGGTGGTGGTTGGCCAAATCCTTCTTGTCCATTGTTTCCTTTCATCTTCCATTGAATCAAACCATGGTGCGAGAACAATAACTGGGTAACCAATTCTCTATATATAGCACCCTCTTCTACTCATTCTCTGTTGCTTGAAAACTGTCTAATAAGTTGCATTAGAGAGTGAGAGTTGCTGAGGATTGAGGGAGTATAATTAGAGAAGTGAGGGAGATCATTTTACGCTTCAAAAGGTATAAATTCTGACTTTTTGTTCTTAAATTTTGAGTTTTGTCAAAATTCTTATAATTGCTTGAATTCTCTGTCAATTGGTATGAATTGGCATGAGAATATGTTGTTTAAGTTTGTATGCATGTTTAGAAGTATTAGAATTAGTCTGAGTTGCAGCAGAAGAAGATTGGAAATTCTTGTGTTAAGGCTCTGCAGTAGTAGAGCCAATTTTTTTGCTCTAGATGAAGTGGCGATAGCACCACTTCCCTAATACTTCATGTGATCGCTCGAGTTACTGTCATGAATCTTGATGTTGGTTCCTTGTGTTGTCATGAGCATGCTAATTTGGTTTGAATATGCATATAAATGACCCTAAACTAAGGAATGATGTTGTTTAATAGATAGTAAGTCTTTGTAACTTGGTTTGGTGTGCGTATTCAAAGAAAGTATAAGGATTTGGAAACTAGTTTTGATAAACATTGTACAATGCATATTCTGATCTTAAGCATCAACATATTAAGTTATGGTATGCCTTGACATGTGATCAATATGTTAGTTTATATTATTAGAGATAACATAGACTATTCAACCATGATTGAGAGAAAAATTTCAAGTAAAACACCATACTAACTATGTGTAAATGAACTATATATACTCTAAGTTTTGAACTTCAAAACATGCTTATGTGATCTATTATGTGATTCTGAAAGCATGATATATAATATGTGAACTTACTTTGCATGCTTGATGGCTTAACATGATATTTTCAAAAGAAGCTTTGAAAACTAGTTTTGTCAATAACTACGTTACATGTATTCTAGAATGTGACATCATGATTAGGTGTGTCATGCCTATAGACATGATTAACATGAAAGCCTAGTTAGTCATATGCATTGTGAAACTAGTGTGGTTTAGAACAAGCATCAATGAAGTAGAACTTCACAACTTGAAATACATGACTAATCTTATGAAAGCATGTTTAATTGAGAATTATTGATCTGGTTGTATGAATACAACTAAACATGAAAGACTTTGTTACATCAACACGTTAAGTTTTGATTTTGTGGGATTTAATAATGACTCATGTAAAGGACAAGATATAGAAGAGACCAAACTTAATGATGAACATCATATCATGTGTAATTCTGTAAGTATCATCATAAGTATCTATGGGTGTACAAGTCTGGCCAAGCTTCACTTTAGTAGTGATGGTTTGAACAAGGAGTAGCGCAGCCGCACCACTCCTTAGTATAAACCAAGCGCGGCCACGCCACCCTGCAATAAGTTCTAATTTCTGTTAATAATTTGAGAGTTGATGCCTATATTGTTACCTTAATCTATAATACATGTCCAGTGCAGTATTCATGTATCAATAAGCATGTTAAGGAAAGAATCCTATGTTGAATTATTGTTTACAACCTTAAGTCAAAATGTGATGGCAAACTATTCTCTTTAAATGTCATAGTGTATGAGAAACTGATTTTTTGTGTTATGTGATAACATACGTATAAGATTATTCGACCAAGAGAAAACTAACAATATATGTTTAGCGACGATGAATTTCACTTGTGTATCATAACAAAATTTAGATAGTAGGTGTACATATTGAACTTTATAAGTAATGTGTTTATACATAAATAGGATATTATAGTTCATTGGAGTGGTATTAAGCTTTACCTTGGTAAACTACGCGTAAGGAAAGTTTCCTAACTTACAAAACTTTGAATTTTATACAAGTTCTCGAACATCATTTGATTCCCATATTGAATGCAAGGTTCCTAAATTCTTCAAACTGTACATATAATAATACGAATTGATGTCATATCAACCATATTAATTTCCAACAAATGTCTAGTACTATTTGGAAATCATTGGTATATCTTGATGATTGTTGCAAGCATTGAATTTATCATTCATAAATGAATTATATAAGCTATCTAAGCCATTGATTCGGCTAGACTATTATCGTATGTTAGAAAGTTATCCAAATGAAATTGACTTGGTGCAGACTCTTATTGATTGAGATGAACAACCCTATTTGAAGGAGAAACCATATAATTGTCAGGAGACCGACGTGCATATATGAGTATGATTAAATGTTATACATAACGTAGGGTAATTTAGGATGATCACCTGTTGTACTTGTTTTGTTGGATTAGCAGTATATTACTGTTAATTCTAGTAGAATTTCATAGTCTTTAGTGACTGCTCAATATTCATCATTTGAAATCTCAAAATGATTAAGTATTGAATCTTATTGATGTCTTTCAGTCCATAGCGACCTTTATTGAGAATTATTGAAAATTCCTAAATTATCAATCACTGTCATACTCTTATAGATTTGAACTCTATATATATGATCAACCTTATTGCGATATTACTTGTTGGGAAAAATTGTTGCTCATCCTTGCTTTTCTTAAATCTTTCAGTTAAGGCAGAACGTGGTGATCCCTCTGGCAAGGAAAAGGGTAAAGATAAGGCTTTGGAGTAGTTTGTTTTATAGTACTAGGAATGTAGTATTATTATGTTGTAGAAGGACTTAATTACTATGATGTATTAAGCTATGTTTAAATTAAGTTGTCATGTATTAGTAACAGTTGCGAGACCTTGAGACGAGAATAATTATGTCATAAAAATGTAATTTCGTCTATTTTTCGTTGTGTGAGATTTTAATTTATTACTAGGATTACCATGTGATGAACCAAATTCGAGATATGAGTGTCTAAATTTGGGGGCATCATAGGTTCGTATCAGAGCTGTCGTTTTAAACCTTAGGAGCGATAGTCCTTAGATTATAACTGAGGAGAACATATAAGATATGAAGGAATGAAACTCATGTAGAGTTTTCATAGAAAGAGACTTAGTGTGTTAGGGAATATAATTTCATTATATACAATGAACTTATGTTTATTTAACATTCTAATTGAGTTATTGTTTGTTTTGTCTTATGTTGGTGGTTGTAGGATGACTGACATGGGAGGACCTAGTAGAGTGGTAGAGGAGGAGCCACGTGACATACATGTGGTATATGAGGCACCATTGATAGCTGAGCCTATTCGGTAGTGGCTCCTATCAATGAGGAGGATGAGGAGGAGGAGATGGAGCCATTTCCCATAGAGAAAGATCTAGAAGAAGAACCTATGGAGGACGAGCCCACAGAAGATCCCGATGAGGCTACATTTGACGATCAGATGCTGGGTGAGTATAAGGAGAAAATTTTGGAATTATGATGTAGAGTCGAGGAGTTAGAGGTTGAGGTTCTTGAGAGGCAACTGAAGATGCAGGAGTTGGAAGTAGAACTTGCATATCGCAAGGAGGCAGGAGTACAGATGGGCACTCTTTTTCACTATTCGATAGCTAGGAATGTGGAGTTGGCAGGAAAGCTAGAAGAGATTGAACAAAGGGAGCTTAGCGAGAAGACTGAGAAGGAGGCTCTCCGTACACAACTGGAGATGGAAGTGATGGAGAGGATTCACTTTGAGGAAAAGTGGGAGGAAGCCAATGATAGGGCTAATGATTTAGAAGATGAGGTGCGGTGCAAGAGAAGGAAGATGAACAAGATGGGCTATGATGTGCGCACGACCATGGAGAGGTTGATGGGGTATATCATTAGCCAACAGAGCAGGGACAGACCCAGCGCACCATAAGCTGATATTTGGTGGTGCACATCACTCAGAAGGAGTACCAGAGCGCCGTGGAGCGTGAAGTGTTAGATTGAGGTCTAGGTGTTAGAAATTTAGCAGTTGTAGTATTTCATTATGTGATGTATATATCATAATGTAATCTCAGTCTTTTGTGTAAGATGTGAGATAGTTGTAAACCCCAAACTTTTGAAAATGTTAGAGGGGTAGTATGGTTGTCCCCGTCTTTTGTGATATTAGGGGATATGTGTTGTCATTTATAGAAGTATGCTAGGGATAATCATGTGATGTATTGATTTGGCGTATGAATATAAATGATCTTATTCCAGAAACGTGTTATAAAATTTTATTCTTTTTCATTTGAGAAATGTTTAAGTAATATAATTAAATAATAAAAATGAAAATTTTGTGATACAGAAAAATGCCGCCAAGACGTAGACTAACTGCACTGGAAGAGTCAGTTAATGATGAGAGAGGACAAGTAGACCCTATAAAAAGGCTAGTAGATTTGTTAGGGGAAGCTCTTAGGGGAAGAAATGAACCAGTACCACCCATTCCCCAAGCAATTCCAATCATAAACTTTAAGGACTTTAGGAGTGTAGGACCTCCGGAGTTCATGGGTATACCGATCTGATCGTAGCACATACGTGGATTAAAGAGATGGAGAAGGCTTTCACCATCACTCGCGTGGGTGAAGACCAGAAAATGGTGTTTGCTACTTACATGATGAGAGGTGAGGCAAACTACTGGTGCATGGGAGGCGAATCAACAAAGAGCCGGGGAAGGGATAATAGCATGGGAGAGGTTTAAGACTCTGTTCTTCTAGAATTACTTCCCGAAGAGCATGAAGAATAAAATGGAAGTGAAGTTCTTAGAACTTTAGCAGGGAGATATGACGGTGGTGCAATACGCGACTAAGTTCAATGAGCTAGCTTGATTTGCAGAACACCAAGTGGGAGATGAAGAGAGGAAAGCTAGGCATTTTGAACAAGGACCGAAGCCTTGGTTATTCAATAAGGTGTCAATTCTTCAGATCGATTCTTTTGCGACATTTCTAGAAAAGGCCGTTATTGCAGAGGGAGGTAGTGAAGCCTTGAGTTTGTATAACAAGGAGAAGAAAGGTAAGAACACGAGAGGAGATAGCCGTGGAGGAAGCAGCAATGGGGGAAGTAATTTTAGGAAAAAGGAAGTGGGAGAACAACAATAACAAAAATCACAACAATCAAGTGGGGAAGTTTCGTGGAGAGGTTAAGAAGAAGGAAGAGAGATGCTCAAAATGTGGGAGGTATGACCATAGTGAGTGTTGGAAGGGGCGCAGTGTTTGTTACAAATGCGACTAAGAGGGGCATATTTTGCCAAATTGCCCGAAGCCGAAGAAGATCAAAGGTTGTTTCGCTTGTGGCTCGGCGGACCACCTGATTAAAGATTGCCTATAGAAAGGGAGCGGTGGACGAAGCGACCAGCAAGGGGGAAGCAACAAACTAATGATTGGCGGACCGACGCCATCCAACCGCCCAACTGCCAGAACGTTGAACATGACTGTCCAAGACGCAGTAGCTGCAAAGGACGTGGTGTCAGGTATCATCCCGATCAATGATATAAATGCCTATGTATTACTTGATTCGGGTGCCACCTGTTCTTTTGTATCTAAGGAATTTGCTAGTCGACTTAATTTACCCCGAGAACGATTAGGAAATCCCTTGAACATAGAAGTTGCGAATAAGGAAGTAATCCCTGTAGAATATATTTACCAAAATTATCGTGCAAACATTATAAATCATGAACTAAGCGTAGACTTAATCCCGATAAGATTGGTAGAGTTTGACGTAATATTGGGAATGAATTGGTTGTATAACCATGCGGCGATAATTGATTGTCAGAATAAAAGTGTAAACCTTCAGACTCCAAATAAGTATAAGGTGGTGTTTTATGGTAGCTCATCGCTTAAGCAGTCATGTTGCCTTACAATGATGCACCAGTGTTGTTTGCAAAGAAGAATGATGGATCGATGAGGCTCTGTATCATTTATCAAGAATTGAATAAAGTAACGATTTAGAATAGATACACGTTACCAAGGATAGACGACCTTTTTGATCAACTGAAGGGAGCGTAGTGTTTCTCAAAGATAGATCTATGGACGTGTTATCACTAATTGAAAGTACGGGAGGAGGACATATCAAAGATGGCGTTCCGAACTCGTTACGAACATTTTGAATTTCTAGTGATATCATTCGGGTTAACAAATGCTTCGACAACATTAATGGACTTGATGAACAGAGTCTTCAAGCCATTCTTAGATAAATTTGTAGTAGTTTTCATTGACGATATGTTAATCTACTCAAAGAAGGAAAAAGAACATGTCGAACATATGAAGATGGTTTTGGAGGTGCTAAGAAAGGAGAAGCTATATGCAAAGTTTTCCAAGTGTGAATTTTGGATGAAGAAGGTTCAATTCTTAGGACACGTGGTGGATAAGGATGGAATTTTAGTAGACCCTGCAAAGGTAGAAGCAGTGAGTAATTGGGAGAAGCCAAAGACGCCAACTAAAGTTAGAAGTTTCTTAGGGTTAGCTGAGTACTATTGTGACGCCTCCAAAATAGGTATACATCACCCATTTTAGGTTGTCAATAACATGGTACAGAAACAACTACAACTTTATTAATACATCATAAAAACTATGAGTTTAAATACAAATATTATCTTCTAGACAATATCTATACCCAAATAAATCCTCATCACAATTATTGATACATTATTATACAAAAATGGTGAGGACTACTAAACAACTTCTAGAATCATCATTCTATACCCCGACTAGTACTCGCTACATTCTCACCTCCTAAGAAGAAAAATGGAACAATAAGAAAAAGGGTGAGCTCAACTAGCCCAGTAAAGAATATTATGACTAAGATAATATAGAACAAATTATTGTTAGTCTTCAACAGGGAAAAATCTGATAAAATACAATAGACAACAATTTTCAGATCAATATTCGCAGCGGAAATAATAATCCATAGAAGAGTTACGTAGAGAATGAAATCTATTACTATCTATGAATTTAAAAGTACTTCATCAATATTTTATCCCTGTAACATCAATCAATATACATCTTGAATCAAATATTCATCTTTGCACTACAGGCCAAAGATATTCATCAGTCGGTCATGTTCATCTCAACACCTGTTCATCTTTGCACTACGGGCTAAAGATATTCATTATAAAATCATTTATCTTTGCACTACAGGCCAAAGATATTCAATAATATCATCATTTAGGACTGAGGATGATGAAAAATATTTTAAAGGAGCGAATCCGATTGAAACAAAAGAATAAATATTAAGGATTCGTATTTCAGCTATTTCATGTCCAAAAATACCTCATAAATAATCATAGTGGAGTAAAATTCAAGAATGATCAAAACATGGATACAATCAAAGCTAGTATCCATAATAGAAATTTTGGATGAAAAACAAAATTTTGATTTTTCTGTGAATAGTGTCGTATTCGTGAATAGTGCCGTATACGTGAATAGTAACCCCGACATAAAAATTTCTAAATTTGATTAAAATTTCAGATCAATACTTCGGCATAATGATATTGAAAGAAATAATATCATTTGAAAAAAAAATAATATCCCTTACCTCGAAAGAATAGTACTTCTAGTTGAAACACCGGATATATGCTATGACTTGAACTTGCACCGTATAGCAGCACTCAAAGTATTAAAATACTCACAAGAATACGCTCAATATATCGAGAGAGAAAGAGAGAGAAATCTTTAGTTTCTGGTGTGATTTTCAATTCTAACCTAAGCAACCTATTTATAGGAAAATGCTTAGAACACCAAAGCAGAAAATTTAATAAATTATTAATATTTTCAAATTATATTCCTACGCACACCACACCAGACCAAAATCATCAGCCAAAATATATGCCAACAGTATTAACGGTAACAACTACGCCATTATTTATAACACACTTATTCTTGTCGTTTTCTTCATCCAATCGCTTTCCGTTATGCGGCCTACACAAGGCTGCGTCGTCGTACGAATATTCCCCGACAGCAAGAATATTCCACGACCAAACGATTATTTTATAACCACTTGCTTATTTGAAATATTTGCGTATTTTACCCATAACTATCCGCATTAATCAAATCAACCCTTACTATTTCAAAAAAATAAATGGAGGAAATTCAATTTTATTTATAATAAGTTGGGGTTTTACAACCTCCCCTCCTTATGAAATTTCATCCTCGAAATTGACATACGTACCTGGTGTTTCAAAAAGGTGAGGATACCTCGCTTTCATTTTCGTTTCTAACTCCCAGGTCATTTCCTCTATAGCATGGTTCCTCCACAAAACTTTGACTTGTGGTATGATCTTTGTGTGTAAGACATGCTCCTTCCTATCCAAGATCTTGACAGGTACCTCCTCATACGTTAAATCTTCGGCTATCACGTCCGATTCTAACTCAATGACGTGGTTCGGGTCTTTCACATATTTACGAAGTACAAATATATGAAAAACATTATGAACACGAGACATACTTGGAGGTAACGCGAGTCTATAGGCTACATTTCATACTAGGTTAAGAATCTGAAATGAACCAATAAATCGTGGATTGAGCTTTATTTTCTTCCCAAATCTTGTAACTCCCTTCCATGGAGCAACTCGCAACAATACATGATCCCCAATACTAAATTCCACGTCCTTTCGATGAAGATCCGCATAACTCTTTTGTCGATCCTGTGCCATTTGTATACGTTGTCAAATTATTTGGATCTTTTCTGTAGTCATACGTACCAACTCGGGTCCCAACAATGTTGCTTCACCCACCTCATCCCAACATATTGGAGAGCGACACTTTCATCCATATAATACTTCAAATGGAGCCACACCTATACTTGCCTGATAACTGTTGTTGTAGGAGAATTCCACCAATGGTAAATACTTATCCCAACTGCCCTTGAAGTCTAGGACACAAAGTCTTAATAGATCTTCAAGAGTTTGAATAGTCCTCTCTGATTGTCCGTCCGTTTGAGGATGGTATGCCGAACAGAATCGTAAATTCGTACCCATAGCTTTTTGCAAGCTAACCCAAAATCTTGAAGTGAACCTTGGGTCACGATCCGAAACAATGGATACTGGCATGCCATGCAACCTCACAATCTCATTTACATACATATGAGCAAGACGTTCAAGGGAATAAGTCTCTCGTATCGGCAAGAAATGAGCAGACTTGGTTAATCTATCAACAATAACCCAAACATCATATATGCCTTGAGAAACCGTGGGAAGACCCATAACGAAATCCATAGTAATGTGTTCCCACTTCCATTTAGGAATCTCAAGTGGTTGTAATGGACCCTTAGGTACTTGATGCTCCGCCTTTACACGTTGACAAGTTAAACACATCGAGATAAACTTTGCAATCTCTCTCTTCATATTGTTCCACCAAAATGTATGTCGAAGATCACGATAAATTTTAGTACCTCCAGGATGGATCGTAAATGGTGTATTGTGTGCCTCCATCATGATCTTGTACTTCAAATCAGAATCGTTAGGAACACAAAGTCTGGAGTGAACTCGAAGTATTCCTTCTTCATCGATTCTTACTTCTGGAATAGTACCTTCTTGCACTTTCTTCTTCATCCGCATCAGCTCCGGATCTATGGATTGAGCAACTTTAACTTTTTCAATTAAAGTTGGTTCTATGCGTATACTTGACATTATTGCATGGGTCCCCGGAGTCTTGAATTCTATCTTCATTTTTTGTAAATCACACAAAATGGGCCTTTGTTTTAACAACATTGCACTCGTTCCCGCATATGATCTTCTACTCAATGCGTCAGCTACCACGTTCGCTTTTCCAGGATGGTATTGAATGGTGTGGTCATAGTCTTTCAACTGCTCGAGCCAACATCGTTGTCGCATGTTGAGTTCCTTTTGGGTGAAGAAATATTTGAGGCTTTTATGGTCTGAATATATCTCCACTTTCTCCCCGTATAGATAGTGCCTCCAGATCTTTAGCGCGAAAACAACTGCTGCCAACTCTAGACCATGAGTAGGATAATTCCTCTCATATTCTTTAAGTTGTCGCGAGGCATAGGCTATGACTTTCCCACGTTGCATGAGAACACATCCTAACCCTTTGTCTGAAGCATCGCTATAGATAACAAATCCATCCGTACCAGATGGTATTGTTAGAACATGTGCCGAAATGAGTCTCCTCTTGAGCTCTTGGAAACTCTTCTCGCATTCCTCGCTCCATACGAATTTTGTATCCTTCCGAGTCAGATGAGTTAATGGAGTAGTGATTCGAGAAAACCCTTCCACGAATATCTGATAATAACCAGCTAAGCCCCAAAAGCTACGTACTTCGGTCACTGTCTTTGGTTGCTCCCAACTTTGTATTGCTTCAATCTTCGCCGGGTCAACAGATACTCCATGTTTTGACACCACGTGCCCAAAGAATGCTACTTCTTCAAGCCAGAACTCGCATTTCTTCAACTTGGCATAAAGCTTGTTCTCATGAAGCCTTTGGAGTACCAGCTTCAAATGGTGCTCATGATCTTCACGGCTTTTGGAATATATGAGGATGTCATCAATAAAGACAACAACGAACTGATCCAAATAATCCTTGAATACTCGGTTCATCATAACCATGAAAGCTACAAGAGCATTAGTCAATCCAAAAGACATGACTAAGAATTCATAATGCCGTCATCGGAGTTCAAGGCGTCTTTGGAATATCCTCTCGTTCTAATCTTGGTGATGATATCCGAGCGAAGATCAATCTTTGAAAAGAATTGTGCTCCTTGTAACTGGTCAAACAAGTCATCAATACGATGTAGAGGATACCTATTCTTGATGGTGACATGGTTCAATTCCCGATAGTCAATACAAAGTCGCATACTCCCGTCTTTCTTCTTTACAAATAAAACAGGAGCACCCCAAAGAGATGTACTAGGACGAATGAAACCAATGTCCAATAACTCTTGTAGTTGGACATTTAACTCCTAAAGTTCAATAGGAGCCATTCGATATGGGGTTTTAGAAATGGGCTTTGTACCCGGTTCAAGATTAATAAAGAATTCAACTTCACGTTAGGGGTAGGCCCGGGAAGTTCTTCAGAAATCGTCGGAAAGTCAATAACAACAGGAATATTATTCAAATTTGACGTGTCTTTATTCAAATCCATAACATGGGCTAAGAAAGCTTGACATCCATTTTTTAATAAACGAATAGCCTTATGACTTGATATGACAGTGATTAATTTTAATGGTTCAGTTGCTTGAATTCGAACAACAAGTTGATTAGGAATATGAAAACTAACAACCTTACGAAAACAATCAATTTTGGCATGATGAGTAGTTAAGCAATCAATCCCTAAAATCACGTCAAATGCAAGTATCTTTAAAGAGATAAGGTCAATAGGTAATGTGACGGTGCCAACTTGGATCAAACAAGATTTATAAACAGTGGATGTGATGAAAGTTTCTCCTAACGGAGTTTGCACAGATAAATCAAAGTCTAATTTCTTCTTGAGTTAAGTTTAAGCGTTGAGCACAAGCGGGGAGAAATAAATGAATGGGTAGCACCCCGGTATCTAGTAAGGTATAAACTTCACAAGAATTTATGATTAGCTTACTCGTGATCACCTCGTTTGGGTTCCTCGCATTTTGACCAGTCACAACAAACGCTCTTCCAGAGGCGATTGACTTTGACTTTTACGGGGATGACCTTTTGAGTCACCGTCCATTGAACTAGGTTTTCCTATCGTACAATCTCGAGCGATATGTCATTCCTTTCCACAATTATAGCATACCTTAAACTGTTGTGGGCAGTTTGGGCTGATATGTCCCTCTTTCCCGCATTTGTAGCATACGACCGGTGGTCGTTCTCTTCCTTAGAACCGAGTTGATCTTTGGTCTTTGACGTCTTCGCATTGTCATTGTTGAATCTCCTCTTTTAAAATCTCCCCGACTCGCTTCTTCTATTTTCATGGCCATGATTACCACCGAGTGGTTTCCATTTTGTCCGTCTTTTTCTTTCTCCATTTGGTTATCATTGTTACATTAACTACTATCTCGGTATGATCCTCTGGTTGTGGTCCCTCGGTTGAACGTACTCGTTATCTCGCTCTAATAATTGAGCCCACATTGACAACATCGAATAGAGAGAACATTTATGAGAAATGAGATCTTGGCGTATGTCGGGTTTCAAACCTCTCGAAACATCCGCACATCATCGTTCCTCATTCTCCACCAAATGAGGTGCAAACACGGATAACTCTGCAAACTTTGCCTCATCTTTGGGACAAATCATGTTATTTTGTTTCGATCTAATGAACTCCACTTCCTTCATATGACGTGAATACTTTCGAGGAAAATACTTGTCATTGAAACTTTTTCAAACGCGTCTCCCAAGACATGCCGAAAAGTAATTTGGATGGGTACGCTTCACTGATTCCCATCGATGTCGCCTTATTATGGAACATAAAGGTGGCGAATGGAACCTTCTGTTCCTCCATGCATCCCAAGACATCGAATATCTTGGTGATTTTTTTGACCCACATCTCCGCCTTAATTGGATCCGGCTTTCCCCAGAATTCTGGTGGTCCCAACTCTTTGAACTGCTTGGCGTGACAAATCGATGCGTTGTTATCATTTCCACATTGTATTTTGTGCACGAGTCTCCTCTCATCGATTTTGCATGAACTACAAAAACTTCTAAACATCCCATCGTTCATCATCGCTTTCGATTGGCGTTGTTCACGGGAGGAACATTAGAAGCCGGTACGCACGTTCTCTTCATTGGTGAGTACAGGTGTTTCCACGGTCTCATTTACTCCACTGTTAACATTCTCAGTCGACATTCTCAAATACTACCATAAAACAAGGGTTAATTAAGAAAATCAAATATCACATAATAACCCTATATATTGACCAACTAACAAATAAGCTCAGGTAGGACACACTAGCGAAGGATTTACTCGTCTCTCCCCTCCTAGTTCTATTCCCCGATCTCCGCCAGAGATCATATCCCTAAGCTTTGATACCAATTGTGACGCCCCCAAAATAGGTATACATCACCCATTTTAGGTTGTCAATAACATGGTACAGAAACAACTACAACTTTATTAATACATCATAAAAATTGTGAGTTTAAATACAAATATTATCTTCTAGACAATATCTATACCCAAATAAATCCTCATCACAATTATTGATACATTATTATACAAAAATGGTGAGGACTATTAAACAACTTCTAGAATCATCATTCCATACCCCGACTAGTACTCGCTACATTCTCGCCTCCTGAGAAGAAAAATGGAACAAGGAAAAGGGTGAGCTCAACTAGCCCAGTAAAGAATATTATGACTAAGATAATATAGAACAAATTATCGTTAGTCTTCAACAGGGAAAAATCTGATAAAATACAATAGACAACAAGTTTCAGATCAATATTCGCAGCGGAAATAATAATCCATAGAAGAGTTACGTAGAGAATGAAATCTACTACTATCTATGAATTTAAAAGTACTTCATCAATATTTTATCCCTGTAACATCAATCAATATACATCTTGAATCAAATATTCATCTTTTTACACTAAAGCCAAAGATATTCATCGATCATCATGTTCATCTCAACACCCATTCATCTTTTTGCACGGGCTAAAGATATTCATTATAAAATCATTTATCTTTGCACTACTGTGCCAAAGATATTCAATAATATCATCATTTAGGGTGAGGATGATGAAAAATATTTTAAAGGAACAAATCCATTGAAACAAAAGAATAAATATTAAGGATTAAGTATTTGACTATTTCATGTCCAAAAATACCTCATAAATAATCATAGTGGAGTAAAATTCAAGAATGATCAAAACATGGATACAATCAAAACTAGTATCCATAATAGATATTTTGGACGAAAAACAAAATTTTGATTTTTCTGTGAATAGTGTCGTATTCGTGAATAGTGCCGTATACGTGAATAGTAACCCCGACATAAAAAGTTCTAAATTTTATTAAAATTTCAGATCAATACTTCAGCATAATGATATTGAAAGAAATAATATCATTTGAAAAAAAAATAATATCCCTTACCTCGAAAGAATAGTACTTCTAGTTGAAACACCGGATATATGTTATGACTTGAACTTGCACCGTATAGCAACACTCAAAGTATTAAAATACTCAAAAGAATACGCTCAATATATCGAGAGAGAAAGAGAGAGAAATCTTTAGTTTCTGGTGTGATTTTCAATTCTAACCTAAGCAACCTATTTATAGGAAAATGCTTAGAACACCAAAGCAGAAAATTTAATAAATTATTAATATTTTCAAATTATATTCCTACGCACACCACACCAGACCAAAATCATCAACCAAAACATATGCCAACATCCCAAAAACGTGTTTGTTACTTAAAATATTTTAAACTTCCAAAAATTAATTATTTCAGAACTCCGAAACTTCAATAATTCACAATAAATAGCCCTTTTAACAGAAAAATTCAAACCTCATGTCTTTTCTATAGGAAATTCCATTATCTACAACTTTAAAGAAGAAAGTTTTTCTAAATTCCAAACAGAAATTGACCGAAATCCACAAACGGGAGATTTTACAAGCTATAATCAAATTTCAGTCAAGAAATGGGGTCTACCGACACACAAAACATGTGTTAATTATTTAATGCCACAAAAATACTCTTCCTCCTCATATACTCATATATCCCACATTCATTGTAAAAATATCACCATCAATATATTATTAAAATAATATATTTAATTGAATTATTTTATCAGAAAAAGATAAAATATTAATTTTTAACAATTGTCACATTAAAAATTTTCTCCATCTATATCCACATAAAATCAATATTTTTCTCATCATATAATTCAATAATTAATTATTCACGAATAATATTACAGAATCACAATCATCGACAAACCGTGCGGTTCCGGGATAGAGGGGCTTTCCAATAAGGATCTCTCCTCATCAAGCGCCGCAATTAGATGACCTAACCTCTCCTTAGAGACAGAACTTTCTAGACATTGCCAATAATGTTATCCAATAATATTATCCAGATAATATGAATTATTGCTCCGATAATAGAAAATTCTGTGTAGTGACAATTATTGAAACAACAATAATATAAAATATCGACGCATCAATTATTGAATCAATAAAATAAAATACTGAATAGTAATTACTATTATTGAGTAGTGCCTTCTTACGTAAGAATCAATAATTGGTGTAATACCGTGTGCTACTGTGTTTTAACCACCGGGTATTCCAACAATATTAACGGTAACAACTACGCCGTTATTTATAACCAACTTATTCTTGTCGTTTTCTTCATCCAATTGCTTTCCGTTATGGAGCCCACACAGGAGGATGCCGTCGCAATTAATATTCCCAACAAAGAAGAATATTCCACGACCAAACGAATATTTTATAACCACTTGCTTATTTAAAATATTTGCGTATTTTACCCATAACTATCCACATTAATCAAATCAACCCTTACTATTTCAAAATAATAAATGGAGGAAATTCAATTTTATTTATAATAAGTTGGGGTCTTACAACTATCGAAGATTTATCTAGGATTTTTTTAAGATAGCAACCCCATTGACCAATTTAACAAGGAAGACAGTGAAGTTCGTGTGGACGGACAAGTGCGAAGAAAGTTTTCAAGAGCTGAAATAGAGATTAAGCGAGGCGACTGTATTATCATTACTAGATGATACGTGAGGATTTGTGGTGTATAGTGATGCGTCGCACAGAGGACTTGACTGTGTGTTAATGCAACATGGCAAGGTTATGACAACTAAAGGATTATGAAAAATGATACCCTACTCATGACTTAGAGTTAGCGGCAGTAGTTTTTGCGTTAAAGATTTGAGACATTATTTGTTCGAAGAGAAATGTGAGATATACACGAACCACAAGAGTCTGAAATATATCTTCACACAGAAGGAGTTGAACATGTATCAGAGAAGATGGTTAGAATTAATCAAGGATTACAACTGTGAAATTCTTTATCACCCGGGGAAGGCAAACGTAGTAGCCGACGCGCTAACCAGGAAAGGAAGGGAGAAGTTGTTTAAACTAACAACTCAGGAGGAGTTAATAAGGGATATGGAGAAATTAGAGATAGAAGTAAAGGGTTTGGAGAGGTCATAAGAAAGATTGTTCGCAGTCGAAGCTCGTCCAACCTTGTCGGATAGAATAAAGAAATTACAAAGAGAAGGATGAAGAGTACGAGAAAATCAGGAAGAGGATGACAGAAAATGAGGAAGAAAAGTTCAAGATGGATAAAGACGGTATTTTGATATTCGGAGGGAGAGTGTGGGTGCCAGCAATAACCGAGTTGAGGCAATAAATTTTGCAAGAGGCACACAATACAACGTATTCCGTTCATCCCTGAGGCACAAAGATGTACCGAGATTTGAGGCAACATTTTTGGTGGTCCAATCTAAAACTAAAAATCGTAGAGTGTGGTAATAGATGTCTTACTGGTTAACGGGTTAAAGTAGAGCACCAAAGGCTGAGTGGTCTACTTCAACCATTGGAAATACCAGAGTGGAAATGGGAGCACATTACGATGGACTTCGTGGTGGGACTTCCAGTCATACAGAAAGGTTTTGATTCCATTTGGGTTATCATAGACTGACTAACAAAGATAACTCATTTTCTATTGATCAAGATCCGATATAGTTTGAATCAGCTAGCGAATCTGTACGTAAAGGAAATTATTTCACGACATGGAGTGATGGTATCAATTATCTCTGATTGAGATCCACATTTCATGTCAAAATTCTAGAAAAGGTTGCAAGAAAGGATGGGAACACAACTGAGGTTAAGTACTGCTTATCATCCACAAACAGATGGACAAAATAAACGAACGATACAAACACTTGAGGACATGCTTAGAACTTGCGTGATGGACTTCAACGGAAGTTGGGGCGATCACCTACCCTTAGTGGAATTTGCATATAACAATAGTTACCATGCGGGTATAGACATGCCACCGTACGAAGCTCTTTACGGGAGAAAGTGTAGAACACCGTTGTGTTAGGATGAAGTCGGTGCACAAAAAATGTTGGGACCAGAGTTGGTGCAACAAACTGCAGATGTGGTGACAGTGATAAGAGCTAGACTAGTAGCTGCACAAGATTGCCAGAAGAAATACACAGATTTGCATCGTCAGGACCGCGACTTTGAAGTCGAAAGTTATGTTTTCTTAAAAGTATCTCCTTGGAAGGGAAAAATATGATTCGGCAAGAAGGGAAAATTGAGTCTGAGGTTTATAGGACCATTCGAGATACTAAAGTGAGTGGGCAAAGTGGCGTACAAAGTTGCATTACCACCTAAGTTGGAGCACGTCCATAACGTGTTTCACATCTCCTTGTTGCATCCGTACAAGCCCGACTACAAACACGTGATTTCCTACGAGCCCATTCAAGTGGAAAAGAATCTAGCATATGAAGAAATTCTTGTCCAGATGTTAGATAAGAAAGATCAGACATTAAGAAATAAAATTATATCTTCTGTAAAAGTACTTTGGCGAAAGCACGACGCCGAGGAGGCCACGTGGCAATTAGAAGATAAGATGCGAAGGGATTATCCCCATTTATTTGTGTAACCTTGTAACAATTCCGAGGACAAAATTTTTATAAGGGGGAGGATGTAAGAACCGTGAATTTCATGAATAAATATTATAAGAAAATGAATATTTATTTGAAAATAAATATTGATGTGTTGTGAGATGAGTGATTCAATTAATTTAAATTGAATTTATAAGAATTGAGAAAATTGTGAAGTTTATGATAAGCTCGAAGAATGCCTTGTGTGGCATGAGAATAGAAATTTAAAGGGTTTAATCGAAGAATGAATAAATTAAGAAGTGAATAATTAATTAATATTATATTATTAATTAATTATTATTGTGAATAATAGAATACTAATGAGTAAAGTAACTTACATAATTAGAATTACATTTACTCATTTAATTGATGTGTGCAAGATATGAGATAATATATAGTACCTACATTAAAAAGGAAGTGTAGTGTGACTTTATAATATATAAAACTATATAGTAAAATGGAAGGAAGTATAAGTTACATAAATAAAGCTTATGTGACAATAAGTATGTGTGGGGACATTAAAGATGTACTATATCAAAGAATTACAAATTATTTCAATGAGTGAGTCTAATTGGAATAATAAAGTTTTAAGAAGATATTGAAGTATTAGTGACTAATTAAATTGAGTGATTGCAACATTGGATGACACGGATTGAAATAGATTTCCCCCTGCCGCTACAGACTGTAGTGACATGAGAAATTACTCATTTGCCCCTCATTTGCTCATGTGCTACACTGTCTACCGCTACAAGTTATAGTAGTAGTTTAGTTAATTAATAAATTAGAATGACTTAGTGGTAGCTTAATGGCCCAATAACCCATAGGTCTTATGTTCGAAACCTAGCTATGATATTTTTGATTCTTATGTTATATTTTTTGTGTATTAGATAAATTCTATTACCATCTATATATATATACACATCTTAAATCTCCACATTAAACTAAATATATATAAAGTAACTATGAATATTTATATAACGTAACTATGAGTATTTTAATATATATATATATATATATATATATATATATATATATATATATATATATGGAGAAGTTTCTAAAGCAAACCTTAAAAAGTGAACCAAAGGCAACCGCCGTCTTTGGTGTCTATGGCAATGGTTTGACCCGTCGCCAAAGACTACATGGCTATGGCGACATAGACACCAAAGACGACGGTTCGTCTTTGGTTCGCTCTTTAAGGTTCGCTTTAGAGGCGGTCCGTATATATATATTTATAAACAAATATTCATATAAATATTTAGAGATAAAATTATATGAATATTAATTTATATATATTTATAAACAAATATTCATATTAGTATTTATATAAACAAATATAAATAGTAAATTTATAATAAATTAATAAATATTTATTTATAAATTTATAAATATTTCATCTAAAATTTATAAAATTTAGATATGAATATTTTTTTATAAATATTTATATGAATATTTAGAGATAAATTTATAAATATTTATATGTACCTTCTGCCCACACTTGTAACACACAAACTTACTTTTAAGACACTCTCCCGAGTGATTCCTTCCGTAATTTCCACACTGCACAACCTGTTTCTTTCCACCTCCTGGCCTAATTTTGGTATTCCCGAGATTATCTCCTTTCCTTTTTCTAGTCCTATTACCACTACTCCCTTCTCCCTTCTTCGACTCTAGCTTGATTTGCCTCCCTCCAAAAATTCGCCTCTCATTTCATCGTATAGGTGGCAAAAGCTGTCTTTTGCCCTTCCGTTACTCTAACTATCACAAACACTTCTATAGGGTCAGTTGATCATCTGAATCCTGGTAGTACGACCGCCTTGAAGTCTTTGAAGTTTGCCGATCGATTATCCGGGCCGATTTCCATGGTACCGGTATTCCATTCTCTGCATATCTTGGCTGACATATATTCGCAAAAAACGCATCGGTCCGATTGTCCTCCAACTTTGTTGACATGTTCTTCTGCCTTTTGGTTCCCTTTTTGTCTTAGCGGCATTATCTGATTAAATAAAATCATGTTCATCCAACTAATTCATAGTAATCTACACCATATAGCATAACACATACTGCTTTAAACATCCACCATCCCTTTGTGACACAAAAAGTCGAGAATCGCTGCCACAACTTATTCAAAAGTTGAGAATATTACCTTATATAGACATACATATCATATACACAACATAGAATTATACATATTCAAGTACTACAAATACTACTTATTTCTTACGCATTCACTAAGGATCAATTGCTTAGTAATCTTTATATTCCTATTATCCTCAATAATCCATTAACACATAACTATACCAAGTTCGTCAAACTAACTACACATTATGAGTTCAGGAGCTTACCACAATCATATGAGTTTAAGAACTCGAGTTTGACCTTATATTCTCTAAATATACTCTACGTATCAATTATACTACAATTTCTAGATTCGGTACTACATTTTCCATACTATACACCTTAACAGGGTTGCTCTCAAAATGAGCCTTTATTTCAACTATTGACTTTGACATTGGCTCGGTTATGGAGATTGGCTCCTTCTTTACGATCTGAGGGTATCCTACTCCTTTTCTATCTGACATGTACACATAGAAATTGTCCTAATTAGCATATAATATATACACATAACAAACAATAATTTTATATATAAGTTATCTTTTATTTTGTTTGACGATGAATTAATTCAATTCATCTCCTTTTAAACTCTATTTGAGTTATTTATATTTTCAACATTTCCCTCTGTCCTAAGGTTATAAACTAAGGTCTATCCCACCTAAGGTTTCCAACCCTAAAGCTCTGATACCATGATGTAACGCCCCTAAATTCAGGTTCTTGAAACCCGAACTCAATGTTTTACGATACCATTTCTATGAGCGAAAATAATACTAATAATAATAACAATAATATAAATACCAAACTTAATTTACATATATCAGAGTCTAATCCCCAGTTTGTCAACCTTTACTACATTACATTACATGATAATAATAAATATCATCCTTATCTTAATAAAACAAAACTATTACATAATATATAGCATAATACTCATTCAGCAACTTTCCCTTTTCCTTTGTTCTTGGCCGAACCTTCTGGTTGTTCACACTTAGCTGAAAACATTTAAATTAAGCAAGGATGAGCATTTAATTGCCCATCAAGTAATAGCAACAATAGATATTAGCTGAAAGGATTAAATGTTTTCTTTGAATGACACTTCTACAACGAATCAACAGTTGTGAAGTAAGCTGGACCAATAATAAAAAAAATATCATTTTTATATCAAATTTTTAAAACTACATACTGACTATAAATGAAGATCAGTCGACAGACTATGAACATTATTTTTAATTCTCGTTAAGGTTTAGCAGAACTTCATCCGCAAACCGTCATAACTTACGGGCGCGAGGGTGATCATCCCAATGTGCCCTGTATTGATCAATACTACATACAAGAACGATATTTTTGTTCAGCATATTCGCCTTAGGCGCATAAAAGTTTCCCAGATTCGGGATGTTCATATTTAGTCTGGAATCCGAACCAAAACAATTTGATTGGATACAATATAGTACTTTCATGTTCAACGATATTTCTAAATCTGTGTCTAGCTGGGTCAAATAGCTTAGATGGCTTTTAAGTCAACGTATACATACTGAAAATCAATAGGTATGTATCATCATGTGATTAAATATAATGATTATCCAAGTGGGGACACTTGTATAACCATATTTAGAAATTAACGAACAGAATAAATATCTGGATTATACAATAATACTGTATTGATAAACAATGATCGGATAATTTAAGAACTTGTATGAATACAAATGATTGGATACATAATCGATAACAATAGAGTGAATAATCTGGCACAGCGATAATATAATTTTGAAACTTTCTTACTCATGTCCATTGCATAAGGTAAATGCAAAGGTAGGATACTTGCCTGATCTGCTGCTTACAGTTACGCAACTTAGTTTTATCTTTTATATCAAGCCCTATCATTAATAAGATCATTTATTCTATTAGAATAACATATTATAACACATAGTACTGCTATTTGTAGTCAGTGCTTAACCTAATCACATTGTCACACAGTTATATCAGTCATTGCATCACAAACAAACATGCATACAGATAATTTATATAAGTCCAGATCAATTTCTAAAACATTTCAGTGTACCGACGACTTTACCGGGTAATTATAGAATCTAAAACTCTATTCTATAGTTCAATAGATGTAAATATCAGTCATATTATTTTTCATAGCCTTATAATAATTTTTAAATAATTATTATAATTTATCATGATTTTTCAAACACTTGAATCATTATAAAATGATTTCAATACCAAATAATTCTATTATCATTAATATTTAATTAATATTAAACTATTAATGAAACCATTGCCAAAATATTAAAATTATTTATAATAACTTAAAATATTTTTAAAGTATTACTATTACCCTTAAATGATTTTTCAAATAATTAAAATTATTTTTAAATAATTACCATTAATATTTAAATAATAATGTATTATTTATCAAAATATTAAAAGTTATTAATTATAACTTAAAATATTTTAATTCATTTATATCCTTTTAAATAATTTTTAAATTAATAAAAATATTTTTAAACTATTTACTTAATATAATTATTAAATAAATTTAATATCATTAATATTAAATTATTAATGAAATTATCCTTTAAATATTAAATTTATATTTTATTACTTCAAATATTTTTAAACACTTTATTTTTATTTAAAATGATTTTTATAATATTAAAATCATTTTTAAACTAATTTATTTAATATAAATATTAAATAAATCTAATATCATTAATATTAAAATATTAATATTGTTCATGACAAAATATCAAAAGTTATATTTTATAACTTAAAATATTTTTATAACCTTTAAATCATTTTTATATTATTTTTAAATCATTAATTCTATTTTTCATAATTTATTTTATACATTTATTAAATAAATTAATTATCATTAATATTAATTTATTAATTAAATTCATCACAAAATATTAAAAGTCATTTAAAATAACTTAAAATATTTTCTTATACCATAATATAATTTTAAATGATTTTTCAAGTATTAAAATCATTTTTAAACAATTTATTTAATATTATAATTAAATAAATTAAATACCATTAATATTCCAAAAATATTAAATATTAATGAAATATATTCAAAATGATTAAAAATCAATTTTAGGCTTTAAAATAATTTTAGTAATTTATTTTTATTTTTAAGAATTAAAAACTATTTTTCTCTAATTATTTAATAAAATAATTAATTTTAGAAATAAAGTGTCGCTAAAGACTGCCTATATCGACAGAATCATCACTATAGGTGTTCTTCATGTTTTTGGCCAAACCCAGAAACTCATAGCCAGTCACTAAGTGTACCACTTTGACCACCAATAAATCAGATCTTATAGTGCTAGTGCAATACTACATGATCCAACAACAAACATGGCTAAACAGCATAAAACAAATGAGATCTATGGCCTCGAACAAGCTGTCAGAGCTGTTCTTCATTTCTATTTCTGGGTTACCTAAAAATGAAGAACAGTTCGACCAACCACTTTTGGGCTTCCACAACTTTTTATTCATGTGATGTTTTTGTGATATAATGATTTCAGATTGTAGCCAACATACAAGACAACAGATCTATTACATAAACACAGTTTAACAACAACAAATCAAGCAGATCTATGCTGGTCAAAGGCTGTCAGAGATCATGGGCATAGGTTTTCTAGGTTGCCCAGAAAACTAGATTCGTGTTCATCTTACCTACTTTGGCCAGCCACTACATTAAATCCATTTGATGATTAAGAGATTTTAAGGCATTAACATGTAGTCTATATACCAACCTTTAACATGAATACAACAACAATAACAAATTAACAAACAACAAAAAGATCTGGGCCCATAAACTTGCTGTCAGAGCTTTCTGGGCAAGTTCATGGCTGCCCAGATTTCGTATGGTCATGGCCGGTCAATGTGACGCCCCCAAAACAGGTATACATCACCCATCTTGAGTCGCCAGATACATGGTACAAAATTCAAATACAACTTAATTATACATCAGTCGTGTAAAATACGACAAAACATAATCAAAGAGTTTTAATACGTATATTGTCATCTAGACAGTATACAAACTCAATGAAGTCCTCATTACATTTATTGTCACACTATTTAATGAATAGTGAGGACTACTAATGCTATCATCCGGACGTCAATTCCTTTCCGACTAGTCCATTACTACGTTCTCATTTCTCAAGAGAATAGTGAAAGAAAGGGTGAGCTCAACTAGCCCAAAGAAGAAATATTATGACTAAGATAATGCGAGAATAAATTATCATTAGCCTTCAACAATGTTAAAGCGATAAAATACAATAGACATTAAGTTTAAGCTGCTAAATTTGAACAAGCAATCCATTAGAAAAGTCAAGTAGAGCATAAAATCTACTATCTTCTATGATTTAAAAAGTTTTTCATCAACTTAATCGCTGAGACTCAGCTTAATAAATAAACCACATTATCAAGTCATCCCTGTTTTACGGGCCAAGGATATTCATTAAATTATCAAGGGTCATGACTATACCGAATAATCCCTGGTCATAATCATACCAAAAAATGTCCATCAATGCACTACAGGCCACTAAGGACTTTTACCACATCATTCGTCACATTACGGTCATGACTATACCGAATAATCCCTGGTCATAATCACACCAAGTCCATCTATGCACGTAAGCCAAAGATGACTTTTATCACAATATAAACATGAGAATGATGACAATGATATAAGCATTAATCAAACGAAAAATAAGGATAAATGTTAAACACTTTAAATTTATCCGAATATTATCAATCACTTAATAAACTCATAATCTAATATTATTAATATTATAACAATATTTTAATCACTTCTTAAACTTATAAATAATTTATTTCAATTGTTTACACTTTACCAAATAATGCATTTAATCATTCAAAAATGCCATACTCATAAGATTTCATCACCAATGATCAAATCCCTTATCAAAAATTTGCATATACCCTATATAGGATTTCCAAGCCATAAAACCCTATTTTCCAAATTTGTTACTTCACATAACATATTTAACTCATTTACTCATAACTAGATCATTTTCATGAAAAATACCAAATCAGTCCTAAAAATATTTTTTTCTGGAATTTAGCAGAATAGAGTCTCATATTGAACATATATTTTTCTCGGAATTTTTAAAATTCATTTACTATTTTTCAAAAATCAATTTCTAATTAAATCCTTAAGAAATTAGCTACCTCAAGTTTAACTCCAAAAACTCCCAAATCTTGGCAGGATCTTACACATGTTAACATGATCTTCCAGTTTAAATTTCATGGTCATCGGAGTTATAGAACTCCGGTTATATCGTTTTTCGTTGGAAAAACCTAAAAATTGAAATGGTCATAACTTGCTCATTTTAAGTCGGAATGAGCTCATTTTTGGACATGAGGTAATTTATACCATATATTTCCATGTCCCAAAAGGCCAGAATATTTCTCAAAAATTAAGTGGCCGAAAATACCCTTTTAAACTTCTGGGCAGTAGCCTTTTCGTAATTTGCAGCTTTTGACTCCTTTTCTAAAATCAGTTCGCACGAAAATTTACAACACCTTTTACAGTGATTCCACTTGGATACGTTAGAAAACTCATAGATCTAACTCTAGAACTTGAGCACACTCAAAAATTCGAAATATAATAGGAGATATGGTCAATTGAATTTCATGTTCCATTTTTACCAAAATCTGATTTTCAACCCTTTGTGATTTCTAAGAAACTTTCATGTTTTCACATAATAACCAACATAACTCATCATGACAATGACATAATAATTCCATAAAACAAGTTCAAGAATTAATTTATCCAGGAACCAATAACGTCCAAATTATCAACATGATACTGCTTTGTGGAGAAAAATTCAAGAATACTCAGAAGAATATTTCCACGAAAAGATAATGGATGAAGTGCAAATATCCAGGATATTCCACTAATTTCATGGAATATAGAATCCAAAACTTTAACCAACTGAGTATAATAGAATATATGACACTGCAAATGGATTTTCACCCGCCATGTGGTAATCCACATATACAGATCATTTCCACAATTTAATAAGGAATGAATACAAAGGATCATTCACCATGCATGTGGTAATCCACATAGACAGGTTATTCCAATAGAATAATAAAGAATGGAATAATAGAAGGATTTACCATGCGTGCGATAGACTGCACAGACAGGTTATTCCCAACAAAATAAATAAGAATGGAACCAGGTCATGCGTAAACGCACAGAAAGGATATTCCGACAGAATAATAAAGAACAGAACAAGGTCAGGCAAAATTCGTACCGATAGGATATTCCAACAGAATAATAAAAAATGGAATAACAACAGAAATCACAATGCATGCGATAGACCGCACAGACAGTTTATTCCAATAGAATAATAAATAATGGAACTGTGTCCGGCGTAGAACAGACATGGATATTAAGCAGAATAATAATGAACGGAATAATAGAAGAATTTCACCATGTATGCGGTACTTGCAGATAAACAAAGTTATTCAACATAATAATAAAGAATGGAATAACAGAAGAATTTCACCATGTATGCGGTACTTCGCATAACAGGTTATTCCAACATAATAATAAGGAATGGAATAACAGAAGTTCTCTTCATGAATAAGAAAGAAATAATACACCTTAACTTAGAATAAAGCTGGATACAGGAGTAGTGAAGTAGTAGAATACTGTTCTTCTTTCTCTCTATAGTTTCTCTCTCTATAGCTTCTCTCTATAATTTCTCTCTATAATTTCTCTCTCTGGAGTTTCAGTGAATTCGTAAGAAATAATGAAGGAATGAGCTTCTATTTATAGGATAATGGGTGAATAGTAACTAATTCATGAAATCGGTCCATTGATTTACTTTTAAAGCAGACGGTCCAGATTGGTTTACAATAAAATATTCTAATAAAATAAAATCTTTTAAATAAAATATAATATATTCTATTTATAATCTAATAAAATGAATAACTTTATAAAAGTATTCATTTTATATAAAAAGATTTTACTATGCAAAATACTATGCATAATAGAATATAATATATTCTATTTATAGTCTAATAAAACGAATAACTTTATAAAAGTATTCTGTTTTATATAAAAAGCTTTTCTGTTTTATTATATTAATAATACTAATAAAATAAAACTTCATCATCATTATTATAACTCACATTATTAATTGACCAGGTCGTTCCCAGGAAAGAGGGGGCTTTCCAATAAGGATTTCTCCCTATTGACGCGCAATTAGGTGACCAAACCTCTCCTTGGCAGAACTTCTAGACATCGTTAATATTACAAATAATAATATTAATAACTTCGTCGTCTCAATTATTTATTTAATAATATATAAAATATCGACAATAATTGAATCAATTAACGTGAGATACTATGCAACAATTACTGAAGCAATAATTGAACAAAACTGAGTGACTTCTCACGTAAATATCAATAATCAATATCGTGTGCTACTATGCAACCACGCGTATTACTGTACTTTTACTACCGAGTAGTTCAACAGTTTTAACGGTAAAACTTCTGCCGTTATTTTTATAAAAATATTTTTGTCGTTTTCTCAATCCGACAATAATTCCGTTGTGGGGTCCACCAATGATTGTACCGTCGTACGGATATTCCCTGACAAAAAGAATATTCCCCGACCAATCAAATATTATATACCAACTTGTATACTTTGCAAAATTTATAAATATTACCCACAACTATAACATTATCTCAAATCCACACCATAATTTTAAAAAAAATATTTCGAGAAAATTAAATCTTTATTCATAAAATTTGGGGTCTCACAGTCAACGTGGTTTGACCACGAATATCTTACAATCTGTACACGATCTGGACTTGATTCAAGTTTCAGATCAAAGATCTCACAACATACCATAAGATCAAACCTTTAAACAACAAAAACACATAACAACCAAAGATCTATGAGGTCTGACATTCATTGTCAGACCACTTTTTCAAGTTTTTCCAGATTTGTAAAAATATCAAATATGAGCCTATAAATGTTATGGATCTAACATCTATCAACCCAGATCATCAATATACACTACATACAACATGTTTAACAAAAAAAAGCTAACATCTAACATGGCAACCAAGATTAGATTTCATTTAGGGTTTATACCTTTACTTAAGTTATGCTTGAATCTGAATGTCACTTTCTCTTTCTAAGGCTATATATATTACATGATACAATACAAGGTTGATGAAATGTGGCTTGTTTGCTGATTATTTAGAGCACATTGGGTTGGTAGAGTAGTTCACCAACTAAACATATGGCAAGATACACAAGTTTCCTACAATAATACAATAAGGGCATAAAAGTCATTTGGCTTATAATTTTAATGGTACTAAAGTAATTTAGCAAACCCTTAGGGTTTGACCCTTAGGGTTTAACCCTAAGGTTTAACCAAAAATAGATTTCTAGGTTTTCATTTAGGGTTTAAAATAAAAATAGCAATTAGTTTCCTAAAATGTAATTTAGAGTTTCATAATTACAATTAGTTTTCTAATTACATTATACATGAACATTAGGGTTTAAATTCCACTAATTAGCATTAAGCTTTATAATTAAGCGATTAGGGTTCCTATTTAGCAAATTAGGGTTTTTAGTTTAGAATTTAGGGTTTCTAATAATTAGAGTTTTCCCTAATTAAGTATAATAGCTGTCATTAGACACATTATCACAGTATCACGACTACAAAATGACTTAACAAATTCTTAGGGTCTACAATATTTAATTAGGGTTTATATTTATTAATTAAGGTTTTTCAAAAAATTAAGGTTTCCCTAATTAAGGTTAATATCTATAATTCCGGTCGTTAATCACATTATCACTATTACATAACAATCATGTACTCTAATTTGAGTTTCAAATTAGGGTTTAGCACAGTACTACAAGATTTTTTTACTGTCACACTATAATTGACCAATTATCAGTCTACACACATATAATACACATTTATAGCAATGAAATATAATTAATATTATATTATAATTCTCATTCCTTGATAAAAATCCAAATTTAGAGTTTGGATTCCATATCTGATTATCTTGCATGTATAACATTATTAATTAAGTTAAAATAATTAACTTAATAATCGAACTAAAATTCATATAATAAAATAATTATTATAATAATTCTAATAATCATTTCATATATAATAAATTAATATAATAATCATATTTTCATGAAAAATAAATAATAAAAACATTTTTACTATAAAATTAATTATTATAAGAATATACTTTATAATGATCAATAATTCTAAAATAAAATTATTTGAAATTATTCATGTAATAAATATATTTGTATTTATCACATAAATACACACGCTTTACCTTGCATGTATTCCCACCTTTAAAATAACATAATAATAATAAAAATAAAAATTTATACGTAAAATTTCTGATTTAATTTTATAAAAAATATCGGGTTATTACATTCACCCTCCCTTATAAAGATTCTGTCCCCGGAATCACTGTTTTAAAACTTATACATACAAGGGTACATAGCATACACAATCATTGCAAGTAGATCTCGATCATAATTGATCAAACCGATTTTTAACTATTCAGCATAATACTTGTCTATCTGATTAAATGAAAAATTGATTTCTAATAGAACTCAACTTCCTCCTTCAAAATTTCTTTATAAAATAATTTACTATATATATAAGAAAATCATATATAAGAAAATAAAATTTATTCGAATAATACCTGGAGTTGCATCCCCATCTGCCACGGTATCTTGAACGGTCACGTTGAAGACTCTTACGGTTGATTTTGTTGGTTTGTTTGTTAAAGTTGGTCCCTTTATTTCCAGCATCCCGCTACTTTTCTCCGTAGTCACACTCCCTACATCCCTTCTCTTTTTCAGACAGTCCTTCACCTTATGCTCCATTGATCCACACCTAAAACATCCACTATTCATCCTAGGATTGGGGCAGTTGGGAGAGATATGTCCCTTCTACCCACACTTATAACAAACAAACTTACCTTTAAGACACTCTCCCGAGTGATTCCTTCCGCAATTTCCACACTGCACAACCTGTTTCTTTCCACCTCCTGGCCTAATTTTGGTATTCCCGATATTATATCATTTCCTTTTTCTAGTCCTACAACCACTACTCCCTTCTCCAGCTCTATCTTGATTTGCCTCCCTCCAAAAATGTGCCTCCCCTTTCATCGTATAAGTGGTAAAAGCTGTCTTTTGCCCCTCCGTTACTCTAACTATCACAAACACTTCTATAGGGTCAGTTGATCCTCTGAATCCTGGCAGTACGACCGCCTTGAAGTCTTTGAAGTTTTTCGATTGATTATCTGGCTGATTTCCCGTGGCTGGTATTCCATTATGCATATCTTGAGCGACCATATTCGCAAAATTTTGCATCGGGTCTGGTTGTCCTCCAGCTTTGTTGACAGGTGTCGACGTCGGGATTTTTATTTGTTCCTTTTCATTTCTTATTCTTTGGTGTTCTCATGTTATGTGAGATTTATTTGAAAAAACAAGTGAAAAGGTCTGATATGTGTAATGTCGATGATTTGACTGTAAGAGTCGTCAGCTGGTGTTTTTAACTGGGAAAAGGTTTGCACATTGACCCAGTGATGTGACACTGCTAAAGGGGTCTGTGAAACAGAGATTCATTTAGGTTCGGGGGTTTGATTATACGGAGGGAAGGTGTTAGACACCCCCCGACATCCGTGTTGCCACGGTGACCGCCACTTTTCAAGAAACTGTTATATGAATGTGTGTGTGTGTGTGTGTGTGTGTGTGTGGATCAATGTGAAATTTATTTGGAAGTAGTGCGAGTCCTCGTTCACACCTATATACAAAGGGTTTGAATTTGTATGAAAAATTCCGTTTTAAACATAATATAGCAGTGAAGTTTTGTAAAAAGAAGTTTTTCAAACCCTGTGCTCAATAGTAATTGAGACCTTTTCATACTTCCATTTTATTATTAAATGTTCGGCTGGTTTGCTTTTATTTTTGAGATGCGAGGCATCTTCGAGAAAATAATATACAGCGATGCCAAACTCCTCATGGGCATGACAACCATCTAAGGAAATTCATACACCGTAAATAATGTACAAGCTACTTACAGCTGAAAATGTCCATCACGGGAACCGAATCTAGATTCAGTTGACTGAATCTGTGATCACATGATTCCTAGGCTCATATGATGCCATAGTTTATATGAAAAGCAGTAAGCAGTTATATATATAAAAGCTGTAAATATATATATACAGACATGATCAAACACCACGAAGCACCTCCATGGGGGATCAGAAATATAAATATATAAAAGCGGTAAATATATTATATATATATATATGGACATGATCAACCACCACGAAGCACCTCCATGGGAGACAGAAAAGTAAATAAAGCTGTAAAAGACGATCAACCACCACAAAGTAAACTCCAGGCGGGACTAAATGTAAAGAAAGCAGTAAAGACGATCAACCGCCATAAAGTAAACTCCAGACGGGACTAAATGTAAAGAAAGCAGTAAAAGGCCTCGAAGTAAACTCTAGGCCTGACAGAAAATATATATATATATATATATATATATATATATATATTGAAAAGCGATAAACGCACAGGATGTTTCTCAATCCCAGCTCGGTTTATCATTTCAGCGATTTGTCGCTATATATATATATATATATATAAAAGAAATAAATGCACCGGATATAAAATCCAGGTTCATCCAACAGAGTTCGACAATAGTTCATATATATAAGTATATATATATATATATAAGCAGTAAACGCTCCAGACATAAGTCTAGGCTCAATCGAGGCATAAATCGATAATGTTAGTCCATATATAAATATATCATATATAAGTATATATATACAGACAGAAATGAAAACCATGGACCGAAGTTCGGGCATACACACACAACACGACTCTCAATGTGAAGAATAGTGTGTGCAAAGATGAAGAGAAAGGCTTTATAGAGTGTGAGAAGGCTTACGATTGAATTTTTGCTAGGCGAGCTTCCATGACTTTAGATGGATAAACACTCAAACTCCCTGCAGTAAAAATATAGTTATATGTGAGATGTGTTTAAAATGAGAAAACACTCAATATGGGGTGTGTATAGAGCAAATTGGACACGGCTTCCTCGCCTCTTCCTCTTTTAAAATGGCCACCCCAAGCTCTATATTTATAGAGCTACGAGTCAGCAGTGTACATGGCGTACATGCAGATGTCATTTTGTGCTGCCGGGGTGCCCTGCTCTGCAGGTCCCACCGTCTTGAAGTACTTGCATTAGTGCACTGTGATGTCCCCTCGAACTTGCAGAACTTCAGTCCGAGCATCCGAACGAGGTGTACAAGACCTTCTTCGGACCGCTTTTATCGAGAGTTACGCAATGACATGGGATTAGAGGTTGTACGAAGTCAGGAAGATGGGACCATGCCCATGGTCTTCAAGCTTCAAATTCTATCCGGTGTGCTGCCACGCATAATAGTCACTCGGGATTGGAACTCCTTGGCTCTTGTGGGACATTGTTGTGTAGAAATGTATGTATGAAATGTTGAGACGACGCACTAGGGTTGAGGTGGCAAGATGACGATTTGACTCCTCACTGGGGTTATCTCCGGTTTGGGTTAATAACAAATGTTGCTCAGGGTTACATCTGGGATTGGACTGCTGTAAGTGTTTGAATTCCGCAAGGTCATCAGTAAGTGTGCCTATCTTCCTGGTGTTAGCTCTGGGTCTTTGGAATGAGTGCCTCAACAGGAGGTTTGAGATTGAAGCTGATCGCATGCATTTGAAATTAGCATTTCTGGAGTTATCATCGGAACTGCAACATCATTCCTTGGGGTTATCAGCAAGGACGAAACTCGGGGTTATCTCCGAGGTTGGAATTGATACTCCCGGTGTGTGTTCCGGGGTTGAGACTGAACTTTCAGTAGTATCCAAAATGGATGTGAGCTGTCTTCCAAGGTTATCTCTGAAAGATGAATCTGCCCTCCTGTAATGTTAGTAATAGGTGTGCAGAAAATTTTGAGTGTCTACGGATGCCCCTCTTTATCATATTCATGCAATGCAAGGCATAGATAGGATAAAGAATCCTAGACACTTAAAATGAAATAAGATAAACATGATGCTATGTGCAACAACATGATGAAAATGTTTGATGCATGAATGAATGATTGTTGGTTCCTTGTTAATCCTGCCGGGGATGACAATCAGTAATGTCTTGGACATGCGATCCAAGTCTTCAAGGATGATGATGTTGGGACTATCACCAGAGTCCTGGATCCTTGATACAGACATTTACTCCATAGAGGTGCCTCTCGTGTACAAGAGATCTGTGGGGATAAAGCTTTGAGTGTATGAGGATGTGTATAACATATTCCACCATCGGTCCTCTTCGATGAGGATGGTCTTCTCTGGTTTGTGTCACCAGTATATACCATGATCCTATTAGAGTTACTGCAAATAGTATGTATTTTCAGGGCTGCCTGACCTTCGCTGATGTGTGTATCACCGGATAGGTCCCTATTGGGAAAACTGTCAAGGCTGCTTGACGTTCATTGATGTGTGTATCAATGATTGCATTGCATTGTGATCCTTGCTAGGGAGTATGTCAAGGCTGCTTGACCTTCATTGATGCGTATATCAATGGTTGAATCGCGTTGTGACCCCCGTTGAGGATACTTTATCAATGTCTGACTTCGGCGTTGTGACCCCGTCGGGGATACTTTATCAACGTTTGACTTCGGCGTTATGACTCCCACCGGGGATACTTTATCAACTTTTTACTTCGGCGTTGTGACCCCCGCCGGGGATACTTTATCAACGTTTGACTTCGACATTGTGACCCCCACCGGGGATACTTCTTTTAGGGTTACGACCCTGTGTTTAGCGGCATCGGACCTGTGTGAGGTATTGCCGAACATGATTTGCAAAATCTGAGCTCATCGGTATAGTGTACCTTGTATTCAGGCAAATACCAATGAGTGACATGCGGAGCCAGAGTTTGACTCGTGAAAACCAGGATTCAAGGCTATTTCGCTCAATCGCGTAGCGTTTTTATTCTTGATTTGGCCTTTTTTGCTTGTGAGACCTCCTTTGCAACTTGAACTGGACCGAGCTGGAGGTGTAGGACCCATGTAGAGGTGTCGCAGGTACACCTACGGTAGTCGCAGATGGACCTGCGGCCAACCATGGCTATGTAAAGCCTGCAGGTTACTTTCATAAGTCACTTTCAAGTTGCACCGCGGAGGAAATCCGAGAGCTCTTCTTCAGACCTGTCGAATTCGGGTGATTTTCTGCACATTCTGCCACCGTACAAGTGTTATTCACTGTCCTAGTAACATATGCATGTATTCTTTTCCAGTTTCTATCCGTTGGAAAATGACTTATCACATGAAATGCACTTAGACACATAGTAGTAAATATGCATGTTGATATGAATTTATAAAAAATATTCAACATAGTAAATGTTAGTATTAAACCATGCTGAATTTGATGATGTGAAAAAATTTAACTTTTGAAACAGTCAAATTGGCACCTTTTACTGTCATTTCTTATCCTATTTGAGGACAAATGAGTAAAGGTAGAAAAGAAAAATAATCCTGGTAATTAGACTACACTTACGGATTTTTTAATGTGATGTATTAATGCATGTAGGGTGTATATAAATGTGGGTAGGTGTGCTACTGAATGACCATCTAGTCATGCCAATGTGCATGTGGATAATCCTATTTACAAAGGGGACTATGGAAAAAATTTCCCAAAACGTAGGCATTGGGTAGTCATGCATGTTAACTCTACTATAGACGTATATTAAAATAATACATGCATGCATGTAGTCATAAAAATGCATTTTGAAAAGCTCCAAGTTAAACATTACCACACCCTTTCTGAGGTGATTTGGAGACTTGTTGTCCAGATATTATGGATCTGGATCAGCCGAGTAGTTCCCGTAGGACCACTTCTGGTGTACGGAGGAGGGCTTCTGAAGTGCCTCGACCCCGTTCTGTCAGACAGCCTCATCGTTTGGTGGAGGCGGTGATACGTCTTATCCGGGTTGAAGTGTCGAACGTAGAGGACGAGGAGGAGGATGTATCGGTTGAGGTTCCTGCTCCTACTACACGTATTCCCCATAGAGATTTACCAGGCATTCAAGTGGTAAACCCAGAGCTTCTGGGTGACTTGAGTCGACATCCTTCAATCTACCTACATGCAAACGGGGTATAAAGTTAGATCTTAATCATCCTTGTTTCCTATTGATGAGGAGTAAAGGATTCTGATGTTGATTTGCATTTGATGTAGGTTCCCGGCTTTATACAGCCTCGAGGGAATTAGTTCAGCATCCACTCTATGTATCTGGCTTTGCACAATGACTATAGAGCGATTGTACATGGCTAAGGATTCGGGACGTTCTTTTGCATTCTTCCCCATCGTTGTCCCTGGGGTTACCTCAGGGCACTATCTGAGCGCTGGTTTCACCAGACTTAGTCACTCCATTTGCTGGACTATGAGGTGATGATGACACTGATGGATTGGTGGTTTATAACAGGTATGGAGTTTGGAGGGGATCCAGTGCCTTGTACGACGGATATCACCCCTACTGCCGTCAGATCCTTGCTAGGAGTTCCGGCGGAGGCGCACAAGGGCAGGACTATTCATACAAGGTCCTTTGAGCGTAGATGCTATGAGAGGGCTATTGAGTGAGCCTATACCCGATGATGTGAGAGTCAGGGATCGTATTCTTCGGCGATTGTTCCTGATGATCATTAGGGGTTGATTCATAGCAGATAACTCTTCTACAGTGTCCTTCGCTTTGATCAGCGCCACTTGACACGTGGACCGTATAGGAGATTATGATTGGGGTTCATATACCTTCACCTATTTCCTCAGGGGAATGCACATGCGATCGCAGGGCTTGATCAAGGCTTGGTTAGGATTCTACCCGTTTCTGCTGGTGAGTATTTCTCTTGTCTTTTCCCATGTATAGGTTAAGAATGTTGATTGACAGAAGATGTTTGGCTTTGTGTTGGTAGTTTTGGGCCTATAAGAGGCTTCCATGTCTACGTCCTGTGACTGTGTTAGGTTTAGACACCTATCCACGAGGACGGAGATGGAATCATTCCATACTGGCAGAGGTCCCTGTTGCTGAGGGTTTTACTCATTGTCGCCTACTGCTGGAGTTATTGACAGCAGATGTTATCACATGGGTTCCCTACTCTGGGGAGCATTTAAGCATTGGATTTGAGGATGGGTACCTGACTGGTGTTGAGCACGTGATTTCAACCCATAGGATTCCTCTCTTCATAGATGGAGGATGGGAGCTCTACTTAGGAGAGCGCGCTATCAGGAGCACTACATGAGAGATTCGCATATCGATCTTGCCTCCTGCCAGGCGTTATTGGCCTGTTTCACAGTCACCCGTCATTGATATCCCATTGTTGGGGATTGACGGTTTCACACTGTTAGAGGGTCCACGCACTCAGGAGATATTCCAGCATTGGTGGTTCCCTCGTACCATTGGAGCCCAGACCCGCGACACTTAGTTCATTGAGGATATGGATCCAGGATCCGTGATGATGACAGATTGGCTAGCCTATGTCAGAGATCTGACTCATGTGACACAGATTGACAGTTTGACCCGGTATTTGGATCGGGCACATTTCTTTATCCGGCACTTGGGTAGAGATCCTTCAGAGGCAGATACTTTTGTTCCTTCCAGCTCTGGCACTAGCCCCTCAGGTGACCCATATGGTTTTGTCGATGCAGATCCTCCCTTGTATAGGCCTGACATCCTTGTAGATAGAGATCCAGTGACTAAGGAGGAGTTACATCAGCTGGACATGATTGATGATGTAGACATTTACACCATTGACTTCTTTTGATGTATATTCTCGTTATCTCTTTTAATAGGCCTCTGTTAGACATTGGGTAGCTTCGCCCCATTCTCGTTATATATTTTGATAGGTCTCTGTTAGATGTAGGGCAGTTTTGCCCCATTTCCATGTATTTTAGCTGTAGAGAGATGTATTAGATGATGATATACTTAGGAATGTATGTACAGTTTTCCATTCCCTATATCATATTGTCATTTATTGTATCATACATGTTATTATATTATGCACATATATGTATGTCTAGAGATATTCATCATTGACCCCTTGATGGTCTTATGACATGGCTCGTACATATGTCTTCTTCGAAAGTTAGCCGTATTGATCATACCCCACCATTTTTGGTGGCATCTGGTATGCGATCGTGGTATGATAGCATGTCACCATCGACGGGGTGGTGATAGATCATCTGCTGCGATATACTATGACCTTTTGATGTTTGAGTTCCCACAGATTCGTGGAGGGCATCTTTGGAGCCTTTGGGTATCAGAGAGGCATGTTTTCCAATTTGGGACCCATGAGTTGACTCTTACTCTGGAGGAGTATGCACGTTTGACGATGCTGCCACTGGACAGACCTTGCGTGCATATGGCGATTGGAGACATGAGTCGGCAGTTCATGACCCTCACTGGCTTGAGGCGTAGGGTGGTGCAGGATGAGCTCACATCTGGCCACGTTATATCCCAGCATTTTCTATTTGATAGATTTAGCTCAGAGGATAGTTATGCATAACATTCCAGGGATTTCACCACACCGGAGGATCATTGACGTTTGGCCAGAGTAGATGTATTTCTATTGTGCGTACTGTCGTATGTCTACATGATACGATACATTGATGAGTTGGACATTGGCATCATTATGGTAGTGAGAGCTCTCAGGGAGGGTCACACCATCATACCGATGATCATCGTAGGGACTCTAAGGTCAGCTACATACTGTTGCACTTATCCTGCAGAAGTGTTTACATGCAGCTCGGTCATGCTGTACGTGTGGTTTATGTCACACTTGAGACCGATTGGCACTTTTAGACGGCATGGGTATTGTTTTACCTATGATATAGCCATGTCATACTCCTTTCAGCCTGTGGAGTGTCTGAGATCTTTGCATCTTGGTCGACTTTCTGGCGAGGATTGGAGATCCGTTCACTATATTGCCGTGTACAGGGCTTAGTTCACCTTACAGCTTCATTACTCATGCTCTGGGCATGGATTATCTTCCTCTGGCTGGTTTGAGAGGCATGATTACTTACCACCCACTGGTTGTGATGTGTCAATTTGACCCGTTTCAGGATTTTTATCCTTTTGAGGGAGCATCGAGTCAGCGCTTTGCTTCTCAGCACTTATCAACAGAGGATAGATCCATGTTGTATGCATGTTGGGATCAATGAGAGCTAGCTAAGTTTTCTATTAGTCATCTGGGTTGTTCTGCAGAGTATTTCGTATGGATGGAGACAGAGACTGCATTGGCTACGGTAGTATCCACAGTGCAGGGGACTGATTCCGACGATGAGGAGCCTATAGAGGAGGTTGATATTCCCATCGAGGAGGATTTGACTGCTGGGTTGCCAGCATTTATGATAGATTCTCCCACTATGAGTGCTAATGTGATTCAGCATTCAGCACAATATTTGGAGCAGAGTCTACATTTGATGACCTTTGAGATAGATCAAGCTAGGGCCTTGATGTTGACAGCTCTTGATGGGAGAGACGCAACTCTATTAGAGAGAGACAAGGCTAGATCAGCCAGAGATGCATTGATTGTAGAGTGGGATGCTGCCCTATCTGCTCGGGATGTAGCCGTCACAAACAGTACATTAGTGAGATCCCTCACGACTGGCATCCTTGCCAATATAAGTGCATACATTGATGAGCATCATGCCACCATGCAGTTAGCCTCAGATCTGCTAGTTCATGTAGATACCATTGGGCAGGAGCTTGCAGTGTTACCTCCTTCTCCAGAGAGGGATGCTATGTTAGATCTGATAGTTTACATACACACAGATCCGTAGATAGCTTTGTATTTTACTGCATAGACTAGCTTAGCTATTTTATCATGTATAACACATATTGTATATATCAAACAATATTATATATGGCAGAGAAATATATTTTTATTTACTTCCCTTTTAGTTATGCCTTGATACTTGCTTGATATTTGCTTGTTTCTTCAGGGCTTGTGATCTTGATGCATTCTGACCTCATCCTTGATGTGTGGACATTGAGACGTCACAGGATTTTTCAGAACGGATCATTGATCTGTGTATATCCCTACCATCTTTGGTATCTTGGGATTGGTTTCTGTATGGAAGTATGGAGAGGAGTGTGACTTTTCCTCTCTGAGATTAACCGCACCACAGATGGTCGCTAGTACTTCTATTTGTGAGAAACCTAGTTAATTCCATCTCTTATGGATTGGTGTTGCTCTTTGAGGCACAACCGCAACTTAGATGGTCGTCGAATCTCCTATTGGCGAGGAGAGGTTAGGTAGTCACATCCCTTTGGTCTGAAGCCGATGAAATGTGGTGGATTGAAGTTTGATCCCAGTACCGTGTGACAAGTATTTTTGTTCTGGTAGGGGGTTAGACCGAACCATAAATGGCTGCCTACGTACTCTTATTGAAGAGGAGATCAGGTGTAAGAGGTTCAACGCTGAATGTGAAAGGCAGATGGGTGTAAAAGCTTTATTGATGAAGAAGGGTGTAGAAGTGTTTTTGTTGTTTTTTGTTTTTGTAGATAAAGGGCAGAAATGTTTTTATTTTTTTTATTGCGGCCGGGCCATATAAAATATGATTGCCTACGTACTCCCGGGTATCAGGGAGATCAGGTCGACGTAGTTCGCCCCTGGTGTAAGAGGTTCAACGCTGAATGTGAAAGGCAGATGGGTGTAGAAGTGTTTTTGTTGTTTTTTATTTTTGTAGAGAAAGGGCAAAAATGTTTTTATTTTTTTTCTTGCGATCGAGCCATATAAAATATGGTTGCCTACATACTCCCGGGTATCATGGAGATCAAGTCAACGTAGTTCGCCCCTCAGGACGAATTGCAGCCAAAGAGAAGTATGAATCCCATGTGCAGGCTATACTGCGGGGAGAAGAAAGTTTGATCCCATGATTGGGACAAACTGCAGGTGTGGAAAAAGTTTAATCTCATCTTTAGGATAAACTACAAGTGTAGAAAAGTTTAATCCCGTCTTCAGGATAAACTACAGGTGTGAAAGGTTCAATCCCTGAGGGGATAAACGAAATTATATGAAAGGTTTAAAATGAGGTGAAACCAGGCTGCTGGTTTGAAGTGTATATTTCCCTGAGGGGCAGAAGAGCATGTAAAAAGGGTTAGAAAACTGGAATGACTAGTGATTTGATGATAAATAACCAAGATGTTTGCTTGATGGTAACTTCAGACATAGTACCATTTCACAGTGTCCGAGTTAATAAGCTGTTGAAATTCATCGCCGTCCATTTCCTGTAGTCTGAGAGTGCCTCCCGTCAATACCTCCTTGACAACAAATGGGCCTTCCCAGTTATGAGAGAATTTTCCCTTAGATTGATCTTGGTTGTCAATGATCTTCTTCAAAACCAAGTCGTGTTGTTTAAAATGCCACAGCCGGACTTTCTTGTTGTAGGATCTTGCGATCCTTTGCTGATATAACTGACCATAAAAGATAGCCGCGGTTCTCCTTTCGTATATCAAAGACAATTGGTGATACCTGTCTTGTACCCATTGGTCTTCATCCAGTTGAGCATCCATCAACACTCTGAGGGATTCCATTTCCACCTCTATAGAACCCGCCCTTCCACGAGACTAATTAGTAGAGGGTTGCCCCAGTGGAAGTACGCATTGAAGTTCTGTAGGCTAATAAAGTCAGAGGCAAGAGGTCAGACCATCCTTTGTGATTGGTGGACATTTTCTGCATGATCTTCTTGATGTTTTTATTAGCCACTTCAACAGAACCATTCATCTTTGGATGGTAGATGACGGTGTTAAGGTGTTTGATGTGGAATTTACTGCATAACTCCTCCATCATTTTGTTATTGAGGTTCTTAGCATTGTTTGACACAATGACCTCTGGTTGTCCATATCGACAGACGATATTATTTCTGATGAAAGAAACGATGACTTCTTTGGTAACCCTGGGGAAGGAGGCTACTTCTACCCATTTAGTGAAGTAGTTAATCATGGTGAATATGAATCGATGTCCATTACTGGCTTCGGGCTCGATGGGCCCAATCATGTCAATTCCCCACATTGAGAAGGGCCATGGCGAACTCATATTGTGGAGTTCCCTTGGAGGGGCGTAGATAGCGTTCCCAAAAATTTAGCATTGATAGCACCTTTTGATGTGATCATCACAGTCAGCTTTGCGTGTAAGCCAATAATGCCCTGTTCTGAGGATCTTCTTAACAAGTAGGGGTCCACTCATGTGTGGGCCACATACTCCACCATGGATCTCATCCATGAGCCTCTGAGCTAATCCCGCATCTCTCTTATAGAGTGCATCTCCGCTCAGATGGAATTTCATAGCAAGTCGATGGATTTGTCTCTTTTTTAGTCAGGTTCGCCTCAACGGGTGTAGATCCATCTCGCAGATCCTCCTTGATATGCTGATACCAAGGGTTGTGGATGGGAGGTAATGCATCCGATACTTCTCCAACATAGTTCCCATAAGCTGGGGCCTTTTGCAGGGCAAATATGATGCTTGGCATGTTTTCCTTGTCAGGTATGTGAATCAAGGAGGCTAACAATGCTAGTGCATCTGCAAAATCATTCTTATTACGAGGAATGTGTGAAAAGGAGATTTCTTCGAACTCCAAAGTCATTTGTAAAACTTGCCGATGGTAAGGCAGCAAATGTAGTTCATTGGTTTGATAGATTCATGTGGATTGTTTGATTACCAATTCGAAATTCCCAAAGACAGTTAAACGCCTGATGCCCACTGAACGGGCAAGTTTTAGCCCTATGATACATCCTTCATACTCAGCTGTGTTGTTGGTGTTGATAAACTGCAATTTGACTGCGACGGAATACTGCTCCCCCGTACCGGATACTAGAACTGCTCCAGCTCCAGAACCTTTTGTGTTAACAGCTCCATCAAAATACATTTTCCATATGTGGCATGCATCGTACTGATGGTGTTGCTGAACTGCCATTACCCCTTCAACGGGGAAATATGTTTCTAAGGGTTTGTAGTCCCCTGCAGGTGCGGCGACCAGTTGATCCGTAATTCCTTGACCTTTGAAAGACTTTTGCATCACGTAGACGCTGTCAAATTGTTGTAGGATCAACTACCATCTGGACAGCCGATAATTCAGTATGGGCTTACTGAACACATACTTGAGAGGATCCATGCAGGATATGAGATGGGTTGTGTGACCATGGAGGTAATGTTGTAACCTCATGGATACCCATGCTAAAGCACAACAAGTCTTCTCAATTAGAGTGTACTTGTGTTCAATGCTGCTGAATCTTTTGCTGAGGTAATAGATAGCTCGTTTTGGCCTCTATCATCTTTTTGCCCATAGCATTGTCATTAATGGACAGGTACATGAATAGGGGAACATCATCCTTGGGAGGTACCAAAATAGGAGCATTAACCAGCTGCTCTTTAATGGTAAGGAAGGCTTTCTGACACTCATCGTTCCATTTCATGGAGGAGTTCTTCCTTAACAATTTGAAGATGGGCTTACAGGTTGCTGTGAGTTAAGAAATAAACCTACTAATGAAGTTGATTCTTCCTAAAAATCCTCTTATTTCCTTCTCTGTTTGGGGAATAGACATTTCCTTGATGTCCTAGATTTTGGTGGGATCCAACTCAATCCCTTTGTGGCTGACTAGGAAACCTAGCAACTTACCTGATTTAATGCCAAAGGCACACTTGGCTGGATTCAACTTCAAGTTGTACTTACGCAACCTGTTGAAGAGCTTTTTGAGGTGGTCTAAGTGGTCTTCTTCCCTTCGGGACTTGACAATGATGTCATCCATGTAGATCTTTATCTCTTTATGCATTAAATCATTCAAAAGAGCCATCATGGCTCGCTGGTAGGTTGCCCCGGCATTGATGAGGCCGAATGACAACCGTCTATAGCAGAATGTTCCCCAAGGCGTGATGAAAGAAGTTTTCTCACGATCTTTCTCAGTGACCATGATTTGATGGTACCCCGCAAAGTAATCTGCAAAGGAGTACATGCTGTATTGAGCAGTATTGTCAATAGGAATATGGATAAATGGCACACAAACTTGCACCTTTCCTCCTGGTTTAGGCATGGGAACAATGTTGGATATCCATTCCGAATATGTGGACACCATGATAATGCCATCTTGAAATTGTTTCACAATTTCTTCTTTCACCTTTAAACTCCACTCAGGTTTCAATCGCCTGAGCTTCTGCCTGACTGTCTTAAATCCCTCCTTAATGGGAAGGCGATGAAGGACAATGTTAGTGGACAAACCCACCATGTCTTTGTGAGACCATGCAAACACATCCTGGAATTGGGTTAGTAGCGCAACCATGTCATTCCGTTGGTTTGGGTTAGGTCTGAACCAATCTAGATTAGCTTAGGGCTTTCTAAGGTTCCAAGATTAAAAGAAGTGGTTTGGTAAATATTATGACTAAGTTAAACTTGATGTCTATTTTATTTTATCAGTTTAACATTGTTGAAGGCTAATGATAATTTATTCTGCATTATCTTAGTCATAATATTTCTTACTAGGCTAGTTGAAATCGACATCTATTCCGATGATAATTGATGTCTGGGGGTTATATTGATAAATCGGGTAATTAATCGGATAAATGAGCAATTAATTGCTACTAATTCACATGCTTATATAACTATTTATTCACATGTGTGTACTATTGAGTCACATTCACTTACTATTAGGGGAGTTGGTGCAAGATTGATAATACTTGCATGACTAAGTTAAAAAAGGAGGTATAGATGGAGGTACTATACTGTATTTCGTATTTTCACATGATTATAACTATTGATTCACATGATTGAACTATTGATTCACATTATTTACTATTAGGGTAGGTGGTGCAAGTTTGATAATACTTGCAGGACTAAATTAAAAATAAAAGAAAAGTTGGAGGTATTGTACTGTAATTTTTCGAGCCCCAAAACGTGCAATTATCGAAACTATATATTTCTATAAATAGAAGCTCATTCTTCCTTTATTTCTCATCAAATCACCAAAGCTATAGAGCATTTATTATATAGAGAAATTATAGAGAGAAAGAAGAAGAGAAGTCTGCTACATTTCTATTCCAGTATCTAGCTTTATTCTAAGGTAAGGGGTATTATTTCTTTTGTATTCATGAAGAGAACATCTGTTATTCCATTCTTTATTATTACATTGGAATATCACATGCATGCGTTTTATTAGGACCTAGTTCCGTCTTTATTATTACATTGGAAATATCACATGCATGCGTTTTTACATGGGACCTTGTTCCGCCTTTCTTTATTATTACATTTGGAACATCACAGCCGTTGCTGTAATTTACTTTGACACGGTTCCGTTATAGAGTATTCATTGGAATAACCTATCTATCTGAAGTACCACATGCATGGTGATTTACATTGTTATTCCATTCTTTATTATTCTTGTTAGAACATCCCGCTTGGCATGCGTAATTTATAGCGACTGGTTCCGTTGTTTATTATTCTATTAGAATAACCTGTCTATGCGAAGTACCGCATGCATGGTGATTTCTTTTGTTATTCCATTCTTTATTATACCTAGTTGGTTAAAGTTTTAACTTCTATACTCCATGAAATTATTGGAATATCCTTGATATTTGCGCTTCATCCAGTATCTTTTCATAGAAATATTCTTCTGAGCATTCTTGAATTTTACTCTACAAAGAAGTATCATGTTGACAATTTGGATTTATTAGTTCCTGAATAATTTAATTGTTGAACTTGTTTTATTGAATTCTTATATCATTGTCATCATCCTCATGTTTATATTTTTTGAAAGTCATCTATGGCCTGTAGTGCATGGATGGACTTGGAATGATTATGACCAGGGATTATTCGGTGTAATCATGACCTTAATATTACAAATGATGTGGTAAAAGTCCTCATTGGCCCATAGTGCATTGATGGACAGTTGTTGGCATGATCATGACCATTGATGAATACACGAATATCCTTGGACCGTAGTGCATGGATAATTTGTGGTCGTGACCCTAATGAATATCCTTGGTCGAAGTCCACACTTTGTGTTCCTAACGACCCAGATTTAAAGTATAAAATCATGATGGAGGCGCACAACACACCGTTTGCAATCCATCCTAGGAGTACCAAAATGTATCATGATCTTCAACATACATTTTGGTGGGGCAATATATGAAGAGGAGATAGCATTTGTTTATCTCAAGGTGTTTAACTTGTCAACGAGTCAAGGCGGAGCATCAAGTACCAAAAGGTCCATTGCAACCACTTGAAATTCCAGAATGGAAGTGGGAGCACATTACCATGAATTTCGTTACTGATCTTCCCAAGGTTTCTCAAGGCATAGATGTAATTTGGGTCATTGTTGATAGATTGACCAAGTCTGCTCATTTCTTACCTATACGAGAAACTTATACACTTGAACGTCTTGCTCGTATGTACATAAACGAGGTTGTAAGATTGCATGGTATGCCAGTATCCATAGTTTCTGATCGAGACCCAAGATTCACTTCATGATTTTGTGTTAGTTTGCAAAAAGCTATGGGAGCGGAGTTATGATTTAGTTTGGCATATCATCCTCGAGACGGACGGACAATCGGAGAGGACTATTCAAACTCTTGAAGATTTATTAACACTCCGTGTCCTTGACTTCAAGGAAGTTGGGACAAGTTCTTACCATTGGTGGAGTTTTTTCTACAACAACGGTTATCAAGCAAGTATTGGCATGGCTCCATTCAAGCGTTGTATGGAAGAAAGTGTCGTTCTCGGTATGCTTGGATGAGGTGGGTGAAGCAACGTTGTTGGGACCGAGTTGAGTACGTATGACTACTGAGAAAAGATTCAAACGATCCAAAGAACGTATAAAAACCTCAAAAGATCGACAAAAGAGTTATCTTTGATCTTCATCGAAAAGGCGGAATTTGATGTTGGAGATCATGTGTTATTACGTGTTGCTCCATGGAAAGGAGTTACGAGATTTGGAAAGAGAGGAAAGCTCAATCCTCCATTCATTGGCCCATTTTTAATCCTCGATCGAGTAGGGACTGTAGCCTATAGACTCGTTTTACCGCCAAGTGTGTCTCGTGTTCATAACGTTTTTCATATATCAATGTTACGTAAATATGTGAAAGACCCGAACCACATTATTGAGTTAGAACCGGACGAAATAGCGGAAGATTTAACGTATGAAGAGGTTCTTGTTCAAATCTTGGATAAGAAGGAACATATTCTACGCTCCAAGGTGATACCTCAAGTCAAAGTTTTATGGAGGAACCACGATATTGAGGAAATGACCTGGGAGTTAGAATCTGAAATAAAATCAAGGTATCCTTACCTCTTCGACATACCAGGTACGTACCCTAATTTTGAAGGCGAAATTTCATAAGAAGGGGAGGCTGTAAGACCCCAACTTTTATGAATAAAGATGATTTTTCTATAATTATCATTTTTGAATATTATAGAATGAATTTGTTATAATGTTATAGTTGTGGGTAGTATTTATAAATTCCGCAAAGTATGCAAGTTGTTATATTATATTCGATTGGTGGAGGGAATATTCGTTTTAGCGGGGGAATATTAAATGCAATGGCCGCAATCATTGGTGGACCCACAATGAGAATTATTGTCGGATTGAAAGCGACAAAAATATTTTATGAAAATAATGGCGGAAGTTTTACAGATTATCTTGTTGAACTACTCGGTAGTAAAAAAATGCGATGTCTGGCGTGGTTGCATAGTAGTAGCACGGTATTGATTATTGATGCTTACGTGAGAAGTCACTCGGTTATACTCGATTATTACTCACGATAATTGTTGCATCATATCTCTCATATTATTGATTCGATTATTGTCACGATTATCATACGCATTATATGATATATTATTAAATCAATAATTGAGGCGACAAAGTTATTCATATTATTAAATTGCAATATTTATAATGTTTAGAAGTTACGCGAGGAGAGGTTTGGTCACCTAATTGCTTGCTTGATAGGGAGAAATCCTTATTGGAAAGCCCCCTCTTTCCTGGGAACGACCTGGTTGTTAAATATTGTGAGTTATGATATTAATAATGAATAAGTTCGTGTTGATTAAAGATGAATTTGATAGTTCCATTATGTTGGGATTATTGGTGTTAGTTGAAATCGACATCTATTAGATGATGATAATTGATGTTTGGGGTTATATTGATAAATCGGGTAATTTATCGGATAAATGAGCAATTAATTGCTACTAATTCACATGCTTATATAACTATTTATTCACATGTGTGTACTATTGAGTCACATTCACTTACTATTAGGGGAGTTGGTGCAAGATTGATAATACTTGCATGACTAAGTTAAAAAGGGAGGTATAGATGGAGAGTCTATATCTTGTATTTGTATTTTCACATGATTATAACTATTGATTCACATGATTGAACTATTGATTCACATTATTTACTATTAGGGGAGGTGGTGCAAGTTTGATAATACTTGCGAGGACTAAATTAAAAATGAAAGAAAAGTTGGAGGTATTGTCTTTGTAATTTTTTGAGCCCCAAAGCGTGCGATTATCGAAACTATATTTTTCTATAAATAGAAGCTCATTCTTCCTTCATTTCTCACCAATTCACCAAAGCTATAGAGCATTTATTATAGAGAGAAATTATAGAGAGAAAGAAGAGAAGTCTACTACATTTCTATTCGGTATCGACTTTATTCTAAGGTAAGGGGTATTATTTCTTTTGTATTCATGAAGAGAACTTACATTATTCCATTCTTTATTATTACATTGGAATAATGTATCATTTATTTACCTATACTTGGTGAAATTCTTACATTATTCCATTCTTTATTATTACATTAGAATATCACATACATGCGTTTTACTTGGGACTGGTTAAAGTCTTTATTATTTACATTGGAATATCACATCATGCGTATTTTGCATTTCTGTGGGACTGGGACTGGTTATTATTAATTATTTATTATACATTGGAATTGTATATCTTGTACATGGGCATGCATGGTGATCTGATTGTTATTCCATTCTTTATTATTACATTGGAACACATCATCAGCCGATGTGAATTTTGCTTTGACTTTGGTTCATTATTTATTAATACATTGGAATAACTTATTAAATTTTCATGTGAATACCGCATGCATGGTGATTTCTTTTGTTATTCCATTCTTTTTATTATACTCGGTTGGTTAAAGTTTTGACTTCTATACTCCATGAAATTAGTGGAATATCCTTGATATTTGCGCTTCATCCGAGTATCTTTTCATGGAAATATTCTTACGAGCATTCTTGAATTTTACTCTACAAAAAGTATCATGTTGACAATTTGGATTTATTAGTTCTGAATAAATTAATTCTTGAACTTGTTTTATTGAATTCTTATATCATTGTCATCATCCTCATGTTTTATATTTTTTGAAAGTCATCTATGGCTTTTTGTAGTGCATGGATGGACTTGGTATGATTATGACCGAGGGATTATTCGGTGTAATCATGGTAGTAATGTTACAAATGATGTGGTAAAAGTCCTCATTGGCCGTAGTGCATTGATGGACGAGTTGTTGGCATGATCATGACCATTGATGAATACTACGAATATCCTTGGCGTAGTGCATGGATAATTTGTGGTCGTGACCTAATGAATATCCTTGGTAGTAGTGCGGGGATGATGTGGATTATTTATTAAGCTAAGTCTCGGTGATAAAAAGTGATGAAAAACCTTTTAAATCATAAAAGATAGTAGATTTTATTCTCTACTTGACTCTTTTAATGGATTGCTTGTTCATTCGCAGATTAAACTTGATGTCTATTGTATTTTATCGGTTTAACATTGTTGAAGGCTAATGATAATTTATTACGCATTATCTTAGTCATAATATTTCTTCTTGGGCTAGTTGAGCTCACCCTTTCTTTCTTTGTTCTCTTGAGGAAATGAGAGCGTGGCAGGACTAGTCGGGGAGCGGGTGTGGCGGTCAGAGATGGTGTCTTAGTAGTCCTCACTATTCTATAAAATAGTGTGATAATAAATGTAATGAGGACTTATTACGAGAGTGGATATTATCTAGAAGACAATATTTGTATTAAAACTCTGACTCTTGTTGTATATTTAAGATTGTATTTGTATTACGTACCATGTATTTGGCGACTCGAGAATAGGTGATGTATACCTATTTTGGGGGCGTCACGGTTGGTATCAAAGCTTAGGGATATGATCCTGGCTAAGATGTGAGACAAGAACTAGGAGGGTTTAGACGGGGAATTCCTTCGCTAGTATGACCTACCTAAGTTTATATGGTATTTAATTGGTCGGTTAGAGTATAAGGATAATATGTGATATGTTAATTAACCCTTGTTTTGTGGCGGTATTTGAAAATGGCATCAAGAGAATGTTGAGAACATCAATGGAGCACATGAGGCCGTTGAGTCTCCATAGATCAATAACGAGGACAATGTGCATCGGGAGGCGACAATCCTCATGCAAACAACAACCTTGACCAAATGATGAGCGATGGAATGTTAGAGGCTTCATGCAATTCATGCAACATCGGTGAGGCGGCTCTATCCAAAATGCGGTGGAAACATTGGCAACTCTCGGACGGTCACCTTGAAGCAGTTCAAAGGCTGGGACCACGGAGTTTTTGGAGAGCCAAAGCCACTTAAAGGCGGAGACATGGATAAAGCGAGATCAACAAGATATTTGATGTCTTGGGATGCTCAAGGAGCAAAAGGTTCCCTTGCCACCTTCATGTTTTGAGGCGGAGGTGATTCTTGGTGGGAATCGTAAAGCGTACTCAACTTTGCCTTGCTTGAAGATGTCTTGGGAGAAGTTCAAAGCTGTTCAAGCGACAAGTACTTTCCGAAAGTATTTGTCACATGAAAAGAGGTAGAGTTCATTAAAGCTGGAACAAAACAACATGGCCAGGTGTCGCGATCTGAAGCCAAGTTTTGAGAGTTGTCGGTTTGCGTCCCATTTGGTTGATAATGAGGAGAGAATGACACGAATGTTTCTAAGAGGTTTGAAACCGAGATCGTCAATATCTTATCTCTCATAAAGCTGTGTTTGTATTAGGATGTTGTTAATAGGGCTCGATTATTGGAGCGCGATAATGAGTCAACCCAACCAAAAAAGAAGGCGGCAAAATGATAATACCGGTGAAAGCAGTCATGAAGCGGTGACAATAAGCGTGGAGGAATCAACATGCGAAATGGTAACCACCGCCGGTGGTAATCATGGCCAAAACAATAAGAATGGACATTTTAAGAAGAGGAGATTCAACAATGATGGAAAAGGCGTCGCATCATTTTTGTCGTTAAGGAAGGAGAGCGACCACTATCATATGCTTCAAATGTGGAGGGAGGACACATCGGTCAAATGCGCGATGCCCTCAAAGCATGTTACAATTGTGGGAGAGAAGGTCACTGGCCGATTTTTGTCGTGCAGAAGACAAGTCCGGTGGGATGGAGGCATCAAAGGCCGTCGAGACAAGACAAAACTCGGTAGTTCAAGGGAGGCGTTTGTCGTGACCTCGAGAAAGCAAGGAACCCGACGAGGTCATCACGGGTAAGCTTATCATAAACTCTAGCGAAGTATATACCTTATTTGATACGGTTCTACCCATTCTTTTATTTCTCTCTACTTGCGCTCAGCGTTTAAATTTGACTCAGGAGAAATTGGACTTTGACTTATCTGTTGAAACTCCATTGGGAGAAACCTTCATTACATCCACTTTGTTTATAAGTCTTGTTTAGTTCAAATCGGTACCCTCACATTTACTGTCGATCTTATTTCATTGAAAATACTTGCATTTGGCGTAATTCTAGGGATTGATTGGTTAAACTACTCATCATGCAAAAATTGATTATTTTTCGTAAGGTTGTTAGCTTTCATATTCCTAACCAACCTATTATGCGAATTCAAACAACCAAACCATTAAAATCAATCACTATCATCTCAAGCCATAAAGCTATTCGTTTATTGAAAAGCGGATGTCAAGCTTTCTTAGCTCATATCACGAATCTAAATAAAAATAAATCAGTTTTGAATGATATTTCTATTGTTAATGAATTTCTAACGTATTCACTGAAGAACTTCTGGCCTACCCCCTAGGCGTGAAATTGAATTTTGTATCGACCTTGAACCGGTACAAAACCTATTTCAAAGCCCCATATCGAATGGCTCTATTGAACTTGAGGAGTTAAAGACCCAATTGCGAGGAATTGTTAGACATCGGTTTCATTCGTCCTAGTACTTCTCCTTGGGGTGCTCTGTTACTATTCGTGAAAAAGAAAGAGCGGGAGTATGCGACTTTGTATTGATTATCGGGAGTTGAACCATGTCACCATCAAAAATAGGTACCCATTGCCGCGTATTGATGACTGTTTGACCCGGTTGCAAAGGCGCCAAATTCTTTTCAAAGATTGATCTTCGTTAGGATATCACCAATTGAAGATTAGAGCAGATGATATTCCAAAGGCGGCTTTCGAGAACTCGATGCGGGCATTATGAATTCCTAGTCATGTCTTTTGGATTGACTAATGCTCCTCTTTGCCTTCATGGATATGATGAGCCAGAGTATCAAGGAATATTTGGATCACTTTGTGGTCGTCTTTATTGATGACATCCTTATTTATTCAAAAGCCGTGAAGATCATGAGCAACACTTGAGGTGATACTCCAAAAGCTTCGTGAATATAAGCTTTATGCCAAGTTGAAGAAATACGAGTTACGGCTTGAGGAAGTAGCATTCCTTGGGCACGTAGTATCAAGTCATGGAATATCATTGACCCGACAAAGATTGAAGCTATTCAAAAGTAGGAGCAACCCAAATCGATGATGAAATCGTAGCTTTCTCGGCTTATTTGGTTATTATCGGAGATTCGTGGAAGGATTTTCTCGAATCGCTACTCCATTAACTTCGGTGACTCGGAAAGATACAAAATTTGGTTGAAGCGAAGAATGTGAGAAGAGTTTTCAAGAACTCAAGAGGAGACTTATTTATTTTGTTACGACAATACCATCGGCTCGGAGGATTTGTCATCTCTGATGATGCTTGGGCAAAGGGTTAGGTTGTGTTCTCATGCAACATGGGAAAGTCATAGCCTATGCCTCACGACAACTCAAAGAATATGAGAGGAATTATCCTACTCATGATCTAGAGTTGGCAGCAATCATTTTTGCACTAAAGATTTGGAGGCATTACTTGTATGGGGAGAAAGTGGAGATCTTTACGGATCATAAAAGCCTCAAATATTTCTTCACTCAAAAGGAACTCAACATGCGACATGACGTTGGCTTGAAGCTATTGAAAGATTATGATCATACCATCAATACCATCCTGGAAAAGCGAGCGTGGTAGGCGGCGCATTGAGTAGAAGATCATATGCGGGTCTGAGTGCGATATTGTCAGCATAAAGGCCCATTTTGTATGACTTGCAAAGGATGGAGATAGAGATAAAGACTCGAGGGACCCGCGTGATGATGGCGAATATCTGAGTAGAACCGACTTTAATCGATAAAGTTAAATTTGCTCAAATTACGGACACTGGAGTGATGCGTATGAGGAAGAAAGTGCAAGAAGGTGTTATCTTAGGAAGCAAGAATCGATGAAGAAGGAATACTTGAGTCAACTCCGGACTTTGTGTTCCTAACGACCACGATTTAAAGTATAAAATCATGATGGGCGCACAACACACCGTTTGCAATCCATCACAGGAGTACCAAAATGTATCATGATCTTTGACATACATTTTGGTGGGGCAATATGAAGAGGAGATAGTATTTGTTTATCTCAAGGTGTTTAACTTGTCTCAGCGAGTCGGTAGACATCAAGTACCAAAAGGTCCATTGCAACCACTTGAAATTCTAGAATGGAAGTGGGAGCACATTACCATGGATTTTCGATTCTTGGTCTTCCCAAGGTTTCTCAAGGCATAGATGCAATTTGGGTCATTGTTGATAGATTGACCAAGTCTGCTCATTTCTTACCTATCGAGAAACTTATACACTTGAGCGTCTTGCTCGTATGTACATAAGCGAGGTTGTAAGATTGCATGGTATGCGGTATCCATAGTTTACGATCGAGACCCAAGATTCACTTCACGATTTTGGGTTAGTTTGCAAAAAGCTATGAGCGCAGATTTACGATTTAGTTTGGCATATCATCCTCGAGACGGACGGACAATCGAGAGGACTATTCAAACTCTTGAAGATTTATTAAGACTACTGTGTCCTTGACTTCAAGGGAAGTTGGGACAAGTTCTTACCATTGGTGGAGTTTTTCTACAAACAAGAGTTATCAAGCAAGTATTGGCATGGCTCCATTGAGCGTTGTATGGAAGAAAGTGTCATTCTCGATTATCTTTGGGATGAGGTGGGTGAAAACAACGTTGTTGGGACCAGAGTTGAGTGCGTATGACTACGGAAAAGATTCAAGCGATCAAACAACGTATAAAAACCTCACAAGATCGACAAAAGAGTTATCTTGATCTTCATCGAAAAGGCGTGGAATTTGATGTTGGAGATCATGTGTTATTACGTGTTGCTCCATGGAAAGGAGTTACGAGATTTGGAAAGAGAGGAAAGCTCAATCCTCGATTCATTGGCCCATTTTAATCCTCGATCGAGTAGGGAATGTAGCCTATAGACTCGCTTTACCGCTTGAAGTATGTCTCTCGTGTTCATGCGTTTTTCATATATCCATATTACGTAAATATGTGAAAGACCCGAACCACATTATTGAGTTAGAACCGGATGAAATAGCGGAAGATTTAACATATGAAGAGGTTCTGTTCAAATCTTGGATAAGAAGGAACATATTCTACGCTCAAGGTGATACCTCAAGTCAAAGTTTTATGGAGGAACCACGATGTTGAGGAAATGACACGGGAGTTAGAATGCGAAATGAAATCAAGGTATCCTTACCTCTTGACATACAGTACGTACCCTAATTTTGAGGGAAATTTCATAAGAAGGGAGGTTGTAAGACCCCAACTTTTATGAATAAAGATGATTTTCTATAATTATCATTTTTGAATATTATGGAATGAATTTGTTATAATGTTATAGTTGTGGGTAGTATTTATAAATTTACGCAAAGTATGCAAGTTGTTATATTATATTAGATTGGTGGGGAATATTCGTTTTAGCGGGGAATATTAAATGCAATGGCGCAATCATTGGTGGACCCCCAAGCGAAATTATTGTCGGATTGAAAAGCGACAAAAATATTTTTATGAAAATAATGGCGGAAGTTTTCTAGTTAATCTTGTTGAACTACTCGGTAGTAAAAAAATGCGATGTCTGGCGTGGTTGCATAGTAGCACACGGTATTGATTATTGATGCTTACGTGAGAAGTCACTCGGTTATACTCGATTATTACTGATAATTGTTGCATCATATCTCTCATATTATTGATTCGATTATTGTCACGGTATCATCGCATTATATGATATATTATTAAATCAATAATTGAGGCGACAAAGTTATTCATATTATTAAATTGCAATATTTATAATGTCTAGAAGTTACGCGAGGAGAGGTTTGGTCACCTAATTTGCTTGCGCGATAGGGAGAAATCCTTATTGGAAGCCCCCACTTTCACAGGAGCGACATTTTGGTTGTTAAATATTGTGAGTTATGATATTAATAATGAATAAGTTAAGTGTTGATTAAAGATGAATTTGATAGTTCCATTATGTTGGGATTATTGGTGTTAGTTGAAATCGACATCTATTAGATGATAATTGATGTGCAGGGGTTATATTGATAAATCGGGTAATTTATCGGATAAATGAGCAATTAATTGCTACTAATTCACATGCTTATATAACTATTTATTCACATGTGTGTACTATTGAGTCACATTCACTTACTATTAGGGGAGTTGGTGCAAGATTGATAATACTTGCATGACTAAGTTAAAAAGGGAGGTATAGATGGAGGTCTTATCTTTGTATTTCGTATTTTCACATGATTATAACTATTGATTCACATGATTGAACTATTGATTCACATTATTTACTATTGGGGAGGTGGTGCAAGTTTGATAATACTTGCGGGACTAAATTAAAAATGAAAGAAAAGTTGGAGGTATTGTCTTTGTAATTTTTGAGCCCCAAAAGCGTGCGATTATCGAAACTATATTTTTCTATAAATAGAAGCTCATTCTTCCTTCATTTCTCACCAATTCACCAAAGCTATAGAGCATTTATTATAGAGAGAAATTATAGAGAAAGAAGAAAGAAGTCTGCTACATTTCTATTCGATTATCGACTTTATTCTAAGGTAAGGGTATTATTTCTTTTGTATTCATGAAGAGAACTTACATTATTCCATTCTTTATTATTACATTGGAATAATAACTTTTGTATATGAGCTACCCTATACTTGGTGAAATTCTTACATTATTCCATTCTTTATTATTACATTTACATTTGGAATATCTTGTCATGCGTTTTCTGTGGGACTGGTTCCGTCTTTATTATTATGGAATATATGTTGGAACATTTCTGCAGGACTGGTTCGAATCTTTATTATTACGACATATGTTCCATGCGTTTTGTGGGACTTATTATTTAGTATTCTATTGGAATAACACATACATGAGAAATACCGCATGCATGGTGATTTTGTTATTATTCCATTCTTTATTATTGTTGGAACATCACTGTCGGTGTGAATTTTCATGACGACTGGTTTCGTTATTTATTATATACATTGGAATAACACATCTATCTGAAATACCGCATGCATGGTGATTTCTTTTGTTATTCCATTCTTTATTATACTCGGTTGGTTAAAGTTTTGACTTCTATACTCCATGAAATTAGTGGAATATCCTTGATATTTGCGCTTCATCGATATCTTTTCATGAAAATATTCTTACGAGCATTCTTGAATTTTACTCTACAAAGAAGTATCATGTTGACAATTTGGATTTATTAGTTCTGAATAAATTAATTCTTGAACTTGTTTTATTGAATTCTTATATCATTGTCATCATCCTCATATTTTATATTTTAAAAAAGTCATATGTGGCTTTGTAGTGCATGGATGGACTTGGTATGATTATGACCGAGGATTATTCGGTGTAATCATGTAGTAAGTAATGTTACAAATGATGTGGTAAAAGTCCTCATTGGCCCGTAGTGCATTGATGGACGAGTTGTTGGCATGATCATGACCATTGATGAATATACGAATATTCTTGGCCCGTAGTGCATGGATAATTTGTGGTCGTGACCCTAATGAATATCCTTGGCCGTAGTCTGAGGGATGATGTGGATTATTTATAAAATTTGAGTCTCGGTGATAAAAGTGATGAAAAACCTTTTAAATCATAAAAGATAGTAGATTTTATTCTCTACTTGACTCTTTTAATGGATTACTTGTTAAAATTGTAGTTAAACTTGATGTCTATTGTATTTTATCGGTTTAACATTGTTGAAGACTAATGATAATTTATTACGCATTATCTTAGTCATAATATTTCTTATTGGGCTAGTTGAGCTCACCCTTTCTTTCTTTATTCTCTTGAGGAAATGAGAGCGTGGCGGGACTAGTCGGGGAGCGGAGTGGTGGTCCGAGAGATGGTGTCTTAGTAGTCCTCACTATTCTATAAAATAGTGTGATAATAAATGTAATGAGGACTTATTACGAGAGTGGATATTGTCTAGAAGACAATATTTGTATTAAAACTCATGACTCTTGTTGTATATTTAAGATTGTATTTGTATTACGTACCATGTATTTGGCGACTAAGAATAGGTGATGTATACCTATTTTGGGTTGATGATTGGTAGATCTCCTTGTTTAGGACATTCCGGCTCAGCGTTCATGGTGATAAGGCTATTGTTGACAATGTATTTAAGTTGTTGATGTAGTGTAGAAGGGATGACTCCAGCCATGTGGATCCATGGTCTCCCCAATAGCAGGTTGTATCCTGAATCTATCTTAAGGATGTGGAAGGATACATTAAATATGTTTGGACCAATCTCAATTGGCAACTCAATCTCTCCAACAGAATTTTGTCGGAATCCATCGAAAGCTTTAATAATTGTATGGCTACTTCGGATCCATTTGAGATTAACGTTCATCTTTACCAAGGTGGCATACGGACAGATATTCAGAGATGAACCTCCATCTATCAAAACTCTAGCTAACATATACCTGAAGGACAAAACTGCAATGTGTAATGGCTTGCAATAACTGGTCCCTTCGGGTGGTATATCGTCATCAGTGAAGGATATCACATTGTTGTTAAAAATGTGATCAACCAAGTGGTGAAATTTTTCCGCATCCATTGATTTTGCCAAGTAGGCTTCTTCTAAAACCTTTAATAAGATCTTCCTGTGATCTTCAGAAGAGAAAACCAAGTCCAGTATTGAGATTTGATGTAGAGCTTCTCTTAAGCTTAAAACCACCTTGGCTTCATTATGGCCCATAGTGGGAAGGAATTTTTCAATTTGCTTCATGGGAATCTTCCCCTTTGCTTTTATGGCGGGCTTCATCACCCTCTGAGGAAGATATAGTGGATTTTCCTTCGACATTGTAGTAGCAGTATGAGATGTGGATCCTTCAGCTTCTCCATAATTCCATGGGACTTTGTGTAAGCTAAAAATAGGATACTATGGTCTGAAGGGTAAAGAAATTAGCTCTGGTGCAGCCACTTTCAAAGGATTGTCAGCTCCTTTGAGTTGAATTGCTTGTATGGGAAATGGTTTGACAGTCTCATCAACCTCAACGGATATAACTGCTACTAATCCCTTCTATTTGGTAGGACAGGTATTCCCACTCTCGAGTAGCACAGTGTCACCGTCTGCCAGTTGCAGGACACCGCTATCAATTAGATTCTGAATAAGATGGCAGAGTGCCCAACATTCTTCTACGATGTGATCGCGAGAATGTGAATGATATTAACAAACTCCATCAATGTTGAACCGTCTTGAACGGGGATTAATTGGAGGTAGAAGGGAGGTAATTCTTCCTTCATTGATTAGCATCTGAAATATCTCCTCTATAGGATGGCCCAGGTATGTAAATTCCCTTTGATTGGCAAAATCCCGACGGGCTTTAGCACTTGCTCTCTTCGCAACCTTATCCTCCATAGCTTCGCTTTCTGATGGTGATGGTGGAGCATTCATAACAAAAGGAAGGAGATAGATATTCTCCTGGCTGACTAACTGGCATGTGACTTGATGCTGATGAGTCACCAGTTCTGCCAATTGTTCAATTTGCTTACAAAGAGCTTTAATCTTTTGTTCCATAGCAAATTGGAACTTTGCATAATCCCATCTGTCAACACCGTCTTTGATGGTTTGGGATGATTCACCATTAAAATTGGAACTCTGCCCAGTGCTCCAACTAATCATATTGACCTCTTCCTCTTTGTGTTGAGGAAGAGGGTTGTCTTGCACATGAGGTTGATCTGGTTTGGTAACCACGATCTCACCATTGTCTATCAAGTCTTGGATCTTGTGTTTCAAGGCCCAACAATCTTGAGTATCATGTCCAGGTGCCCCGGCATGATAGGGACACTTCTGGGTAGCATTGAAACCCCTCCCATTAGGGTTAGCTGGTGGAAGAAGATGTGTAATTTTCTTCTGAGTAGTCAGAAGAGCAAGAATATTCTCGAACGAGTCCCCTAAGGGTGTGAACGTTCGAGGGCGCTTTGCATCTCCAACTTTAGGTAATGGAGGGTTTGAAGACTGTGCTGGAAAAGGGGAGTAGTTTCTCCTCTGCATAGGCATGCTCTGACGGCCTTTCTGACCTTGTAGTATCAAGGAAACATCCTCCACTTTCTTTTTATGGACCCTCCGGGGGTTGTTTCCATAAGATTGGATGTGCTCAGCAACTTCTTTAAGAGCGGCTAGGTCTTGAATCTTTCCTGACTTCAATCCCATCTCAGCCATCTCTCTGTGTTTGATCATTTCAGAAAATGGTTTGCCAATACTAGCTAAAACTCTTTCATAGAAAGGAGCTTCTTGTATGTCTATGAAAGTCATGACCATTTTTGACTCCATAATAAAAGTAATAACTTGAGCAGCAAGGCGCCTCCACCTTTGAGCATACTCTCTAAAAGACTCATTAGACTTTTTCTTGACCTTGGTAATCTGGTACCGGTCAGGAGCCATCTGAGATTGAAAATTGTATTGAGTGAGGAAGGAATGAGCTAGCTCTTCCCAGCTATGGATCTTTGAGTTGTCGAATCTGGTATACCATGAACGGGCTTCTCTAGTTAGACTCTTCTGGAATAGCTGCTTTCTGAGATTCTCATTTTCCACATAAAATCCATGTTATCCAATGAACACCTTCAAATGTGTGTAAGGATCTCCTAATCCGTCATACTTTTCAAAGTCAGGGGTTTTGAATTTCTCTGGATAATGAAGACCAGGGAATATGCAAAGGTCAGCATTTGAAACACTTCCATGTGTTCCAATCCCTTTGAGAGCACGGATAGTTTCTTCCATTTGAAGGACCTTCTTCCTGATATCACCGATTTATGGATCTCCTTTGAGATGGGTGTTTTCAAGGTCTTTGTTGGTCGTATCCAACTGAGGTTATGGATTTGTTTTATCCAAACCTTGTGTCCCTCCTTTTGTAGAGGATTATGTATGTGTAGGCATCTTTGTACCCTGAGTAGATTGATGCAATTCTTTCAGCAGAACAGCCAAATCTATAATTTGTTTACTTAACCCGTCAAATTCTTCTCGAGAAATGGCATTAGACTGGTCAGAAGAAGACATGATTGGTTGTAGGCTCGTGGCCTTTTTAGATTTTGAGCGGGTAACATGCCCAATTGTTTCCCTACAAAAGACTTATGTAGTTTAGTCTTAGGGATAATGTAAATGCTATAATAATGTGTCCATTTTAGGAATATCATCCTGCAAAAATGGGATTTATTTGATAGTATGTAATGTATGCACAAATATCCTTCATATTTTCCATTACATAGAGATGAACATGGAATAAAATTACAAGTAATTAAAAATGTAAAGCATGAAGAGACTTTCCTCTGCGTTTGGTTTATCAGGAGGTCGACCTATCTTAGGTTTACTCTCATGACTTTTTAAGCATGAAGGTCCCAGGATCATCATGATCTACTTGACCAGGAAGTTAATCCAGGTCTTTCAACTGGAGCGAATCTGGGTGGTGCCTTTCCTGAGCCTCATTGGAATTAGTCTCCCTACAAGTCCAGTAATCAAACACCAACAGGATAGCCTCTTGGTGGAGGAACCACATAACATACATTCACATACAACGTGTCTCACCATTTATGAAAATGATGACCTGTGCAAAGAACTAATATCACAGATAGATATATTGCAGTGCAGTAAGTAAAATGCATTCGTTCACATTCATCATAAATGTAAATGCAATATTCACACACAAGCATATAACAATTTTGAAAAACTTGTAGTAGCGGCTTAAACCCTCTTACTGGTGTCCCCAACAGAGTCGCCACCTGTCGATGTCGGGATTTTTATTTGTCCCTTTTAGTTTCTTGTTCTTTGGTGTTCTCATGTTATGTGAGATTTGTTTGAAAAAACATGTGAAAAAGGTCTGACATGTGTAATGTTGACGATTTGACTGTAAAAGTCGCCAATTGGTGTTTTTAACTGGTTACACCAACGCAACCTAGAAAAGGTTTGCACATTGACCCAGTGATGTGACACTGCTAAACGGGTCTGTAAAACCAAGATTCATTTAGGTTCAGGGGATTTATTATGCAGATGGAAGGTGTTAGGTACCCCCCGACATCCGTGTTGCCACGGTGACCGCCACTTTTCAAGAAACCGTTATATGAATGTGTGTGTGTGTGTGTGTGTGGATCAATGTGCAATTTATTTGGAAGTAGTGCGAGGCCTCGTTCACACCTATATACAAAGGGTTTGAATTTGTATGAAAAATTCAGTTTTAAACATGATATAGCAGTGAAGTTTTGTAAAAAGAGGTTTTTCAAACCCTGTGCTCAATAGTAATTGAGACCTTTTCATACTTCCATTTTATTATTAAATGTTTGGCTAGTTTGCTTTTATTTTTGAGATGTGAGGCATCTTCAAGAAAATAATATACAGCGATGCCAAAATCCTCATGGGCATGACAGCCATCTAAGGAAATTTAGACACCATAAATAATGTACAAGCTGCTTACAGCTGAAAATGTCCATCACGGTAACTGAATCTAGATTTAGTAGACTGAATCTATGATCACATGATTCCTAGACTCACATGATGCCGCAGTTTATATGAAAAGCAATAAGCAGTTATATATATAAGCTGTGTAGACACTCGAAATTTTTTGCACTCCTATTTCTAACATTGCAGGAGGGTAGATTTTTCTTTTGGAGATAACCCTGAAAGACAACTTACATCCATGCCAGATACTACCGGAAGTTCAGCTCAAACCCGAAACACAAACTGGGAACATCATCTCAAATCTGGAACACACATCGGGAGTGTCATTTCCAATCTCGGAGATAACCCCGAGATATGCAGTTCAAAAGACCGGCAACAACACTGGAGAGGACAATCCTGTCTCAGCGATAACACCGTGACGTTCAGTTCCAGTCCCAGAGACAACACTGGGAGTAGCAACCCCATCCTTGGTGATAGCCCTAAGGGATGCCATTATAGTTCCGGCGATAACCCCGGAAATGCTTGTTGCAAACACATGCAATCAGCTTTAATCCAGATGACATTGAGGCATACAAACAAGCATCCAATCTCAGTTGTAACCCTGAGCAACGTCTGCTTTCCGCTTAAACTGGCAATAACCCCGGTGAGGAGTCAACACATCATCTTACTGTCTCAACAAGATGATATCACAGCATACCAACAAGTGGTCCAATCTCAGCTGTAACCCTGAGCAACGTCTACTTTCAACTCAAACTGCGATAACCCCGACAAGGATTCACACATCATCTTGTTCCTTCAACAATCCCGAGTGACTATTATGTATGGTAGTACTTTGGATAGAATTTGAAGCTTGAAGACCATGGGCATAGACCCCTCTTCCTGACTTCGTACAACCTCTAATCCATGTCATTACGTAACTCTTGACACAAGCGATCCGAAGAAGTACAGATATACTTCATTCGGATGCTCGGATTGAAGTTCTGCATGTTCGAGCGGACATTACAGTGCACGACTGCACGTACTATGAGACGATGGGACCCGCGAGGCTCGGATCCACCACGACTAGCCGTAGGTACAACTGCGGCTGCCGCAGGTGTACCTGCGGCCATCCATCTATATATACAAGGCTTGGGCCAGCCATTTGAAGGGAGAGAGAGAAGGAAAAAGGTGAGGAAGCCCTGTCCATTTTGCTCTGCATACACATCTTTTGAGTGTTTCCTCTTCTTTAAACACTAGTTAGCTCACATATAGCTACTTTTTATCCGGTGGGAGGTGAGTGTTTATCCATTTAAAGTCTAAGAAGTCTACTTTGGCGACCTTGTAAGCCTTCTTACATTTTATAAAGCCTCTTTCTCATATATCACACCTTTGTTGTACACGTTGATAGTCGTGTGAGTGTGTTTTCCGGACTTGATGCATGGTTTTCATTTACATTTGTATATATATATACTAATATATGTATATATTTCATATATATGGACTAACATTATCAAGTTATGCCTCGATTGAGCCTAGACTTGATGCAGAGCGTTTAACTACTTTTTTTATATATATATATATATATATATATATATATATATATATACTATATATATAAAGCTGTGGTCGACTCTCTCTCAGATGAGCACGGATTTTACATAAGAGCATTTAATTACTTATATATATATATATATATATATATATATATATATATATATATATATATATATATATATAATTATTCGCATCAAACATATCGATGAGTCTGGATTTTACATTGGTGCGTTTACTAGCTTTTATATATATACATATATATAATTGTTGTCGGACATATCCGATGAGCCCGGATTTACATCCGTTGCGTTTATTGCTTTTATATATATATATATTTGTACATATATATATATATATATATATATATATATTTACATTTTCATCGGGGCACAGAGTCTACTTCATGGCCTTTTACATTTTATTTACATTACATCTGCTGGAGTTTACTTGTGGCGAGTTGATCGCTTTTACTGACTTTATTTATATTTCGTCACTTTGAGTTTACTTCATGGCGGTTGATCATAGATTCATATATATATATATATTTACCGCTTTTATATATTTACATTTTTGATCCCCATGGAGTTGCTTCGTGGTGGTTGATCCAGTCTGTATATATATATATATATATATATATATATATATATTTATAGCTTTTATATATATAAGCGCTTATCGCTTTCCATACAAATTGCAGTATCATGTGAGCCTAGGAATCATGTGATCACAGGTTCAGTCTACTGAATCTAGATTCGTTTCCCATGATGGACATTTTTAGCTGTAAGCAGCTCGTATATTATTTTACAATGTCTGAGTTTCCTTAGATGGTTGTCATTCCCATAAGGAGTTCGGCACCGCTGTATATTATTTTCTCGAGGATGCTTCACATCTCAAAAATAAAAGCAAACAACCCGAACATTTAATAAAACGGAAGTATGAAAAGCTCTCAATTCTTATTGAGCACAGGGTTTGAAAAACCTCTTTTATAAAACTTCATTGCTATATCTTGGTTAAAACTGAATATTTCTATAAAATTCAAACCTTGTGTATATAGGTGCGAACGAGGCCTCGCACTACTTTCAAATAAATTGTACATTGATTTCCCCCCCACACACACATTCATATAACAATTTCTTTGAAGAAGAGTGGTGGTCACTTAGTAGTAACACGGATGTGTAGAAGTGCCTAATACCTTCCCTCGCATAATCAAGCCCCGAACCCTTAATGAATCTAGGTTTTGAGAGACCGTTTAGCGTTGTCAAATCAACTGGTCGATGTGCTAACCTTTTCGGAGTTGCGTTGGTACAACCGATTAAATACACCAATGGCGACTCTTAAAGTCAATCGTCGACATTATACATATCGGACCTTTTTCACTTGTTTTTTGAAACAAATCTCACATTAACATGAGAACACCAAAGAACAAGTAACGAAAAGTGACACCAAAAATCCCGACGTCGACAAGCTGTAAATATATATATACAGAAATGATCTGTAACGCCCCAGAAAATCAAACCTTTTGTAAATACTTTTATAATGAATAAAATAATATTATTTGTTATTATTGTGTGTTAGTAAGATGAATGTCGTTCTATAACCTAGAAACATTAGAAAGTTGTAGTATTTTAACTATGTGAAGGAATTAAAGTGTTTGAATTTCCAAGACGAAAATAAAAGTTTTTCGAGAAATTTTCTGAAAAACACTATTCATCGATTTTCGCTCGGGAATTATTTTTGAACTTTTGAGAAATACGTAAAGTTATAATATCAAGGTGAGATGGATTATGTAATAATAATCTAAGTATGGAAAACGTAATATTTCGCACGCGGACTTAGTTCGAGAACGTTAGGAATATTAAGCATTAAGAAGGAAGTGTATTGATCGTATAAGACGTAATTATTGTACGAGGTATTGAATACAAGTATAATACGAAGTATAATACGAAGTATAATACGAAGTATAATACGAAGTATAATACGAAGTATGTATGGAGGATGGAATAACGTACGTATATTATGAATTAATATACGAGTTAGAATACGAAAATTTTATTTATAGAAAATGTAATAAGGCTTTTAGCCAAATGAAATGGAATTGTGGATCTTGTAGGAAGTACAAGTCAAATAAACATTAAGGGGCAAGCCCAAGTGTTTATTAATGTAAGCCTAAAGCAAATTAAAGATAAGCCCAAAGTATAAGCTAAACTAATTAACACTAAGCCCAATTAATGATCCAATGGGTAAGGCTTGATCCAAGGGGCAACCCATGGGTGAATTGGTGACCAAGAACTTTGTGTGGTGGGCAAGAAAGTTGTGTGGTTAGCAAGTTTACTTAAGAGTTAAGTAGTGAATAGTAAGGAGGTTTACTAAAGAGGTGGATGTACTTTTGACCATAATACCCTAAGTTTGGAAGCTCTATAAATAGCAAGCTCACAATTCATTTGTTGGTTGTTAGTTTTCATCCAACATTAAACAACTTATTGGTTAGAGAGAATAAGCACTTTTAAGACAAACTTCTATATTTGTTTCAAGGAGAAGAAGATCTAGTTATCATAGGTAAATGATCTTAAACCATTAGTCTTCCATCTCTATCATTGTAGGGTGATAAGAGAAGTGTAGTCTAATAAGCATGTATGTTAAGAACATATAAGAATTGAATAATCAATGGACTTAAGCCGTATAAGTCATGAATAAGTAACTTGAACCTAAATAAGTTATGAACTTATGAAGAACAATGATGAACTTGTCATATGTTTTCCATATGAAGTTAGTATGTTTGATAAGATGTGAGAATGTTGATTAAAGGACTTAAATCAGTAATAAGTCATAACGAATGAAATCTAATAAGTTATAATTTGTTAAGTCATGAACTTATGGAGAACAAGCCATAACCTAAATTATAAATAAGGTGTGGTAATATGTAGTTTGAAATGTTTATATGATGGTTAAAATCCATTTGGAACGATGATCAAATCGTTAGTAACGAAGTTTTGTTAGAATTCACACGATTGGACGATAATCGTCGAATTCGTGAAATTCTCGAAATGGAAGTCAGATTTTGTGTTTGAACTCGAAAACATTGGTTTTCAATGGAGGCAAGTCATATTTAGCATTATAGAGTTGTGGACTCGAAAATGACTGGATTCTGACTTAGAACGAAGAAACGAGCGTTGAACGTTCACGAACTTTTATCATTTTCGTTAAAAAATGAACCAATAGGTGAATTTTGAGTAAGCGAAGTTAAATAGATAAAATTCTTGCATGAACACGTAGAGTATGTAATTTGTGAACCGTAGGCTTTTGAACAAGCCAATTCAGACTTATAACGAAGAATTTACAAGTCCGAGAAGTTCACAAAGTTAAAAATCTGTCAAAATTATCTGGTGCAGAGAGTTGGCACCGGGGAGCCAACCCAAGGTTTAATGGTGGCGTTGCGATTGCCATATACGATTCTGCAGACATCTCTGCTGAGTCATGGCATAACGGATAAGAGGGTTAAGTGTGAAATGCATGATGCCAAGGCCGAGGATTGGGTTATTGCTAACTTTCATGTGCAATATATGAGATAAAAACAGTCTAAGCGTATAACGCCGATCTTAGGGTTTAGCCAGTGAAGAAGGTTTACAAGTATGAAATGAATGGTAACTCATTAGTAATAAACTAAAGCTTGATTATAATATTGTTAAGACATGTTTAAACCTTAAGTATGATCAATTAAGGTTAAATTAAGTAAATTGTATGTGACTGTAAGAACGACATAATTAAAAGTCGGAACCAATAATAACAAATCTAAGTCGTAAGTAGATTGAGAAGAAGGGTAAGATTCATTAGGAACCGTGTATGTTCATTCATGACCTAATGTATTATGTGATGTTATTATTTACTATAGAAACTTAAAGACTTAAATGTGAACGTGTTATAACTGTAGCAGACGCTGAAGACAAGTATTCTAACCCTTGTTTCAGTTCAATCTGGACAAGCTTTGTGGTTCATGTATTCTTACGCATGAATTGATGTATGATGAATTCGAAGCCAACTCTTTCGGCTAGACTTATATTATGTTTGTATCAAATCATGCTCAATGTTTACCAAGTTATATTGGTGTGGTTTTCAAACGAAGACTGAGTATGCTAAAAATGTTTTGTCGTCAAACGACAGGCACGTGAGGTTGCCACAACTTAAACGTACATACATTTAATTAATCTAGTGTTGATCAACATAGAGTACTATAGGCTGATCACCTAGAAGTGCTCGTAAGAAATGTCAGACTTATGGACTTAGTGTCGGGATGTCCTTTTCAAATAAAGTATGAAATGCTCAAGGTCTTGGACCGAAATTAATGTTTTACTGAATATTGTTGTTGTAAAACATTTTGAAGGAAAAGAAGTGCTATTTTGAATTAGCAATAGTACTTCATAAGTATTGTTCAGTTATTGAAGATATATGATTCCTATGTTTCAAACATGTTGTTTATTAGAATTGTTGTACTTGCTGAGCTAGTCATGCTCACTCTTTCTTGAACCATATGAACACAACTAAGATTGAACGGACTGAAGGCTCCGACAAGGATAAGGGCAAGGTGAAGGAGATCCCATAGAATACTTATGTAATAGTATAGGGTGAATGACTGTATTATATTTGATATTATGACAAGAACAATGTAATGGTTATAAAGAACCTGGGAAAATGTTAATATTATTTTGAATATATAGAAGACATATTCGTTCTATTAAGGCTTTTCAATTGAAGGTATGTGTGAATGGTTGTACCGTGTAGCACCATCTGTCGGGTTGGAAGATACCCGGATTTGGGGGCGTCACATGTTGGTATCAAAGCATTAGGTTATAAAACTTAAGGAGGGAAATTAAAAACCTTAAGTCATAACCTTAAGAGAAGTAAAAGAAGTAAAAGAAGAAAATAACCTTATATAAATGCATTATGCATATGTTATGTGTTTTTATTCTTCTACTGACATGTACTAATCAACTTAATTGTTTTGTGTAGATGTCAGGTGTAAATGGAATGCATTTAGATGTATAGACTATTAGTGAATAATCGGTTAACCAAATAGAGGTTATACCGAATCCCATAGCAGAAGAGCCCGAAGTAGTTGTCATTGAGTCTGGAGACTCAGAGGATCCTGATCTCATGTCCGTGTTTGACGACATGATGGAAGAAGAGGTGGAGGTAGTGTCCTTCAACCCAGTAACAATAGCAGCAGAGATGGCTCTTGGGGAATCAATGATGTCAATCTTTATGTCGGTGTTGGATAGAAATATCCATTACTGTCAAGAGGTTAAGGAGCTGAAAGTAGAGCTCCAGGCTGTTATAGATCATAAGATGGACGTGGAGTCCATCTGGGAGTAGGAGCACAACGAAAGAGTTTTGGCTAAGGACAAGGTCCATGAGCTAAAGCATGAGGTTTTTGAGCTCAAGGAGGAGCTAAATACCAAAAAGCAGAAGATAGGGAGAATGTTCTATATTCATAGGAGTTCTCATCTGAGACTTTCGAGGAGCGGTAAATGGTTATCCCATAGGCGAGGCGGAACACGACATACTATCAGCAGTGATATTATTGCCGGTCTTGCCAAGGCGGATTTTGATAATGCATTGAGGCAGATGTAATCTATTAGTAGATAGAATAGTGTAGGTATGTATATATTATGTACTTAGTAGTGACGTAAAACCCTCTTTTGTATAGCAAAGGGTAGTCTTTTGTAAATCCCAATTTTTGGAAAGCAATGGCGGGAAAGTAATGTAACCAGCTTTGACTGTGTAATGTAAATGATGTAGTATTATACTACAACGAATGAATGAATATAAACCTTTTTACGGAACGACTGAGCAATGGATGTTGAAGTTATTGTTTAATATCGAATAATAACTAACTAATAAGGAAGGAATAATAATGAAATGTGTTGTTTATTGTATCAGCAAAATGCCGCCAAGAAGAGGGCAATGTAATCAAGGAGCTAATGTAAATCAACGGGAGGGAGGTCCAGTTAACCCCATGCAGGAGTTTGTTAATCTTTTAACAGCAGCATTTAATAGAACTGGGGCTAATATCCCCGTAAATCCAGGAGTAGTGAGAGCTACTACCTTTAAGGATTTTAAGAGTGTTGGTTCGTTGGAGTTCAAAGGAACTATGGACCCAATCGAAGCCCAAATGTGGGTGAAAGATATCGAGAAGGCATTTTTGATAGCAAATGTCAACGAGGCTCAGAAGGTTGTTTTTGCAACCTACATGATGAAGGGAGAGGCCAACTTTTGGTGGAAGGCCAATCAGGCTAGGACCAGAATCGCGAATTTGACGTAGGTAAGGTTCAAGGAGATATTCTTCGAGAACTATTTTCCCACAAGTATGCAAGGGAGAATGGAGATGCGGTTTTTGGATTTGAAAAAAGGGGACATGATGGTTCCCCAATACGCCGCCAAGTTTAATGAACTGGCGAGGTTTTCTCCACACTAAGTGGACACCGAGGTTAGAAAGGCTCGACGGTTCGAGCAGGGCTTGAAACCCTGGCTCTATAACCGTATTTCTGTGTTCCAAAGTACATCGTTTGGGACCATTTTAGAGAAGGAGATAATCGCCGAAGGTGGTAGCGAGGCGTTGAGCCAGTACCATAAGCACAAGAAGAATAAAGGGAAAGTGGATGGGGGAGTGAAGATAGAAGGAGCTAGTGGAAGTGGCGAGGGACAGAAGAGGAAAGCGTTTAGCTCTGGGAATACCAGAGTAAAGCTAGGAGACCTGAAGAGTAAAATGGAGGCCTGCAAGACATGTGGGAAGACTCACTTAGGAGTTTATCTCAAGGGGAAGGTTGTATGCTACAACTGTGGACAGGAAGGGCACATCTTGCCTAACTGTCCAAGTCCGAAGAAGAATCACGGAGGCTTTGTGTGTGGGTCAACTGACCACATGGCAAAGAATTGCCCAAAGAAGGGGACAGACGGGAATCGGGGCACTAATAGTAGTAAGTTATCCATTAGTGGTCCAGCGCAGCCGAATAGGCTGATGTGCCGTACCTTTAACATGATAGTCCAAGATGTAGTTGCATCAGGGGACATCGTCGCATGTATTATTCCGATCAACAACATAAATGCTTACGTGCTGTTTGATTCGGGTGCTACTTGTTCGTTTATAGCATGTGATTTTGCTAGATGATTAGGATTACTTTTTAAAAGTTGTCTATACCTTTAAATATTAAAGTAGCAAATGAAGAAATAATTCATGTTGAAGATGTTCATAGGAGTTGTTGCGTAGATATACGAGGTTGTAAATTATCGATAGATTTGATACCAATAAAGTTAGGAGAATTTGATGTAATTCTCGAAATGGATTGGTTGGTAAACCATGGGGCAATTATAGATTGTCAGAAGAAATGTGTGAACCTTTGAATGTTAAAATAACCACATGTAGTATTTTACAGGAATAGATCACCGGGACGTTCGTGTTGTCTAACCATGACACAGACTAGGAAATTATTTAGGAAGGGGTGTGTAGGTTACTTGTGTCATGTTGTTGATACCCAGAGAGTGGTAGCAACCATGGAACAAATACCTATAGTTAGAGAATTCGTCGATGTATTTTTGAGTGAATTATCGGGTCTTCCACCAGATAGCGAAACGGAGTTTGCAATAGACATTGTGCCAGGAGCGGCACCAGTTTCCAGGGCACCGTATCGTATGGCGCCAGTGGAGATGAAGGAGTTGATGGTATAGTTGCAAGAACTGTTGGACAGGAAGTACTTACAACCGAGTGTTTCACCATGGGGAGCACCGGTATTGTTTGTCAAGAAGATGGACGGTTCGTTAAGACTTTGTATCGACTATAGAGAGTTGAACAGGTTAAAAATAAAGAATAAATACCCATTGCCCAAGATCGATGATCTTTTTGATCAGTTGAAAGGGGATAAGTATTTTTCTAAGATAGATTTAAGAATGGGGTATCACCAGTTGAAGGTTAGAAAGGAGGATGTACCAAAGACAACATTCAGGACTCGTTATGGTCATTACGAGTTTCTGGTGATGTCATTTGGGTTTACTAATGCACCAGCTGCATTTATGTATATGATGAACAGAGTGTTCAAAAAATATTTGGACAAGTTCGTCGTGGTGTTTATCGATGATATTTTAGTCTATTCTAAGACGCCAGAAGATCATGATGAACACCTAAGATTAGTGTTGGAGACACTAAGAAAGGAGAAGTTGTATGCAAAGTTCACTAAGTGTGAATTTTGGTTGGAAAAGGTACAATTTTTAGGTCATGTCATTGACCGTGAAGGGATTTCGGTAGATCCAGTGAAGGTGGAAGCCTTGATGAATTAGGAACAACCAAAAACGCCAACTGAGGTGCAGAGTTTCCTAGGGTTAGCGGGTTACTATTGGAGATTCATCCAGGATTTTTCAAAGATAGCTACTCCGTTAACTAACTTGATAAGGAAGACGGTGAAATACGCGTGGACTGATAAATGCGAGGATAGTTTTCAAGAACTGAAGAAGAGGTTGAGTGAAGCGCCTATTTTGTCATTACCCGATGACAAATGAAATTTCGTAGTTTATAACGATGCTTCACATAGAGGACTTAGTTGCGTGCTCATGCAGCATAGCAAGGTCATTGCGTATGCATCAAGGCAGTTGAAGGATTATGAGAAAGTTTACCCTACTCATGATTTGGAACTGGCCGCAATAGTTTTTGCCTTAAAGATATGGAGACATTATCTTTACGGAGAAAAATGTGAGATATACACAGACCACAAGAGTCTAAAATATATCTTCACACAGAAGGAGTTGAATATGAGGAAGAGGAGATGGCTAGAGTTGATAAAGGATTACGACTATAAAATCCTATATCACCCTGGAAAAGCCAATGTAGTTGTCGACACCTTAAGTAGGAAGGGTCGGGAGAAGTTGTCTATGTTAACGGCTCAAACTGAGTTAATAACAGAGATGGCTAGGATGGAAATAGAAGTGAATTTGCCGAGAGAATCAGAGCAGATGTTGTTTGTGACAGAGATTCAATCTACCATTGTAGAAAGAGTCAAGGAGGTGCATCTCAAAACTGATGAGTGTGATCGGGTAAAGAAGCGGCTAACCGATGAAAAAGATATTAAGTACAGTCTTAATAATGAGGGATTATTAATATTTGAAGGAAGAATTTGGGTTCCGAATGAGACAAAATTAAAGGAGAAGGTGTTACAAGAGGCTCATAGTTCGAAGTTTTTAATTCATCCTGGTAGTACTAAGATGTATCAAGACCTTCGACAGAGTTTTTGGTGGCCGAACATGAAGAGAGAAATAGCTGAGTATGTAAGTAGGTGCTTGACTTGTCAGAAAGTTAAGGACGAACATCAACGACCAAGTGGCTTGTTACAGTCATTGGAAATTTCAGAGTGGAAGTGGGAGAATATCACGATGGATTTTGTGGTAGGACTTCTGACTACAACGAAAGGGTATGATGCGATTTGGGTAATAGTGGATTGATTGACGAAGTCGGCTCACTTTTTGCCAATTAAGGTCAAGTATAACTTGGACCAGTTAGCTAGACTTTATATTAAGGAAATAATTTCCAAACATGGAGCACCAATATCGATTGTGTCAGATCGTGATCCACGATTCACATCAAACTTTTGGAGGAGTCTACAAGAGCAGTTGGGAACACAGTTGAAGTTGAGTACGGCGTATCATCCACAAACTGATAGACAAAGTGAGAGAACAATTCAAACATTAGAAGATATGTTGAGATCTTGCGTCATGGATTTCAAGGGTAGTTGGGATAATCATCTACCATTAGTAGAGTTTGCATATAACAATAGTTATCATGCAAGCATAGGTATGCCACCTTTCGAAGCTTTGTACGGAAGGAAATTGTAATAACTCGATATTTTCTATATAATTAAATCAGAAATTTTGCGTATAAATTTTTATTTATTTATTTATTATTAATTATTTATTTTAAAGGTAAGAATGCGTGAAAGGAATTATGTATGTATTTATGTGATGAATATAAAATATATTTATTACATGAATGGTTATGAATAATTTTATTTTAGAATTATTGCTCATTAAAAATTATATTCTAATAATAATTATTTTATAGTAAAAATATTTTTAATACTTATTTTCCATGAAAATATGATAATTATATTATCAAAATAGTATATGATATGATTATTAGAATTTTATAATACTTATTTTATTATATAAAATTATTTGAGAATAGTTAAGTTAATTATTTTAACTTGATTATTAAGGTTATATATGAAAGATAAATCAGATATGGAATCCAAATCTTAATTTTGGGTTTTGATCAAGGAATGAGAATAATAATATTATATTATTATTTGTCAGCGTTATAGATAAGTATGGTTATGCGTGTAATGTTAATGTGTGGAACAGTTTTATTATATTACGACTAAACCCTATTAATATTTTTATAAACCCTAAATACTAGTCTGATAAACCCTAATTTGGGTGCTGGAATAAGGAATGATGATAATAATATAATATTAAATTATATTTTGATTTTTCAGTGCTATAAATATGTACTGTATATGTGTGGACTGATAATGTTGGTTAATCTATGTGTTGAATGTCAAAACCCTAGGTATTATAAAACCTAAACAATATTTATGGACCTAAATACTTGGAAACCCTAATTTTAAAAACTCATATATGAGTTTGAGATTATTATGTAATCGTGTTTTTATGTTTAAGGTTATGTATTAATGAATTAAATGTTAATTAGCAAAAACCTAATTAATATTTGAAAATACTAATTTAAAAAAAAAAACTTTAATTTCAAAAGTTAGAAACCCTAATAATAATTAGTAACCATAATTGTTATTTTGGTAATTGTAATTACTAATTATTTGCCCTAGTTGCTAATTTAGTAAGCTTAATTATAATTATTTAATTGTTAAACTTAATGTTTAAATTATTAGAAAAGCCTAAACTATTTTAAGAAATCCTAATTACAATTTTTAGAAACTAAAAATTTTATTTTGTACTAACCCTAATTGCTAATTTTTATAAATGTTATGTGCTTAACCTTAGGGTTAAACCCTAAGGGTTTGCCAAATGACTAGAATGCCATTAAAATGAAAAACCAAATGACAAAAATGCCCCTCTTACATAATTGAGGCTAAAATGTAGGTTTTGACAATAGGTTAAGTTGTTGAACAACTTCAACCACTCTCTTGACCATAAGTTGACAGCAACAAGCCCCTAAACTCAGCCATACATGCACCATGTTGTCTATTTATAGATTTAAGGAGAGAGAAAAATCATTTGTTACACTAATTTTTGTTCAACTCTCATCCTAGAACTTCTCTCTCTAAAACCAACGAAATGTTGTAGTATATCAGTCATGTATTGAAGCCCCACGATCAACAATAACAAATCAGAAGCACTAGATCAAGAATTAATCAAAGAAAGGTATATAACCTAGCCTTAAGTTCTGTCCAAAAATTCGGTGTTAGATGTTAGTTTTTGTTGTTAGAATATGTTGTATTTAGTCTCTAGTGATGATCTGGGTTGGTATTATATAGATCCATAACATCTAAGTCCTTAGATTTGATTTTTAAGAAAATCTGGAAAATTATTTTTTTGTGTTCTAACATCAAATGTCAGAGATTTTAGATCGTTGTGTGTTTATTTTTTTTTGTTGTTTAAGTGTTTGATCTTGTAGTATGCCATGCGGTCTTTACTCTGAAACTCGAAGCAAGTCCAGATCTTGTCTAGATCAAAAGTTATGAGCGGTCAAAGACCGTTGACCGATCACGAAATCTGGAATCTGGGCAGCCTATATTTGCCCAAATGGTTTCTGACAACATTTGCAGGCCTTGATCTTGCTTGTACGTTATGTTTTTGATTGTTTTGTTGGTTGTATCTTGTAAAATGGTATGTGGTCTATACATATAAGTCATTGTAACTCCTAGAACCATTACGGAATTTATATTAATCTCAGTCAAATATGCGTTGACCATCTGTCTTGGACAAATTCTGGAAAACCCAGATTTTTGAAGAACACTTTTCTGACAGCAAGTTTGACCGGCTAGATCTTACACATGTTATGTTTATTTGATGATCTGATGCTATAGAGTTGTTCTTTAACATATGTAATGCAAGTATGAACCTTTAAAACGCATTAAGCAAAGCCAGAACACTTAGATAAATGAGATTGAAAGTGGGTACTCGGGTTTCTGGGTTTCTGGAGAAACCCAGGTAAGCTCTGACAGCATCTTTGATTGATTTTATCTTGCTATTATGTTGTGATTTAGCTTAGAAATTGGTTGTTAGTTGTAGTTCTATATACCTACTACACGATCATGGTTAGAAATTTTCCAGAAATAGTGTGTACCGAAATTTAAGGATGGTCAAACATGGCATGTTGATCACGAAGCTGTCAGTGTTCTTGAGGCTCAAGAACACCAACAAATGACAGTTTTTGTATATATAGTCCCTATAGTGACACTTAATTTCGGAAAATAGGAATTAATTATTAATAAATAGAAAAAAATAGTTTTTAATTATTAAAAATACATAATAAATTCTGAAAAATTATTTTAAGGTCCGAAAAATAGTTTTTAATTATTTTAAGTATATTTTGAAAATATTTAATATTTTTGGTATATAAAAGGTATTTATTTATTTAATATTAATATTAAATAAATTATTTAAAAATAGTTTTGATTTATGAAAAATCATGAAAAAAAAAATTTATGGTGTTAGAAAATATTTTAAGTTATTTTTGATGACTTTTAATATTTTATGATAAATTTCATTAATAATTTATTATTAATGGTAATCATTTTATTTAATAAATATATTAAATAAATTAAGAAAAAATAGAATTAATGTTTTAAAAATCATATAAAAATGATTTAAGTGTTATAAAAATATTTTAAGTTATAATATATAACTTTTGATATTTTGTCATGAAAAATATTAATAATTTTATATTAATTATATTAGATTTATTTAATTGTTAAATTAAATAAATAAAGTTAAAAATGATTTTATTAAATTAAAATCATTTTAAATGAAATAAAGTGTTTAAAGATATTTTAAGTTATAAAATATAACTTTTAATATTTAAAGGATAATTTCATTATTAATTTATTATTAATGATATTAATTTAATATTAAGTTTATTTAATAATTATATTAAATAAATAGTTTAAAAATGATTTTATTAATTTAAAAATCATTTAAAAAGGGTATTAATGAATTAAAAATATTTTAAGTTTTAATTAATGACTTTTAATATTTGGATAAATAGTACATTAATATTTTTTATTATTAATGGTAATTATTTAGAAATAATTTTTAATTGTTTTAAAAATCATGTAAGGGTAATATAAGTACTTTAAAAATATTACGAAGTTATTATAAATAACTTTAATATTTTGGCAATGGTTTCATTAATAGTTTATTATTAATTAAATATTAGTGATAATAGAATTATTTGATATTTAAATCATTTCATAATGATTTGATTGTTTGATAAATTATGCTAATTGCTTAAAAAATTATTGTAAGTCATTTAAAAATGATATGATTTGTTACTTAAATAGTCTAAATAGATATTAAGGTACATGATAGAGTCTTAGACTCGATAATTACCCGATAAAGTCATACGTAGACCGGCATACATTTTAGAAATTGATCCGAACTTAGATATTTTGAATCGTATATGAATGTTTATTTATGATTCTATATTTGTGAAACATGTATGACAATGTGATTAGGTTATGAGCTAACCGCAATATGCAAAGACTTATGTGTTATGTTATATTGTTCTAATCGCACGAATGATTTGATTAATGATAGGTCGTGATAGAAAAGATAAATCTAGGTCACAGCGTAATTGTAACCAACAAGATCGTGCAAGTATCCTACCTTTGCATTTTCTTTATGCAATGGACAAGTGTAAGAATGTTTCGTAATTATACTATTATCGTATGATTGTTAAACCTATATTATATACGCCCATTGATTATCAACATGCTAGTATATGGTAATTCAGATATTTATTCTGTTCGTTAATTTCTATAAATGATTATACAAGTGTCCCCACTTGGATAATCATTGTATTTAATCACATGTTGATACACCTTTGATATACATATATCTTGAATTATAGATTATTGTTAAATAAGATAAAAAAAAATTTGGAACCTTGACAAGTATGAACATCCCGAACACGGGAAAATTTTTATGCGCTACGGCGGACAAAGGATGAACGATAATATCGCTCTAGCAATGTAGTATTGATCAATATAGGGCCCATGGACTGTACACCCTCAAGCCCGTAAGCAATGCCGGTTTGCGGATGAAGTTCTGCTAAACCTTTTCGAAAATGAAAACAATGTTCATAATATGTTACATAAACCCTATGTATATAGTCAATACGTAGTTTCAAAAATTTGAACGAGGGTTGTTATGTTATTACTATTGGTACAGATTACTTCACAACTTTTGAATCGTTGTAGAAGGGTATTATAAAGAAAACATTTAAATTCTTTCAGCTTATATATATATATATATAATACTTGCTGGGCACTCAAATGCTCATCCTTGCTTAATTTAAATGTTTTCAGCTAAGTGTGAACAGCTAGAAGGCTCAGCCAAGAACAAGTGAAAAGGAAAGCAAACAGAATATGTTATTGGTATCATTTGTAATAAATAGACTGTATTAAGTTAATGATATATATTATATATCATGTAAAGAATGTAGTAAAGGTTGCGTACTTGGGATTAGACTCTGATAAATGTAAGTTAAGTTTATAATTTATATTATTGCTATTATTATTAGTAATTATTCCGCTCATAGAAATGGTATCGTAAAGCACCGAGTTCGGGTTTCAAGTATCCGGATTCAAGGACTTTACAGAAATGCAGAACACCATTGTATTGGGATGAGGTAGGAGAACGCCGAATGTTAGGGCCAAAATTGGTGCAATAAATAGCGGATATAGTGAAGTTGATACAAATGCGTTTAGTAACAGCTCAAGATAAACATAAGAAATTAACTGATTCATATCGAGAGAATAGAGAGTTTGAAGTTGTCTTATGTATTTCTAAAGGTATCTCCCTAGAAAGGAAAGATACGCTTTGGAAAGAAGGGGAAATTGAGTCCAAGGTTTATAGGACCTTTTGAAGTGTTAAAACGGGTAGGTGAGGTAGCTTATATAGTAGTATTACCTCCAGATCTAGAATGAATACATAACGTGTTTTATGTATTCGTATTACGTCCTTATAAGCCAGATTATACAGACGTGATAGAATATGAGCCTTTTCATATCGAAAAAGACTTAACATATGAAGAGTTGCCAATTCAAATCATCGATAAAAAAGAGCAAGTTCTGCGGAACAAAGTCATTCCTTTCGTGAAGGTGTTATGGAAGAACCACGATATTGAAGAAGCAACGTGGGAACTAGAGGAGAAGATATAAAAGAATTTTCCTCACTTGTTTGTGTAATTTTTTTATTTTATAACGAGATTCTGGGGACAGAATCCTTATAAGGGGGAGAGAGTGTAACGCCCCAGAAAATTGAACCTTTTGTAAATACTTTTATAATGAATAAAATAATATTATTTGTTATTATTGTGTGTTAGTAAGATGAATGTCGTTCTATAACCTAGAAACGTCAGAAAGTTGTAGTATTTCAACTACGTTAAGGAATTAAAGTGTTTGAATTTTGAAGACGAAAATAAAAGTTTTTCGAGAAATTTTCTGAAAAATACTATTCATCGATTTTCGCTCGGGAATTATTTTTGAACTTCTGAGAAATACATAATGTTATAATATCAAGGTGAGATGGATTATGTAATAATAATCTAAGTATGGAAAATGCAATATTTAGCATACGAGACTTAGTTCGAGAATGTTACGAATATTGAGCGTTAAGAAGGAAGTGTATTGATTGTATAATACGTAATTATTATGCGAGGAATTGAATACAAGTATAATACTTAAGTATAATCTGATATAATAAGTATATAATAAGTATTATCACAGTATGTAAGGAGGATGGAATAACGTATATTACGAATTAATATACGAGTTAGAATACGAGAATTTTATTTATAGAAAATGTAATAAGGCTTTTAGCCAAATGAAATGGAATTGAGGATCTTGTAGGAAGTACAAGTCCAATAAACATTAAGGGGCAAGCCCAAGATGTAATAATGTTAAGCCCAAGTGTTTATTAATGTAAGCCTAAAGCAAATTAAAGATAAGCCCAAAGTATAAGCTAAACTAATTAACACTAAGCCCAATTAATGATCTAATGGGTAAGGCTTGATCCATGGGGCAACCCATGGGTGAATTGGTGACTAAGAACTTTGTGTGGTGGGCAAGAAAGTTGTGTGGTTAACAAGTTTACTTGAGAGTTAAGTAGTGAATAGTAAGGAGGTTTACTAAAGAGGTGGATGTGCTTTTGACCATAATGCCCTAACTTTGGAAGCTCTATAAATAGCAAGCTCATAATTCATTTGTTGGTTGTTAGTTTTTCTCCAACATTAAACAACTAATTGGTTAGAGAGAATAAGCACTTTTAAGAAAAACTTCCATATTTGTTTCAAGGAGAAGAAGATCTAGTCATCAAAGGTAAATGATCTTAAACCATTAGTCTTTCATCTCTATCATTGTAGGGTGATAAGAGAAGTGTAGTCTAATAAGCATGTATGCTAAGAACATATAAGAATTGAATAATCAATGGACTTAAGCCGTATAAGTCATGAATAAGTAACTTGAACCTAAATAAGTTATGAACTTATGAAGAACAATGATGAACTTGTCATATGTTTGCCATATGAAGTTAGTATGTTTGATAAGATGTGAGAATATTGATTAAATGACTTAAATCAATAATAAGTCATAAGGAATGAAATTTAATAAGTTATAATTTGTTAAGTCATGAACTTATGGAGAATAAGCCATATTTTGGCAATGGTTTCATTAATAGTTTATTATTAATTAAATATTAGTGATAATAGAATTATTTGATATTTAAATCATTTCATAATGATTTCAGTGTTTGATAAATTATGCTAATTGCTTAAAAAAATTATTGTAAGTCATTTAAAAATGATATGACTGTTACTTAAATAGTCTAAATAGATATTAAGGTACATGATAGAGTCTTAGACTCGATAATTACCCGATAAAGCTGTCTGTAGACCGACATGTTTCAGAAATTGATCTGAACTTAGATATTTTGACTGTATGAATGTTTATTTATGATTCTATGACTGTGAAACATGTATGACAATGTGATTAGGTTATGAGCTAACTGCAATATGCAGTACTATGTGTTATGTTATATTGTTCTAATCGTACGAATGATTTGATTAATGATAGGTCGTGATAGAAAAGATAAATCTAGGTTGCGTAATTGTAACCAGCGCATCAGGCAAGTATCCTACCTTTGCATTTTCTTTATGCAATGGACAAGTGTAAGAATGTTTCAGAATTATACTATTACTGTACAGATTGTTAAACCTATATTATATCGCCCATTGATTATCAACATGCTAGTATATGGTAATTGAGATATTTATTACATTAGTTAATTTCTATAAATGATTATACAAGTGTCCCCACTTGGATAATCATTGTATTTAATCACATGTTGATACACCTTTGATATACATATATCTTGAATTATAGATTATTGTTAAATAAGATAAAAAAAATTGGAACCACGACAAGTATGAACATCCCGAACACGGAAAATTTTTATCGCTTACTACGGACAAAGGATGAACGATAATATCGTTCTAGCAATGTAGTATTGATCAATATAGGGCCCATGGATCGTGTACACCCTCAAGCCCAGTAAGCAATGCCTGGGTTTGCGGATGAAGTTTCGCTAAACCTTTTGAAAATGAAAACAATGTTCATAATATGTTACATAAACCCTATGTATATAGTCAATAACGTAGTTTCAAAAAATTTGAGCGAGGGTTGTTATGTTATTACTATTGGTACAGTTACTTCACAACTTTTGAATCGTTGTAGAAGGGTATTATAAAGAAAACATTTAAATTCTTTCAACTTTATATATATATATATATATAATACTTGCTGGGCACTCAAATGCTCATCCTTGCTTAATTTAAATGTTTTCAGCTAAGTGTGAACAGCTAGAAGGCTCAGCCAAGAACAAGTGAAAAGGAAAGCAAACAGAATATGTTATTGGTATCATTTGTAATAAATAGACTGTATTAAGTTAATGATATATATTATATATCATGTAAAGAATGTAGTAAAGGTTGCGTACTTGGGATTAGACTCTGATAAATGTAAGTTAAGTTTATAATTTATATTATTGCTATTATTATTAGTAATTATTCGCTCATAGAAATGGTATCGTAAGCAATTAGGGAGTTCGGGTTTCAAGTATCCGGATTCAAGGACTTTACAGAAATGCAGAACACCATTGTATTGGGATGAGGTAGGAGAACGCCGAATGTTAGGGCCAAAATTGGTGCAATAAATAGCGGATATAGTGAAGTTGATACAAATGCGTTTAGTAACAGCTCAAGATAAACATAAGAAATTAACTGATTCATATCGAGAGAATAGAGAGTTTGAAGTTGTCTTATGTATTTCTAAAGGTATCTCCCTAGAAAGGAAAGATACGCTTTGGAAAGAAGGGGAAATTGAGTCCAAGGTTTATAGGACCTTTTGAAGTGTTAAAACGGGTAGGTGAGGTAGCTTATATAGTAGTATTACCTCCAGATCTAGAATGAATACATAACGTGTTTTATGTATTCGTATTACGTCCTTATAAGCCAGATTATACAGACGTGATAGAATATGAGCCTTTTCATATCGAAAAAGACTTAACATATGAAGAGTTGCCAATTCAAATCATCGATAAAAAAGAGCAAGTTCTGCGGAACAAAGTCATTCCTTTCGTGAAGGTGTTATGGAAGAACCACGATATTGAAGAAGCAACGTGGGAACTAGAGGAGAAGATATAAAAGAATTTTCCTCACTTGTTTGTGTAATTTTTTTATTTTATAACGAGATTCTGGGGACAGAATCCTTATAAGGGGGAGAGAGTGTAACGCCCCAGAAAATTGAACCTTTTGTAAATACTTTTATAATGAATAAAATAATATTATTTGTTATTATTGTGTGTTAGTAAGATGAATGTCGTTCTATAACCTAGAAACGTCAGAAAGTTGTAGTATTTCAACTACGTTAAGGAATTAAAGTGTTTGAATTTCGAAGACGAAAATAAAAGTTTTTCGAGAAATTTTCTGAAAAATACTATTCATCGATTTTCGCTCGGGAATTATTTTTGAACTTCTGAGAAATACATAATGTTATAATATCAAGGTGAGATGGATTATGTAATAATAATCTAAGTATGGAAAATGCAATATTTCGCATGCAGACTTAGTTCGAGAATGTTACGAATATTGAGCGTTAAGAAGGAAGTGTATTGATTGTATAATACGTAATTATTGTACGAGGAATTGAATACAAGTATAATACGAAGTATAATACGAAGTATAATACGAAGTATTATACGAGTATGTAAGGAGGATGGAATAACGTATATTACGAATTAATATACGAGTTAAAATACGAGAATTTTATTTATAGAAAATGTAATAAGGCTTTTAGCCAAATGAAATGGAATTGAGGATCTTGTAGGAAGTACAAGTCCAATAAACATTAAGGGGCAAGCCCAAGATGTAATAATGTTAAGCCCAAGTGTTTATTAATGTAAGCCTAAAGCAAATTAAAGATAAGCCCAAAGTATAAGCTAAACTAATTAACACTAAGCCCAATTAATGATCTAATGGGTAAGGCTTGATCCATGGGGCAACCCATGGGTGAATTGGTGACTAAGAACTTTGTGTGGTGGGCAAGAAAGTTGTGTGGTTAACAAGTTTACTTGAGAGTTAAGTAGTGAATAGTAAGGAGGTTTACTAAAGAGGTGGATGTGCTTTTGACCATAATGCCCTAACTTTGGAAGCTCTATAAATAGCAAGCTCATAATTCATTTGTTGGTTGTTAGTTTTCTCCAACATTAAACAACTAATTGGTTAGAGAGAATAAGCACTTTTAAGAAAAACTTCCATATTTGTTTCAAGGAGAAGAAGATCTAGTCATCAAAGGTAAATGATCTTAAACCATTAGTCTTTCATCTCTCATCATTGTAGGGTGATAAGAGAAGTGTAGTCTAATAAGCATGTATGCTAAGAACATATAAGAATTGAATAATCAATGGACTTAATAGTATAAGTCATGAATAAGTAACTTGAACCTAAATAAGTTATGAACTTATGAAGAACAATGATGAACTTGTCATATGTTTGCCATATGAAGTTAGTATGTTTGATAAGATGTGAGAATATTGATTAAATGACTTAAATCAATAATAAGTCATAAGGAATGAAATTTAATAAGTTATAATTTGTTAAGTCATGAACTTATGGAGAATAAGCCATATTTTGGCAATGGTTTCATTAATAGTTTATTATTAATTAAATATTAGTGATAATAGAATTATTTGATATTTAAATCATTTCATAATGATTTCGGTGTTTGATAAATTATGCTAATTGCTTAAAAAAATTATTGTAAGTCATTTAAAAATGATATGACTGTTACTTAAATAGTCTAAATAGATATTAAGGTACATGATAGAGTCTTAGACTCGATAATTACCCGATAAAAGTTGTCTCGTAGGTAAGCATGTTTCAGAAATTGATCTGAACTTAGATATTTTGACTGTATGAATGTTTATTTATGATTCTATGACTGTGAAACATGTATGACAATGTGATTAGGTTATGAGCTAACTGCAATATGCAGTACTATGTGTTATGTTATATTGTTCTAATCGTACGAATGATTTGATTAATGATAGGTCGTGATAGAAAAGATAAATCTAGGTTGCGTAATTGTAACCAGCGCATCAGGCAAGTATCCTACCTTTGCATTTTCTTTATGCAATGGACAAGTGTAAGAATGTTTCAGAATTATACTATTACTGTACAGATTGTTAAACCTATATTATATACGCCCATTGATTATCAACATGCTAGTATATGGTAATTCAGATATTTATTCTGTTCGTTAATTTCTATAAATGATTATACAAGTGTCCCCACTTGGATAATCATTGTATTTAATCACATGTTGATACACCTTTGATATACATATATCTTGAATTATAGATTATTGTTAAATAAGATAAAAAAAAAAATTGGAACCCTGACAAGTATGAACATCCCGAACACGGGAAAATTTTTATGCGCTACGGCGGACAAAGGATGAACGATAATATCGTTCTAGCAATGTAGTATTGATCAATATAGGGCCCATGGACTGTACACCCTCAAGCCCGTAAGCAATGCCGGTTTGCGGATGAAGTTCTGCTAAACCTTTTCGAAAATGAAAACAATGTTCATAATATGTTACATAAACCCTATGTATATAGTCAATACGTAGTTTCAAAAATTTGAACGAGGGTTGTTATGTTATTACTATTGGTACAGATTACTTCACAACTTTTGAATCGTTGTAGAAGGGTATTATAAAGAAAACATTTAAATTCTTTCAGCTTATATATATATATATATATAATACTTCTTTGAGCACTCAAATGCTCATCCTTGCTTAATTTAAATGTTTTCAAACTAAGTGTGAAACGACTAGAAGGCTCACCAAGAACAAGTGAAAAGGAAAGCAAGCGAGAATATGTTATTGGTATCATTTGTAATAAATAGATCGTATTAAGTTAATGATATATATTATATATCATGTAAAGAATGTAGTAAAGGTTGCGTACTTGGGATTAGACTCTGATAAATGTAAGTTAAGTTTATAATTTATATTATTGCTATTATTATTAGTAATTATTCCGCTCATAGAAATGGTATCGTAAAGCACCGAGTTCGGGTTTCAAGTATCCGGATTCAAGGACTTTACAGAAATGCAGAACACCATTGTATTGGGATGAGGTAGGAGAACGCCGAATGTTAGGGCCAAAATTGGTGCAATAAATAGCGGATATAGTGAAGTTGATACAAATGCGTTTAGTAACAGCTCAAGATAAACATAAGAAATTAACTGATTCATATCGAGAGAATAGAGAGTTTGAAGTTGTCTTATGTATTTCTAAAGGTATCTCCCTAGAAAGGAAAGATACGCTTTGGAAAGAAGGGGAAATTGAGTCCAAGGTTTATAGGACCTTTTGAAGTGTTAAAACGGGTAGGTGAGGTAGCTTATATAGTAGTATTACCTCCAGATCTAGAATGAATACATAACGTGTTTTATGTATTCGTATTACGTCCTTATAAGCCAGATTATACAGACGTGATAGAATATGAGCCTATTCATATCGAAAAAGACTTAACATATGAAGAGTTGCCAATTCAAATCATCGATAAAAAGAGCAAGTTCATGAACAAAGTCATTCCTTTCGTGAAGGTGTTATGGAAGAACCACGATATTGAAGAAGCAACGTGGGAACTAGAGGAGAAGATATAAAAGAATTTTCCTCACTTGTTTGTGTAATTTTTTTATTTTATAACGAGATTCTGGGGACAGAATCCTTATAAGGGGGAGAGAGTGTAACGCCCCAGAAAATTGAACCTTTTGTAAATACTTTTATAATGAATAAAATAATATTATTTGTTATTATTGTGTGTTAGTAAGATGAATGTCGTTCTATAACCTAGAAACGTCAGAAAGTTGTAGTATTTCAACTACGTTAAGGAATTAAAGTGTTTGAATTTCGAAGACGAAAATAAAAGTTTTTCGAGAAATTTTCTGAAAAATACTATTCATCGATTTTCGCTCGGGAATTATTTTTGAACTTCTGAGAAATACATAATGTTATAATATCAAGGTGAGATGGATTATGTAATAATAATCTAAGTATGGAAAATGCAATATTTCGCATGCAGACTTAGTTCGAGAATGTTACGAATATTGAGCGTTAAGAAGGAAGTGTATTGATTGTATAATACGTAATTATTGTACGAGGAATTGAATACAAGTATATAATCTGATATATCTAAGTATAATCTAATATTATACTGAGTATGTAAGGAGGATGGAATAACGTATATTACTAATTAATATACGAAGTTAGAATACGAGAATTTTATTTATAGAAAATGTAATAAGGCTTTTAGCCAAATGAAATGGAATTGAGGATCTTGTAGGAAGTACAAGTCCAATAAACATTAAGGGGCAAGCCCAAGATGTAATAATGTTAAGCCCAAGTGTTTATTAATGTAAGCCTAAAGCAAATTAAAGATAAGCCCAAAGTATAAGCTAAACTAATTAACACTAAGCCCAATTAATGATCTAATGGGTAAGGCTTGATCCATGGGGCAACCCATGGGTGAATTGGTGACTAAGAACTTTGTGTGGTGGGCAAGAAAGTTGTGTGGTTAACAAGTTTACTTGAGAGTTAAGTAGTGAATAGTAAGGAGGTTTACTAAAGAGGTGGATGTGCTTTTGACCATAATGCCCTAACTTTGGAAGCTCTATAAATAGCAAGCTCATAATTCATTTGTTGGTTGTTAGTTTTTCTCCAACATTAAACAACTAATTGGTTAGAGAGAATAAGCACTTTTAAGAAAAACTTCCATATTTGTTTCAAGGAGAAGAAGATCTAGTCATCAAAGGTAAATGATCTTAAACCATTAGTCTTTCATCTCTATCATTGTAGGGTGATAAGAGAAGTGTAGTCTAATAAGCATGTATGCTAAGAACATATAAGAATTGAATAATCAATGGACTTAAGCCGTATAAGTCATGAATAAGTAACTTGAACCTAAATAAGTTATGAACTTATGAAGAACAATGATGAACTTGTCATATGTTTGCCATATGAAGTTAGTATGTTTGATAAGATGTGAGAATATTGATTAAATGACTTAAATCAATAATAAGTCATAAGGAATGAAATTTAATAAGTTATAATTTGTTAAGTCATGAACTTATGGAGAATAAGCCATAATCTAAATTATAAATAAGTTGTGTTAATATGTAGTTTTAAATGTTTATATGATGGTTAGAATCCATTTGGAATGATGATCAAATCGTTAGTAACGAAGTTTTGCCGGAATTCACATGATTGAACGATAATCGTCGAATTCGTGAAATTCTCGGAATGGAAGTCGGATTTTGTGTTTGAACTCATAAACGTTGGTTTTCGATGGAGGCAAGTCATATTTGGCATTATAGAGTTGCGGACTCAAAAATGTCCGGATTCCGACTTAGAACAAAGAAACGAGCGTTAAACGTTCACGAACGTTTATCATTTTCGTTAAAAAATGAACATATGTGAATTTTGAGTAAACGAAGTGAAATAGATAAAATTTTTACATGAACATGTAGAGTATGTAATTTGTGAATCGTAGGCTGTTGAAAGAGCAAATTCAGACTTATAACGAAGAAGTTACGAGTCCGGGAAGTTCGCAAAGTTAAAAATCTGTCAAAATTATCTGGTGCACAGAGTTGTCACCGCGGCGCCAACCCAAGGTATAATGGTGGCGTTGCAGTGCCATGTACAGTGAACAAACATATTACAGAGTCGCGCCGTGACGCGGACAAGAGGGTTAAGTGTGGCGTCATGGCCTTGAAGCCAAGGCTCGGTTATCGCTAACTCATGTGCATATTGTGAGATGAAAAGGCAATGACCCGTGGTAGTAGTATCGATCTTAGGGTTTGGCCAGTGAAGAAGGTTTACAAGTATGAAATGAATGGTAACTCATTAGTAATGAACTAAAGCTTGATTATAATATTGTTAAGACATGTTTAAACCTTAAGTATGATCAATTAAGGTTAAAGGAAGTCAATTGTATATGAATGTAAGAACGACATAACAAAAAGCCGGAACCAATAATAAAAAGTCTAAGTCGTAAGTAGATTGAGAAGAAGGGTAAGATTCATTAGGAACCATGTATGTTCATTCATGACCTAATGTGTTATGTGATGTTATTATTTACTATAGAGACTTAAAGACTTAAACGAGAACGTGTTATAACTGTAGCAGACGCTGAAGGCAAGTATTCTAACCCTTGTTTCAGTTCAATCTGGATAAGCTTTGTGGTTCATGTATTCTTATTCATGAATTGATGTATGATGAAGTCAAAGTTAACTCTTTCGGCTAGACTTATATTATGTTTGTATCAAAGCATGGTCAATGTTTACCAAGTTATATTGGTGTGGTTTTTAAACGAAGACTGAGTATGCTAAAAATGTTTTGTCGTCAAACGACAGGTACGTGAGGTTGCCAGAACTTAAACGTACATACGTTTAATGAATGTAGTGTTGATCAACATAAAGTACTATAGGTTGATCACCTAGACGTGCTCGTAAGAAATGTCAGACTTACGGACTTAGTGTCGAGATGTCCTTTTCAAAGAAAGTATGAAATGCTCAAGGTCTTGGACCGGAATTAATGTTTTACTGAATATTGTTGTTGTAAAACGTTTTGAAGGAAAAGAAGTGCTATTTTGAATTATCGATAGTACTTCGTAACTATTGTTCAGTTATTTAAGATATATGATTCCTATGTTCCAAGCATGTTGTTTATTCGAATTGTTGTACTTGCTGAGCTAGCCATGCTCACTCTTGCTTGAACCATATGAACACAGCTAAGATTGAACGGACCGAAGGCTCCGACAAGGATAAGGGTAAGGCGAAGGCGATCCCACAGAATACTTATGTAATAGTATAGGGTAAATGATTGTATTATATTTGATATTATGACAAGAACAATGCAATGATTATAAAGAACCTGGGAAAATGTTAATATTATTTTGAATATATAGAAGACATATTCGTTCTATTAAGGCTTTTCAATTGAAGGTATGTGTGAATGGTAGTATTGTGTAGCACCATCTGTCGGGTTGGAAGATACCCAGATTTTGGGGCGTCACAGGTTGGTATCAAAGCATTAGGTTATAAAACTTAAGGGGGGAAATTAAAAACCTTAAGTCATAACCTTAAGAGAAGTCAAAGAAGTAAAAGAAGAAAATAACCTTATAAAAATGCATTATGTATATGTTCTGTGTTTTTATTATTCTACTGACGTGAACTAATCAACTTAATTATTTTGTGTAGATGTCAAGTGTGAATGGAATGCATTTAGATATACAGACTATTAGTGAAGAATCGGTTAACCAGATAGAATTTATACCGAATCCCATAGCAGAAGAGCCCGAAGTAGTTGTCATTGAGTCTGGAGACTCAGAGGATCCTGATCTCATGTCCGTGTTCGACGACATGATGGAAGAAGGGGTGGAGGTAGTGTCCTTCAACCTAGTAGCAATAGCAGCAGAGATGGCTCCTGGGGAGTCAATGATGTCACTCTTTATGTCGGTGTTGGTTAGAAATATCCCTTACTGTCAGGAGATTAAAGAGCTGAAAGCAGAGCTCCAGGCTGTTATAGAGGATAAGACGAACATGGAGTCCCATGGGAGCGAGGAACACATTTAAAGAGTTTTGGCTAAGGACAAGGTCCATGAGCTAAAGCATAAGGTTTTTGAGCTCAAAGAGGAGCTAAATACCAAAAAGTAGAAGATAGGTAGAATGTCCTATATTCATAGGAGTTCTCATACAGACTTCCAGTAGCAGGTAGCTGGTTATCCCATAGAGGCAGGGCAGACACGACATACTATCAACCGTGATATTATTGCTGGTCTTGCCAAGGCGGATTTTGATAATGCCTTGAGGCAGATGTAATCTATTAGTAGATAGAGTAGTGTAGGTATGTATATATTGTGTACCTAGTAGTGACGTAAAACCCTCTTTTGTATAGCTAAGGGTAGTCTTTTGTAAATCCCAATTTTTGGAAAGTAATAGCAGAAAAATAATGTAACCAGCTTCGGCTGTGTAATGTAAACGATGTAGTATTCTACTACAATGAATGAATGAATATAAGCCTTTTTACGGAACAACTGAGCAATGGATGTTGAAGTTATTATTTAATATCGAATAATAACTAACTAATAAGGAAGGAATAATAATGAAACTACGGACCCAATCGAAGCCCAAACGTGGGTAAAAGAGATGGAGAAGGCATTTGTGATAGCAAATATTGACGAGGCTCAAAAGGTTGTTTTTGCAACCTACATGATGAAGGGAGAGGCCAATTTTTTATGGGAGGCCAATCAGGCTAGGGCCGGAATCGATAATTTGGCATGGGTAAGGTTCAATGAGATATTCTTCTAGAACTATTTTCCCATGAGTATGTAGGGGAGAATGGAGATGTGGTTTTTGGATTTGAAACAAGGGGACATGATGGATCCCCAATACGCCGCCAAGTTTAATGAACTAGCGAGGTTTGCTCCACACTAAGTGGACACCAAGGTTAGAAAGGCTCGACGGTTCGAGTAGGGCTTGAAACCCTGGCTCTATAATCGTATTTCTGTGTTCAAAGTACATCGTTTGGGACCATTTTAGAGAAGGGGATAATCGCCGAAGGTGGTAGCGAGGCGTTGAGCCAGTACCACAAGGACAAGAAGAATAAAGGGAAAGTGGATGGGGGAGTGAAGATAGAAGGAGCTAGTGGAAGTGGCGAGGGACAGTAAACGCTCCGGATATAAAATCAAGGCTCATCAGATAGAGTCTGACAACAGTTTATATATATAAGTATATATATATATATAATAGTAGTAAATGCTCCAGACATAAGTCTAGGCTCAATCGAGGCATAACTCGATAATGTTAGTCCATATATAAATATATACATATATAAGTATATATATACAAATAGAAATGAAAACCACGGACCGAAGTCCGGGCATACACACACAACACGACTCTCAATGTGAAGAATAGTGTGTGCAAAGATGAAGAAAAAGGCTTTATAGAGTGTGAGAAGGCTTACAGTGGGCTGCCAAGGAAAGATTCTATGACTCTAGATGGATAAACACTCAGCTCCCGCCGGTAAAATATAACTATATGTGAGCTAACATGTGTTTAAAATGAGAAAGCACTCAATATGGGGTGTGTACAGAGCAAATTGGATAGGGCTTCCTCGTCTCTTTCTCTTTTAAAATGGCCACCCCAAGCTCTATATTTATAGAGCTAGAGGCCATGAGTGTACTGCAGATGCATGCACTCTTTCACTGCCTGGCAGATGCACTTTCTGGCGGCACTGCAGATGCACCTGCGGATTCCTGGGGTGCCCCGGGCTCTGCGGGTCCTGCAGTCTCGAAGTACATGCCCTCGTGCATTGTGATGTCCACTCGAAGTTGCAAAACTTCAATCCGAGCATCCGAACGAGGTGTACAAGACCTTTTTCGGACCGCTTTTGTCGAGAGTTACGCAATGACATGAGATTAGAGGTTGTATGAAGTCAGGAAGAGTGGACCATGCCCATGGTCTTCAAGCTTCAAATTCTATCCGGTGTGCTGCAACGCGTAATAGTCACTCAGGATTGGAACTCTTTGTCTCTTATGGGACATTGTTGTGTAGAAATGTATGTATAAAATGTTGAGACGGCGCGCTGGGGTTGAGGTGGCAAGATGACGATTTGACTCCTCAAGGGATTATCTCGAGTTTGGGTGATGAGCGAGATGTTGCTCGAGGTTACATCCGAGATTGAATGCTTATGCAAGTGTTTGAATTCGCAAGGTCATTTGTAAGTGTGTCTATCTTCCCGGTGTTAGCTCTGGGTCTTTGGAATGAGTGCCTCGGCAGGAGGTCTGAGATTGAAGTTGATCGCATGCATTTGAAACAAGCATTTCCGGAGTTATCGCTGGAATTGTAATAACAGTCCTTGGGGTTATCCCCAAGGACGAAACTCGGGGTTATCTCCGAGGTTGGAAATGATACTCCCGGTGTGTGTTCCGAGGTTGAGACTAAACTTTCGGTAGAATTCGGAATGGATGTGAGTTATCTTCTAGGGTTATCTCTGAAAGATGAATCTGCCCTCCTGCAATGTTAGTAACAGGTGTACAGAAAATTTCGAGTGTCTACAACAGGTTCTTCTGCCTTTTGGTTCCGTTTTTCGTCTTGGCGGCATTATCTGATTAAATAAAATCATGTTCATCCAACTAATTCATAGTACTCTACACCATATAGCATAGCACATACAATTTTAAACATCCGCTATCCCTTTGTGACATAAAAGTCAGATATCGCTGCCACAACTTATTCAAAAGTTGAGAATATTACCTTATATAGACATACCTATCATATACACAACATAGAATCATACATATTCAAGTACTACTAATACTACTTATTTCTTATGCCTTCACTAAGGATCAATTTCTTAGTAATCTATATATTCCTATTATCCTCAATAATCCATTAACACATAACTATACCAAGTTCGTCAAACTTACTACACATTATGAGTTCAGGAACTTACCATAATCATATGAGTTTAAGAACTCGAGCTTAACCTTATATTCTCTAACTATACTCTACCTATCAATTATACTACCGTTTCTAGACCCGATACTACATTTTCCACACTATACACCTTAATAGGGTTGCTCTCAAAATGAGCCTCTATTTCAGCTATTGAATTTGACATTGGCTCGGTTATGGAGATTGGCTCCTTCTTTACGATCTGAGGGTATCCTAATCCTTTTCTATCTGACATCTACACACAGAAATTATCCTGATTAGCATATAATATATACACATAACAAACAATAATTTTATATATAAGTTATCTTTTATTTTGTTTGACGATGAATTAATTCAATTCATCTCCTTTTAAACTCTATTTGAGTTATTTATATTTTCAACGTTTCCCTCTGTCCTAAGGTTATAGCCTAAGGTCTATCCCACCTAAGGTTTCTAACCCTAAAGCTCTGATACCATGATGTAAAGTCCCTAAATTCAGGTACTTGAAACCCGAACTCAGTGCTTTACGATACCATTTCTATGAGCGAAAATAATACTAATAATAATAACAATAATATAAATACCAAAATTTAATTTACATATATCAGAGTCTAATCCCCAATTTCTCAACCTTTAATACATTACATTACATGATAATAATAAATATCATCCTTATCTTAATAAAACCAAACTATTACATAATATATAGCATAATACTCATTCAACAACTTTCCTTTTTCCTTTGTTCTTTAGCCGAACCTTCTGGTTGTTCACACTTAGCTGAAAACATTTAAATTAAGCAAGGATGAGCATTTGATTGCCCAGCAAGTAATAGCAACAATAGATATTAGCTGAAAAGATTAAATATTTTCTTTGAATGACACTTCTACAACGAATCAACAGTTGTGAAGTAAGTTGAACCAATAATAAAAAGATATCAATTTTATATCAAATTTTTAAAACTACGTACTGACTATAAATGAAGATCAGTCAACAGACTATGAACATTGTTTTTAATTTTCGCTAAGGATTAGCAGAACTTCATCCGTAAACCGTTATAACTTACGGGCGTAAGGGTAATCATCCCAATATGCCCTATATTGATCAATACTACATACAAGAACGATATTTTCGTTTAGCATATCCGCCTTAGGCGCATAAAAGCTTCCCAGATTCAGGATGTTCATACTTAGTCGGGAATCCGAACCAAACCAATTTGATTGGATACAATAGAGTACTTTCATGTTCAACGATATTTTTAAATTTGTATATAGCTGGGTCAAATAGCTTAGACGACTTTTAAGTCAACGTATACATACTGGAAATCAATAGGCACTACAAAAAAATGGGGCTTCAGCAATAACCAAGTTTCGTTGCTAAAGGTGCCAAATTTCGTTGCAAAAGGGTTTTGGCAACGACTTTACTGTCATTGCGTCTTTCGTTGCGCAATGAGCGTTGCTAATTGTTCCGCAACAAACATTTTTTTGTTGCCAAAAGTAATACATTTTGAAATGAAATTTGGATTTCGTACAGAGACATCGATCCTTTAGCAACAAAATGTATTGTTGCAGAATAATTAAAATTTCGTTGCTAAAAACCCCATTTTGTTGCAAAAGCCTGCTAATTGGCAACGAAATGAACTCTTTTTTTTTTTTGCAACGACCATGCTTTTTCGTTGCAATTGACACCATTTTACAACCCCATTTTTCGTTGCAGTAAATTATGAAAATTGGTGCCTAAGCTTGCTTTCGTTGTGGAATGTAAACTTTTTAGTAATGATTTTCGTTGTCGATTATAATATTTGGCAACGACATTATGCTGAATCAACAACGAAAAATGTTTGTTGCTTGTTATTTTTCAATAGCAACGAAAGTCATTGATTAACGACATTATATGTTGCCGTTTCTTTATATGTGCAACGAAAGTTGATATGATTTGCAATAATAAAAAATGTTGCCTTTTATTTTAGTATTAGCAACAATATCCTTTCCGTTGTTATTAGGTTAATTTTTCGTTGCCAAATATTATATTTTTAATGCCATTAGCAACGAAAATTTGTTGCTAAATGTATAAAAAATTATTGCTATATTAAAACTTGTTCAATACTTTGGTAACGAATTATATTGTTGCCAAATCAAAATTTGAAATTCTTTTTGTGTACGTGGCTAGATCAATGTCCCCATAGCAAATAATGGTAAAAATACAAAAAACTAAAATATTATTAACTTAATAAAATCATCCACTACATAATCATTCATTATCTTTACAATTAACCATCTAAAGCTACCGCAGTTCTTCAATCAAAGTATATATCTACATATAGAGAGAGAGTACACTTCATAATTTCATCCCTTATCTTCCGTAAACGTAGCCCAGAAATTTGATACCCAATATTGTAAAGCAGGTCGTAGAAACAGTCTTCCTGCACATATTTAAAAATAATAGCAAGTCAGGAAAATTAAGCAAATAGGTCACCAGAAGCACTTATTGCCAAAATCAATACACAAAGACAATAGAGTTGCTACGTGGTACTAATTTACACCGTATTGCTCATAAGCAGAAAAAGACAAATATGCAATCACAATATCTTTTGCTACAAATCCAAATAGAAAAAGAACCTTCATCGACTATTTATATGATTGCTCATTAGAAGAAAAATTGGAATCTTAATCGGCCATTTCATGAATTAATTTCGAAGAAGCATAGTGGTAAACATATTTTTACATTACAAGACTTGTAGATTATTATTATATGTTGACCTCAAGTCGTAATTTGATCACATTCAACAACCACAAGCATCACACAATCTTAAATACCATCGCACAATCTTAAATAACAATGTTTAGATTTCTTTATAGAAAAGACAACAATTATGGAAAAGTTGAGGCTATTAGTCAATGTGAAAAAACATTACTTGAGACGACAAATTTCCATACAGTATATGCCCCAAAGATGCTAGCTATAATCACAGACATCATAGAATTATTTACACATGAATTCGTATTGATTACTATTATATTATTTATAATAATATATAATCCATGAACAGGTCTATTAACTTAATTAGAAATTAATAAATAATAGACTTTTAGGACAAGATCTAGAAACGAACCAATACCAGCTTTATTGTTCACCTGAACTGTTTAAACTTTTACGCTACCTTGTGACAATATCGAGTATCTCTTGTCTTTGTGATAAATACGTGATCTTCGGTTAAGTATTTGGAATATTGCATGCTACAAGAGACAGTTGTCCAAAATTATATTGAAGCATCATTAGCAAAGCCATCACAAACAAAAATGAACAAGCATACCTACTCCACCACGAAAATATATCGAGCATCTGTCTTCATGACCAATTTCTCTAATAAATTCAGGTCACCAAAAATAGCATAACCAGAAGATCCACATGTAAAAGAGTCTACAATGTCAAGGTTTGGCTCCTATTTCATAATACTTTAGAAGTAAGAGAATAGCACATGGGAAAAAAAAATTAGTATGTGAAAACCAAAACAAAGTCAAAACATAATATAATACCTGAAATTGACACTATATCATGATAATGTATATACCCTCATGCCTTTTACTATTTGTGCTCTAGCAATGTAGCCTACAGGCATGGGCCAAACAGAATAAACCGCCAGGCCCAAAATTGAAAGGGGCCCAATTTTTTTTTATAAATTTATGTATTTGTGTATAAAAAAAATAAATAATGAAAAGATTAGCGATATTATGCATTGAAAATGATATATTAGAAAACATTAAATATGATAGTATAATTGATGATTTTGCATCTAAAAGTGTAACAAGAAGACATTTTAAATGATATTTTGTGGTTTAGATTTCATTGGGCAAAACTAAAGAAATACCCACTGTAGTTGGTAGGTTTTACTGATTAAAACCATTGAACTTTTAATTTTTTAAATTACACCACCAAACTAATTATTATTTTAAAATTAGGTCATTCCGTAAAAAAAAATAAACAGACGTTAATTTTTTATCTACAAAACAAATGAATTATCCACTGTAGTTGGCACATTTTACTGATTACATCATTGAACTTTTAATTTTTTAAATTACCCCATCAAACTAATTAAAAATAATTATTTTAAATATTTTTAAAAATAATTATTATTTTAAGTAAAAAATACTAGAAACTTTTTTACTTCATAAAATTAGTAGAGTTTCATAAAATATAGATTCAAAAAATTAAAGTGATTTCAATATAAATTAATGTCTACTTAATTTTTTAAAAGAATGACTCATTCTTAATATTATAATTTTTAAAAAAAAAACTAAAAATATAAATTAAATAAAAAAACAAGAAAAGATAAATAAAAAAATCGATTCAATTTTTTCAAAAAGAAATTAAAACTTTTTATAAATAAATATTATTTTCAAGAAAATTTTTTGAAAATTCTTCCTATTTTAAAAAAATGAGTAAAATTTTATAAAATATAGATTCAAAAAATTAAACTTTATTTTGAAAGGAAAAAAAATTTTTTTTTTAAAATCGAGAAGGTTTCATAATAATTAATTTTTTTAAATCTATATTTTATGAAATTTTACTCATTTTATGGAAAAAAAAATTAAAGTTTCTAATATTTTTTTAACTGAAAATAATAACTATTTTTAAAAATATTTAAAATAATCCTTTTTTAATTAATTTAATAGGGTAATCTGAAAAATTAAAACTTCAATGACGTAATCAGTAAAACGTGCCAACTACAGTGAGTAATTCATTAGTTTTGTTGATAAAAAATTAACGTCCGTTTATTTTTTTTTAACGAAATAACCCAATTTCAAAATAATAATTAGTTTAGTGGGGTAATTTGAAAAATTAAAAGTTTAATCGTGTAATCAGTAAAACTTGTCAACTACAGTGTATATTTTATTAATTTTACCAATTTCATTGATATTTTTATTTTGTAGGTACATGTGATGAGTCTTTGCTTCGATGACATTTTAAAGTGTTCTTCCTTATCTTTTGTAAATTCTTATAATTTTAATAAAATTAATTACTTGATAATTTATTTATTTAGTTTGTATAAAGGGGCACACTTAGAAAAAATTTTCCTGGGCCTTAAAAAACCCAGGACCGGCTCTGGCTCTAGCTCAAAAAAAATAGAGGAAATTTTGTTTAACAGTGGAATACAATGGGTAATAGTTGTAGTACATGCGTCTACTAAACCTCTAGCAAAAAAAAGTGTCATGCTAAATCATTTCTGCTAAGGTGCATGAAAAAGTTTTTCATTTTTTATTTTACTTTAAACACTTATGCTAGTATACTGAGAAGGTAATTTTTAATGCTTGTAATTCTTGAATGGAACATCGAATTGTAGTGTTTTCTTGTTGTTCATCAGTGGCTAGGGGGAACTTCTGCCTAGTAAACAAGCAAGTGCGATGAACAGATTATTTACAAGGGATATTGAATGATGTTTTGGTAGATGTATACTACAAGTTGAATATAATTTTGACCAACAATTTCTATACTCTGTATCAGGTAAAAAGTAGTAATATTTTTCTGGTTACTTCAAAATAGGTCACACACAACATTAGAACTCACCCACAATGACAATTGTAGGAAACTGAGCTTGGGCGTGGCCAGACTTTGATGAGAATTGGCGTGGCCGGACTTTGCTAGAGAAATTTTGTTTTGATGTCATCTAAGCGTTGGGGATTAATGAATCTGTCTTGTCGCATTTTTGTACATACAGTTTATATGATGAATAAAATGAGATTGAAAAAGGAGCTGGTAGATGGCTTTGGATGCAAATTTTGAATTTCTGTAGCAGCTGTCCATTCAAATATGATATTATATACTTGGCATTTTCATTCTTAGTTGTTCTCCAAAGCTTGATTTCTTCTCTTTCCGTCCAAATTAACGTTTACAACTGGTTAAAAATCCCCGATATATGATTACTACATCCGTTCTAAAATTAGAGGTGCTTTTAAGAATACTTTTATGTTTGGGCAAAGTGAAAATTTGTTTTTCAGTTAATGTTTGACTAACTTTATTTCTAATCTCAAACAGCTATACCCAAGTAAGCACTACTCTATATTTTATTTTTCTTTGGCAAAATTTTACCCTCCTTGATTATACTTTGAATATATTCACAATTACCCTTATACCAGCTTCTTAATATATAATTTTTAAGCATATATAATTGAATTTCAAACTAACCAAAAACACCCAAATTCAAAAATCAAATTGAGGATTTGAAATATTCACAAAAATTAATCTATAAAACACAAATGTTCCTTTACTGGCCATATAAACAAAAGGGAATATACCAATCAATTCATAAAATATGTAAATACAATTTAATGAGTTAAAATAAGTAAAAACTAACCCACGGATGGTTGCGCCAGAGGATTTTAGCAGGGGCACGGAAGTGAATGGGACAATGAGAAGGCTTAGTGTTCATGCGCTTACGCAGAAACCTGAGGTACTTCATTTTCTGGCGGACAAGTCCACCGGAGAGGCAAATCTCCTCGCACCGGACCACCACAACTTTCTGTCCATTCAAAAGCTCTTTGGCCAGAATGGAAGCCAATCTTCACAACATGTGGTGGCGAGCGTCCACCACTACCCTCTTTGCGCAGATCCCTGACCTGGAGACCATTTTTGCTTTCTCTCTAAAAGAATTTTTATTTTAGTTTTCTCTCTCTAGTATCGTGCGGCTGCTATGGATGAAATGAGGGGAGGAAGAGAGACTAGGATTTTGGTGGGGGTGTGGTTTTATGCTGGGGAGATAATAATCCAGCGTGACAAGATGTTGGTGAAAATTGTGGACTAAATCACATATTGTCCCTAAAGTTTAAGCTTAATATCAATTTACACCCTAAATTTTATTTTCAATTAAAAGCATCTTAAACTTTAAGAGTCAAAACAATTTGCACCACTTGCACTAAAGTTTAAAGTACAAATTTCTTTTAAAGTGGAGTATATCGGAGGGTTTGGAATGTATAAGTTTTTTAAACACTAAATATGGTGGGTTTAGAGAGAGAAAATGGATATGGATTTTTGGAAGAATGGTGGGTTCAGATCTGAGAAAAATGAAAGATTTTAGTATTTTTTTAATTTGATTTTTTTTAGTATTTTAGCATTTTTTTTAAATTAGTAATATAGTATTTTTTTAATTAGCATTTTTAGTATTTGAATTAAATATGTTAAGTTTTGAATTTTAGTATTTTGATAAAATGATGTAAATATGTTATACAACTTATTTTATTTAATTAGTTGTTTTGATTAGTTAACAAAATAATTTGAATTTTAGTATTTTGACAAAATGATGAATTTTAGTATTTTTTTTAATTTGATTTTTTTAGTATTTTAGTATTTTTTTAATTAGTATTTTTTTAATTAGTATTTTTAGTATTTAAATTAAATATGTTATGTTTTGAATTTTAGTATTTTGATTAAATGATGTAAATATGTTATACAACTTATTTTATTTAATTAGTTGTTTTGATTAGTTAACACAATAATTTGAATTTTAGTATTTTGATTAAATGATGTAAATATGTTATGCTTTTTTTATATTGAATTTTAGTATTTTTGTTTTGATTAAATGATATATATTATTTTATTTAGAATATATTGTATATTTAAGCCTTAATTAATTTATGTATTAATTAATTTTAGCAAATGTTCCATGTGGCGACCACATCATCAAATATGTACTACGAAAGAATGAGAAACACAGAATGAGAGAGAAATGGTAAAAGTAGTGTAAACGCGGCAACTAAAAATAAAGAGGGATTTGGAGGGAGAAAATAATAATAATAATAATAATAATAATAATAATAATAATAATAATAATAATAATAATAATAATAATAATAATAATAATAGACTACTACTACTACTACTACTACTACTACTACTACTACTACTAATAATAATAATAATAATAATAATAATAATAATAATAATAATAACAACATACGTTTGGATAAACCTGTTAAGTTAAACACAATTAAAATTCCAAATAAATTGCAACTCAGACATGACTTAACATCGGAAAATTGAAGCCTTAGAAACCAAGGAATTCTATAATGGTGGAACCATTCATCTTACATCAGACATTATAGAAGCCAACGGTGTTTCATAATAACGAAGGCAATTATATATATATATATATATATATATATATATATATATATATATATATATATAAGTTGTAAATACCACGCATATTCTATCCGGGCATGATTAATCGATCTCAGAGATAACCTCAGGATACTCAGTTAGATAACCCCGTGATACTCAGTTTTTTCATCTCAAAGATAACCCCGAGATATTCAGTTTTAGTCCTGGAGACAACCCCGGGAGATTCAGTTCCAACATCAGAGATAACCCCGAGGGATGCGGTTCCAGTTCCGGAGATAACCCCAGAGCAGTCAGTGTCAACCTCGGAGACAACCCCGAGGCATTCATCTCCAACCCCGAAGATAACCCCTGGAGGTTAGACACACCTCAGAGATAACCCTGAGAATATTCAGTACTCAAAGCATCCCAATCATAGAGATAACCTTGAGCAACGATTGCTAAATCAGCCCAGAGCCAGAGATAACCCGGGGAGAGGCAAAATCATAATTTTGCCACCTCGATGCTACATTCATGCCATCTCAACATCATTTCATCCCACATTCTACACAGAAGTATCCCACAAGAACCATAGCTTAAAATTCCGAGTGACTACTACGCAAGACAGCACACCAGATAGAATTTGAAGTCCCGAAGATCTAGTTATGGACCCATCTTCCCGACTTCGTACAACCTCTTATCCCATATCATTATGTAGCTCTCGACAACAGCATTCCGAAAATGTATTATATGTAAGAACCCATATTTTTAGAAAATATTAAAATAAGAATTTAGTAAATAAAATTCTTAAGGCATGAGAAGGGTTGAATAATAATATATATATATATATATATATATATATATATATATATATATATATATATGAGTTATGAGGTATGTAGTATGGTGTTGCATGGGGTAATATAAATTATGCAATAAGTGATTTATGTGTTTAATAAATATATATCATTATTATATATTTTTATAAATTGTAGAGATTAATTAGTAAAATTGATGGGTAGAAATTTACCTATTGATATTATATAATTTATGTGAAATTATTTTATCATAGTAAGTTCATGACATTAAATATCTTTGATAATCACCAATTTATTGAGTATATGTACGAGTAAGTATCAAGTCTATGGCAGTGCAACTGTACTCTTTAATGGTGGATGTATAGGAGTCGGGCTAAACGATTCCTTCAGAGAGAGAGAGGTATATACTTAATTAGTAATCGATCTAACTCATCGTGGAAAACAGTGTAGACGAGATTTAAAACAAATTTGTTGGTTGTTTGTGGGAAACCACTCAGTGTACTATATTGAATACTATTAAAGACTTGATGTGTGCTAGGTTTAGACTTGTATATTTGTACGTTGTTGAAGAGAGAATAAAATTGATACATCTTTAGATAAATATTGGTTAGAGATTTATTGATTAATATTGAGATATGGTTAAATGTATAAATTAAATAAATTGTGTTGAGACAATCTATAGAAAGGAAAGAGAAATAATTATAGCATATTTCTAATAAAGGATATTAAAAGAAATTCTAGCATTTGATTATTTTAATAAAAGGGGAATATTATTTTGATATTACCTTATAGGTAATGTGTGTGATTAAGTAATGTGGTAAATATATTAAAACATATTTTCTATATAAGTTGATGGAAACAATTTATAATAATAGAAATAAACTTATTTTTTATATATATAGTGTATGCGTGTGTGTCGTGCATGTAAATATTTTAATAATACATAAATATTATATTAAGAGTAATATCTTTAAAAAATGAGTAAATCATTTTATTATGATTAGTTCCTATATTTAGAGAAAACATGATAAAAACATCTTATGTTATGTTATGGCGAAATACATAATTTGATTATAGTAATGTATTTCCAAGAGGGTTAAAGTTAAAAGAAAGCAAAGTTATTTTAATAACTTGAGTTATTATATTACCGCGATGTTATAAAGAATATTTAAATATTTCCATTCACGATATATTTATATATGTGAATCTTGTTGTGACGCCCACAAAATAGGTATACATCACCCATTTTGAGTCGCTAAATACATGATACAGAATACAAATACAAACTTAAATATACAACATGAGCTGTGAGTTTTAATACAAATATTATCTTCTAGACAGTATTCAAACTCAAAATAAGTCCTCAATACATTTATTATTACACTATTTCACAGAATAGTGAGGACTACTAATGCAAACATCTGAACCATCACTCTGTTCCCTGACTAGTCCCAGCTATATTCTCATTTCCTGAAGAGAACAATAAAATCAAAGGGTGAGCTCAACTAGCCCAGTAAGAAATATTATGACTAAGATAATGCAGAATAAATTATCGTTAGCCTTCAACAGTGTTAAACTGATAAAATATAATAGACATCAAGTTTAACTACAGCGGAACGAGCAATCCATTAGAAGAGTCAAGTAGAGCATGATATCTACTATCTTCTATGATTTAGAATTTATCATCAATTTTATCCCTGAGACTCAGCTTAATAAATAATCCACATCATCGAATCACCCCTGCAATGCGACTAAGATATTCATTAGTATCACGACCACAAATTATCCATGCACTACGGGCCAAGGATATTTGTGTTTTCACCGATGGTCATGATCATGTCAATAACTGTCCATCAATGCACTATGGGCCAATGAGGACCTTTATCACATCATTTGTAACATTATGATCATGATTATACCGAATAATCCCTGGTCATAATTATACCAAGTCCATCTATGCACTACGGGCCACATATGACTTTCATTATAATATAAGCATGAGGATGATGACAATGATATAAGAATTCAATTAAAAGAAAGAAAGGGATAAATTTTTAAAGATTTATAATTTAATTTATCCAGAATTCAATAATGTCCAAATTGTCAATATGATACTGCTTTGTGGAGTAAAATTCAAGAATACTATTGTATCAAAAATGAGTTGGACCGATTTTTTTTTAATTTTTATCATCAATAGTACCCCGGGTGAATAGTAACTGATTGAATAGTACCCCATGAATAATAACTTCGGGAATAATACCCCGTGAATAGTACTCTGGCATAAAAAAGTTAAAACTTATCAAGAATGCTTAGAATAATATTTTCATGAAAAGATACTGGATGAAGCGCAAATTTCAAGGATATTCTACTAATTTTATGGAGTATAGAAGCCAAAACTTTAACAAAATGAGTATAGAATTCGGAATCTGAAACGAATTAATATTACTTACATACTACAGAGTATGAAAGAACATATTATTTCATATGAATACTGAACAAAAATAATATCCCTTACCTTAAAAAGAAGAGTATTCCGACTGGTAGGGCAGGGATATTCTTGAAGAAAATATATACTGTTTTCTACGCTCAAAGCTTTCTAAACCTCGAAAGAAATACGCTCAATATTATAGAAGAAGAATTCTCTGATTCTGGTATGATTTTCAATTCTAACTAAGCATCCTATTTATAGGAGAATGGAAAGGATACTATTTGAATTTTTTCTCACGGACTGCACAATACAGAAAAATCACGGGCGACATTCGTCTGAAATTTTCTGAAAATTTGATTTTACTATTCATTACTGTGCAATAAAATATTCTAATAAAATAAAAACTTTAAATAAAATATAATATATTCTATTTATAATCAAATAAAACAAAACTTATATATATATATATATATATATATATATATATATAATTATATAATTATAACCTTTGCCTTACGACAAAGGTATCCCCCTCCCTCACATTAATTCACACACACACACACACATAATAAATAACACACACATGTCAGTATATATATCGAATAACTTTCTATCGATTATTTTGAAAAATGGGTAAATGTGAGTCCATAAAATAAGTAAAATTTACATCAAATACTTCATAAAAATTCCCTCAATATTTTTAACAACATTTATCATTATTATTATTATTCGCAATATTTAACAACCAGATCATTTTCAGGAAAGAGGGGGCTTTCCAATAAGGATTTCTTCCTATTGGCGCAATTAAGTGACCAAACCTCTCCTCGACAGAACTTTCTAGACATCATCAATATTGCAAATAATAATATAAATAAAAGTATCGTCTCAATTATTGATTTAATAATATATAAAATATCAACAATAATTGAATCAAATAACGTGAGATACTATCCAATAATTACTATAACAATAATTGAACAAAACTGAGTGACTTTTCACGTAAGCATCAATAATCAATACCATGTGCTACTATGCAACCATGCGTATTACTGTACTTTTACCATCGGGTATTTCAACAGTTAACGGTAAAACTTCTGCCAATATTTTTATAAAAATATATTTTTGTCATTTTCTCAATCCGACAATAATTCTGTTGTGGGGTCCACCAATGATTGAGCCGTCGTACGAATATTCCCTGTTAAAACTAATATTCCTCGACCAATCGAATATAATATAACAACTTGCGTACTTTGTAAAATTTATAAATATTACCCACAACTATAATATTATATCAAATTCACTCCTTAATATTCAAACATGATATTTATAGAATATTCAACTTTATTCATAAAAGTTGGGGTTTTACAACATCCCCTTCTTATGAAATTTCGCCCTCAAAATTAGGGTACATACCTGGTATGATGAAGAGGTGAGGATACCTTGATCTCATTTCAGATTCTAACTCCCAGGTCATTTCCTCAACATCGTGGTTTCTCCACAAAACTTTGACTTGAGGTATAACCTTGGAGCGTAGAATATGTTCCTTCTTATCCAAGATTTTAACATGAACCTCTTCATACGTTAAATCTTCCGCTATTTCTTCCGGTTCTAACTCAATAATGTGGTTCGGGTCTTCCACATATTTACGTAACATGGATATGTGAAAAACGTTATGAACACGAGACATACTTGGCAGTAAGGCGAGTTTATAGGCCACAGTTCCTACTCAATCAAGGATTTCAAATGGGCCAATGAATCGAGGATTGAGATTTCCTCTCTTTTCACATCTCGTAACTTCCTTCCATGGAGCAACACGTAACAACACGTGTTCTCCAACATTGAATTCCACGTCCTTCCGCTACTAGAAATTCGACATATAGCGACGAGCTATAGCGATTAGTTAAGACGGAACCCTCGCTATAAGGTAGATATATATAGCGATTTGGTCATCGTCGGCTTGTCGGTATAGATGTTTTTTTAAAGAAAAAACCATCCCATTTTCCCCCAAATCATTTCAGTTTTGCCCCAAATCATCTTCCTCCTCTCAAGTCCTCTCCCTCCTCTCTAACAGCTATTCTCTTCTTCTCTTCAAGTTAATCTCTTCTTCCCGTCCTCGATCTGCCGCTAATGTTCCCCTGCTTCATCCTTCTTCATCTTCTATACATTCGATTGTCTCAGAGTTGGAACTGATGCAATCGCTAAAATCGCCTGTAATAAGGTTTTTTTTTCCTGCTTCTTTTCCCTTTATTTGTTCATTATTATTGATTGAATACCCACCTCTTATTTGTTGGAAATTTCTATAATAAATAGGTGATTGTAGCCGCAGCTGTATCTGTTGCAATTGGGCAAATCTCTAAGCCTTTTACTTCCGTTCTTTTATGTAAAAACAAATTTGAAATTAATATTGATTCTGTTTTTCGGGCTGGAGGTTTCCCTTCTGGTCATTCATCTATAAGTACTTAATATTGTTGTTGTTGTTGTGTTTTTTTTGTTTGTTTTTTGTTGGGCTAGTTTATTTTCTGTAGTTTGTAATGGTTGATTTTATCATATTAACTTCAATATATATTTTCCAATGGATTTTTTAGGCAGCAGTTGTGGCCACCGCAACTTCCTTGGCCTTCAAAGGTAAATGTTTAGTACCTCAAAGAATAGGTTTGGAAATTGCATTAATTTTTTGGCGGGATAATGTTTTTTAGGGTTTAAAAAGGAAATTTTCAAGTTTATCTACTTATTCCACAGGGGGTTTTCGGATGCAATTTTCGGGTTAGCAGTTATTTATGCCGACATTATCATGTATGATGCCCAAGTTTGCATAAGAATTTTCTTATCATCTTATAAGTTTGTCTGCTAATTCAAAAGTAAAATGCTGATAGCGCGCATTGTCTTTCATTGTGGATATCAATACTTCAAAATTAATTCCCCATGAAAAATGATGTTTATATGTAATACCCTTTTAATACATAATATTTATAGTAAGGAGTTGTGCTATTGTGGTATGTAAGACAAGGCAAGCTGGAATATATTTGAGTTTGCTAATATATCGATCCAGTTGGTTAGCTGATAAACACTTGTTATCTACAGCAAAAGTCAAGCTATTTGAGTTCTAGTTGGTTAGAAGCTAGATTAAATGATTAATATACTAATGATTAGAAGCACATGAACTTAGGATGGTGTTGGTATTCCAAGTCCTAGAGCAGTTTCATGCAATCCCCAATAGTGTAGTGAACCAACAATTCATCTTTGTGGATTGTGAAGTGGCAATAACATCTCTCTGATAAGCAAAACATTAAGCTTAATCCATTCATGTAATTTGAGGGTAATTGTATGTATCAGTGGGATTAGTCTTGCCTCCAAAAGGTTTGAGCTTAATCCATTTCTGATGCAGGAGATGAAAAAAAAAGCAGCACATTTGTTGAGTTTTGGATGAAAACAGAATATGGTTTTGAAAATTTTGTCCAAACAGGCCCTCGGTCATCCTAAGTACAAAAAGATGATTACTTTCTTACTTTTATGGCCTCATACGAGTTAAATAATATCAGGGCGACTACATTAAACTTTAGATTTTAGGGAATTTGAAACGGCTTACTATAAAGTGAAACTTGAAATTAAAATGAAAAAGGATTACATTTGATATGTTGAGACTCACCTCAGCTTCAACTTGTTCAAGGATATGTATTTATAATTATTTGGTGTGAACTTAAATAACTTCAATTTCTTTCAAGACTTTATATGAGTTGATAGATTACTATTCCTATTGAACTGAATGTTGTGGCAGTTGGAGGAAAAAGGACTCAAGTTCCAAAGTCAACTGGTTTGGCTGGTTGCAGGGCTGTGGCTAAGCCTGCATTATCTTCTAAATCATCAGCTTCGGCTTCTTTTGGTGCAATCAAAGAGGCAACAAAATATTTTTCCTCATGTGATAGTTCTAGTAGTTCTTTGTCTAACAACATTTGTGAATCTCTTCCAAGTTATTATGGAGAATTGGCAATACAAGAAAACTGATGTAATTCCCAAAGGTAGCAAATCTATCAAGTATGACTTAAATACCATGCTAGAGGCCGAACATGGAAAGAATGTCAGTGCAATTAGATGTTAAAATATACATATGCACATAAAACTAAGATGTATGAATCAACAGATTTACCAAGGGCAGTAGTATTACTTTCTCATATATTCTAAACCAAGTCTTTAGATGGAGGGAGTTTCTCATATATTCCAACTATTATATTGTAATGTTGTAATGTGAATGATTTTAAATGATATATATTATTTTTTATGTTTTATTTTATATTATACTTGTGTTTATTGAATAAATGTGCATTATTAATTAATTTTTTTTGAAATCTAAAATGTCTATAGCGACGTTTGCCGACCGTCGCTATAGGCCTAAAGATCGTCGCTATAGAGTTTACCGACGGCTTTTATGGATACGGTCGGCGACCATCACTAAAGCCTATAGCGACAGTCTTTATGTCTATAGCGATGGTTGGCGACCATCGCTCTAGGTCAATTTTCTAGTAGTGTTCCGATGAAGATCAACATAACTCTTTTATCGATCTTGTGAGATTTTTATACGTTGCCGGATCATTTGAATCTTTTTCGTTGTCATGGGTACCGATTCCGGTCCCAAAAACGTTGCTTCACCCACCTCGTCCCAGCATACTGGAGAACGACACTTTCTTCTATACAACGCCTCAAATGGAGCCATGCCGATACTTGCTTGATAACTGTTATTGTAGGAGAATTCCACTAATAGCAAGAACTTGTCCCAACTTCCTTTGAAGTCGAAGACACAGAGTCTTAATAGATCCTCAAGAGTTTGAATAGTCCTCTCTGACTGCCCGTCCACTTGAGGATGATAAGCCGAACTGAATCGTAAATCAGTGCCCATAGCTTCCTACAAACCGACCCAAAATCGTGAAGTGAATATTGGGTCTCGATAAAAAACTATGGATACTGGCATACCATGCAGTCTTACAATCTTATTTATGTATATACGAGCAAGACGTTCAAGTGTATAAGTTTCTCATATAGGTAAGAAATGAGCCGACTTGTTCAATCTATCAATAATGACCCAAATTGTATTTATGCCTTGAGAAACCTTGGGAAGACCAGTAACAAAATCCATGGTAATGTGCTCCCACTTCAATTCTAGAATTTCAAGTGGTTACAATGGACCTTTTGGCACTTGATGCTCCGCCTTGACACGTTGACAAGTTAAACACCTTGAGATAAACTCCGCGATCTCTCTCTTCATTTTGCTCAACCAAAATGTATGTCGAAGATCACGATACATTTTGGTACTCCCAGGATGGATTACAAACGGTGTGTTGTGCGCCTCCATCATGATTTTATACTTTAAATCAGGGTCGTTAAGAACACAAAGTCTAGAGGTGACTCGTAGTATTCCTTCTTCATCGATTCTTGCTTCCGAAATAGCACCTTCTTGCACTTTCTTCCTCATACGCATTAACTCCAGGTCTTTAACTTGAGCAGCTTTAACTTTATCGATTAAAGTCGGTTCTACTCATATATTTTCCATCATCACGTGGGTCCTTGGAGTCTTTAACTCTATCTCCATCCTTTGTAAGTCATACAAAATGGGCCTTTGCGTTGACAATAACACTCGTACCTGCATATGATCTTCTACTTAATGCGTCAGCTACCACGTTTGCTTTTCCAAGATGGTATTGAATGGTATGATCATAATTCTTCAACAATTCGAGCCAACGTCGTTGTCGCATATTGAGTTCGTTTTGGGTGAAGAAATATTTGAGGCTTTTATGATCTGTATAGATCTCCACTTTCTCCCCATACATGGAAATGCTTCCAAATTTTATATACGAATACAACAGATGCCAACTCTAGATCATGAGTAGGATAATTTCTCTCATATTCTTTGAGTTATCGAGAGGCTTAGGCTATGACTTTCCCATGTTGCATGAGAACACATCCTAACCCTTTTTCCGAAGCATCACTGTAGATGACAAATCCCTCCGAGCCAGATGGTATTGTCAGAACAAGTGCTGAAATGAGTCTCCTCTTGAGTTCTTGAAAATTCTTTTCACATTCCTCGCTCCAACCGAATTTTGTATCTTTTCGAGTCAGCTGAGTTAATGGAGTAGCGATTCGAGAAAATCCTTTCACGAATCTCCGATAATAACCAGCTAAGCCCAGAAAGCTACGTACTTCGATCACTGACTTGGGTTGCTCCCAGCTTTGAATTGCTTTAATCTTTGTTGGGTCAACAGATATTCCGTGATTTGATATCACATACCCAAGGAATGCCACTTCCTCAAGCCAGAACTCGCATTTCTTCAACTTGGCATAAAGCTTGTTTTCACGAAGCTTTTGGAGTATCAGCCTCAAGTGTTGCTCATGATCTTCATGGCTTTTGGAATATATGAGAATGTCATTAATAAAGATAACCACAAAATGATCCAAATATTCCTTGAAAACTCGGTTCATCATGTCCATGAAGGTAGCAGGAGCATTAGTCAATCCAAAGGACATGACTAGGAATTCATAATGCCCGTACCAAGTTCTGAAAGCAGTCTTTGGAATGTCATCAGTTTTAATCTTTAATTGATGATATCCGGAACGAAGATCGATCTTTGAAAAGAATTTGGCGCCTTGCAACTGGTCATACAGGTCATCAATACGAGGTAACGGGTACCTATATTTGACAGTGACATGGTTCAACTCCTGATAATCAATACAAAGTCACATATTCCCATCTTTGTTCTTCACGAATAGAACAGGAGCACCCCAAGGATACGTACTAGGACGAATGAAACCGATGTCTAACAATTCTTGTAGTTGGGTTTTTAACTCCTGAAGTTCAATAGGAGCCATTCGATATGGGGCTATGGAAATGGGTTTTGTACCTGGTTCAAGGTCGATACAAAATTTAATTTCACGCTCTGGGGGTAGGCCAAAAAGTTCTTCAGGGAATACGTCAGGAAATTTATTAACAATAGAAATATCATTCAAAACTGACGTATTTTTGTTTAAATCCGTGACATGAGCTAAGAAAGCTTGACATCCATTTTTCAATAAACGAATAGCTTTATGTCTTGAGATGATAGTGATTGATTTTAATGGTTTGGTTTCTTGAATTCGCATAATAGGTTGGTTAGGAATATGAAAGCTAACAACCTTATGAAAATAGTTAATTTTTGCATGATGAGTAGTTAACCAATCAATCCCTAGAATTACGTCAAATGCAAGTATTTTCAATGAAATAAGATCGACAGGTAATGTGAGGGTACCGATTTGAACCAAACAAGACTTATAAATAGTGGATGTAATGAAGGTTTGTCCCAACGGAGTTTCAACAGATAAGTTAAAGTCCAATTTCTCCGGAGTCAAATTTAAATGTTGAGTGCAAGTAGAAGAAATAAAAGAATGGGTAGAATCGGTATCAAATAAGGTATAGACTTTGCTAGAGTTTATGATAAACTTACTCGTGATGACTTCATTTGAGTTCCTCGCTTTTGGGGAGGTCATGACAAACACTCTCCCTTGAACTATCGGCTTTGACTTCTCTGGGATGGCATTTGGTGTCACCATCCCAACTAGACTTGGCTTCACTACACGACAAAATTGAGCTAGGTGACCTTCTCTTCCACAATTATAACACGTTTTGGACTACTGTGCACAGTTTAGACTGATGTATCCCTCCCCTCTGCATTTGAAGCATATGATAGGTGGTCGTTCTCCTTCCTTAACAACGGGTATTGGTGCTGACATCTTTCCATCATTATTGAATCTCCTCTTCCTAAAATGTCCACTTTTATTTTCTTGGTCATGATTACCACCGAAGTGGTTACCATTTCTGGCATGTTAATTCCCTCCACGTTTGTTGTCACCGCTTCGATGACTGCTGCCACTGGTATTATCATTTTATCGGTTGCTCTCTCTTGGTTGGGTTGACTCATTATCGCGCTCCAATAACTGAGCCCTATTTACAATATCTGAATATAAACAAAGTTTATGAGAAATGAGGTATTGACGTATCTCGGGTTTCAAACCTCTTAGAAACATCTGTGTCATTCTCTCCTCATTATCAACTAAGTGGGACGCAAACCGGGACAACTAGGCAAACTTGGCTTCGTACTGCGACACGGTCATATTGTTTTACTCCAGCTTAATGAACTCTACCTCTTTCATGTGACGAATACTTTCGGAAAAGTACTTGTTGTTTAACAGTTCTTGGAACTTCTCCCAAGACATCTTCAGCGTGGCAGACTGAGTACGCTTTACAGATTCCCACCAATAATCTACCTCTCCTCGCAACATGAAAGTGGAAAATGGAACTTTTTGCTCCTCGGAGCATCCTAAGACATCAAATATCTTGGTGATCTACTTTATCCACTTCTCCACCTTAAGTGGTTTTGGCTCTCCCAAAAACTCTAGTGGTCCCAGCTCCTTGAACTGCTTAGTGGTGATCGTCCGAGAGTTGTCAGTGTTTCCACCTGCATTTTGGACAGGACCCGCTCTCGCCTGATGTTGCATAAAGCCTCTAAACATCCCATCGTTCATCATTTGACCGGTGTCGTTGTATACCTGAGGATTATTGTCTTCCTATTGGACATTATCCTGGGTATTGATCTGTGGTGACTCAACGGTCTCCTATGCTCCATTGTTATTCTCAACATTCTCGGATGTCATTTTCAAATACTGCAACAAAACAAGGGTTAATTGACACACCACATATTATCCTTATATTCTGACCGACCAATTATATAACAAATAAACTTAGGTAGGTCATACTAGCGAAGGAATTACCCATCTCTCCCCCTAGTTCTAGTCTCACATCTTAGCCAGACATCATATCCCTAAGCTTTGATACCAACTGTGATGCCCCCAAAATAGGTATACATCACCCATTCTGAGTCGCCAAATACATGGTACATAATACAAATACAAACTTAAATATACAACATGAGCTGTGAGTTTTAATACAAATATTGTCTTCTAGACAGTATTCAAACTCAAAATAAGTCCTCAATACATTTATTATCACACTATTTCACAGAATAGTGAGGACTACTAATGCAAACATCTGGACCGTCACTCCGTTCCCCGACTAGTCCCAACTATATTCTCATTTCCTGAAGAGAACAATGAAATCAAAGGGTGAGCTCAACTAGCCCAGTAAAAAATATTATGACTAAGATAATGCAGAATAAATTATCGTTAGCCTTCAACAGTGTTAAACTGATAAAATACGATAGACATCAAGTTTAACTACAGCGGAACAAGCAATCCATTAGAATAGTCAAGTAGAGCATGATATCTACTATCTTCTATGATTTAGAATTTATCATCAATTTTATCGCTGAGACTCAGCTTAATAAATAATCCACATCATCGAATCACCCCTGTACTATGGCTAAGGATATTCATTAGTATCACGACCATAAATTATCTATGCACTATAGGCCAAGGATATTCGTGTTTTCACCGATAGTCATAATCATGCCAACAACTGTCCATCAATGCACTACGAGCCAATGATGACTTTTACCACATCATTTGTAACATTACGGTCATGATTATACCAAATAATTCCTGGTCATAAACATACCAAGTCCATCTATGCACTACGGGCCACATATGACTTTCATTGTAATATAAACACGAGGATGATGACAGTGATATAAGAATTCAATTAAAAGAAAGCAAAGGATAAATTTTTAAAGATTTATAATTTAATTTATCCAGAATTCAATAATGTCCAAATTGGCAACATGATACTGCTTTGTGGAGTAAAATTCAAGAATAATATTGTATCAAAAATGATTTGGACCGAAAAGAAATCAATTTTTATCATGAATAGTATCCTGAGTGAATAGTAACTGAGTGAATAGTACCCCATGAATAGTAACTTCAGGAATAGTACCCCGTTAATAGTACTCTGGCATGAAAAAGTTAAAACTTATCAAGAATGCTCAAAATAATATTTTCATGAAAAGATACTGGAAGAAGCGCAAATTTCAAGGATATTCTACTAATTTCATGGAGTATAGAAGCCAAAATTTTTACAAAATGAGTATAGAATTCGGAATCTAAAACGAAATAATATTACTTACATACTACAGAGTATGAAAAAAATATTATTTCATATGAATACTGAACAAAAATAATATCCCTTACCTTAAAAAGAAAAGTATTCCGACTGGTAGGGCGCGGATATTCTTGAAGAAAACTTATACTATTTTCTACGCTCAAAGCTTTCTAAAACTCGAAAGAAATATGCTCAATATTATAGAAGAAGAATTCTCTGATTTTGGTGTGATTTTTAATTCTAACTAAGCATCCTATTTATAGGAGAATGGAAAGGATACTATTTGAAATTTTTCTCACGGACTGCACAATACAGAAAAATCACGGGTAACGTTCGTCTGAAATTTTCTAAAAATTTAATTTTACTATTCATTACTGTGCAATAAAATATTCTAATAAAATAAAAACTTTAAATAAAATATAATATATTCTATTTATAATCAAATAAAACAAAACTTATAATATATATATATATATATATATATAATTATAATTATAATTATAACCTTTGCCTTACGGCAAAGGTATCCCCCTCCCTCACATTAATTCACACACACACACACATGTGTGTATATATATATATATATATATATATATATATATATATATATATATATATATATATATATATACCATTTCAACATTCCACCCAATTCACGAAAGTGGAATTCCTCCCACCAAAAATCCTTTCATTCCACTAGTGGCCCCCACCATATATATATATATACCGAATAATTTCTACCGATTATTTTGAAAAATGGTTAAATGGGGGTCCATAAAATAAGAAAAATTTACATCAAATATTTCATAAAAATCCCCTCAATATTTTAACAACATTTATCATTATTATTATTATTCGCAATATTTAACAACCAGATCATTCCCAGGAAAGAGGGGGCTTTCCAATAAGGATTTCTCCCTATTGGCGCGCAATTAGGTGACCAAATCTCTTTCGATAGAATTTTCTAGACATCGTCAATATTGCAAATAATAATAAGAATAACAGTATCGTCTCAATTATTGATTTAATAATATATAAAATATCGACAATAATTGAATCAAATAATGTGAGATACTATGCAACAATTACTGTAGTAATAATTGAACAAAACTGAGTGACTTTTCACGTAAGCATCAATAATTAATACCGTGTGCTACTATACAACCACGTGTATTACTGTACTTTTACCACCGGGTATTTCAACAGTTAACGGTAAAACTTCCGCCGTTATTTTCATAAAAAGATATTTTTGTCGTTTTCTCAATCCGACAATAATTCCGTTGTGGGGTCCACCAATGATTGTGCTGTCGTACGAATATTCACTGTTAAAACGAATATTCCTCAACCAATCAAATATAATATAACAACTTGCGTACTTTGCAAAATTTATAAATATTACCGACAACTATAACATTATATCAAATTCACTCCTTAATATTGAAAAATGATATTTATAGAAAATTCATCTTTATTCATAAAAGTTGGGGTCTTACACTTGTGATATAATAGTTTGATGTAAATTGAACATGTTAAATAGTAATGTGGTGGGAAATGAATAAGTAATGAGAATGAGAATAAGCTTAATGTAAGCTTGTGAGATATGCCTAGTGTGGCAAAGTGATGGAATAAGCATTCATTAAATAATTTAATGAATGAATAATTAAAGGAATTAAATTGTATGTGTAATGATTTTATATTATATAGTAGCTACATCTATATGATATGAAATGAGGTGGGACACTTCAATGGTAACTATATAATAATGAAGTATTTGAATATATATGTATAAAGGCTTGTATATTAGCATTATGTACAAGTGAGATAATAAAATGTAATATAGTGCAATAGATCACTTCCATGACCATATTATAAGATGTAAAGTTAAGAATAATATTATTTTGTGAGATTATATTATTATAAGCTTGTGAACTATTAATTACTAAGTTCACATAATTATGTCTTGTGTGTATTAACTAGGGAAGTTAAATCAAAGGGAGATTTAATGGGAAATATTAAATGAAAATAAATGGTGAGTTAATAAATAATTGATATTAATAATTGGGTATATTTGAGATGATAAATTTTATGAAAAATGATGGATTGAGAATATTCAACTATTTTATAATTAGCTTACTTAAAATATTATTGGGACTAACCCAAATGTACATGGATTGTATGATTATGGGTATATGTACCCCTAATTTATCATATGGTAATAACCTTAAGCTATTAAATGCAAGCTTGTAAGTCCAAAAGGAAGTACACATAGACGTCTTAAATACCCATTATGCTAATAATGAGAAACCAAATCGGTTGTCCCATTTTGTGAGTCTCATCTCCTTTATCACGTGAATAGGCCATTGGCCTAGCCTACCTCTTCAACTCTCAAACTCAGTGAAATGAAAAAGGCTACAAAGTTTGCAATCATGGTGATGATGAAGGGAGTGATGGAGGAAGAGGAAGTTGGTGACCAACTCCTCTATACCCAATAGCTTTTTCTTTCTTTCTTTGGTTTGATTCATGGAGCAAAACCCAAACTTGGTCCATGATTATTTTATAAATAGAGACCCTCTTCTTCATTCTTCCTATTTGAAATTCTGAGAATTTTAGTGACTGAGTGTTTGAGAAGTTGGGAGAAATCAGAAGTTCAGATTCAAGAATTGTCAATTTAGCTTCAAGAGGTATAATTCTTAAACTATGTTATTAAATTCAAGTTTTTGCAAAGTTCTTAGAAAAGTGATAAAATACTTGTGTTTAGTTGAAAAGTTCATTGTTGAAGCATGATAAAATCTGTCAAATAATGCTAGACATTGTTAATATGGTTAAAAACGAAATCAACGAAAGTTAAACGAAGTAATTAGGTCAAGTAACGAATCTGTAGTGAAGAGACTCGTTGGGTTAAATGCTTTCTAGGTCACTATACTATAGGTCGACTTACAAATGGGTCACTGAATTTTTTTTTCTTACAGTTAACTCACTAAACTTTTGTTTACTAACACAAAGTTACAAAAACCGTTAAGTCAAGGTTGACTTAACGGAAATAATGATGTGGCAGCTGACTTGTCTAAAAAAAAGCCTATGTGTGCTAGATTAGTATGCTGACATTAGCAAAGTGAAAATGTGGATTTGAAGAAAAATTTTATGAAAAAATAGAAAAAAATATTTTAAAGTATAATATAAATTATAAAAATTAGCCAAAAAAACAAAATAAATAAATAAATAAAAATAATTATTTTTAATAAAAATTAAAAATGCGCTTTTTTTTTATTTTTATTAAAAAAATTAAAACAAATTTATTTTAATAAAATAATTTGTTTTTTTTTTTTTTATTAAAAAAAATATTAAAAATACGCTTTTTTAATAAAAATAAATATTTTTAATAAAAATAAAAAAAATGTAGTTTTTTAAATAATAAAAAATGCGCTTTTTTAAAAAATATCATTTTTAATAAAAGAATTTTTTTATTTTTTTATAAAATGCATTTTTTTAAAAATGTTGTTTTTCTTTTATTAAAAACGTAATAAATAAATAAAAATAATTATTTTTAATAAAAATAATTAATTATAAATAAAAAGTTGCATTTTATATTTTTATTATGTTTTTAATAAAAGAAAAAACTACATTTTTAAAAAATTCATTTTAAAAAAGCGCATTTTATAAAAAAATAATAAAAATATAAAAATACAGCTTTTTTAAAAACGTAATAAAATGTAAAAATGCAATTTTTAATAAAATAAAAAAAAATATAAAATGCGTTTTTTAAAATATAATAAAAATATAAAAATGAAGTTTTTTTAAAAACGTAATAAAAATGTAGTTTTTAATAAAAATACGCTTTTAAATAAAAATGTAGTTTTTTTTAAAAAAAGCTATAGATTCTTAACATGCGCTTTTTATTTATAAATAATTATTTTTATTAAAAACGTAATAAAATGCTATTTTTATTTATCAAATATAGTTTTTAATAAAAGAAAACGTAATAAAAATGCATTTTATAAAAAAATAATAATTTTTTTAAAAAAGCTATGATTCTAAACATGCGCTTTTTATTTATAAATGATTATTTTATTAAAAGCGTAATAAAATGCAATTTTTAATAAAAAAAAACGTAATAAAAACACATTTTATTAAAAAAATCATAATAAAAATTTCTTTTATAAAAAAAGACGCTTTTTTAAAAACTACATTTTATTATTAAAAAACTACATTTTTATATTTAAAAAAGCGCATAATAAAAAAATGTAGTTTTAATTATTTTTTTCATAAAAATAAAAAAAAACCAATTATTTTTATTAAAAAATGCGTTTTTTTTTTTTTAATAAAAAAAAAAAAATGCGTTTTTAAATTTTTATTAAAAATAATTATTTTTATTTATTTATTTAATTTCTTGTTTTTTTGGCTAATTTTTATAATTTATATTATATTTAAAATATTTTTTTCTATTTTTTCATAAAAATTTTCATCCAAATCCACATCTTCATTGCCACATCGCATACTAACTGGCACATAGGCTTTTTTTAGACAAGTCAACTGCCACATCATCATTTTCGTTAAGTCAACCTTGAATTAACAGTTTTTGTAACTTTGTGTTAGTAAACAAAAGTTTAGTGAGTTGATTGTAAGAAAAAAAAGTTCAAATGACCCATTCAGAAGTAATTCCATAAGACAAATGACCTAGAAAGCATTTAACCCGAGAATTGCTAAATGTGTTAAACTTTGGAAAAATGGCATAAATCTTGAATTGGTTCTTGTATTTGAGTGTTTTCATGTTTGGAATTGTTAGACGCATGATAGGGATGTTTACTAGTAAGTTTATATCAATTAAGTATCATTACATTGTTGTTTGGATGGGAGTTTGGCAGATAGCTCGTAGCAGTGGAATGAAATTTCGAACTGCAGTAGGTACCCCCACCCCGACGGGCTATTATAGTGTAAAACCCCCGCCCTGGCAGGGGGGGTGGTCGTCTGATTTACCAATGTTGAGAAAATCTAACCGAACATGTTTTACTAAAATAGACATAACGTTTTCATACGAACTCCGATTGAGGAGATTCAAGATGATCCAGAACGAACACGAATAGACCTACAACTTTTGTTCTTTATGTTTGTCAATTTGAGGTTGTTATAAGGGGTCAAAATAGTCATCTTTAGGACTGATGTGTAATAGAAGGCTATCAGAGGGTGTCAGGCTATCAGAGGGTGTCAGGCATGCACGTATGCAAGTGTAGTGCTCCCGACGATGGAATATGTTATTTTAAGTGATAAACCATAAATATGCATCATAATAGACATGAAATATAAGATTACCGTACTCATAATGGAATGCATTAGCATAATTTAGTATATGTTTTGAAAAAAAACTTAGTGTTTTGAAAATGAATATTGACGAACCTTGAGTCTTTGAAGTTATGATATTTTAACACATACATATTGTTGAGTTATGAGTATACCTAAGCATGAGAAATGATTTAAAGTTGCTTTACTTATTATCAACTTACAATAGCTTAGTTGAAAATGATTTCTAAAGAAAACTTGAAACTTTGAGAACGAACTTAAAGTAACTTGTGTACTTAAAGTTCTAAACGTGATAACATACATATATGGCCTAGTTAGCTATGAAATGAGATTTAAAGTTGCACCTAATTGCTTTAACTTGTCCTAGAATGACTTTTAAAAGTGAACTTGAACGCCTTATGCCTCTAGACATGATGAATATGTTCATCATCTAGCTAAGCATGAATTGGACCTTTCAAGTGTGGTTTAAAATAAGTCTTCAAACAATGAACTATGCTATGTCTATGTAAATAAGATATATATATATATATATATGTGTGTGTGTGAGCATGCTATTATAGACTTATTAGTAGCAATATATGGTTTAAAAGCTTATAACATCGAATCTTGTTAAAGAAAGTTATTAAGCCTTATTGATTGAAATAAATCATTATGGAACTAAGTATTTTGAATATAAACTTGAAAATAGATCACACATCTATAAACTTTAAATATGTGTTAAACACATAGCGAGTCAAGTGTGTGACAAAGATTTATGAATGTTGATATGAAGTATGTGTAGCTAAGGTGTACTATATATACATAGCTATTATAAGAGTTTACTAAGAAAGCAAAGGGAAGGTCTTAAAAACTAAGATAGGAAAAATGTAACATTATTATTACATTAAGAATGTATGAATGTATGACTGATGGATATGAATCCATGATTATATAACTGTGTAGGAATACACGAAGTGCAGATAACTTTAAGCAGTTAAGTCGTAGTTGATAGACTACGAAGCAAGCAAGTCTTTCAGTTCCTATTTGATATATAAGTTTGATAAGTAGTAGTTGAGCTATATTATGCTATGAGAATGTTGATGTATATATATGAAATGCATATGACATATGTATGAAATTTGAAAGTTGATCTTTGATGATATGCTTGTGAAGTAAACCTATATGCCTGTTATATGAGAAGTGACATGCGTAGTAAATATTAATGGATTATGAATGCATGAGCTGAGTATGTTATTATATGTTATGTGCTGCATGAAAACTATTAAAATTACTTGGCTGGCGAGCTCACCCTTGCAAATAACCACTTTTGCAGGTTAAGGACTCACAGTAAAGATTACGTGCTACTTGATTGATAGAGTTCAATAGTATCGAAGGAGATTAATTAATTTATTTAAATATATGCTCTTGAACTATGTTTAGGTTCTAGGAGATGTACATGATAGTAGTTTACGATGTGTAGTACATATTGAGTTGTAAAGTTATACTATGTGATGTATAGAGGAACTCGAATCGAGATGTAAAAATTTATACAGTAATTCGAATAGAATGAATCATAACATAATTTGATTCAAGGATATGTAATTGATTTAAGTTAAGAAATAAATAAAAGATTTTTCAAAGGAGATTGAAAAAATTTAAATTATTCCGCATATTTTTATAACATCGAATATGATGTAAGACAGGAATGGTAAATGACCAAGATTTGAAACTTATAAAAGTTTGGGGTCATTATATAGATCCTGGAAATAGAAAGAAGTTATATTCTAAATTGAAATACGCAACGTAATATTCATTAAGTTATGAATAAAAGATATAAATAGTTTGACGATAGTAGTATCGTGGCGGACGGATCCGAGGTTCGAAGGGACCCAGATTTGGGGGTGTCACATTATAAGCCTCAATTGGATGTCCGGATTGAAAGTTATGAAGGTTTAAGCGGATAACTATTGCCTCTTTTTCAGTTCTAACAAAAGATCTCTAACTTATGCAAGCATACATGTGTCAACACGTAATATAGAGGAAGTAGAGTATCGTCCCACAGAGAAAGTTGTTTAATTTAAACCACTATGCATCAACTAAATCACTATTTTTATATGCTCAAACTAAATATTATAATTGTGAATTACTCTAAATGCAAATAATAACTAAAATAAGAATAATAACGAATTATATCAAATTTGGAAATAATGGGATCCCAACTTCATTTAATCACCACCATCATGCAAGAAAGTTCACATATCACAGGAAAGTAGCCAAGAGCACTAAAATAGTCATAGCCATTTTTCAATGCACTATGACCTACTCACACAGTATCCACAAGTGATAGACACTATGTAGTCAATAATATAACCAAAATCACTATATGTCTATGTGAAATTTCAACCATATTGAATTTAAGCACAAGCCCTTATTTTAACTCATACGGTGAAACAATATATATCTATCTGGTTCACGAAATACACAAGCCATGCAAAATAGCCCCATATACGTATGCTATCATGATTACAATCAATACTCGCATGTTCATTTTTAATTCCATACAAGCACTTAAAACGAATGGTGATCTAGCATTCATACATGCAAAACAACCATGATAGAAATTCCTTGTGATATGTAAAACAGTCCAGCAATCAAGCTCGCAATTAAACTACATATTAAAATCCGTTAGAATCCCATAATGGAGTTTAGTTCATGACTGAACCAAAAGCCATTATGGGATCAAAGCTAAACATGGATAATAAGCAAACAATTGAAATAGAAGGATAGAAACGATCAAACCCAGTTGCTGATTATAAACCGATATTAATGTTCAAATCCTCATATAAATCCAGCAAAATAATAAGAGTTATCCACAATGATTGGAAATCCAACGAAGAATTAGAAAAGATGGAGTTTAGGCTTCGTTCTATGTTGGAATCTCTCCCAGAGTGTAAACCCTAGTTCCCAATATGAAAATACGTAAAAACTACTGAATGATATGTCTGACACTAGTCAGAAATCATTTTTAATTAATTACAACCCTTAAAATTAAAAATTAAAATAAACAGCTCAACATCAGTAGTCATCGCGCGCGGGCGAACGACCTTCCTTCGTAATCCTCGCTCGGGCGTGCGGTCTGCAGTTTCTGTGCAACTCGGGTGGTTGCGTGGGCGCGCGTGTGCTGGCCTGTATAGCCGCGCGGCCGCGCGGCTTCTGCAGTCTTGATTCTGGTTCTGCTACTGCTACTAACTTATTCTGTTGTTCATTCTTTTGTCCATCCATGCTTAGTCTCCTGCTCCACTTGATCCTCATGCCATGCATCCATCAGTCTTATGCCATCTACATCGCCAAATTATGCCATATCCTGCACTTTTACACCAAAGGAGTTCTCAGTACATGCAATGCAAAATAACATGAAATGCAACTAAAAACATACTAAAATGTACTTGAGATGAGCATAATTCGCGTGAATAGATATCCAATAAATAGGTATAAAACCCACTTATCAAATACCCCCAAACTTGAACTATTGATTGCCCTCAAGCAATGCATGCTAAATAACAATGAAAATGCAACTACAGTACTATGCAACTAAGCTATGATGCAACTAGTTTCGCATTGTTCCAGCTCTAACAGAATTTTTAGTCCAAAATGCCTCTACGAATTATCCAGATTCAAGAATACAAATTCAAACCAAATGATAGGCATAATATCATACACTCAGATAATTTATAAATGCTATAGAGATGCTGTGTGTGTGTGTTGTGTTCACCAAAACTTGATTGAAGCAAAGAATACACATGCTAAATTGCTCAAAACAGAAAATTATAGTTTAAATCAAGACTCATGCATACACATGCAACGAAGACTGTTCCAACATATCAAAACAAACTAAGGTTCAACAATGGGCTTAACTGCTTTATTGCTACGCACGAGGGCAATTTTTACACTTTCCCGCGGTGTTTATTGCTATATATTTTTTTCTTTTTTTTTTCAAATGACTGTGCAATATCTTATTCCATTAGGCAACACTGCTACCCCTTAGCGAGCTTTCAACCAACGACTCCCAGACCATGAAAGACCTTAGGGCGCTAGGTGTAGAGACAATCCCCTCAGGCGTACTTACTCAAGTAGCCAGGGCCCCGAAATAAGACTAGCCACGTTATTGCTATTTAATTTTTTTTATATACATAGCATAGCCATGTTTTCCCAAAGTTTGAATGTCAATGTTTTTGCAAGTCTACATCCATGTTCCACATATTTCTCTTTTTAAAACTATATTTTTTATCGAACAATGCAACACATACTTCTTATACCTACAAGTGATTGTGAACATATTCGTGCAAACTGAAAGCATTTAAACAGCAACATGAATTCATCGTGTAAAACATTATAACCACATTCATGTTATCCAAAATACTTAAAAATCCTTCACAATTCACTATTATCATTGGCTAGGCAAAAATTTCCATAGAGCTAGACTTTGTGAGACATGCAAAAAAAAATTCTAATATAAACAAACACAAACAAATAACCTAAAAAAAATTCTAACATAAACAAACACAAACAAATAAACTAAACATGTAAAATTTAAACTAATCATGCAAATACTACATGCAACTATACTACTACCCCAATACCCCCAAACTTATAATATTCAATGCCCCATTTAATGAAGGTAAAGGGTAAAGAAAACTCCCCTAATGATTAGTGGTACCACCCTCCTCGGGTGGTGAATCTGGTGGTGGATATGGCACTGCTGTCCCGAACTGAGGCCACTCTAGCATCGTTCCTTACTGTGCAAAAGCCTCAGCCAAGGCCCTCGTGAGACCCGTATCAAACGCTCCAAAGTTATCGTACATGGCATCGACTTTTCTCTCCAACCTTTGGAGCTGGCGATCACCATGAGCAATATGTGTTTGCGTTAACGGGCCCGCCTCATCTATCTGAGAGGGCTGCTGTGGTGGCTCTGGAAATGTGGGCTGGATGATAAAACCTAATCCTCTCGAATGCGGTTCACCACCCGTCCAATCCTTGAACTTGGCAATAGTAGCATGAGTGATGTCGTGGCTCGGGTTCTGCAGTTGCTCGTTATTCCACGGGACTCCTTGTTGGGTACAAAGCATGGTTGCCACAGACGCATGTGGAATACTCCCAGTAGTGCTCCCCCGCAAATAGCGCATCATATTTTGATGAATTAAGTAGCCTACGTCAATGTACTTGCCCTTGATGATGCCCCACAAAATGATAGCGCGCTCAGTGGTTATTTCATGCTGGTGAGCTGCCGGAACTAATTTGGCACAGATAAATAAAATCCATGCTTTGGCATAACGATTTAAGGCAGACGGTGGAAAAGATTTGGGCTCAGTTGTCCCTGCCTTATAATTCCATTTGGTGCTTGGAATGCACAATTCAGCAATCACTACTGCCAGATCCGTTTTTAAATGCGCACCTTCTACCCAATTAGCAGACCCGGTCGGTGGTGTGTCATTTATTCTGAAAACTGATCTGATCGCTGGAGGTCAAAAATCCACTTGCACTCCCCGAACCAGCGTTATCCCTCCTTTCATTTCCTTAGCATTCACATAGAACTCTCGAACAACCCCCGTGGGAATAGGCATAGGAGTTGCAGTCAAGCTAACACAGCCTCTTTCTCGTATCATATACCATAGTTGGTCGTCTTGCTTCTCAGGTTTAAACCCCCGTTTCGTCACAAAAGATTTGTCCACGATTGGATAATATTCTTGCTGAGCTTCTAAACTGATAAACTTCCTGTGGTCCACGACATCCTCTTCTTGGTTACTGGAGGAAGATGCTGATGAGGAAGAGATGGAGATGGAGTGTGCTCTTTTTGGACCCATTTGCAGATGAGAGAGAGAGAGGGTAGATGATTTGCCTGCTAATGAATAAGAGTTGCTGATGAGATTACCTCCACAGTCGTTGCTGCACAACCCAAGCATAAAACCTAGAGATATATTGCCGTATGAAACGTGGATGTAATGTGGGGTGAAGTATGCAGCGACAATCACTTAATATAGATGATAGCTAGGGTTCAAGTTGTAACTGCAAAGAAGGGAGGAGGCGTGTGTGTTGAGGAGAGCAACAAAATACGTTTTGATGTGCTTTCAAATAATAACCCAAAGACTCCCCACATAGTTTTAATACTTTAAAAAAATTTCCATGTCTGGTGACGCGCGCGACCGTGCGATCGTTGAATGAGCATAGGGCGCGGTCGCGCAAGTGTTGGTTTGAGCTATCGACATCAGGTATGGCGCGCGATTCTTGAGCTCGATATCACGCACAAGGTGCAGTGCGATTCTGGATCGCAATTTATTTAACTCCCAATCTGCAAACAGTAATGCCTTATGTTCCATTCACCTGCGTCACACCAATTACCCATATCAACGTGTAAATTCCGGAATAAACATAAATGGACAAGTAAATTCTATACATTACTACACCCCAGTCCAATGCAGATTCAATTATACTCTCACTTATGCTCAACATAGCAGTCTTGTTAAAAATGAAATAAAGATGAACTAGCTAAATACCCTACCGAATAAAAAAAAATAGAGATAGAAATAATGGGTTGCCTCCCATCAAGCGCTAAGTTATAGTCAATTAGCTTGACTGTCTCTAACTCTCATGTCGAAGAAAGAATTGAGGCGACTTTCTGTCTGTCTACCTCACCACCAAAGTAATGCTTCAAGCACTGTCTATTCACCTTAAAAGGTTTGTCTGACAACTTATCAAATACATCAATTGCACCATGCGGAAAAATAGTCTTCACTGTGAATGACCCTGACCACCTCAATTTCAGCTTCCCAGGAAAAAATTTTAAGTCTGGAGTTATAAAGCAAAACCCTTTGTCCCGGTTCAAAGGCTCTCTTAATGATCTTTCGGTCATGCCATTTCTTCACCTTCTCCTTGTACATCTTCGAATTCTCATATGCCTGTAATCTG